>OU824125.1:11877945-12560453 GCA_917499265.3 Mimumesa dahlbomi | reverse complement strand
CCTAACCTAACTAACCTAACCTAACCTAACCTAACCTAACCTAACCTAACCTAACCTAACCTAACCTAACTAACCTAACCTAACCTAACCTAACCTAACCTAACCTAACCTAACCTAACCTAACCTAACCTACTACCTAACCTAACCTAACCTAACCTAACCTAACCTAACCTAACCTAACCTAACCTAACCTAACCTAACCTAACCTAACCTAACCTAACCTAACCTAACCTAACCTAACCTAACCTAACCTAACCTAACCTAACCTAACCTAACCTAACCTAACCTAACCTAACCTAACCTAACCTAACCTAACCTAACCTAACCTAACCTAACCTAACCTAACCTAACCTAACCTAACCTAACCTAACCTAACCTAACCTAACCTAACCTAACCTAACCTAACCTAACCTAACCTAACCTAACCTAACCTAACCTAACCTAACCTAACCTAACCTAACCTAACCTAACCTAACCTAACCTAACCTAACCTAACCTAACCTAACCTAACCTAACCTAACCTAACCTAACCTAACCTAACCTAACCTAACCTAACCTAACCTAACCTAACCTAACCTAACCTAACCTAACCTAACCTAACCTAACCTAACCTAACCTAACCTAACCTAACCTAACCTAACCTAACCTAACCTAACCTAACCTAACCTAACCTAACCTAACCTAACCTAACCTAACCTAACCTAACCTAACCTAACCTAACCTAACCTAACCTAACCTAACCTAACCTAACCTAACCTAACCTAACCTAACCTAACCTAACCTAACCTAACCTAACCTAACCTAACCTAACCTAACCTAACCTAACCTAACCTAACCTAACCTAACCTAACCTAACCTAACCTAACCTAACCTAACCTAACCTAACCTAACCTAACCTAACCTAACCTAACCTAACCTAACCTAACCTAACCTAACCTAACCTAACCTAACCTAACCTAACCTAACCTAACCTAACCTAACCTAACCTAACCTAACCTAACCTAACCTAACCTAACCTAACCTAACCTAACCTAACCTAACCTAACCTAACCTAACCTAACCTAACCTAACCTAACCTAACCTAACCTAACCTAACCTAACCTAACCTAACCTAACCTAACCTAACCTAACCTAACCTAACCTAACCTAACCTAACCTAACCTAACCTAACCTAACCTAACCTAACCTAACCTAACCTAACCTAACCTAACCTAACCTAACCTAACCTAACCTAACCTAACCTAACCTAACCTAACCTAACCTAACCTAACCTAACCTAACCTAACCTAACCTAACCTAACCTAACCCTGGCCGGGCTACGAAGTCGGCCGCCTAGCCTAACCAGGGTTAGGTTCAGCTCCTGGCCGGCTAGGCCGGTCAGGGGCCAAACCTGACCCGGGTTAGGTTAGGTTGCCAACCGGTTGCCCGGTTAAGGTACCTACCCTGACCCTGACCGGGCTGCGAAGTCGACCGCCTAAACTAACCTGGGTTAGGTTTGGTCCTGGCCAGGTTCACCTGGCAGGAGTTGAACCTAACCAGGTTAGGTTAGGTTGCCAACCGGTTGCCCGGTTAAGGTACCTAACCTGAACCTGACCGGGCTGCGAAGTCGGCCGCCTAAACTAACCTGGGTTAGGTTTGGTCCTGGCCAGGTTAACCTGGCAGGAGTTGAACCTAACCAGGTTGGGTTAGGTTGCCAACCGGTTGCCCGGTTAGGGACCCTATCTACCCCGCCCCCCAGCCCCTAACCAGCTAGCCCGGTTAGGGGCCAAGCCTAACCGGGTACACGTGTACCCGGTTAGAGTTCTGGCCTGAAGCCGGGCGCGGAAAGACAACCTTCCTCGACAAGCGCTGAACCAAGACTGTCCCTACTCCCGTAAAAAGGCCCCGTTATACCTGGGCTTTTCGGGAGGAGCGGGGCAACCGAGCGGTCACCCATCCCATCGCTGTCCGCGACGGGCGACGCTTCACCTCGATGATCGAGTAGCCGCCGATGCTCCGCTCCTACCACGGGCCTCTGCTTACGTGTTTAGCTTGTTTTGTTATTCACCTTCTGTTAGTGAGTGGTTTTGTCAACATTAGTGGCTTAAACAATAGTAATGTGTTAGTTGTACGTCTCGATATGTATCGATGTGAGGAGTTTTATAATTATCCAGCTAAGGTTTCTAATGCTTCTTTTATTTTTTGATATCTGAGAGTTTTGCGGCTTTAAAGTATAGCCGGGCTTATTCTTAATAAAGTATAGCGGTTATGTGGTATGAGGTGAGGTCCTCTGAGAGCAAAAAGTTTTTATTTTTTCTCCTTCGTCTTCAAAACTGTTTGCCACTAACCACGAGAGAGGGTCGAAGGGCCCGCCTCGGAAAGTCTAACAACACAATTAGCTGTCTACATCTATCGCTTTTCTACAAACTCCCTTGCTATCCGCAAATAACACACTAACAACAACTACGCATTAGAAGCCTGAACACGATTTCGAGTTTAATAGGTAAAGTCTCGCTTAGTGGGGATGTCAAGAAAAAGGGGAGCGGACACTTCTCAGTGTCCACTCTCTGAATAGAACAAACAGGATCAAAGTGACTCTCTTCGGTTCCCCGCCAACTCCAGGCGGTATACCTGAATATTCTATCACCAACTCGCCCGACGTAAACCACGGCCGACGGCCATTAGCTAACAAAGTAGGGAGCATGGCAGTTGGATGAATAAGTCAGAATTCAGTCCCCGTCGGAAGGTGAAACACTGAGGTTCGAATTCGCGCTATGTGCCTCCTGGAGTAACCGGATGTCTTAGAGTATCAAGGGTGAGCAAAGCCTCTCGTGGGTATGAATTTACCTAAGGTCCTGGTGAGGGGGACCGTCCCCTCACCCCGCCCAACCTGATAACTTACTACTTACTACTACTACTAGGTTTGGTCCTGACCAGGTTAACCTGGCAGGAGTTGAACCTAACCAGGTTGGGTTAGGTTGCCAACCGGTTGCCCGGTTAAGGTACCTAACCTGAGCCTGACCGGGCTGCGAAGTCGGCCGCCTAAACTAACCTGGGTTAGGTTTGGTCCTGGCCAGGTTCACCTGGCAGGAGTTGAACCTAACCAGGTTGGGTTAGGTTGCCAACCGGTTGCCCGGTTAAGGTACCTAACCTGAACCTGACCGGGCTGCGAAGTCGGCCGCCTAAACTAACCTGGGTTAGGTTTGGTCCTGGCCAGGTTGACCTGGCAGGAGTTGAACCTAACCAGGTTGGGTTAGGTTGCCAACCGGTTGCCCGGTTAAGGTACCTAACCTGAGCCTGACCGGGCTGCGAAGTCGGCCGCCTAAACTAACCTGGGTTAGGTTTGGTCCTGGCCAGGTTCACCTGGCAGGAGTTGAACCTAACCAGGTTGGGTTAGGTTGCCAACCGGTTGCCCGGTTAAGGTACCTAACCTGAACCTGACCGGGCTGCGAAGTCGGCCGCCTAAACTAACCTGGGTTAGGTTTGGTCCTGGCCAGGTTGACCTGGCAGGAGTTGAACCTAACCAGGTTGGGTTAGGTTGCCAACCGGTTGCCCGGTTAAGGTACCTGACCTGACCCTGATTAAAATACAAAAGTATTAAATCAAACCTCGCGGACCGGAAACTACGTCGTAAACGATGCAGTAAATGCCGCCGCGCAAAACTATGAACCTTATCTCACAAAGAGATAAATGAAAGCAAATTCTGAAATTTACACAATATAACAACTGTACCGCGCCATGTTCACTCTCCGATTACTGGATATGTTAATATACGAGTACATCCGAGGGAACAGTGAACGAATAATTAGCGAAAGTCCTCCTGAATCTGCCGGTCCGCAAGACCTCTCGCGCGATAAGTCGGAACAATCGGTCGGGGCAGTTTCACTAGATCTCCCCACCGGGCGCAAAGCCTGTACGTGCTTGTCGGTGAGCTCACTGCTCGCGGACAATCCTACGCCCTTGGTTAAATCGCGTTTTTTTTTTCCTCCATCCGTCTTCAAAACTTTTTGCTACTAACCACGAGAGAAGGTCGAAGGGCCCGCCTCGGAAAGTCTAACAACACAATTAGCTGTCTACATCTATCGCTTTTCTACAAACTCCCTGACTATCCGGAAATAACACACTAACAACGACTACGCATTAGAAGCCTGAACACGATTTCGAGTTTAATAGGTAAAGTCTCGCTTAGAGGGGATGTCAAGAAAAAGGGGAGCGGACGCTTCTCAGTGTCCACTCCTTGAATAGAACAAACAGGAACAAAGTGACTCTCTTCGGTTCCCCGTCAATTCCAGGCGGTTACAGCTTGACCATTCTATCACCATCTCGCCCGACGTAAACCACGGCCGACGGCTACTAGCTAACAAAGTAGGGAGCATGGCAGTTGGATGAATGCGTCAGAGTATAGCCCCATGTCGGAAGGTTAAACACTGAGGTTCGAATTCGCGCTATGTGCCTCCTGGAGTAACTGGATGTCTTAGAGTAATCAAGGGTGAGCAAAGCCTCTAGTGGGTATGAATTTACCTAAGGCCTTGGTGGCCTCCTGGAGTAACCGGATGTCTTAGAGTATCAAGGGTGAGCAAAGCCTCTCGTGGGTATGAATTTACCTAAGGTCCTGGTGAGGAGAACCGTCCCCTAACCCCGCCCAACCCGATAACTTACTACTACTACTACTACTAGGTTTGGTCCTGACCAGGTTAACCGGTCAGGAGTTGAACCTAACCAGGTTAGGTTAGGTTGCTAACCGGTTACCCGGTTAGGGTCCGTAATCTAAGTCTGACCGGGCTACGAGGTCGGCCGCCTAACCTAACCTGTGAAAGGTTTGGCCCTAACCGGTCCAGCCGGTCAGGAGTTGAACCTAACCCAGGTTAGGTTGCCAATCGCTTACCCGGTTAGGGTCCGTAATCTAAGCCTGACCGGGCTACGAAGTCGGCCGCCTAACCTAACCTGTGAAAGGTTTGGCCCTAACCGGTCCAGCCGGTCAGGAGTTGAACCTAACCCAGATTAGGTTAGGTTGACTCCAGGCGGTATACCTGAACTATTCTATGACCAATTCGCCCGACGTAAACCACGGCCATTAGCTAACAAAGTAGGGAGCATGGCAGTTGGATGAATAAGTCAGCGTACAGTCCCCCGTCGGAAGGTGAAACACAGAGGTTCGAATTCGCGCTAAGTGCCTCGTGGAGTAACTGGATGTCTTACAGCAAACAAGGGTGAGCAAAGCCTCTAGTGGGTATGAATTTACCTAAGGTCCTGGTGAGGAGAACCGTCTCCTAACCCCGCCCAACTCGATAACTTACTACTACTACTACTACTACTACTTGGTCCTGACCAGGTTAACCGGTCAGGAGTTGAACCTAACCAGGTTAGGTTAGGTTGCCAACCGCTTGCCCGGTTAAGGTACCTAACCTGACCCTGACCGGGCTGCGAAGTCGGCCGCCTAACCTAACCTGTGAAAGGTTTGGCCCTAACCGGTCCAGCCGGTCAGGAGTTGAACCTAACCCATGTTAGGTTAGGTTGCTAACCGGTTACCCGGTTAGGGTTCCTAATCTAAGCCTGACCGGGCTATGAGGTCGGCCGCCTAACCTAACCTGTGATAGGTTTGGCCCTAACCGGTCCGGCCGGTCAGGAGTTGAACCTAACCCAGGTTAGGTTAGGTTGCTAACCGGTTACCCGGTTAGGGTCCGTAATCTGAGCCTGACCGGGCTACGAGGTCGGCCGCCTAACCTAACCTATGAAAGGTTTGGCCCTAACCGGTCCAGCCGGTCAGGAGTTGAACCTAACCCAGGTTAGGTTAGGTTGCCAACCGGTTACCAGAATAGGGTCCGTAATCTAAGCCTGACCGGGCTACGAAGTCGGCCGCCTAACCTAACCTGTGAAAGGTTTGGCCCTAACCGGTCCAGCCGGTCAGGAGTTGAACCTAAACGTTTTGCGACAGTTGTGTGTAGAGTGTTGTGACACTTCAGTGTCACACACCGGTGACTGACGCGGCATTCCACGCGTTAAGTGAGCATGTACGTATATTTAACACGTTCCCGCCGGCATGTACCACCAGTGGTACATAGAGGGTTGTCCCTTGGGACGGCATGTTCCACTGGTGGCACATACACAAATGTCCCATCGGGCGGCATGTACCACTAGTGGTACAAATGAAGCATTCAATTCTATGTGTTTTTGTTCCGCGCCGCCCGATGGGACAAACTATGAATTAGGGAGCCGTCCGATGGCGAGAACTACAAATAAGACCACCGGCGGGAACGTGTTAAATAAAAATAAACTAATAAAAAAAAAAAAATTAAAAATGCCTTACAGAGACTCGATCCACGAGCGTTCACCGTAGCCGACCACGTGCGCTTCACCAGTTTCGAATCTCCCGCCAACTTTCCGCATGTACGTACATTTAAATAAAAATATATTAAAAAATTAAAAATGCCATACAGAGACTCGATCCACGAACCTTCACCTTAGCCGACCACGTGCGCTTCACCAGTTTCGAATCTCCCGCCAACTTGCCGCATGTACGTACATTTAAATAAAAATATATTAAAAAATTAAAAATGCCATACAGAGACTCGATCCACGAACCTTCACCTTAGCCGACCACGTGCGCTTCACCAGTTTCGAATCTCCCGCCAACTTGCCGCATGTACGTACATTTCAATAAAAATAAATTAAAAAATTAAAAATGCCTTACAGAGACTCGATCCACGAACCTTCACCTTAGCCGACCACGTGCGCTTCACCAGTTTCGAATCTCCCGCCAACTTGCCGCATGTACGTACATTTCAATAAAAAGAAATTAAAAAATTAAAAATGCCTAACCGAGACTCGATCCACGAACGTTCATCTTAGCCGACCACGTGCGCTTCACCAGTTTCAAATCTCCCGCCAACTTGCCGCATGTACGTACATTGAAATAAAAATAAATTAAAAAATTAAAAATGCCTAACCGAGACTCGATCCACGAACCTTCACCTTAGCCGACCACGTGCGCTTCAGCAGTTTCAAATCTTCCGCCAACTTGCCACATGCCCGGCTCTTGTACACGCGTGCTCAACCTAACCTCACCCGTCGATACACTTTCACAGGCAAACAACACGACACAACAACAACTAAAATTAATATATAGAAACAAGCGAAACACCCACATCCCGAACAAACCGCAATCTACCCACACGACACATATTATCACTAGGTTTACGGACGTTTCTTATATACCTATCTCTACGGCACCCGTCAAATTCAAGGGTGAATGAAAATACGTATTTACTTTAAAAAATTAATTTAATATAACTAAGTCTGAATTAGAGAATATAAGGCTTCACGTTTAAATAAATTATTAATAAGAAAAAATCTTGTTTTTTACATTATCAGGGAAATGATAACAATAATATAAACGGTACAGGGTACTCATTTTATTGAGCACATTTTTTACAAATGTATTGAATGTCGGTTGTGCATTTTCCACATAAGAACTAAAATACCATGCGAAATGAAGACATTCGACAGGTATCTTCATCCTTTCACGGCGAATATTGTACTATAATTCTTTCTTTCTCGATTTTTCTACAAATCATCAACTTTACTCGTTCATCTTCGCTATCTGAATTAAATGCTCTTGTTGTTTTACTCTTCCCCATGGGTCTAATCATTTTTATAATTTAACGTCAAGTTTTACGCTCCATTCGAAGTGCGTCATTTTCTTTCACGGCATTAATTGAACCTTCCGATTATTCCATCGAAGCAACTGTCCAAAACTGAGCTTAATTTCTTAAATACTAATAATTATTAACTAAAATTACCATCGTCGCTGTCATCGGACGTTTAAAACGCCGCGGTTTCAAACGTTATCCAGAATAGTTTGGACTTGGGCCACTTTCAAAATAAATGGCTCCTATAAAGCCTTGCGAAATCATCCAGTTATGAGCCAAACGTCGACCCTTCTCCGCCGGACAGAGTAAAATATACTAAACTGTCGTGCGGAGGACCTTTCCACTAAAAACTAACACCTCCGCTTTGCTCACAATTTTATAGACCTGTCTACGAACCAATTTTTCCCTCTAACCAGTTACGAAACAAACGCTCTCGCTTTTTTTCACCCACCCTAATAAAAAGTACGAGTGTCTCGTTCATTCCTCAACGAATCTACCAAAATTACGTCTTCTTCTTTCCAACGAAATTCACATCTATCCATCTATTCCACTCTTCGCACCATTTCTTACGTCTAATGTGGCAAAATTGCCATTGCACAGCTTCCATCCTATTACAATGTGCGCCATATCCTAAGATTTCACCTTTCAAACGTACGCTCCTTAAATTTTTCACATCTTCCTTTCTTCCCTGTTCTTATGCTTCCTTCCTCTTCTTGTATCCATAGATTCCTCCTTTCCATTTCAACAATTCCCTTTACCTAAAACAAAAATCGTGTAGTACAACGGAAATACACTCCACTACAAACTGCCTTCCGTTACGCAAACTTTACTTCACTTTCCCAACATCCACGCCAATCGATCCTTACCGAACCATTACATCTTCCTTCCTTCCTCTTCCCATTCCCATTTACCCCGTCCAATTCTTATTTCTATCCTTCGTCCCATTCCTCCTCTTCCTCCTATTAATCACAAACTTTCTTTTACAAATATGTTCTCGAGTACTTTCCACGATACAAACACTTCTTTCTTACTTTATTTCCTCTCCTTTCTTCTATACACCCTTCCAATCCATCTCCGCTCATACATTCCCCACCTGAAAACATCACGTTGCACCTTATTCCGAAATTAATGTTACAAATTAACGGAACTCTGCCTTACCGACACCCTGCTGCAATTCTTTTACTCCTCCACTGATATATTTCATTCTTCCATCCTAAATACCCTTCTTCGTATCTTCCTCCTCTCCGACAGATTATTCTCTCGCCTCTGAAATCATTCTTTCCACTCAGCTTGCCTTGCAAATCTTACAACTTACTCTACAAACATAGATATACCTTCGTCTTTCTACAGCTTGCCAAATTATTCCTCTATAAGCCACATCTTCCTTTCTTTTTCTTTCCTTTTCCTTTCCTGTGCTTTTCTGTGCTTTCTTTTACATAAATTTGCTCTCCATTACTCTCCTTTGCTTCAATCTGCTTTCCTCTGCTTTCTTGCGCTTTCCTCTGCTTTCCTGGGCTTTAATTTCCTTTGTACCATTCCATTCCGCTTCAGCAAACTGCACCATGTACTAATATGCAAATATTAGTTTCGAACCAACACTTTTTCATTGACAAGTAACACGAGTTATCCTACCTTTCCAAATCAGCGTCCACTGCTCTTCCCAAATATCCTATATGATACACTGCAGTCCCTATGATTAAGTATTCAAGCATGGACCCTTCGTACTCGCTATACCCCGTCCTTTCCTTCCTTACTTTTTCTTCTTGATGCAGGAGTATGCTACCAATACCTATGATTTAAAAGAAATCATCCATATTCCGTTCTATTGCTCATGCAGATGCGATCCATTTAAAACTGTTGTCCATACCCACTTCTCATTGTTCTCCAACGTATTGACAAACTCCTGTCGATTTAACCAACACTGTATCCTTCGTACAACACCTTTCCCTCTGCATTTCTCCCACAGTGTTCTTTGATAGATTATCAAAGTCCCTGTTTTCACCACCCCTTTCACCTGAAACAAACAACAGTGTCTTACCTACAAACTATATGCTTCCACTGAAAATTGTGTACATCCAACAGAAATCTTATATCTAATGTAAGGCGCCTAACCTGTCAACGTTCTTACAAGCATCCTGCTGCTTCCTTCCGTGCTTTCTCGCCGCATCTTCCTCCGCTCCTTTCAACGCAGCAGCCTTCGAATTACTTCCATCCCGACGTGCGTGATCCCGTACTTCCCAATGTTATTCCAAAACCCGCGTTCTTCCTCCATTCCTGCTGCAAACGTCATTCTCGAACACGTACACTGTTTTTCTCTCCAGACACTGTTTTACTGCTTCCGACGAACTAAATCGACTCGTTATCCTCCTCGTCATCCTCCTCCTCCTCCTCCAACTAAATTCCAAGCCATCCGACTAACGAAATCAACAAATTCACCTCGCAACCATCACCTCACACGTTATAGGTTAGAACGACACGCACCGCCGAGCAATGAACCGCCGCGTATTGCGTAGGATGACGCAACAGCCACCCTCCCCACTCCAAAGCCTAATAGTGCCGTAGTACTGACCTATCTCATTACTCTGAGCCAGGAATTTTTACACTATTCGTTTTTCCCTCGCCATTTTCGCAATTCTTCGACTATTTAAACGATCGTGGGCGTTTTCGACGCGTTATTTAAAACGAAATAAGACAGTGAAAGACTCAGGTCGATGTCTAAAAAATTGCGCGAATGGCGAGCGATGTATGAAAATCGCGAAAAATCGTCAAATTATGACAGTTTTTTGGTCGGCATTCGCTCAATTTTTGAGATAGCGATCTGAAACTGGTACCGTTGATTTAGTTAGGAAATTCTACGCCAGAACAATGTATAATAGTTGTACTTTTCGAAAATTTCATATCTCGCAAAAATCTGAAGGGGGTAGGTCAGGATTTTTCGCGATTTTCGTAAATCGATCGCCATTTCCGTAATTTTTGAGCTATGAAAATGATTCTTCGCTGTCTTATTCGGCTTCGGATTCCGCGTCCAAAACGCCCCGGATCGTTTTAATAGCTCAAAAATTACGGAAATGGCAGGCGATTTACGAAAATCGCAAAAAATCCTGACCTACCCCCTTCAGATTTTTGCGAAAAATGAAATTTTCGAAAAGTACAACTATTATAGGTTGATCTGACGTAGAATTTCCTAACTAAATCAACGGTACCAGTTTCAGATCGCTATCTCAAAAACTGAGCGAATGCCGACCAAAAAACTGGTTGAATTTGACGATTTTTCGCGGTTCATATCCCGAATGAAAAGTGGAATCTTTCCATTCCAACTCTAGCAAAATTGTGAAATGAAATGCAATGAAATTATCAAGAATATCTTCTTGTTCTGTTACAGAGATTATCGGCAGATATACCGGTCGTAGTATTGACTCTAGAAGGCGCAGAAGAACTCTACGGCCGGTGAGTCGATCAATTTCTAGTTTCTCCGATCACTCAATCATGTCGTACCTAGGATGTAAAGGTCCGAGGCGACACGGGTGATCGGTTGTATTTTATTTGAATATCGTAGCGAGCATACTGACCGCGAGTGTAATGTATTTGATACTTTACGCTTGTGGGTAGTAACACACCATCTTTACTTGTGAATATTTAATTAGCTCAGTCAGGGGTCTTCTTGTGGCTTAGCTTCACGTACGCTTTTTTCGTAATTCGATTGAATGTTTAATATCCTTAAGCTGCATTTAATTGTATTTGAATTCGCGTAAAGTACTTGAAATAAATTTATAGTCAGAATATATTTTCGAGAAAAGAGGACTGTAAAGTATTTAATCTATTTTTTACCATGCGGAATGGTGAAAGTAGTTTATTCGAGAATAAAACGCATAGGAAGTGGGAAATATGTATTAACTGATAGCCTGGCAGTAACGCGTCGAGCTATGAAAATGCGCAAGTCAGTCAAGCCGGTCAGGCGCAGTAGAATACAGCAGTCGGGATGGAGCGGAGTCGATCTGCCAACTGCTGTCGACGTATCCGCAGCATAGCTTTGCACGTATAGTATATAATAGCTGTGGAGGTACACGGCGCGGGCAGACACGTAGATATGTATACAGGGACGTAAAGGTAAAAATGCGGGAGTACGTGGGTGGCGTATAGGGGTCGGTGCGGCAACGCGCACGTCCCTTTTAGGGGCTATATAGTAGGATACTGTCGTAGAATCTAGTCGGTGCGGCTGTGGGGTTCGAAAGGCGTGCTGCTGACTGCTTCACTAGTCGATGACAAGTCACGAAAGACCACGGGCAGGGATTGATACTGATCGGTAATCGTTGTCACCTCGCGATGGAGTTGCGCGAAGTGAATCGTGTATTCGGTACTTCGGAAGAAACCACGGAACTGTTATCTGCATCGAATCGCGATAACGCGGAAATCGAAAGCTACTTTATCGAGTACGCTATTCAAAAGGAGACGATAAACCGTAATCGGTGTCCGGCTAGCCGCCGCTTGCTTAGCCAAACCGCACATCTAGCGGATTTCAACGTCACCAATGGTAATCACCAAAAGGTGCCGTATCGCATCCTGTTGTTTCGCTTGACCCCATCCTTTCCAATCAATTACGGATCGCAATGCAAATCGGTAAACGCGAAATGTTCGCCTCCCTTTATTTGCTGCTATTAATCTAATCGACTTTCGCTATAGTTTCTGATTAAGAACTTCGTCCTTGTATGTATAATCGTATCCTCATTAATAGTTACCCGTTTGGTACAGCAAATTGATGTGACTTTGTCGCGTAATGATTATGCGATAAATACAGACCTCCACACGTCTGTATACACACAAAAGCGTACATGCATACGTAAGGTATACAATATAATAGGAAAGAAAGGGTAACGATAGTAAAGCAGAAAATGTTTATACAGCATAGAAAGTTGACACTTTCAGTGACGGTCGTACCACAAAGATGTTAACGTGTACTTTCCATCGATGAAAATCATCGATGTTTCAATAAGTTCCAACACGTTTTAGGACTCGCCATGCGCTGGTATCAGCATGATTCATACTTCGAACGCAAACTGGCCTCCGTCGAGGAAAAGGGAAGAGGCAAAGGCATTGGAAAATCTCCGAAAACGTGTGGAACAGAGCAAGTTGTACAAAGCGAATCGAATTTCCGATCCCGGTGTACCGACGTCCAGTTCGGGTCTGAACCACGATCAGCTTCAGCAGCTTGATAATCGACCAAAGCTCTTGAGAAAGGTAAGAAGGATAACGTGAAACATATAAGTAAGATAAGGTTGAAGAAAAATCCTTTCCTCCATTCCCCTTGTATCTGTTCCACGCTACATAGATCTTAAGCAACAAACCGATGAGTATCGCTCATGACAGTAGTGACTTGGAGACCGATTGGCGTGATAGCGAATTTATTACGGAATGTCTCTGTTGGCACAACGTTTATCGCCAACGACATAACGCGCCTCCGTTATCTATGTCGCCCCAGGTATGAACACTATAGATTACATAACAGAATCTTGTTGTTTTTCGCATTTTGTTTTTCACTTTTCCAGAGAGTGGGAAAGAGAGAGAGAGAGAGAGAGAGAGAGAGAGAGAGAGAGAGAGAGAGAGAGAGAGAGAGAGAGAGAGAGAGAGAGAGAAAGAGAGGGGGGGAGCGAAAGTGAGAGAGAATGAGAGGAGGAAAAAATTTGCGTAAAAAAAGGGCTGATCGTCGTACGATATGTTTCAGTTGTGCGAATACGCGCAAACCTGGGCGAATCATTTAGCCCATACGAACACGTTTTACTATAGGAATGACCGGGATGTGGGACAGAATCTCTATTGTCGACCAGGGGGTGCCGTTCCCGGGGACGTAACTGGACAGGACGTTGCTTCCTACTGGTATTCCGCAGTGAAACAGTACGACTTCCTCAAAGAACCGGATGTTCTTCACGCCAACGTAAACGCAGGTATTATATCATCGCATTGGATAAGGTAAATACACGCGCGAGTGCGAGCGTGAGCGCACACGGTACGCACACACACACGCACGAGCGCATACACACCGGTGTCTAAGCACGTGGGCCATTGTGTCTTCCTAATAATAAGCGGTGGTGATTTCTTATGATTACCCATGCGTTTAAACGGAGTCTGTTAACACTCTCTTATCAAGCATGAAACCGTTATTGAACCTTAGACAGGAACGAACAACAGAGACAAAGCCTCCGTAGGTTAACTCTCGTCCGCAGGTCATTTTACGCAACTTATATGGGCGAGCAGTCGTTACTTCGGAGTTGGAAAAGCACGAAGTAGAAGTGGTAAAGTGATCGTCGTAGCCAACTACCAGCCGGTCGGCAATGTATCCGGTCAATTTCAGAACAATGTGTTGCCACCGTTGCCGGAAAACCTGAATGTAGCTTTATCGCCTCCGCCCCCTTCGTCAGCTACCTTCTCGCCGAAAATCTTGCGGGCACATTATCTAAGTTCAGTGGCGGACCCTTCTGCTCCTCTGTCGGATACCGCTTCCACGGACACGGACACCGAAACGGACCCGGATCGCTCGTCCGTCAGCTCCGCGCAATAATACACGACTCCTAACTGCCTCTTCTGCGTTTGCACACGACGGTGGGATAATTCCTAGTAAAACCTACCTATTTTCATTTATTTCTTATTCTTTCCTACGCACTTTTTGTCTTTTTCATTAATGACATTGTGAAATAAACGAAACTTGGAATATAGAAAATCGTTTAGCGTGCAAATTTTGCAGGACGGGCGCATTGTAAACCTTAAAAATTATACGTACTTCATGGCCGACAATACGTGATGACATGTCTCTAAAGTCTAAAGACCGTTACGGACGATGGCGGAATCGTAAATGATATAGATTCGAACGCTATGTACGAACTGATATCTACGCGTATATAAATATATTTTTTTTTACGATTTAATACTGAACTCTGAATCTCTCTCATTACCATGATAAATAACCGCACACGCGACATCGGGCTGTGCGGTATTGTCTGCGTATCGAATGATGTAATGTAAATAACATATATACGTACAGTATTATGCAGAGCATGACGAATTTCATTCCATCGTAAACTGTGACTGAACGGGCCTTAAAATTTACAGACACATTTTCAAAGAGACTTGAAACAGATAAACGTGTATGGGATACATCACTGGTGTATCCTGACGACGAATCACATAGAATCGTTGATTCTACTCTCACGTCTGTTGCGCTTTCGCGTTTAAAGTAAAAGGACATAGCGTAAGTTAGGTAGATGCAGTGCCTCGAATCAAAAATGTTTGCGTTAATCGCGCGATCTGGTTTTGCTGATATCTATTAGACCGACAAAGAGTTATGCGCTACCGGGTTTGACAACTGCTTTCCATCTTTCTAATTGTACGTGCCAGGTACTAAAGCAACTCAAATTCCGGCCTAAGAATTGAACATTTAGATATTTTCAATTATCTAATTTCACCTCCAAA
This sequence comes from Mimumesa dahlbomi, assembly GCA_917499265.3. Taxonomy (NCBI): domain Eukaryota; kingdom Metazoa; phylum Arthropoda; class Insecta; order Hymenoptera; family Crabronidae; genus Mimumesa; species Mimumesa dahlbomi. The sequence goes on along the minus strand of OU824125.1, from coordinate 12,545,364 downwards.
TTACTTAATATTGTATTGCATCTACTTATTAGCGAATATACTTTCGACGTATCTTCTCAATCGGTTGTTTCTGTTATGTTCCAGTATGTTTTCGTCTAATTTCTATCTCGACCTTCGACGTTTCAGTTTCGCTGGCGAATCGTAAGAATAATCAAAACTGTACGAACATTAAGCGTGTAACGTCTCAAAGCTTATACGACGGTACGTTGCTAATAGCCCAATAAGTATACATAAAAAATGTTTTCATATTATTTCTACAAGTGGAGTACTAGCGAAAATGACACGTATCGTATCGTTCCATGTTGGATCGGCGTGGAATTACACGAACAATATGGAATACTATAATGGACCGTGGTTTCGATAATAGACGAGTCGCGTGTACTCAAAGATTTCGGAGCTTTTCTATTAATTCCGCTGCACCAGTGGCTGGAGATACGTTTGAACTGATAATTACGGATGCATAATAATTAAAAAATAGATAGCACTCAGAGTACAAAGTAAGGATGTACTCGCAAGGGATTCGCGTGTGGCGTAGGTGCACGCGTTTATGATATAGATTGTTTATAGAACTATATTATAGGAAGAAAGAAATATTCCATACCGATTGGTGTCTTATGTTAAACCTTTTACGCTTACGTACATACTACTTGTGTCTCGAAAGCGAAGAGGCTCCTGTAAAATGCACTTTGAATTTAAATGTACTTGTAAATGTCTTTTCGCTTTCACTTGCTACGATATGTCGCAATGTTCTTATTCCCTTTGAAACCGTTGCGATTATTCGTTTGTTTCAGTTTTACAATGTATTCCTACGCTTTCGAGATCGAGTGATCGTTAACGTCGTTGTTAAGCGAGAGCCACGTTCGGCTATAATGTATATTAGAGAATCAGAAACGAGCTGCAACAAACAGCTGTATTTACAGCAACGTAGAATGAATGGGCGAGTGATCGAGCGAATGACTGTGAGTCAGAGGAATATCGAGTTAGATACCAACTTGCAAACGCGAAATATGCGTAGACTATTAAGGAGGGCTGCATCGAGAATTACTATACTATACCCGATGTCGCGTAAGCCAAATGCTATTGCGGCGAGCCTCCTTTCTTCCAGTCGCCGCTGTACCTCTAAAAAAACTGCCAGTAATCGCAAGTAACTTCATCGAACTCGCTGTCGCTCTTTTCGATTTCTGTAATTAGCTGATTCTAGTACGAATCTAAAGTTCAAAGATTCCAAACGAAAATGAACTCTAAGTATCTATCCGACTGTGTCTAAGAGCGAATTATTATCGAGCGACTCACATCCCAGCGATTGTGAAAAGATCGAAAATGTTGATCTTCGATTGAACAAAGAAATGGGAATTCGGAGGGGAAAATATTGTATACTCGCGGAAAGGACTATTTTAGGAAAAGCAATTTTTACATTTTAAGAATATATGTATATGTATCATAGGGCCTATGCAAAACTCCTCGGCTCCGCGAATCAAGCGAATCACGCCCCAGATAAGGAAACCGTTATATTTTTTATGCTTGTTTTTTTAGCGAGAATTGCGCTGTTGGCCGATGCGCAGTGAAATTACGAACGCGACGTAATGCGCACTTGAGAAAGCAAAGCATTATCACGTTTTACATGTTAATCCTGCGAATACGTGTATTTACGTACATGTATCTAGCCTGTATGGAACCCTGCGAATAGGCTATCTAGGCTACTATTTAGTACGCCGACGATGACGTTATCGCGTTGTCTTTAAAGCGCGAATGGAAATTTGTTATACGAATGTAATTTGTTATCTATTAGACTAGTTTCCTAAACAACTAAATAAATAATAGTCGTAACGGAGAGTTAGCAGTTTTCAGAACTTGCGCGGTTCCGGAAATTTGAATTCGCCTTCGCGTTTCTTCATTATTATTTTTCCTTATACTATTACGGCAACTAAACGCTAATAAGTAAAATCTGAAATGTAAAAGACTCAACGGAATACAAATTGTTACTTATGAATTTATTACTTATGCACTATATCAGATACGATATTCCCGCAATCGAAGTAGCCATTTTTCAATAGATGATTAGTCGATTAGACGATTAGTTGATTAACCGATTAGCTGGATCAGCTATTCCACAACTTTAACCGTGTGTACGTAGGTACTTATATACCTGTATGTAAAATGGGCCAAAATATACCTGGACCATCTCAGGGGGTAGTGCGGCGAGGGGATTGATTTTGCCTCGCGCGATTCGTTTGTCGTGGCGCGACAGTCAGTCCCCTCGCCGCACTACCCCCTGAGATGGTCCAGGTATTTTTTGGCCCATTTTACGTACTGTACTTGCAGCATAACAACCAGACGGCATATACATATATTTACAATATTCGGTTCACTGTTTATCGTTCACCAAATACGTATGATGGTATACACCTGCGCCAACGAAAACTGTTTTAATTATTGATTTTCCCCTAACATTAAGAAAATTGCGCTATCGTACGTACGATCAATGTTCGTCTTGAAAGAAATACACTTTTATCGGACGAGTCGCTTTCTTACTGCGCTACTTCACGAGATTATTTACAGACATATTTAAAATTATGTGCCACGTATAAGAAAGAGGATATTCAAACGTTGTAATGTTTGCCGTAAACAATACGTTCCATATTCTACCTTTTACCAACGTTTTAGACGAAAATAAAAATAATATTTTTTGCTCCTTTTCCTTCTTTTATGAGGATGCGTACTTGCACGTTAATAACGTCGGTGATCATATTTTCTGAAAGTCCATAAAGGTTGTTCCTTATATTTGGTGGTTTGAATGATCCCGTGACATTAGGGATATATTGCAGTCGCAACTGGTCGCAACCACCTTTAGTCGAACAAATGCGTATAAGACCTGAAGTTGCACTATTCTTTCTCCCCCCCCCCCAGCCCCCCGCCGACCAACACCACACGCACACGAACACACACACGCGACACTCGCACACCGCTAAGCAAGCTCCATACTTCCTCGGTGTGTCGCATTTACTTTTACCGTTTGCTAATGCGCACATTACGCATGATACATATAAACAATCATTCGAACCTATAAATAATAGTTACAGTCCTAATGATTCGTATATAAATAATACGTACGAATGGGAAGGGGGAGATCGTAGAGAAGTTAGAGGGAAGTGGAAAGCGGTGTTGACGTTAACGTGGACGGTGCGGAGTGAGGTGGGAAGAGATTCGAGAGGAGAAGTTCGAGCAAAGTCGAAGAGTTTCGAAAATGGCGGCCAAGAGCGGTGGCAGCGATGACTGGTCCTCTATAATGAGACCGATATTAGCTGCATCGCAGGGAACGTTTGACAAAAGCGAAGTTCTAGAGCTGGTGAAAAGTATCGTTAAAAGGTAGGATATGATATCCGATGATGATCTAACAGTACTCGATTCCGTTCCGGTACTCTAGCGCTGACAGCAGAAAGGAACAGACTTATTGATTCACTATTCCTTCCTTGCTGCATTTCTTTTTTCCAGCGAAAACAAGTTCGCCTCGCACCAAGATCAGTACGAAACGTATTATACGTCAATAGCAGCCCTTGCTGCGGATTACATCAGCGGTTGCGCTAATACCTGTAAGCTTTGCCCATCTACAGATTATCCATGACCGTTCCCTACACGCTACATTAAATTTGACTCCTGCATCTTCTTTCTTGTTTGTTGGTTTTCAGTCACAAAGAGTCAAATACCCATAGTTTGTCAGGCATGCAGAATTTTGCTTGTGCGACTGATGGGGAAATTGTCCCAGCATCAAGCACAGCCGGGAGACGGCAATCTGACTGTTTTGAGTACCAAACAATTATTGCTTCCGATTCGTGCCCTTTGCACTGGACAGTCTTTGCTCACTTCTACCGAAGAGGTGGCCCTAGTGGCCATAATCAAAAGTTCCAAGATACCTCCTTATATGAAAAATCCACCATCTGGGAAAGAGAAGGAATCGTCGCAGGTGGCTAAAGATTCGGTTCGAATTCGTTGCGATCTATCCACTGGGATTCTAGAGCAATTGACTATGCCGCTACTGGACTTCACGCACTCTGCTCCACTGATTGCAGAGAGCACCAACGATCCGACAAATAAAACTGCAACGGATGGAGCGGCTAATGAAACTCATTCTGATTCCAAGGTTTGTTCTATTTCGTGAAGCTTTCTTACAATTGTGAAGATACGTTTACTTGATCACTGTCTGGTTTTCTAATTCCATGCGTTGTAGATGACATTCATTGCCAATAACATCGATGTACTTCGAAGCATTGGAGCTGGTGACATATTGCTAGACATGTGTCTAAGCTTCCCCTTCTTGTCACGTTATACAAGGAAATACCGGGCGTACTTGAATAAAAAGGGCTATAGTTTGCCTGCAAGTGCCTCTGACGCACATACCATACGTCACACTCTGCATACGATCGTGGGTGATATTAATATTGTCCATAACGTGTTGTCTTTACCTTTGTTGGAACCATTGACGCCTGCAAAATTGGAGAAACTATCGAATTTGACCATGTCGTGCCTGTACTGTTCGATCGCAAATGCGACCGCTTCCAGTATTGTTGGTATAACTAATGCGGTATCGCCCAAGTGCAGCACGAACACGACTGCTGGACAACAAACGAATCAGACATCGAAAAATACAGAAGAAGAGTACGATGCTCTCGCAATTACAGTCGTCGAAAAAAGTCTCGAGATATTCGGACTGGTCTCGAACGTAATTAAAAACAGTACCCGCGCTGGTGGGCATGTAAGTTATTTTCATACACTTTTGTATCGCACCGTGTTACTACTGTACTGCTTTACCGGAGTACGTAAATAGATAGTAATTACGTCCCATACATCCTTGCAGATTCTCCAGAATCATTTGCTGATCGGAGTGTGGCTGCTTGTCGCTGGTTTACAAGCACAACTTTCGGTGAGCAGTTTCAGTGCGGCGGATAAAGGAAAAGAGGAGAAAGGGAAATCTCCGAGCAAGGCCCGCGATGGAACAGGCCGAGTTAATCTGATGAAAGTGTAATGTGAAATTTACATATACATTTTTGTAAAAAAAAATCGACTCATTTCCCGAATTGGCGTCCCATCTATTTTGGAAAATTGATAATTTCAGGCAGCAGGGATTCGGCGTGCTATCGGTGGCATTGGCGTCCCACGCGTTAACTTTAATGAGTGCATTATTAGAAGATGTATCGGTGGAAGCCATCAATGACGGGCCGCTTACGGCCGAACCTGCGCCATTGAATATTCTGTCCACAGCGACCGCGCTTCAAAGAGCGGTCACTTTTCTACAGGCTGTGCCACTTAATCACCTCTTATTCTACTTGGCAACGATCAGTTACAGAAAGGTTGCTTAATTGTTTCGTTATCTTTGTTTTCTTTATTTCGTTATGTATTTCATTTTGTTTGTAGGCGTGCACATTGAAACGGGTGCAAAAGCATCCCCTGGAGGGCGACGCGTTGAGCCAATCAGATTCTACGACATACTACGAAGACTTGTTGAGTTGTTCGGATAATTCTACCGACGAAGGTAAACATCAAGAAGGTTTACTTCAATGTGTGCTACATACCTCCTTTCTATACGTTTATCGTTGGTAATTTTTTTTTGGCAGTATTGTCCGTATGAATTACAATCGTTAGATACGTCCATCGAGTATGACTATCGTACGATTCCGTAGTGTTTTGACGTTTTGATTGAACAGTCTATGAGAAAAAGAACAGAAAAATAATAAAGATTACTGTTTCGACAGAGGAAGACAGTGAACCTATATTGGGATTATGGTTCGAGGAGACCCTTGCACCTTCGGATGGATCGCCAACGAACGCGACGAAAGAGCCGAGCAACGAAACGAGTGCCGAACGTACCGCGACAACCATAGTTCCCGATAATCGTGAACCCCATGGCGTAAGTCCGCTAATTCTTGACTCGTGATTTCTAAAAGAAAAGGGGTCGCTTTAAATACTTCACCTCTCGTTGCAGTACATTTCCTTGGCCACTAAAATATTCCAATTTATGAATCAGCATTTAATTGGTAGTAGAAGTTTGTACGTGCGAGAGTATGTGGTAAATGGTTTAGTGGAACAGCAAATGGTCATATTGGCGGCAATAATAAGGGATCTGGATCACGAAACCGCTCGGACGGAGACAGGTCTGTAATAAGAAAGTATCCGCTTCTTACTATAAGACTTTGAATGACTATACGATTCTCGATGATGGCCCGAACGATCATGAAATTTTCAGTAAAAATATGATCGAATTATCTAACTCCATAATTTTAGCGAAAAATCTTGTAAACTACGAAACTATGTACATAAGTATACACATCGCTATTTTGGAAGTTCCATCCGCTGTTCGAAGTGTTAAGTGATATCCGTTTCATTGTTCAGGAACTATTTCGGTGTTCTATGGTGCCACTTTGGGTGCGATGTACTCTGAATTTTCACAAGCACTTAGTCGTTACACTCATAATCTGCTCGCCCGAAATACGTTGAGCGAGGGTTTGCAAAACACATTGCTTCAGCATTTGGGTGTGAATCCATGGTCCGGGGCGGACAGCAGTGGACCGTGTAGCTGGCCTCTTCAAGTCTATCCTAGGACTCTAAGCGTATTGGCTCAGGTTCGCGCGAAATTCATTCCTTTTTATTTAAATGCGATTGTATTAAACACCAGCCGGATGTGTATAATCTACTTTATCTTTAAAATTTTGGCAGGTTCTATTACTAAAACCGCAATCGGAGAAAGAAGCGGCATGTATAAGTATATGGCATCGGTTGGTGACAACTATGGTCGAGAACGTATGCAATCCACCCCAAACTTTCGAAGCGGAAAACGAAGGTAAACATGCTGTACTGTCGTTTATGAGAAATGTTTATCTCTGTACTTTTATACTTGTGTATACATATGTATGGAAATGTTTGTATGTGTATTCAAATTAAGCTAGCGAATACACACTATCACTGTTTTCAGATTTAAACGTTGAGCACGCTCAGTTAGTGCTGTTCCTGTTTCACTCTTTGAATCTGATGCAAAAGAAGTCAGTGCTGCTGGTGACTGGTAGCGGTGCGGTGCGATGCAGCGAAGCAGTCAAAACTCCGATGAAAGATTCCCAACTGTTGCATCTATCGCGGTTACTGCTGCTACTCGAATACATGATGAAGCACCTTTACGACGCACCCCCTGCCCTGCTGGAACAAGTAAGTGAAATATAAAGTTGTATGTATGATGTGTACATTAGCTGTAACTCAAAAAGCATTTGAAATCGGACCGCGCTATCGTGCCACTGTTCTTTTCACCCTTTGTGCTCCATTTCTCCTTCTATTTCCGTCCTTGATCCCCAGCGTCCGTTCAAGCGCGTTATTCGATACGCTTCTAATCGAGTAACGCTTATATCATATCAAATGCAACAGTAACGTCGGTTCGCTACCGAAGTGTGACAAGATAACAGGGCCACCAGATAGAAAGTGACATTTGAGTGGTAGTAAGAGTCTTGTACATTTCTTCCGTGGATATTAACGTTAACGTATGAAGGATAACAGTAAATTTACATAAAGCAGATCTGGCCTAAGACTTACGAATCATATCGTTTGGTTGGGATGTAGGTACAGTGGAATTTATTTTCCGCCACAAGTTTGGTCTGTGATGCGAAAGACGGTAATAAACAAATTGCCAGAGTTTTTACTCCGTGGATAGAGATTGAGGACAATTATCGCAAGTTTGGTTCGCAAGATGAATGTTCGATGAAACCCCGGTTCTACAATCTCTCAACGACCGACTTCAACAATCAAGATACCCCGAAGTTGGATGGACTGGTTAGTTCACGTTCAGTAGCTATCCTACTCAATCATCCTGTTCCTGATTTGTACTTTGACGTTTCATCGTTTACGTTACAATACTTCTTTTGTAGGCGTGCAATTTCATTCTGGGTACGCCGGACAAGATGAAGTATCCACTGTTGGTGGACGCGCTGATAGATATTCTGAACGTGTTGAATCAAACGGACATGCAGAGGAAAACAGTAACAGATAGTAAAGATAAAGTGACAACGTTCACAGGATTATGTGCCATTCAATACTGTTTTTCCATATGTTGGCGGTAAGCGTCGGCACTAGGACATAAATTTACCCGATATATTTTTCTGCCTTTATACTTCCTCCAATTTTTTTTCCGCAGATTGTTGCTTATGTTGCCTCCATCAACGCCTTACATGGATAAACTCGCCCTGGGCGAAGAGATTCCTGCTGGACCAATGTTGCTTCATTCCTTGATTTGGGGACCACGGGCAGCATACAAAACGTTTAACAGTTGGATGAAGGTAGAATTATTATCGAAACTTTCTCGTAGACACGAGTCGAATCTAGATATAGAATCGCATTAAGGTGTAAAAGAAATGTTTAATCGCGCTTCTTATCGTTCCTCTTCCTTAGGACTGCCTGGTAAAGCAGGGAATGTATACTCAGTATGCCGAAAACTTACTTAAGACGGTTTCTTCTACCGTTAATTCTCTCAAGTACGATGTTACGCTAGCCAAGAATTGCATTACCGCGCTAAAGCCAGACACGAACTTCGATAATAAAATAATGCCGCTTTCTGCATTACCGAAGCTTAGTTCTTTGTGTATTTTGGCTGCAGTTATTGGGAAATTACAAGTTCTCTTGGACGAAAGTATATCAAAAAGTCAGAGCGAAAATATAGAGTCAGTCAAGTGAGTAAAAATTCAGCGCCCCACTTATTGTCCAGAATTGAATCGTCTGCAATGAAGACAAAATAAACTGGATTTGCAGGACTCCTCAGAATTCAGAATCAAGTAGCACAAGTACAAACAGTAACACTAATAGTGGTAGTGGGACGAGCGCTACCAAGATGATAGTGGATATTCTGCCGCACGTGTTGTCGCTGACCGGCGCTGTCTTGGCATCCTGTCGCTCGAGCGTCTTGCACCAGATGTTGGAATGCCTTGAACGAGAGAAAGATGGAAATATTCCGTACAATGATTACATGATACTAGACGATATCGTGTCAATGGCCGCCGCAAATTGGGCCACTGAATCATTTATCGTTACATTCTTGCCTAACTCTGTGAGGGCTGTTTTAGATAAATGGAAATCGATTAACGTTGCACATGTACCTTGGGTAAGGATATCCACAGAGTTGCTGGTTCACGGAACTCTTCTTTTTCATGCAGTATCAAATTTATTAAATTTTATTACTTTCTTGACGGTGACTTTCATTATACTGGTACAACTGATATGTAAGAAAAGAAAATGAGATGTAATCAACTCTCATACGTTAGTAGAACAAAGATTCGTAAATGTTATTTACATGTACGAAGACCAGCAATTTCCTAAGCCTGTCATACCGTAATTAATCTCATCGACTGACAGGAAATTTCGTAATCTAATCGTGAGGTTTGTTTGCAGAATACTTACGCGAACGATATTATACCGGCGGAAAGTTACATCCTGGCAACAGTCAATCACCACGTTAGTTCTCTTTCCGAGTATCCAACTTTCTCCATTAATCCGTCTTTGAAGAATTTACTACATAGCTTGGTTGCCTTCATGGTGGAATACATCACGTATGTGCTGCGTTCTATGTCATATGTTCTATTCAAGTTATATGCGAAAAATCCACTTACCAGTACCGATATTTTTTACAGGCCTGCAACTGCCCCGGAAAATTCGGATGCGCGTTCGCAAGCAGTCGACATTCTTGTTTCTTTGTCGATGGATGCTCGTACGGAGTATCTTCAGGACATGGCGAACAAAGCGTTGACAAAGCTTTTAGGGGACAGCGACAACGAAACTCGTCAACTCCGAGAACATCTCTTCGTTCTGCATCACACTTACAATTTAATTACCGAATATACGAACGACTCACGGGATTCTATTAGGTAAACAACTAAATGCAAACGTGAAGTCTCAGTATACTTAAAAGTTTAAAAAATGCAATGGACATGTCGATGATAGAAATGTTGATTAACTGTCGGTCCTTCCAGTATCACCATTGACGAAAGAATCTTAAAGCGATGTATCAAGTACTGGGAGCAATTGTTGGAAAAACCTGTTGGCTGTAAGGCATTAGATTTGTTCTTTGCACCAAACACCAATCGATGTCTCGTTTCTATTTTACTTTGCATAACGTCAGCGCAAGCTTCTCAAAAGTTTGCGACTCACGTTCTACATTTCTTCAATACCCTGTTTAAGACAGGTAATTAAGATACCGATACTTTCTTCGTCTCGTCTTCGTGGTAGAACCTGTAAGGCACATACCTTTATCTGTTCATTTAGTCGAGAAGACAAACGACGCTTCACTGGAAAGGCTGTGCGGTTCTGTGTCAAACCTGGCGTATGTGGAAAGCGGAAAATTACAAACTTGGTTGAAGCAAGTGATCTTAGGCGCGAACAGTGTATCGCCGAGTGCATCTTCTGTCAATATACAAACACCTATACTTGCCACCGCGAACACGTATGCGCATTATCCCCCCCCCCCTATTTCCAAAAACAAAAGTATTACGCCCAGACGTATCATAACACAAATTAACACAGACGAAACCTTAGGTTGGTTGGAGCTTCCGGTGGAACAGAAGATGTACAAAAATCGGACGAAGTTAATAATGCACCTAATAGTGACCAGGTCCGATGGGCTATTCTGCTATCCGATGGATCTATGGCTTATAGTAATCAAACGACGGGTTCGACCGATGATCAACAGCATCAACAACAGCAGCAGCAGCAGCAGCAGCAGCAGCAGCAACAGCAACAACAGCAGCAGCAACAGCAGCTGCATTCGATGCACGAAAACAGTCGGGTTTTGCGAGCGCTGACTAATTATATCGTCAGAGAAAGAAGGTAGGGTTAACGAGGATCTTCTCTGTATCTCCTTCGGCTTTTACGTGTACTGTACTTTAAAAAAAGTTTGTTATCGCCATAGCGGTGTGAACGAAGGAGTGCCGATAACCATTCTTCGAGCCCTAATACCGCTGGCGTATTATATTCTTTCCCCTGCGATCGACGGTAATGGTTTCGCAGAATTGATGCACGTGATGTCGACTTTGGCCGATGCTGGATCCGAAAAAGGGCATTCTTTATTGTTCAAGGCTGCGACCGAATGGATTGAGCTGTGGTAATGTGAAACACTGCCTGCGTTACTATTGTCGTTTTGACGAATTTATTTTAAATATTTAAATGTCCATCCGATATTAAAATAAAGTATTTAAATTCGAGCAGCAAGGAACAGCTAATGAACAAGGATCCGGTGAGCATGGAGAAGCCATTGGCGTACATCGAGGCCGGCTGTTGCATGTTGAATTACATCGCGGATGTTGTTGGCGCCGTATGTCCGCAGCCCGCGCACACGCAAGACAGATCCACTAGTCCGCCTTGGGAAGGTGCAACTCCCTCTTCTATAAACGATGTAAACGACAGCGATTGGGTAGACGAGATGCCGCATGAGGACGAGGACAGTGCTGCCGAAGATTCCGACGAGGACAGCGTTTGCAACAAGCTGTGCACTTTCACCATTACACAAAAAGAGTTTATGAACCAGCATTGGTATCATTGTCACACTTGTAACATGGTAGATGGCATGGGTGTATGCACTATCTGTGCGCGAGTCTGCCATCGGGGACACGATGTTACGTATGCCAAGTATGGAAATTTCTTTTGCGACTGCGGAGCAAAGGATGACGGATCCTGTCAGGCTCTGACAAAACGTAGTCCCCAGGCACAGACTACGGACCACCTGGTAAATGGAAGCGGACCGATAGGAACTGTCCCCTGCGGATCTACTGCATCCGCCGGTTCCGGATCCGGGTCCGAGCCGCTTGCGAGCAACTATGCTGTCCTGCCGAATTCGATAGAGTCGCGAGACCTTCTTCCAAGCAGCTTGCGTAGAAGGGCTTCCAGTCCTGTGTACTTTTACGATAGGCACGAAAAACAAGGTCGCGACAAGCAAAGGCAATCTTGCTTGGCGAAGCAGCTAGGTATGTATAGAGTAGAGTCTTGCAGTTGGTCGTAATCGTAGTAATCCTTGTCATTTCTTACGAATTCAATGATAAATTTTCTAATAATTAGTTGTTTTGTGTGTACAGAAGGTTCCAAAGACTGGATACAGGGGCACTTATGGAAGAGTGGTTTAGTGACGTCGTTGGTGGACCTGACCCGAGCACTTCTACCAGCCGTGGACGCTTCCTGTCGAAAAAATTCGGCGGTTGGTTGTCATGCACGAGCACAAACAGCCTTAAGACAGTTACACACCCTCGATACGAAATTCGAGTATACGGATCAATTAATGGTACATTCCACTTCGTCTTAACTCTTTTGCAGCATTATCATCCGTATTGATCCACGACTCGATTCGTATTGTTTTAGCTTCCTACGTTGGGCTCTCAAGAGGGTGCGTTCGAAAACGTTAGAATGAATTATTCCGGAGATCAAGGGCAGACTATTAGACAGTTATTATCCGCACATATGATACGTCGCGTTGCAATGTGCTGTTTATCATCCCCGCATGGCAAGCGGCAGCACTTGGGTAAGATTTTTCATTTGCCCCCGTGCACCGAAGATGTAGTATGTGGATTAACGGAAAAATTAATGTCTTTTGCAGCGGTCTCGCATGAGAAAGGAAAAATCACAGTCTTGCAACTGAGCGCCCTGTTGAAGCAAGCCGATTCGTCGAAACGGAAACTAACGCTAACCAGACTTGCCTCCGCTCCGGTACCGTTCACCGTGTTGTCGGTGACTGGTAACCAATGGAACGAAGACTTCCTAGCAGTTTGCGGTTTTAAGGATTGTCACGTACTAACGTTCAATACGTCCGGAACAGTTTCGGATCACTTAGTTTTGCACCCTCAATTGGAAACTGGTAATTTCATCATAAAAGCGATTTGGTTGCCCGGTTCCCAGACTCAGTTGGCCCTAGTGACGGCGGACTTCGTTAAGATCTACGACCTGGGGAAAGACGCGCTCTGTCCTCAGTACTATTTCCTAGTTCCGACTGGGAAGATAAGAGACTGCACGTTTATGCAAGCAGAGGACGGTGTATTTTACCTATTGATCATGTCCTCCGCTGGCTACATATACGGGCAAGCAATGGATGAGGAAAGTTCGGCGAAACACGGTCCATTTTATGTGACGAATACTTTGAACATTTATCACCCGGAAATCAAGGACAATGGGCAAGTCGGCGGCGGAGGAGTCTCGATCTATTATTCGCACGCCTTGCAGCTACTGTTTTTCAGTTATGCTTGTGGCAAGAGTTTCGTCGCGCCTCTCAAGTACATGGACACCGATGTCACGGTTGTCTTTCAGATCAATCTTGCCGGTGGTGGCGGCGGTGTCGGTAGCGGCGGCGGCGGCGGCGGCGGCGGCGGCAGCAGTAGCAGTGGGAGCGGAAGCACAAATGTCGGCAATAAAAACTCAAACGGCAACAAATCGAACAACAATCAACCGCAACCGCTGTGTCAGTGGAGCGAGGTGGCCAACCACCCCGGCCTCGTTTGCTCAGTTTTGCAGACAAGCAATAATCCTGTGATACTTATGATTAAACCCGATACGATACTAATTCAAGAAATCAAGGTCGTTCCTGCCAAGGCCAAGATCATGGACATGGTCGCGATTAGACATCCAAGTTCGAACGCCGAACATCGTACGACTTTGATACTCCTTTGCGAAGATGGTAGCCTCCGAATTTACATGGCTGGAATGGAACAGACCGGATATTGGATGTCGTCTTCGGTCCAACCGATTGGTACGGCAGCCACTGTAAAACCAACGCGAAAGAAAAAAGCTAACAAAACTGGAAAGCCTTCAGGTTCTGTTACATTCCCGATCGACTTCTTTGAACATTGTCAATTGATGAATGACGTGGAATTTGGCGGCAACGATCTCTTGCAAATTTACAATGTCGCGCAGATAAAAAATAGACTGAATACCTCCGGAATGTATGTGGTGTCAACGAAAGCCATGGGATTCAACGTTGAAGTTGTGAATAACGATCCGGTTCTAGTTATGACAGGAGTTCGAGTTTTGCTTGGCAATCAAGATGTTCAACGGGCCCCTCTTTACGTTGAGGTATATTCCATCTGCTACGTTGCTCCTGTCCATATCATTCGCCTTCTCCCGTATGTTATCACTTTGCATCTTAATAATCATGCTTTCCTGATTTCGCAGATATTCGGCAGAAGTATCCGTACTACATTGACTAAGTGTCGATGGTTCGATATTCCATTGACTCGAGAAGAGAGTCTTCAAGCTGACAAAAAGTTAACGATTACGTTTGGCACGTCGCAGGACCCAGAGGGTGTAATAATGGTTAACTCAATAAAAATGTGCGTGTCGCAGTAGTTTGACTAGTATTAAAAAAATGAGTTTACGACGGAATATCTTTTCACACAGATACGGTAAAACGAAGGACGCATTCGGTTGGCCGGAAGAGGTCGAAGATATTTCGGCTGGGCAGTCTACATGTGCTCCACTTACTACTATAAACAATGAAACGGACAATGCCGTTGTTTCACCTGCACCTTCATCCTCCATAGATAGGTACGCAAAACACCTTTATCGATTGTTTTATTTATTATTCGATTTTGTATACAACTTGTGAAACGGGTTGCCAATCTCTGGTGTAAACAAAGACGAAAGCATGCAGAAAAAGGTTCCTTTGTTATTATGATTCTTCTTCTTTCATCTTCTTATTTTCCTTTTTCTTTTCTTTTTCTTTTTTTTATCATTCTTTCTGCCCTTATTGACGATGATGATGTTGTTGTTGTCGTCGTTGTTGTTATATTACGGTGCTTTAGCTCGACGAAGGATAATTTGATTAACATCGAAAGGTAAGGAATTTTTCCCACGGTAAATGAACTTCGAGAACGATAGGTTATACATCGGATAGTATATGTATGCGTAAGTGTGGGGATAGTATTTTACTGGTAGTCTGAGCATGATTTCATTTTAGAATGGTCTCCGGTATCCTGGAAGTTTTAGAGTCGTCGTTCAATCTGTTCTCGAACGATGACAACAAGATTGCGTTGAGGGCAACGGCTATCGACGTCGCTTCTCGGTTATTAATATTACCGACGCCGCCGTTACTACAAATACATACGACAGCATTGCTGGCCGCGTTGCATCCATCGAAACAGACCTATCACTATCACAAGGTGCATAAATCAATTAATTGATGGATCTAGAAAATCGATTGATATCAATGTATATGTGTGTACTTTCTTTGTAGGATCATGTTTTATTAACTCACGTTCTCGAGTCGTTGAAAGCTATGAGAGAGCTCAATGACGCTCGCGATATAGATGCTGAGAACTTTTACAGGCTCGTACTTATCGTTCGAGGGATTTGCGTTTCGCGACCACAGAACCTTGCCAAGTTTACTGAATTGTACACTAATAAACCTATCGATGAAGCTGCCGGTAAGACACACAATTGATTCTCTCCCGAGTTAGAATTCCATACCTTTAGTATTGAAAAAAGTTTGAAAACAAGTGTTATTTCGTTCGTTTTTCCCGTGTGCACAATATGATATAATGTTTAGTCGCAGTATTTGAAGAAGATCGAATAAACGGTGGTCAATCTCGTGGAATTACGGACGCGGATCAGCAGCATCTGGTTGTTCAGCTGATGGAGATATTATGGTCGCTACACATGACCTATCCAAAGAACATGGCTCTCGCGCCAGTAGTTGTTCCAGGCTTGACTCACACAGAGGGAACGATTCACGCGATCGTTGAGATTATTCACGCGTATACGACATGCGACGTTGAAAAGAACGTTCCACTTGCATCGAAACTATACTTGCAGCTGTTACTTTCCTCCGACACGACAATCAGTTTCAGTGCGAAACAGGCTATCATACGAGTTTTAAGACCTAGATACAAGAGGAGAAGAGTTTATATACCAAGTCCGCCCAACTGTACAACACCAGGTATAGGTCTAAATAGCCACGCGGAGGGCGCAAACAATTAATAAGGCACTCTATCCCAATATATTCTGATATACACGCCCATCAATTTTCTACTCGATATTCAGGAGCTGTTCCGGAAATGGAGGAGAAAACAGGCACATCGATTTCAGGCCAAGTGCATCGGGAAATGACTGCTGTGACTACCGCAATAGCAGGAACATCGGGAGCCGTTGCATCATCGCAGCAGGTATTAGGTAGTGTGTCGGCTGCTACATCAGGAACATGCGGCGGAACATCGGACAGCCAGCAACAACTGCAATCCGAATCGGTAGCAGGGGGCCAGATGGACATGATGGCGATGGTAGCTGCCGCCAGTGCCGCAGCAACCACTGCTGCTGCGTCAGCCGCTACGGCGGGTAACGGGTCAAATGGTTCCGACGCTGCGGCTGGAATCGTGAATCCACTAGAAGCGCTCCTGGGTCCCGGGAGTTTTCCTCAGATATTAGATGTACCTCCGGATACAGACGACGATGATGGAACAATGATGGAACTAGCTATAGCATTAAGCCTTCAGGATCACGAGGGAGGAGCTGCAGACTTACAGGCACTAAGGCAAGGATTTCAACAGAGTTTACCGAATTTACCCAATCTCCACCTGGGGGTGGGACTGGAGGGACTTCAGAATTTAAGTGCACCGGCGTTGCAAAGCCTCCAGGCGTTAGCGGCACAGGGATTAGTTCAGGTGCAGAGTACAAGTCAGGTAGGTGGTTAGATTAGTCGTTGGATGGGTCGATTACGACCGGATCGGGGATTATGAGTTGCGTTTCCAGGGCCAGGAAGCTGGAGGGCACTACTCGGATACGACTGCATCCGCGGGTGGATCTGATGACGAGGGATCAACAGCCGCCACGGACGGTAGTACGCTCAGAACATCTCCGGCGGAACAAGTGAGTGACGCTTGCTACTGTTTTATTTCTGTTTCCTGTGATTACTTTCTTCGTTACTCTAGTATGCTGTCTGCACGTTGAACCTTGTTGGCCGCACATAACAATCGGATGAAATTAACGCTTGGGTTGCATTTTATGTTAGGGTGGTAGTGGTGGTAGCAAGGGTAGCTCTAGCGGTGGAAGCGAGAGCGGAGGAAGCGTCGTCGACAGTATGACAGGAGAGCATAACGTGTCCGGAAGAAGCTCGGCGTACGGTGACAGCGGTGCCGATGCTATGCAATTAGGAATGAATCAAGCACCTCGTTCCGATAGTAATTCCATCGGTGTGCCCGCGACAACATTTGCCGTAAGTGCCCCTGACACACGCCCACACACTTGCCGGTACCGCTCCATGTGTATACATGTTTATGTCACGTTCTAAATCACCGTTTTATCTCTCACTTCTTTTCTCCTTTCCTCCTCCTTTCCTCCTCCTTTCCTTCTCCTGTCCTCCTGTGAAATGTCTAATAGATGTGAATAATGAATTCCTTAACCATAGGTTGCAGAGCAGGAAGAGGGCGCAGAACAGGAGAACGTTGCCGAGCAGGAGAATGATAGCAGCGGTGAAGTTACAGCCGAATTACATACCGTGCGATTACTGTTGCTCGATAAACTTATGCAATTCGTGCCGAATTTGACCAAAGTACCTGGCGTATTGGCCATCCCCTTTATGAAGGTACGATATTGTTGTTGTCGCTATTATTATTACCGTTAGTGTTAGATGATTATTAGTGATCTATGTGCTTATCTTCGATATATTTTCGACTTTACCGTTGTCTTCCAGGTGTTACTAATGCTGACATCCGATTTGAGTGGACAGGAAGAGAAAGATAGAGGATGCGTGGAACGATTACTTCGGATGCTGGTAAATGAGCTGGAAATGGATAAGCCAGATACAAATAACATATGTGAGCGTACGAATAAGAGAGAAGTGCATTTGGTTATTATGCGTCTTTTAAGTGAGTGTTAACATCGCTGCGATGCATTGGCAAATAACTGCCCGAGTACGAGACCAATGTTCCTTTAACCGTCGTGCCTGTTTTTTCTCCTCTGTTTAGGTGTATTGATGTCTCGATCAAAATATACCGCGAAGACGCAGACGGAAAATCCGAACTTTGTTTCTCAAACAACCGCTGCAATACTGAATAAAGCAGGAGTGATTGACTACTGCTTAACCCTGTTAAAAGCCTTGCTAGAATATTGGAAGACGTAAGTAGACGGCTGGGTTTCGAAGTATATGTATAGCGGATAGACGGATCAGTTAGCGTCCGTTTATCAGTAACGAGCTAAATATAAAATGGGAAACACGATACACATTTCTCGCTGTGTCTGTATGTACATGTGTTTATTTCGCACTGTCCGGTCATGTAGGACGTCGAGCGAAGAACCAGCCACGATGCTCGGTGGTCAGCTGTTGAAAGAACATCTACCTACTTCACCACCGAATATGTCTCCATTCTTCTTGCGCCAATACGTTAAGGGCCACGCCGGCGATGTTTTCGAGCCATACCCACACTTGCTGACAGAAATAGTTCTTCGTTTACCATATCAAGTGCACAAATACGCAGAAAATAATTCAATGCAGCCGGCTTTCGAACAACCCTGGTATTTTTATCTTTGCGAGTACATGATGTCGTACCAAACCCCCTTTGTCAGACGCCAAGTACGAAAGTTGCTTCTCTTCATCTGCGGCAACAAAGAAAAGTATCGACAACTGCGAGATATGCACGCCTTAATTTCTCACATTCAAGTAAGAAGTAAATTTAAATCGCTTTGTACGCTTCGAAATAGCCCTAAGATTCAAACAATTGTATTTACAGTCTGTCCAACAATGCTGCACCACGGGTGGATACGATCCGCTTCAGTCACCGCCGCATTCCATTAATTTGCCGTACGATTCGTTGGTTGAATTGATCGCAAATCTCATGTGTTGCGTAGAAATCGCTACGAGTCGTACTGGGAATTGGCAACGTTTTTGTCTAAAACAGAATACAGTGCTATCATATCTGTTCACCATTTCCACGCTTTTGGACGAAGGCGTCAGTCCTGCGGTGTTACAGTTGTTGCAGTGCGCCATATGCTCGAATAACAAGTCGAAGGAACAAAAGGACGCAAAGATAAAGGTATATCGATTTAATTCAATATGACTTTCATGGGAATTGAGTAGAAATATAATGGTACGGAGTTTTGCTGTGGTTCTCTGAAATATTTTCGGTTGCTGTGAGACAGGAATCAAAATCGCCGACTATTGGTACAAAGGAGAGACGTGAACGTGAGAAATCCGAAGATTCGGACACAGAAGCGAAATTTGAGGAGACACAATGTTTAACTCTGGTCGAACAAATTCAGAAACAAGTACCACCGAATTTGTTAACGAAATTCATTCAGACGTTCCTGCTTGAAACGAACAATACGAATGTTCGTTGGCAAGCGCATTCATTAATACTCGCCATTTACAAGTAAGTTTGAAACGCAGCGTGAGCTCAAAATATGCAATCATTACAGAAGTTCGAGGGTTAATCGATTGATCCAATATTTAGGAACAGCGGGCCGAGTGATCAAGAAAATTTACTGGATCTGTTATGGCGTTTGTGGCCTCTGCTGCCTGCTTATGGGCGTAAAGCTGCGCAGTTTGTCGATCTGCTCGGTTATTTCTCCCTGAAAACACCGCAGGCCGGAAAAAAGATGCACTCGTACATGGAACAGGCAGTCAACGTGTTGCACGCACAAAACCAACTGCTTGCACGTCATCCCAACGCGAATCTTTACGCCAACCTCGCACAATTCGTCGAACTGGACGGATATTACCTAGAAAGTGAACCTTGTTTGGTCTGCAATAATCCGGAGGTACCCATGTCGACAATCAAACTTTCCTCTATCAAGGTGGATTCAAAATTCACGACTACGACACAGATCGTTAAACTGGTGGGAAGTCATACGATCGGACGAATCACCCTACGAATCGGAGATTTGAAAAGAACGAAGATGGTGCGTACGATCAATATATACTATAATAATCGATCGGTTCAGGCAGTAGTCGAGTTAAAAAACAAGCCCGCGATGTGGCACAAGGCGAAGAAAATCACCCTCGCCCAAGGGCAGACGGAAATAAAGATGGAGTTTCCACTGCCGATTGTCGCGTGTAACCTTATGATCGAATATGCCGATTTCTACGAGAACATCCAAGCGTCGTCAGAGACACTCCAATGCCCTCGTTGTTCCGCAAATGTTCCGGCAAATCCGGGAGTGTGCGCCAACTGCGGCGAAAACGTGTTTCAGTGCCACAAGTGTCGCGCCATTAACTACGACGAGAAGGACCCATTTCTTTGTCACGCTTGCGGATTTTGCAAGTACGCCAAGTTTGATTATACTCTCACAGGCAGACCTTGTTGCGCGGTCGATCCGATCGAGAGCGATGACGATCGGAAGAAGACCGTGGCCACGATTAATGCGCTGCTCGAGAAGGCTGATAGAGTCTACAAGAATCTAATTTCGAACAAGCCGACGTTGGAGATGTTATTGGTAAAGATATCTGAGCATCGATTGGATCGCAACTTCGAGGATGGAATTGTAGGGTCTGGGAGTGGAAGCGGAAATAGTGGCACCGGGAGTGCTGGAACCGGAACCGGCAGTGGAACCGGGACCGTTGGCTCTGCCAGTGGTGCGGGAGGCTCCGCTCCTGCGCAAGGCATTCCAGTTTCAGCTGCCACTACACAGGTTAACAGAGCGATACAACTCCTCGCGCAACGGTATTGCGGGGACTGCAAAACTTCGTTCGAGGAACTAAGCAAAATTATTCAAAGAGTCTTGGCTTGTCGACGAGAGTTAGTCGCTTATGACAGACAGCAACGCGGACAAACATCCAATGTCGTTGATCGATCCCCTGCTACGACTAACGAGGAGTCGTCTACAACCACCCCTATATCTACACCAACACCTACATCTACGCCTACACCTACGCCTACGCCAACGGTGACGCCCACGCCCACGCCAACGCCAACGCCTACGCCAACGCCTACGCCAACGCCTACACCTACATCTATACACTCACCAACGGCTACAGCGACAATCATACCCAGCGGCACCACAAGCGCAATCACAACGCCGGTACAGCCTATTCTATCAATTCAACCGATTCAACCTATTAAACCTATAGTAGGACCTATAACCGTGCCGGCTATAGGCCGTTGTTATGGATGCGCGACGGCCGCCACTGAACACTGCCTGTCCCTTTTACGCGCCCTAGCTACAAATCAAGCGGCGAAAGATGTGCTTTGCAAGCAAGGGTTAATACAGGAGCTGGTGGAGCATAATTTACGCAAGGGAACCGTGCAGATGCAGGAGGAGGTCCGGCAGCTGCTTTGCCTTGTGAGCAGGGACAACGCGCAGTCAACTAAGGAGCTCTGTTCTTTGTTAACTGGTAGAATTACATTGACACTTCGCGGTCGTCTAGCTACGTCGGATCTATCTCTAGCCGTACGCCACGAAATGGCACTCCTGGCTGCACTTGTGCAAAAGGAGGACTCTTGCTGGGAACAGAAATTACGTTGCGTTATGCAGTTGTTTTTGATGGCGTGCAAGGAATCGAAAAGTCCGGTCGTTATGGAGAGCATCGTATTGCCGTGTCTGAAGATACTCCAGGGCCTTGTTAAACCGGACCAACCTATCTCTAAGAAAAACAAGGTGAGCGTTAATTCGGATCGCTCTGACGATACACCAGTTTGTCCGGCGATAAAATCACACAAAATATTCTAATTGCATATAACATACAATGTATCGTTTAGGACAAGAGCATCGAGTGTTTGGCGAGTGTGCAGGTACCCGAAGGTATTAGTATCGACGTAACAAAATGGCTGAATGGGGATGCAAAGCACTCATATTCCGAATGGATTCGTCGCATGCCAACCAAAAAAGCGGAACCACCTTCCGGAAAACCGTTGAGACAAGTTTGTAACACAGTAACAACATACAAAAGAAACACAGAGTGAGAACGAGGATGAGAAAAATTGAACGTTGTCCGAATTTGTTCGCAGAAAGAAGCCCGAATGCTGTATCTGGTGGAGAAATATGGACGTAGGTGGCACAATCGATGTGCTAGACTTCAAGGCGTGCACCCCTTAAAATTGGCCGACGGTGCCTGGTTAAAGGAAGTGCTTTTCAACCCCAGCTCGCGCCTCGCGCGTCAGGTGGCTTGTAACATGATCGAGAGCCTATCCCAGGGAACTGAGAGGAAAAAAGAAGTACTGGTTCTTCTGACCTGTTACTTGGAAGAACTTCGTACCGCCGGTGAAAGCAGCACCGAGTTTCTTACGCTTTACCAAAGCTTGATTAGACATCCGCCATGGAAACAGTTTCTGGCGGTGCGTGGTGTGATGACCTTACTTGCTCATTTACTAACGAGGGAAATAGACGAACTACATCGATTAGAAGAGACTACCTTGACCAGCGATTTAGCGCAAGGTTACTCGCTGAAAATGCTTACAGAACTTTTAGCGACTTTCTTAGAACAAGAGAATATAAAGCAACAGTACAAAGGTCGGTTAGTAGGAGCGGTCCTAAATGGTTATCTGTCCCTGAGACGGCTGGTTGTACAGCGTACGAGACTGATCGACGACACGCAGGAAAAATTATTGGAACTTCTCGAGGAGATGACTACTGGTTCGTCTTTTGTGTAGATGCACTTGCAGTCGCAATTTCAGTTGCGTTGTATGTACAATGCATACACACTAACGAATGGTTTCATATTCCCATGACAGGTACCGAGGAGGAAACGAAAGCGTTCATGGCGATTTGCGTGGAAACGGTGCAAAAGTACAGCACCGAAGACGTACGCACTCCTGTGTTTATATTTGAACGACTCTGTTCCATTATTTACCCAGAGGAAAACGATGTCGGTGAATTTTTCTTAACTCTAGAGAAGGATCCGCAGCAGGAGGATTTTCTGCAGGTACATCCCGCGTGGTCTCACATGCATTTAACTGTATTATCAACAGAGGAGCGAACCCTTGTATCGTTTGTTTCGTACAGGGGAGAATGTTGGGCAATCCTTACAGCAGTATGGAACCTGGTTTAGGACCGCTGATGAGAGACGTAAAGAACAAAATTTGTCAAGATTGCGAGTTGGTTGCTCTATTAGAAGATGACAACGGAATGGAGCTATTGGTCAATAATAAGATTATTAGCCTGGATCTGCCGGTGAAAGAGGTATGAATTGTAAACTTTCATGCAATCTAATTTCTAGCGACCGGGCGTCGCTTATAAAAGTTAATGCCCTGGTCTCTAGCCACCTCTGTACATACCACAAGTGTAACGATAACAACAATAGAACAATAATTCGCTTTTTTTAATCGCATGTCTTTGATTTCCCACCGTTACTTTTTTTCGCGTTACAGGTGTACAAGAAAATATGGGTTCTCGAGGGCGGCGAGTGCGACGCTATGCGTGTTGTATATCGTATGCGAGGATTACTAGGAGATGCAACCGAGGAATTCGTGGAAAGTTTAAATGCCAGTAGCGAACAGGAGGTGAACGACGAAGAGGTGTACAAGATGGCGAACGTTTTGGCGGACTGCGGGGGTCTGCAAGTGATGCTAAACAGACTGGCCGCTATTCAGGACGTAAATCGTGCTCGACCGTTGCTGCAGGTCCTCTTGAAGCTCTTCCGACTTTCCGTGAAGGTGAAGAAAAATCAAGAAGTGCTGAGCAAACCGGAATTGGGCGCTGTTACGGTGTTGCTGGATGTTCTGCAGCGGTGCTTGGCAACAGAATCCGACAACTCGCAGGCCCAGATCACCGAGCAGCTGCTAGATGTAAGCGAAACAGCTGATAACAACGTTATCTTCGCCAAGTCGAAAATCTTTCTACATTATTTTCATTTTTTCCTCATTTCTTCTTTATTTGTGATTTCAGATCATGGAGACCATTCTGGCGAACGCAGCCTCACAGCCGTTGTCCAGTTTCGAGGCATTCTCACGTACTCTCGGGGGGCCGGAACACATAAAGGCACTTCTTTCCTGTACACAGTCCGCGGCTGTTAGACAAAGCAGCAGCGTTCTATCGCACCTCGGCCGATTACTTGCAGCTCTAACCTATGGGAACCGTGAAAAAATGGCCCTTCTTTGCGATTACTTTAAACCGGTGTTAAATTTTTACACGTTCGACTTTGAGCACACTCCGGAAGACGAGCAGAAGCTGGAATTGTTTTGCATTCTAACTCAGGGTATCGAGCGCAATGCTATTGGGAACACGCTCAAAGATTATATCATTAGCATGGGAATTGTAAAGTACGCCGTCGAATATATAACCGTGAGTTGCCATCCATTCGTTTCAATACAATAAGAAACATATTTCAAACTTCCTAATTCGCACGAATGCTCGTCCTATGTATAGCATTGGCTACAATCTTAGACACGTATGGATGACGTGTATCTTTTCTCTGACATGTCTTCTACTTTAGGTACACGCACCCTGTGTGAAGCCTACTCTCCTACGTACAGATAGCGACGAGTTGAAGGAGTTCATTTCGAAACCAGCCCTCAAGTACATTCTACGCTTCCTTACCGGTTTAGCGACGGATCACGAACCGACGCAAGTACGTATGCCGAGATCGCATATAAAATTCAGTTCCTTCTGGTTTCCATTTGCAAAACGGAATCGGAAAATTTGCTATTTGTTGTTTCAGC
This sequence comes from Mimumesa dahlbomi, assembly GCA_917499265.3. NCBI lineage: Eukaryota > Metazoa > Arthropoda > Insecta > Hymenoptera > Crabronidae > Mimumesa > Mimumesa dahlbomi. The sequence continues at coordinate 12,520,789 of OU824125.1, read as the reverse complement.
TGGCAGTATCCCAGGTCACCATCAGCATAATCCACAGACTGGAGCAAGTTTCTTCGAACGAGCACGTCGGCTCGTTGGCGGAGAATTTGTTAGAGGCACTGTGCACGAATAAGCGTGTCGCAGAACTGATCGAGGAGGCCCGACAGCACACTCGCAGCGAGAAGAAACGACTGGCAATGGCGATGCGGGAGAGACAGTTAGGTGCTCTTGGCATGCAAACCAACGATAAAGGTCAAGTGACGGCAAGCGGAACGATTCTACAGCAAATGGAAGATTTAGGAGACGAATCGGGGCTTGTCTGCGTCATCTGCCGGGAAGGATATAAATTTAAGCCGAATATGGTAACGCCAAAACGGTTCAATTATTTTCGAGATTCTTACGTTGACAATATCCTTATTATACGCATGTTACAATATATGCGTCAAGTACTTTTGAATAATCACACATCTCGACCACTTTTCGTTGAATGTTAGGTGCTAGGAATATACACGTTTACGAAACGCTGCAATGTGGAGGAGTTCGAGACAAAGCAACGTAAAACCGTGGGCTACACGACCGTCACGCATTTTAACGTCGTTCATGTGGAATGTCACATGTCCGCCGTTAGATTGGCTCGCGCCAGAGACGAGTGGGAAAGCGCTGCTTTACAAAATGCTAATACGAAATGCAACGGACTGTTACCATTGTGGGGCCCGCAAGTTCCGGAGTCTAATTTCGCTAGCTGCTTGGCCAGGCACAACACGTATCTGCAGGAATGTACGAGTCATCGCGATATATCCTACTCCTCGACCATTCACGACTTGAAGTTGCTGTTGCTACGGTTCGCTCAAGAGAAGAGTTTCCACGAGGATACGGGGGGCGGAGGTCCTCAGTCGAATATGCACATGGTTCCTTACTTGGTTCATATGGCGCTTTACGTCATTAACACGTAAGCCGTCAAACGTTTGTATTGATACAAAAAATAGAAGGGCGAAAATGGGTTCTGGGTAAATAGGAAAGGGGGAAGAAAGCTGTAGTTCAAGTATACAATACATATTATTATTTACTTAGGACGCGCTCGGCGCCGCGAGAGGAAAAGACGTTGCTCGGTTATCTGGAGACGACGGTTGGTTCGAGTTGGCTGGAAAGCTGTTACGAGGCGGAGGGACCGTTCTATATGTGCACCATTTCTCTTTTACTGCTTACGCCTGACCGGTGGAAGACCTGCAGGCTTGTTCATCTGAACCGACTGATCGTGCTCGCGCATCAGCGATACGTTTCACCGTCGGCCCCCACTAAAACCATCGTAGATGTTACCATAAAAGATTACACGATCTACAAGAGCGCCTTGGTATTCTTCGGTCTGGTCGACTGTATCTACGCTAACTTCTTCAAGGTATTGTATGCTATGAATAAAATCTGGCAGTTCTACCACGGTATTCCTCGAGAAATTTCCGATCGAAACCAGCATGCAAATTGTTGCAAATAGCTTCCTCCCCGATATTTCACTCTGAAAGTTATTAGTTGAAGCTTCTTTGCACTTAATTTTTTAATTTGTCTAGAAAAAGAACTGCCTCTTGTGGCTAATTTTCAGTCTTTCAGAGCCTCATTTTGATATTCGTCTAATTTCATTTCAGAAAGTCAATGTACTGTCCGATGATCAGTGGCCATCTGTTCTTGCTGAATACATCAGACACAACGACGAAGCCATGCTAAAAGCGTCGGAACGTGTACTTGCGACGTATCGCGATGAATTATTACCATGCACGTCTTTCGAAGAGTTTTGTGACGTTGCAGGTAGGTTCGAATAAGATGCATCACGCGCAAAAATAAATTATCGTTAACTTCACGAAGAAGAATTCTTCTACATTCGCTTTCTCTTTCATTTCAGGCTTGCTGGAAGATATATCAAACCCTTCTACATACATAGGCAATATTTTACGTACTCTTGGTTAAGAAAGATTAATTCGACGAACCATCGAATCCGTTCCCAACATCTTTTCTCACTCCCAATCCCAATCCCATTCCCATTCACGTTTCCTAACTAAATCGAAGAGCTTAATCCTTAAAGAAATGTTGATTAACCAGCCATTGCCATTATGTAAATCACCGTGAAAATCGGTTACCCTCCGAATAACCAACACTTGGAATCTATTTTCCCTTCTTTCTTTCTAATTTATATTTATCTATGAAGCGTATTGCGTTGCAAATTCTGCACAGCTGGTGTTCGCTTTCGATGGAAGAAAATGATCTACTACCCAGTACACCGCGTCTTGTGTATTAATTATGCGTGTGAGTTATAATTGTCCATCGAATCGAAATGTCTGTGCTTTAATAAAATGCAAAACCAACGTTTAATCTATTGTTTTCGTTTTGAGCGGAAAGGACGATGTGTCAGGTACGAAAATATATTTTTCAGATTAATATACATGAAATGAATTACAAACGCGATGAGGCATTTCTGCAACCGTTCGATCTTGCTAAACACGTTACACACGGCATAACGACGTCGTTTTATAGTGCATATCAACAAATATTGAAAAACTGACCGACTTAACAACCAGTTGAAAAGCGAGTAACAAGTTCAACATTTGTAATGTGTAATGTGTAATGTCAAATTTGTCATGAAATTGACCAACGCGCTAACGTTTGTTGATACATAAGTTTATACGTCTCTTCATACTAACTCTCCCCTCTTCCGTATCGTTGTTTATTTTTACTGTAAACTAAACACTGGATCTGTTTCCTAACCACGGTAAGTCGAAAAACTAGAATCGATTTACTAAACACTATACGCAATAAATATCAGAAAGGAGAACAACGATTGCTCGCCGAATAAGATCTCGTAAAGCAACAACACTTTCACATCGTGTAATTCTACTTCTTGCACTTACTTTTCTACTTCTCATGAGAGACAACAAATTCTCAAGCTGCTTAAATCTATTCGATATAATTGATATTAATTCGTTTGTGGAGACCTGTTAACGTATCCTTAGCAGGATGCACTTTCCATATAGTTTTGCTTCAGTATCGCTAAATGCAAGTACGTAAGAAAATACAACCGCGTTTGCGAAGTTACGGATAATTAGAGGTATAGATCGTAAGGGCAGAATAGAGAAGACACGCAAGAGTGAGGGAAAGGGTGAGGGTGAGATTGAGAGTGAGCCGTGGATCTAGAGTCTAGATTCTAGACAAAACGATGAATAGTTGTAAAAGTGAAATAAGGTCAGGATGCGATGTAAAATAAAATCGTATGATTAAAAACTGCAAAACAAGTGCAGGTACAGGTACAGTAAATGTAAAGGAGAGGAATTTTCAGGAGGTAAAAAAAAATATAATTTGGCAGAAAGAACATATAAAGAAATGGTAAACGAAGAGTGCGCTCTACGTGTCACTTTTCCACAATTTAATAGTTTTGTCGTTTTCAAGGGCGGCCGAGGCTATGATATTATCCGTTGGGTGGCACGTCGTGCACAAAACAACATCTGAAATACCCAACACGCATAACATGATATTTTTGTTATTCACTGTTTCTCCTGACAAATTTCTCATGGTCAATATTACAACCGACATACCTGTGTGTCCTTGTAATTTTTGTACGATTTCCTTGGTTTGCAAGTTCCAAATGTATACCATATTATCTTCCGATCCAGAAACAATCCACTATAAAAAGAACGAAAGTAAGAAAACAATTCGTTATTATCTGAGGAAGTGAAGAACAAATGCAGCGACACGTACCTTTCCCCCTGTAACTGAAAAATTTGCAAATATGCAATACTTCTCGTTTTTGTGACCCGTGTACGTTTTCAAACACTTTCCTTTACTATAATCCCAAAGCTTCAATGTATTATCCAACGTTGCCGCTAGAATATATTTTCCGTTCGGTGAAAATTTGACGAAGGATACCGGTGGATTATCGTCGTCTATTAATGTTTTTAGACACTGTCCCGAAGCTGTGTCCCAAATTCGACTGCATGACATGACGCATTGTATCATTAATTTTTATTCATCACCTATAATTATCCTTTATAGTAATAGAACATTTCAAAGATATTTGCTCACCATAATCCGTCGTAACTACTGGACACGATCAAAGATCCGTCTCTGTTGAAGTGTACTGCGCTTACTGGATCTGAATGTGCAGGTAATGTTTTCAAGCATTTTCCAGTCCGCACATCCCATATACGTACACTCTCGTCAAACTATCAAGATATGATTTTTTAAACTTATTTCTATTCATCACTTTGAATCGATTCAGCTGTTTGATATTAGAATAGTGAATTAGTACAAAATATTCTCTTTGCAGAAAATACTTACAGAACCTGAGACTATAAGGTTTGATTGTGGGTTAAAATTGCAGCAAAAAACATAATTACTGTGTCCCTTCAATGTCTTTAAACATTTCCCCTAAAAGATAGGGAAGAGTGATATGTAGTGAGATTTATAAGTGTTGCTTGACATGATTCAAGATAAACTTACAGAACTGAGCTCCCATATTTTCAATGTTTTATCATCAGATGCTGATACCAGAAGTCGACTGTCGCTAGACCATGCTACGTCTGATATACCCAGTTTATGACCAGATATTGTTTTCTCAAACTTTCCATCATAGGAACCCCATATTTTTATAAGCTTATCCGCAGCTAAAATTAAATCCAAAGATTCATCCCGAGCTTAACATCTCAAAAATGTAGTTATATTGCTTCTACTTACACGAGCTGGCTAACCATTCTCCATTTGGACTAAATTTAACTGAGGATACTGCTTTCGTGTGACCCGCCAATGTGTACTTCAATGTATAGTTGGGTTTCTATTAAAAGATATTAATTTAATATACAGGAATAATTTTGGAATATAAATGATATGTAACACTTAATACAACATTATATAAAAATGTACAATCATTTTCGGAAAATCCGATTTGCGTACATTCAACACTTGTATTGTAAAGTCAAACATTAATCCGAGATCTGTTGTACTTTTGTACAACAATTTCTAGCGCGTAACATTAGAATTCATGTACGATCACGACTACCGTTTGCGAATGTTGCTAAACAATACAAGGTAGGTAGCTTTCTTACAATATACGTTTGTAAATACGCAAAATAAAGAAAATAGCATTGTGCTTGGGTTGTAATTTGAGTTCGCTCACCAAAGTCGAGCTACTCTTCGTTCCGGTGGCGGGAGCGGATGCGGTGTTATTCACGGACGTTTGATGGCCCGGTGACGGACCGATGGGTACCATTTTCTCCAATCAATTCACAACTCACACTTTATTTTATAATAAATACTAGTGCGCGCGGTATTTTATCATGTCTGTCAAACTAGCCACACGTGCGTGTAGTAAACCTTGTACTGATTGCTGCTGCTTATTGCTTATAGTGTTTATAGCCTGCTGTTATGCATGGCAAATAACTTCCGTCCAGCATTTATCGCAGAATCGCAAAAAATACCGATGAACTGTGGATCCGCAATCTGTCTTTCCCTGTTGCTCCTATTATTTAATATTCTCGTTTACGATTTATAATGCTTTTACCACAGACGACGTATAGAAGTAGGCAGGACATCCAATGGGGTTTCGTGTGTCAGGTATATGAGGCCGAGATTAAGGGTTACTGTGGCACCCTCTGGGCCTAGAGAGCGACTAGTCCGAGAACTACAGTGAAAAATATTCGATGTTAAAGTTGTCAGATGTTAGCAGCTATACAGCGTTGCCCAATTGTGCTCTTACATTGTTGCCCGATAGTGATCATACATTGTAGCCGTGTTAACCAAGAGAATTTTAGCTTCGCTACTCGAAAGAAGATTTTAGCTTCAGACTAAGGACGCTACCCACACACTCAAACAAAGCTTACACCTGAAAAATTGTTTACTTCTTGCCTAAGTATATACCCTGCACTAACTTTAACACGGCTGCTTCATCAAAAAATTGTATGCTAACAATTTGCGGAAACGGCAGGTGAATTATGAAAATCGCGAAAAATCGTCAAATTATGACAGTTTTTTGTTCGATATTCGCTCAATTTTTTAAATAGCGAACTGAGACTAGTACCATTGAATTAGACAGGAAATTCTACGCCAGATCCATGTACAATAGTTGTACTTTTCGAAAAATTAATTTTTTGCAAAAATCTGACGGGTTGAAGGTCAGGATTTTTTGCAATTTTCGTAAATGCTTCGCCATTTCCGCAATTGTTGAGCTATTAAAACGATCCTGGACGTTTTGGACGCGGAATCCGAAGCGGAATAAGACACTGCAAGAATCAGATCGATATCTAAAGAATTGTGAAAATGGCGAGGGATTCAGTAGTTGAACTTTCTAAGTAGTATATAATCAAAGTCGAGCTGGCTACAATTGAATGAACACAATAAGAATATCCATAGTAGGAGTTGATTTCACGGTAAACCACATATGAAGAGTAAGCGAAAAGAAGTCCAAATTTGACAAAACTCACAGCGACAACGATATCTATTGGTGAAATCATTGGCCTGTGTGAATAGAATCAATGAGATGACCCTAAGTCGAATCAACTGATGCGGCGTCAACGAAATCCCCTCGTACCCATTGGTATAAGCGCCAAGTTCTCTCCAGATATTCTTACCTCCATAGCGTTATCGCTCTTCGTATATCTGCTATGAATCCTATTCCGAGTGATTGAAGATTAGATCAAATCCCAACATAACAGAACTGCAAGAAATTTCAAAATGCGATCGCAGATAGAATCCGGTGCGGAATTGTTAACAAGATTGAGCGGTAGACCAAGCTTAACCGGTCTAGAAAATACCTTGTTCGATTACGGTCTTGGAAGCACAGACATCGTTGAAATCGCTGGAGGCAGTGCAACAGGAAAAACTGTATTACTTACGCAGATACTTGGGAAATGCCTTTTACCGAGCTATTACGAAGCTACTCAAATCAAGGGTTGCAATGCTTCAGCAGTTCTAATAAATACGGACCATCATTTTCAAACGTCAAAGTTAGTAGATATAATGACCGATATAGTGGTGAATTCCGACACGATGAGTAAATTGAAACGCGACATGGTAGCGCCTTTCGTTCACGACTGTTTGCGCAAACTGGTTATCATCGATTGCTACGACAGCGAACAGTTCTGTCTAACGCTACGTACGCTAGATGATATGTTCCTTAGCAATGAGAATGTAGCACTCTTAGCTGTGGATAGTATCGCGGGATTTTATTGGCAGGATCGCGAAAAGAAAACTGCATCCAGTTTCGACGCGTACGTCAAGAAACTCGTCGAATTAATTCGAAGACATACGTCAAGATTAAACGTTGCGACGATCTATACGAGGGATCGCGATGCCAAGACCGAGGTCGATAACGAAGAAAAAGACTCTGTTAGTCTGGACTACAGAATACGGTTGCGGAAAATCAACTTGACGTTCACGTGCGCGCTCCGAGGAACTCGGAGTACTAAAACAATCGATTACAAGATTCTTTCAACTGGTGTCAAATGGGGAAAGGAATGGACGGGTGGTAATATAAGTACACGCCGTAATATGTCATACAATTTACGGGTTGATGGAGGAGAGAAGAATTTCATCCACTATGTCTGAGGGGTTTAGTAGCCGTGAGCCCGCGAGTGTTAGACGTAGGTTCTGTTTTTGTTCGTTGCATCGAAACGACGACTCCCGAATAATTTTGGCTTCTTCTGCTGTAATTCCTCCGACCACGTAAATCACGATCCAACTATTGTCACAGGGATGATGCTTCGCTCTACCTCTTAAAAATAAACTGTAACATATTAAGTACGTCGCCTAAATTAAGGATAAAAATAAATGTATAAAACACATGCCTATGAGCGCTGTATTATGGTACGTTAAATTTCAATCGAGCAAAGATGTCGATATTTCTCCGATCGATAGAAAAATATGGAAAAGACATGAATCTGAAATGGTACTCACTTAAAGCCAGCAGATATAAGCGAAGCCGATCGTTGTCGCAGGTCGCGGAGTTCACGATTGGTGTCGGCGTCGAACAGGTCTGTGATTAATTGCTCCAGTATACCCACATGACGAATACTTTCCTGTTTTTTTGGCTTAATCAGCAAGTGTCTGCGGTTATTTAGAGCATTCAATACATTTAAAGAGGAACGTGTTTGTTCAACAAAGAAATAAATAGACCGAAACCGAATACGGACTTACTTGTAATCTTGTAATGCCGAACGCTGTTCTGCTATTGCACGAAACACATCGATTATACGCGTTGCTCCCCTGGATGATATGTCTCGTCTTAACGCATCATCATTCATTCCTATATTCGAAACTAATTCCCAATCGTTAAAAAGCTGTTCCGATCGAGAGGTAAGATTACATGTCAGGGTACTAAGAAATAATAAGTTTAAGCATACCCAGAAGCAGCAACGTTCTTTGATAACATGAGTCTATGTCGGTCGAGGGATTCTCTCGAAATGATTTTATATCTTGAAAAATTGCGTCCGCGATTGACTGCTCCAATTGATGCTCCTGTTGCGGAGAGAACCGAATCTGCGTTCCTGCCAAAGCATATACGTGTATCACCAGCGCCAACAGATTCTCTATGCCTAGTCCTCTGATACGACGCGTTTGTATAACGTTGCTCAGCTAAAGAAACAATACAACATGTGGCTGTATTCCTGATACAACATCTAATGTTTATAGATTTCCGAAACTGAACCGTAATAATACTTGTGCGAGTATGCTGGAAGATTCTCGGCTGGCAGATAGATTCTGTAACGACAATTTTTCTAGGCTGGTAAGTAATTCGAGCTGCACTGCCTTTTCTGACGTTGATGCCTCCATCACGGACAATATCATCTATATTGAGCAAATCTATCATATCTTAAATGTCATATATTATATGCATATTGTATATCGTATACAAATACCTGAAGCTTTTCTCTGGAGCTGATAGCGGAACTAAATGTATCAGCAGCTCGAATTTTACCGAGCAGTTTTTCTAAACTGTGTCCGGAGATTCTTAGGGGCGTTCGTGGTTTCGGACTATCCTTCCGCGTCAACATGTCGTTCAGCGATTGATTGGCAATAGCCAATAACTTTTTTTGTTTCATCGATATTAACAGATCTAGTGTACGTTTATCCACTGCTGCCAAACATCCAGGCAATCGATGCGTTCCTATAGCGCCCTTTAATTGTCAGCAGGCATTACAAAATGCCGTAATCGTAATCATTTCCGTTTTCTGCAAACGAAGCAAGTCTCACCTCTATCGGTCCGAGTATCGGAGTCATGTTGATCGCAACATCGTTATCGTGATGCGACAAATGAGGTAGAGTGCGCAATATTTTTGCTAGAAACGATTCCGAACTATTACTGGTAGGCGTACAGAGATCCAACGTTCGGTCGATTAAAATGAGAGATACGCCAACTTCCTCCGAGGTTTTCGGCGAATGCTATTTAATATATCATGCGTCTGAATGAGGGCATTTTCCAAATTTTCTGTTCGTCAAGTCGGTATTTTCTGTTGCACTTACATTGCGGTGATCGAGCTTGGAATTGAAATTTTGCAAACTATCAGCAAGGCGTTCGCTAAATTTCCCCATTGAGTAGATGTCCAATCTCGCGTTTAAACGCTCGAACAATTCTTGTAATGAACTTGCAAGATGATTTAACTCCGCTACCATGTCTGGTGAAACGTCTGCTCCCACTGCTGGCATTAAGTGTCCAAAAGGTGGTGTCACAAATAAATCTTCAGTAAGATGAGCAATGAAAAGCGGTATATGGATGACATTTACAGTTGGGTCCTATAAATAAGGGTGTTACAGTTTTAAAACAAGGTCGTTCTTCAATAATCCATCCAGCCCCCAAGGCTAGCTGACCTGCGAGAGAGATCTAGATGTCATCCAAACTTTAACATCTTCTCCTAATTTGATGTAATCTAATTTTCCTTTGATGGGAAATGTTCTTGAATTGTCTGTGGGATATGGAGGCGTCCCGCAAACAATGGTACAATGTTCAAAAGTGTTTTTGGCGAGTATCATTTTGATTGTTCTTTGATAAAATGCTGGGTCACCTGATGTTGATAATATAACTGCTTTTGTGGTATTCTTTACCTGAGCATACTGCCAATGAAAATTGTATTACACAGCTTAAGTATCGAAAGATTACTAAAAACAGTAATGAATGTGTACACCTACTCGAAAATGATACATGCCAAGTTCATGAACAGCAATAGCTCCGGCGTCTTTGAGTGCCAGATACCCTTTACCAGATGTATACCAATGTAGACACTCGGCTACAGGGTGATCTATGTAGACTGCGGCATCATGTACCTCTACAAAAACATTCTTCCAGCAGTCCTCGACGAATTCTTCTATTCCAGCAAGGATATCCATATTGATTCAATGTTTTTGAATCTGTATACTTCATAAAGACGAGCTGTTGCTAAGACGGCTGCGAATTTTCCCTTGTCATGGTTATGCCTTCCACACTTTAAACAACTACGAACGCCCAACAAAAAAATACTGGAATGTATCAGGGAATGTTTAAAATTGAACAATCAACAATTCAATCATGAATGGTAGCTCCCTTCGTGGTGTTGTCATCGAGCCAGAAAGCAAGGCAAACACAACGATAGCGGGACAAGCAAAGAGAGAGAGAGACAGACAGACAGACAGAGAGGAAGAGAGAACAGAAACAAAGATAGCAGGAGACACGTGGCACTATTAGTTGCTAGACCGGAGTGCATGGCGAATGCAATACCAATACTGGCTAACCCATACCGTCGTTACGTCTTTCCTTTCGACATAAATTTGACGGCATGAATTACCGTACCAAATGCCTGGTGCCTCTCCCTTCGTTCTATCTTTTGTACATCCCTGTTTGGATCTTAATGTTATAAAATCTGCCCTGGGTGGAAACAGTGGAATAAGAGAATCGTGAAGAAAGGAAACTACGCTGTTAGGGATCTATTCTTCATAACTTTAAATTGCGCTGCTAATTATTCGAATGAACTTCAATCGTCGATAGAAAGACATGATTTCGGTTGAACTGCGAGACATATGTATGATGTGGCAATAATTTATTGTGTTAACAATGTCTGAGAATATTTGTAAGTAGCAATCTGATTACGATAAGATGAATGTTTGGAAACGACACTAAAAATGCATTTGTTATTCCTCTACGAACTCAATTAAATACTTGTGAAAGTTGTGCAGGCGGAAAGATATTCAAACAACCGTTCACAGCGGGAATAATTCTCGAATCCGCCTCGATTCTCGAAATGAAAGACAACAAGTGCGGCCATTTGTTGAAACAATATTAACCACTTAACCTAAAGTAGAAAATGATCGAAGGTTGTTGGAGGTGTCATTTGAGGCATTGAATTTAAAAGGGGGCAGTTTAAACAAGTTTGATTAGCGTATTCGATTTTGAAAGTGATAGGCACGGAGAACGAGAGAGAGAGAAAGAGAGAGATCGAAAGCGTATAAATGAACCTCGTCGTACGGTGATTGTTGTAAGCAGCTGTACGTTTCGAGGACTGAAACTACGAATAACTATCGATCGCGATCGCGACCGCGATCGCAATTACCCTTTCTATCTTCGTGTCGTTCGATTTATTCAACACATTTTAGATATCAACTGGTCCGCCTAGTTTTGATTTTTACAAAAAGGAAACATCGGTCAACACCGTGAATGTAACAAACGGAGAAGCGTTATTTCTATTGTATATAGCATTAGTCGGTGCTGCAAGACATTGACAGTTCAAACTGTCTTTGAGGTTGCTATATTCTATACGTGTTATACAACTAAGCGTAGAAAGAGCAATCGAGTTGCACTCAAACTTTACTTGCCCTGTCGGTGATGCCCAGGAATGTCGTCGGCAAACAGTATAGAATCTCTAGGAACATTGCAATGGGACATGATAGAATTGGCTGGCCATTTGCGTCAGGAACGACTGTTTGTCAATTCAGAGCAGCAAAATTTGCAAACGCTAAACGAAAAGGTGATGTTACAGAATATAGCAAACAGAAGGGTTTGTACTTGTACTTTGCACACAAAGCGTAACAATGTAACAATGTGTTTGTAGGTATTGTATGTGTCATCAGATTTAGCTCAACAGGCATGGATTACTGCACAGCAGAGAGTCAATTTGAACCGTCTCATAGTGGCAAGACCAGACTGTACTCCGGCATCTTGTTGTCAGAGAGCAAACACATTAGAAAACTCGCGTTTCGTCGACGTTTACAAGTACCTGCGTTACCAAGCATGTCTGTCTTATGGAGAATTCCTAGGAGCTCTCAGAAAGTCTCCAGAACTTCTAGCCTCGTGTTTAGTCGAAGGAGACAAACTGTTCCCAGAGACAATGCAGAGCATTGTGCAGTCGTTGGCAGCGGGTCTGTACGGTAGCTGTTTACTACCAGAGGACAAGAATTTGGTCCTGAAGCTTCTAAGGCATTTAATGTTGCTTCAAATCGTTCCGTCGGACAATCCTCGAAGGCTGCTGAGACATGGAACCTGTGCGTTCTCTAGGTTCTACTCGGTCTTCCATGAGAGTCTGTTCTCGGCCAAATTTTTCTTAACGGCCGCTCTACATAATCCCATCGTACAGTTGCTGATGGAAGACGAAATGTTTCTGGACATCGATCCGGATAAAGCACATATAAGGTTTCCTCCTACGGAGAGGTCGAAGAAATTCGGAAAGGAAGGAACCCCCGAGTACGAAGCAAAATTACAACGTTACAGACTATGGACAGTAAACTCGTTATTCCGTATCACACAGAGATTCATCGTTAGCATACGGGAAAACATGCACTGCTTTCCGAGCAGTATGTGCTGGCTGGTCAGACAGATGGCCGGATTGTTGAGCAAAAATGGAAATGTGGATCCGAAGGAGGTGCACGCGATGTGCACCGATCTTGTTTTCACGTACTTTATCTGCCCGGCTATAGTAAATCCCGAGCCGTACGGCATCAGTGATGCGCCAATCAGCTATGTGGCTAGATTCAATTTGATGCAAGTCGGTCAGATTCTACAGATGCTATCGTTGTTGAAGTATCAAACGATCGACGGGAAGGCGGTCGATCTTTACAAGCGGTTCGAGAAGGACTCGGTTTCCTCCATAATAGACGCTATGCTAGAAGGTGCGGTAGAGGAACTCGAGGACGAGCCTAACGTCATCGATAATAACAAACTTCGCGGACTTTCTAGATCCGCTGCGCTCTATACAGAAACCGAATTGAATTCTCTAATAAGTTTTCTACAGACAGTAGCCGCGACCGATACAGCAACGGAGACTGAAAACGAAACCGAGACTGAGACCGAGACGGAGACGGAGACTGAGACCGAGACCGAATTGTTGCTGCCGCGGCAACTGTTCGATGCAAAACAGCTAACCGATATGCTATCGCAATTGCCATCCGGTTCGCTGACAAACCATAAGCAATTGAACAATAGCTTCTCAGTCTGCGGGGAGACGACTGCGAGCAAACGCAGTGGCTTATTGGGAAAAGGTAACAGGTATTGACGAGTGCGAATAACGCGGTCTCAGGACAGTCGATTTTTTACCTTTTGGTCGTTTTACACAGGCAAAGTACGTGGAGTCCGTGTATCCTCATCTTCGTCGTTTTCGTCCAACGCGACAACTGACGGAGGAGACGAATTGAACGGCACCAGCACACCCGAGGAGGAATCAGCCGAAAAGAATCCTCAGGACGTGCTCGTTATTCCATTCGGACCAACCACCGGAGAATTCGTTGGCCTTCTCAGCGAACAGAAAGTACATGAAACGAATAGGACAATGACCGCGTTTCGCCTTGTCACGCTTCAAAACCAATATCTGTTCTCCTTCTTTTTATCTGTTTCCAAAGGTGTTATGTACGGACCTTCAAAACAATATGGCAAATATGGAGAACATGGAGAATGGTACCGTTACATTGAATTTACCCGACGTACACGGTATAGCCAACGTGCACGACAGGCGGGATAACTGCGGCTTGGAGCGGATTGAGACACAAGAAAAGAGGACTCGGTTTTCGCTCTCGCATGACGAAGGTATTATTCTTTCGTATAACTAGAGGAAATATATTCCTGTACGAATTTTACCAATAAACAGCAGGTATTCTAAAAATGACCAGGCATCGACGTTAAAATTCCGTTAGTATTGTTCGAAGGTTTCATCGGGAATACTTCAGACAATTTGGAGGCTGTTTCGGAAGCTGCTTCGAACCACAGCGTTGCTTCGTCTCTCGAATTAGAAACAGAGGATCAAAATGATAATCTATCAGATATGGTGTCCGCTAGCGTGTCAGGTCGAGGAACGCCAAACATATCAGGTCTGACATTTTCTCTTTCATGTGTAGTCTTCGAATTGATCTTTCTATGCATTCCATTTACACTTTAACGAAAAAGAGAGAAGGGAAAGACCGTTATTTCTGTTCGCAGGTCGAGATACACCATCTTCTCAAATCACGGAAGGGGACGAGGGACGTGCTGCTGGCGAAGCACGTCAGTTAGATTTACCACCACCGAATATGCCAACGAAACAGAGCCGCTCCGAAATAGATGATAAGTTCTGTAAATTTGAAATTAAAAAATTGATCGAAGGTACGTCAAGAGTAGATTTACCAGGAAAACGATAAGCGGACCGCTAATCTACTTGTACGATTAATATGCTTAGGAGACGAGACTGTTTCCATGGTTTCTGATACGTGGTCAACAGACGTTCTGGCTTCGGACAGCGAAATCGTCGAACAGCAGGAGAAACTTCCATATCCCTCACAATCTGAACATACTCCCTCGGTTTTAGTCGCGGCAGAGCCGATAGCCCAAGCTATTCTAGACATTAGCGAAACAGCTTCGGAAGCCTGGAGTACCGATGTGCTAGCTAGCGATTCCGAAAGACTGACCGAAGTCGATACCGACGATACCGCGAGCGTTGCTAGGTATTTACAAGAAATTATTCCCTCGATAAAACGTTGCTTCAATCTGTTTCAATCGATAGCATCGAACTACTAAACCGTTGCCGGTTGTTGACAGATCTGACGATACTGCGAGATCAGAAATAGAGGTCGAAGCCCGTGGCGATGCGGACCCCACGGAGGAAACGTTCGCGGCCGTGACTACTCGTAAGAATGCATTCAACGTGTTATACCTGACACGTGTATTCACTTGAATATAATAAGAATACGTGCGTCTACTCGAATGTTTTAGAAACGGCAGTGTCTGAAGGATCGATCGGTCGAGAGAGAGAGGATCATCGACATCCTACAACTGTACTTCCATCGCCAACAACTTCTCCCTCTGCCTCCTCTTCAAACATAACCGGACGTAGTGGCCAGCGGTCGGAGTATCGCCGTGGCACCCTGGAATACGTTGACAAAAATGCAAACAGTATTGGTGTCAATGGGGCGGATTACAGTAAATCTTTGCGCGATGACAGATTAGTCCAGTTGATAGACAAGCTGCAGATCGATCATGGAAAAAGTCAAAACGATCGATCCACCTCAGCTCACAACCATATTGGGGCCGCTGCTGTCGCGCCAGCTCTTCTGCTGGCTAATCATATCTCACCGTCGATTCTACCCGGCGTCGAAAAGTGCAACAATGGTGACGCGAAACTTGAGGTCCGTCCGACATATGTCGATCTTTTAATTAGGCCACTGTCTACCATAATGACAATGTTGTTTTTGGCCACCAATCGTGCGTCGAGCGATTTCAGATGAAATACCTTTAAAATTATATCAATGGCGGTGAAAAAACAGTCCTTGCATCTATTTATGGCTGCAATGAACTGAATTTTAGAGGTATCGCTCTGAAAGATTCATGGCCGTTTAAAATTTTTAATCAAAATCAGAACTTTATTTTCCGCGATGTAAATGTGTAATTTGTTTCTGGGTCGATATCATTTGTAATAGTTTACTTAACCATCGAATACCAAAACTGGCTAAATCTGATTACATTTGCTAGCGTCACAGCTTTTCGAACGGAACTTTTTAAATGATATGTGTTGTTCGATGCCTAGGAACTGGAAAGCTGCATGCACAATGTCTCAATCGGTGAGACGGTGAACGAAGTTACCTGCGGTAGTTTAACATCTAGCAGCAGTTCCGGATCGGAACCACAAGCTAAGAACGCAAACCCGATCTCGCATGCCGATACAAACGTAAACGTAAAAACAAGTGCACCGAACACGGAACTTTTGCTGGCAACGGGTCTAGTAAATGGAAGCTGTGATGCGACAGATGGTGGTAACGACTCCTCGAAACCAAGTGCTTCTAGCGGAGCCATTCCGAAGAGCATCAGCTTCGACATGACCGCCGAACGCGGCGATAAAGAACTGCTTGACGATGATCAGAAGAACAAACGGAGCTTCTTCGGCAAGCTCAAGATGTCTCTGAGAAACCGTCGCGGTAAAACGATTCGGGGCACGGACGATATCGGAAGATGTTATGATCGGGAGGCTGCCGGGGACGGGGTTGACGTCGGTCGTCACCGACTACGGAGACTCATGTCCGAGGACGTAACGTCGACTACTAACATTGCTGCTGTTGGTATGTACTCGTTTGATAGATCATGTAGCAGTCAACGAGGATTGATTAATACTCGATTATTGTAAACGAATGGAAAAGGATGGAAGCGAGGAGAAGAAGAGAGAAGGAAAGGGAAAACAAGTTTTTGCTTGCAGATAGTACGGACGATATCTTAGCCAAGTACAGGAGGAAACCTAGTGCGACGAGCGACACTGCATCTGTCGAAAGCAATCAATCGAGGACGAAAGACACAACAGAAGACGAAAGACTTTTGATAGATGCTAATAACGTGGAACTTTCCTACGCATTTGCCGATGCTAAGAGAAAGTTGCGCATGGTACTGAGTACCGCCGATCTTCAACACATTCCTTGGGCTGGTACATCCGAGGTAACTACGATAGGTTCGCAGACGATGTTTGCTTGGATGTTTCGTATACTATCTGCGCAATCACTTTGTTTTTCAGCGAAATTGTTGGCCGCAAAAGGAGAATGAATTGGTGGCTTTTCTGCAACTTCAGCTCGCAGAAGCTATAAACTTACAGGACAGACCATTAATAGCTCACTTGCACGAAACGTTACGATGTGTGCGACTGTTCAACGACGACGGATGTAGGAAGTTATTCAAATCATTACGAGAAGATTATCAAAAACGATCTCCGTACATTGCGTATTTGGTTAGATGTCGGCAGGGACTGCTCTCAACGGTTGCGCACTTGGATAGGTATGTTAAATATGACATTCTGCATTATCATCTCGAAAGCAGTTTTTCTGACCGATTACATTGATAAAGGTTGTGCGTTCGAGTGAAATGCGATCGCGATGCCGTTAACAATCATCTCGTCTCCGTATGCGTGAGGGTATTTTTAGAGAAGAAAGAAACGCTTCTCCTGCGATTTTGCGACGAGTTCAAGAAACTCACTCTGGCCGATGAGAAGCAAGATCTCGTTGACAGTTTCCTGGGGAAGGTGCACACGAAAATGGACAATGATCCGATATGGCAATGTAAGTAAACTTGACAATCAGTAATGAACTCACCAGACCGTTGATGTTCAATGTTTGCAAAAATATCAGGCGCTAGCGAGAACCAGGTGAAATTGGCTCGGGTAGTGGTAGAGAGGACGGTCATGGCACGTGTGTATCACAACGCACTCTATCCGAATGGAGACGGAGATATATACAGGGACCAATTGCTTCACGATCATATTAAGAAGCTGGCAAAGATCATCACACCGAATCATAAAGATTTACGGATTCCGAAGATCTATCACTACGAGTGTCCTTGGCCGTGGGCTCAAGCGGAATTGGCTGTGATATCGGCGTACAAGACGCCCAGAGATAAATTGCAGTGCGTGTTTCGCTGTGCTACAACCATCATGAACCTTCTCTCAATGGCGTCAGAAAGAGGAGTGCCCGCCGCTGACGACCTTATTCCGGTCCTAGTCTACGTCATCATCAAGGCAATTATTGTCATCACATATGAATCCACGTATGTATATCTTATATGGATATTTGACCTCATTTTGTTCTATTTCGTCTTCAGACTAATCCGCCGTCGCTGCTCTCGACCATACAGTACGTTGACAGTTTCTACGGAAATCGACTAGAAGGTGAAGAACAATATTGGTGGACGCAATTTTGCTCCGCGATTGAATTTATTAAAACAATGGACTAACTTGCACACAAGTTCGACCGTCATGCAGAATGATAGTCACCACTGCTGGAACTGTAGAAATAATGTATCATATTATGATTGTCGTCATTATTATTATTGTTATTACTATGATTATTATAATAATTATTATTACTACTACTATTACTACCACTGCTACTACACTACTACTACTACTGCTACTATCATCGTCGTCGTCAACAACATCATCATCATCATCATCATCATCATCGTCGTCGTCGTCGTCGTCGTCATTATTGTTGTTGTTGTTGTTGTTGTTGTTGTTGTTGTTATCATCATCATCATTATCATCAGCAGCAGCAGCAGCATCATCAGCATTATTAGAATAATAATAATTATTATTACTACTACCACTGCAATCATCACCACCAAACTACTACTACCACAATTACTGCTACTACTATTATTATAATTACTATTATCATCATTACTACTGCTATTATAATTATCGGTATCACTAATATCATTACGGAAATAATAGCAATAATCTTCATCGTTGTTGTCGTCACGTCGATGCCGTCATCGTTGCTGTTCGCCGTCGCTATCACTATTTCAGTTGTCATTATTAAGTATTGTTACTCGTATTGCCGTATTATCCATTATTTCTACCCGGCACGATTATTACTATTGTTAGCGTTGCCAATGCTGCTACCAATAGCATTCCTGTTACTGCTGTTAATAATTCCCTTTAAACGTACGAATCTTTACTTCCATTCGTATGTTTGTCAAGCGGCGAAAAAAACAAACGTATTTTTATGTACGCTTAGTAGTAAATAACGATGTATAAGGTTGTCTGATACAAAGCTCCCGGGTACGTTTTAGGAAATAATACCATTATAATGTTTTGCTAAAATTGAATCAATTTAATGCATGAAAGTAAGAATATCCGAAGGGAAGCCGATAGCACCATGGCGAATGTGGGGAATTAGCGGTAATTGGTGCTAAAGGGAAGGGAAGTTGAGATTACCTATTTTATAGGAAACTTAGACAATACATAGAGCACAGACGCAAAGATTAAAAGCTTACTTAGTGTTTTTGGCGGTGATTCTACAGTCAAATGTGTACAAGTATATATACATTCCAACGATGTGTCGTAAAGAAAATATGATTTTATGATCGTAGTAGTTCCCGCCGAAATGTATTAGGTGGTTAAGGTTTGAATGCTGATTGGGCCGTTTTAAACTTACCCGTCTCTCCATGATTGGTTCGCAATGGTAGTTGTAGATGTATACAGCGATGATTAAACAGTGAAATGAATAACATTCTATCGTCGGACGCTCCGAATCCGGAGAAGCTCGTTCGGAAACGCAAATCCTCGATATTTCATAGCCGTGTAATTACGTTCGACGAAAGCGAAGGTTAGTTAATCTCTGATACGTTCGAATATCATTTCTGTAGGAAAGTAGCATATAATGATAAGGAATTTAACCATAAAAGGTACGCCGCCGGAGGATGGAAATGTCGAAGTTCAGAATGCAGAAGTATTCGATTTGGGAAAATACGTTAACAGCCTCAAGGAGGAGAGGAAAATGTGGGTGGACACATGGAAACAACGGAAAACTGAACGGCGAACTCTGACCAGTGTGAAATCCAATTTGGAAGAACACGGACAGGCCTTGGATTTGAACGTACTAACAGATGAAGAGAGAGCCTTTATCATGACAAAGCCAAACTACGAAGATATCTACAAGATAAGTAAGAAGCTCTCGAAAGATGCAATGAAAGTGACCAATTTGAATCGGCTCAACTATAAGATGAATAACAGATTTATTCTGCAAATGGAGAAAAGATTACAGGAAGTAACGAAAAGAGTAATCAAGATATCAGAATCATAGCTGCTCTAGATGACTTTTAAAACACAGGGAGTATGCATTCTTTATTTGTACAAACTATTCAAGAATATGAAATCAACACTTAGTATCATAGTGATAATAATATTAATATAAATATATATTTTTGTATAAATGCAATAACAAATGTTTGCCATTACGATGACAATACTAAGCAAGATGAATTTACACGTTAGGTACACATACTTAGATATATACATGTCGCCTATGAACATAATGTAATGGAACAAAGTAATAATTACGTATGTTTAGTAAATGCTTAAACAAGAATTATCTGTCTTTGGTACAAGGAACTGATGACATTATCATTAAAATGACAATGAGATTATATTTGTATTAAAGTCACCAAAATCGTAATATCTAGGTCTTGTTATACATTACATGTTCAGTGTTTTAAATAATCTAAAATCGCACAGAGTAGCCAACAAAGCTGTCATCTGTGTAAGTGAAAGCTCTTACGCCTCGCTGCTTTTCTCTCCTTTTGAGACAAATACTCTTTTCTCGATGTGCTAGTGTGAAGTTCGAGTATGTGATTTATTTTCCGAACGATTTCTTCAGCTGTTATCGAATCGGCCTCGAAATCGTGATTTTTAAACGACGCCGATTGATGAAGACTATGCGTTTGTCCCGACGAAACTGTAAACACATACGTGATTTTGGTAGGTAATATTTGTTATCCGTGAAAAGCCAGGAGAACCAATTCTCTGCGAAAATACAGACCGAAGATGTTGTCAGACACAGAGGAGTATGGCGTGTAAACTAACGTAAATACTGTCTTTGATCCCTTGGTTTCTGTTACTTCGCACCAAGCAATGTTGTCAATTTCATAGCTAACCGCCCGTTGCCTATTCCAAAACCTTCCAGCACCCTTTCCCGTTATTATGGGATTAATTTCAATTTTTTCACCCGATATCCCGAGATAAATTTCAGTCTTCGTCCTGACTTTGTTGATTATATATACCCTATGAAAGCAACAGATATAAATCGATCGTTTTATTTAGTAATACCCAAGTATAAACGCAAACCTGTATGATTGATACAATGGTGCTTCCATGGCAGTGGTATGGCCTTCCATTTTCGCCAAATCTTCAGCCACCTCTTCCTGCTCCTTGTTTCTACCCTCCAGAAAATCCTCTTCGTCTTTAATCTCTATGCGGCTTATTACGTTGTGTCTCGCTCGATCACTTGGTTTCATTTCTACTAGGCCCAGAGTTGTAAACTCGAATTTAGAGATTTTTTCTCGCGGGTCTAAACAAGGCAGGTCCCAATCTATTTCTCCGTCGTCCTCGGTGAAGTACAGGCCATATCCCGCGATATCTTCCCTGGAAATGCGAATGATCATTCCCCGGAAACACATTTTAACTGCATGATATATAAGTTTATCATGAAATCGGACTTTAAAGGATAATCCGGATGCTCGGTTGAGTATTTGTAGCAAATTAGTCCGATAAAGTCTAACACTTTTGCTGTCGCGATGACGACTACTTGCAGAGGGTACATTCTATGTTCTTTAGGCAACATACACATAAATATCCTGTATTTTCTTATAGGAATATCCACTTGTGCCTGGAATAAATTATAATACGAAGATGGCATAGTCGAAATGACTAATAAATCTGTTTGGTTTCGATACTTACATTGCCATCGAATTTGGCATATTCTGTGAATGGATTCTGTGGTATATTTGGACACTTCTCCAACTGTTCGGACAAAAGGGAGTATCTTTTAGCGGTAGCAGTCTTCTTACGAAAGTCCTTTCTCTGAAATAGCTCTGAATGTTGTGAAGGAGACAGAGTGGGATTGTTTTCCCATTTGACATTGACTTTGGCAGCCTTTCGTCTCTCCAAGTCCATCTTTTCTAGTCTTTGGGCGGTGTTTGATCGCTGTCTATGACTGAACTCAGTATCTGAATCAATGTTAAAATTGCATTTTTCTCGGAATGGAAACAATGCATTTCCATGAAGATATAGTTACCCATTTGTATATCGTAAGACTCTGCAAGAGCATCCAGATCTTCGTCATCGCTATCTTCCATGCCAGGGTAGCATTGAAGAGTTCCATTTGACTTCAACTGTTTAGGAATATCTTCACCTAGCATTACCATCTCGCAGTACCCTTTTAATATAAAAGATTGTGATCGATAGTAGACATTATTTTTATTTTCAACAGAATATACATAGAGGTCACCTTTCTATTCTGTACCTTAAAAAAAATTAAATATATGCAATTGAGAGCGTTAGAAATCTGTAACCTAGGTAAAATGTAGCGAATACCTGTGTCGTCCGTGGATAAAAAACTATCTCTGATGTGCGATAGGAGCCAATGCTGATTATCATAAAGAGCCATTTGTCTTTCTAGCTAAGGTATTCGTAGTGCGTACAAAATAACAGTTTTAAAACTTGTTTTCGATACCCTGTAAAGCTTACAGTGTAAACGAAGCTTCTTCAGGCTTGATGCATCTTTGTTCTATATAACGTTTATGTACAAATACACAACGTTTACATGCTTCCCGCGAGGTGGCATCACTTTAATTTCTTCTCAATTAGGACGCAGACGAGAGATGGATTAGTCTACCCGTAGACAAGAAAATGGAGAGACCCTGCTACTTCTGTGCTTTTCCACAGACAAGAGATAGGAAAAGATCTGAATTATTGATACCAAATAGAACGATAATGGTTTTTAAGAATATACAGATGATTGTAAGAAATAAAGGAAAATTGTGAAAAATGTCAATATTTATAACTTTTGTATATATTCGGAAAAACTGAATATCCTTCTCTATGAAAGAACTTACTTTTGCTGTGACTTACAGTTTTGTACCTGTGAATTCACTATCCCTCTTTCGCAGTTCAAAGGTCAATTATTAATACGCATAAACTATAATTTCTATATCGTATTCTTACTAATAACCCATGGTCATTCTAGATTCCAACCCAGAATGGTAACGTTTGGGAGTGACACCACAAACGAGCGATGGCATAGACCTTGCACCACAGACGAGGTATTGGATAGACCTATCACCTTACGGGGTTCGATGTTCACGAAACTGAATTACCGACGCGATCAAATTTCAGAGGATTTGCAGCGCCTCCTTGACGAAGGAGCAGAATTTTTTGAACTAAAAGAGTATCGTTGGTTCCGAAACGGGCCCCGCACCCCAAACGCTTTTGGGAGGTTGTTACAAGCCCACATGTTGCGGACCAACTTCTAGAATCCGTACTCGGGGTCGAAAATGAATTTCGAGTATCGTGCGATGGACGGGAGCACATTAGTGGTACCTGTCGATTCGTTAGTGATGAGAAAGGTATTACGAAAATCGCGAAAAATCGTAAATCGCCTGCCATTTCCGTAATTTTTGAGCTATTAAAACGATCCGGGGCGTTTTGGACGCGGAATCCGAATCCGAATAAGACAGTGAAAGAATTATTTTGATATCTAAATAATTGTGGAAATGACGGAAGAATTACGAAAATCGCGAAAAATCGTCAAATTTAAGCAGTTTTTCGTTCAGCATTCGCTCAATTTTTGAGATAGCGACCTGAATCTTGTACCATTGTTTTAGTTAGGAAATTCTACGTCAGATCAACCTATAATAGTTGTACTTTTCGAAAATTTCATTTTTCGCAAAAATCTGAAGGGGGTAGGTCAGGATTTTTTGCGATTTTCGTAAATCTCTCGCCATTTCCGTAATTCTTGAGCTATTAAAGTGATCCAGGGCGTTTCGGACGCGCAATCCGAAGCCGAATAAGCCAGTGAAAGAATCATTTTGATATCTAAAAAATTACGAAAATGGCGAGCGATTTACGAAAATCGCAAAAAATCCTGACCTACCCCCTTCAGATTTTTGCGAAAAATGAAATTTTCGAAAAGTACAACTATTATAGGTTGATCTGGCGTAGAATTTTCTAACTAAAACCATGGTACAAGATTCAGGTCGCTATCTTGAAAATTGTGGAAATGGCAAGCGAAAAACTGGTTGAAATTGACGAATTTTCGCGATTTTCGTAATACCTTCGTCATTTCCGTAATTTTTGAGCTATTAACATGGTCCAGGGCGTTTTGGACTCGGAATCCGAAACCGAATAAGTCAGCGAAAGAATTATTTTGCTATCTAAAAAATTGTGGAAATGACGGAAGAATTACGAAAATCGCGAAAAATCGTCAAATTTAAGCAGTTTTTCGTTCAGCATTCGCTCAATTTTTGAGATAGCGACCTGAATCTTGTACCATTGTTTTAGTTAGGAAATTCTACGTCAGATCAACCTATAATAGTTGTACTTTTCGAAAATTTCATTTTTCGCAAAAATCTGAAGGGGGTAGGTCAGGATTTTTTGCGATTTTCGTAAATCTCTCGCCATTTCCGTAATTCTTGAGCTATTAAAGTGATCCAGGGCGTTTCGGACGCGCAATCCGAAGCCGAATAAGCCAGTGAAAGAATCATTTTGATATCTAAAAAATTACGAAAATGGCGAGCAATTTACGAAAATCGCAAAAAATCCTGACCTACCCCCTTCAGATTTTTGCGAAAAATTAAATTTTCGAAAAGTACAACTATTATAGGTTGATCTGCCGTAGAATTTCCTAACTAAATCAATGGTACCAGTCTCAGGTCGCTATCTTGAAAATTGTGGAAATGGCAAGCGAAAAACTGGTTGAAATTGACGAATTTTCGCGATTTTCGTAATTCCTTCGTCATTTCCGTAATTTTTGAGCTATTAACATGGTCCAGGGCGTTTTGGACTCGGAATCCGAAACCGAATAAGTCAGTGAAAGATTTATTTTGATATCTAAAAAATTGTGGAAATGACGGAAGAATTACGAAAATCGCGAAAAATCGTCATTAAAAATATTAAAAAAAAAAATATTAATTAATGGCGAATTAAAAGAAGAATAATAATTTATAATTAATCTTAATAATCTTTCATCAAATTTATTTTCTAATAAACTATAATGACTTCAAGTTACTGTAATTCCTGAAGAAATTAAAATAATTGTTTAAGCAGTTTTTCGTTCAGCATTCGCTCAATTTTTGAGATAGCGACCTGAATCTTGTACCATGGTTTTAGTTAGAAAATTCTACGCAAGATCAACCTATAATAGTTGTACTTTTCGAAAATTTCATTTTTCGCAAAAATCTGAAGGGGGTAGGTCAGGATTTTTTGCGATTTTCGTAAATCGCTCGCCATTTCCGTAATTCTTGAGCTATTAAAGTGATCCAGGGCGTTTCGGACGCGGAATCCGAAGCCGAATAAGCCAGTGAAAGAATCATATTGATATCTAAAAAATTACGAAAATGGCGAGCAATTTACGAAAATCGCAAAAAATCCTGACCTACCCCCTTCAGATTTTTGCGAAAAATTAAATTTTCGAAAAGTACAACTATTATAGGTTGATCTGCCGTAGAATTTCCTAACTAAAACAATGGTACAAGATTCAGCTCGCTATCTTGAAAATTGTGGAAATGGCAAGCGAAAAACTGGTTGAATTTAGGTTTTTCTGACTGTAGTAAAAGCAAACACGAGATATACATACATATACTACTCGTAGCCAATTTGCTCGATACCATTTGCATCGAAGCGATACATTTCAATATAAACGACTATGGGTCATCGGACTTACAAAAAAATATTGATAAATTTCATTATCGATCGATGCAAATAATATCGATCCAGGTCTCACCACGTGGAGGTTGCTACTAATGGAGACCCACCCTATCCACGGCTCCCATCCTCCCTCCTTTAAACGATAACGAACATAATCTTTACTTTCAGAAGGAAAGTAAAGATATCACGCGACCGCGATCGCGAAGCTAATAACCACGATCTCAAAGATACGTCTATCAATGCGATCGTGGCCGAAATATTGAAACCAGTTTCAATATAACAAACACAAACCCATCACCATCAAACGCCAATTTCCCGCGAGACGCGAATAAAACAAATAACATAGACGAGAATGAAAATGTCGACCAAACCAGAAAAGCAACCTCATGGTAAGACTAACGCGGGTGACTCTAGACGTTAACCATAACTCGACGGAAAAACAATTTACACACTTACGCGGTGGCTCGTACCACGGTCCTGAGAAGTACCCACGAACCGGGACTCCCGCCAAACCATGGTTAACCGATACGATGGGATAAACGTAAGGTCGATTTACAGGAAAGGGCCTCACGAAAGATCCGAACCAGGGACAAATCGAAGATGAAATATATCCGAAGATATAGATCATCAAATCGAACTGTACACGGGTTAAGCCATATCAGGCTAATCGGTCCGGCCGCCACCGATAAGCCTGATACGTCCCATACCCCGCCAAATAGCAGTCCACCCGTGTACAGGTCCCCAGAACGAACTCGGGCTCAGCTTTCAAGACAACCTTAGGCCACCCAAAGATACCGGCGGAACCATGATCCGACGAAAGCCACGCTCCATGAATATATCGCAGGACCGCGATTTAACCAGATAGCCGTGAGGCTATGTGGCCGACTACACCGTTTCTCGTGTTGTTTTAATGTAGGGGTATGACAAACGCCACAAATTACGAGCAAGTGACTCTACTATTAAAATGAGTTTAAAAAACTGCAGCTAAAAATTGAAAGCTGAAGCTAAGTATTGAAAGTAAAAGTTGAAGCTACGAGTTGAAAGTAAAAGTTGAAGTTAAAAGTTAAAAGTTAAAAACTGAAACTATGTAATTGAAGGTAAAAATGTTTAATTGATAAGAAGCTAATAACGCGGAACGAGCAAAGAAGTCGCGTTTTCTAGTCGATCGACGACAAACGAAGTGAAATTGACGTATGATATCCCCTTAAACTAACGTTTTGACAACACTATAGTGACCAAAACGTCCCTTTTAGTCGCCTTTTACGACAGGCAGGGAATACCGTGGGTCTATTCTTTCCCCGACCCACAGGGGATCATGTTTTACATTTTTGTAATTAATTGGAATACTATAAGCTAGAAGTTACTTTGCGAGTTTACATAGAGTCGAGAAAAATGCGAGCGCGGCGCAAAAAAGATTTCTCGCCATTTAACAAACCATTCAAGGTGAGTAAATGGCGATTTCTCTAAGTTAACGCGACTCTAAAAGCAAAGCTGGAAGAAGAGTGATTAGCTCATTTTACTTATTGTAATTTTACCGTATCGCAATCTTGAGTCTATGATTAATAAAGGGAGAAAAGACTACTTGTCACGCGCGGTCAACATTGGTCGGTACGGAAAGAAACGACCGAATTTACATAATTTTCGCAACACTAAATTTATTTACAATTTCCGTGGGTTTCGTCATAGAGAATAAGTGATCGCATGACTCTAAAATTCATTGAAAGAAAATACGCGATGCGCGCGCGAATATATTTTTCTTGGTCCACGTTCGCGAGTATTTCCGCAAAACTAATACACTAAATTACGAAAATTCCTCGCGAAAAACCGACGCGCAAAAATAATGTTTCGTAGTTCCACGACCGCTTTGACTGATAATACGCGAAAATAAAAATTAATTGCAAACGCGAAATGATCTTAAATAGATCCAATTTAGTTACGGCTGAAAAGAATTTCAAGATAAGACATCCTAATATAAAATGCAATTTATGCATAAAATTATGGCAATATTCCTTCTAACAAATGCTTGGTTCAATGATTGTTTTTAAATAGATTCGTACAAAGACGGCGATGTACGACGCGATTCGCGAGTCACTTAGCTGCTTTAACTTTTTGATTTTATATTAGATAATAAAATTCCTATACGGCATTAGAAAACGTGTCTCCGAGACACACAAAGATAATGAATTTTAGATTATTAATAAATTCGCGGAACTAGAAATGCAGCCAGTGGTGACAAATATTACGACCGGCGCGGATGGCAGTGTGCAAACTTTGCACACTGAATCATACTCTACCCCTCTGCTTTTATCAAAAATTCAATTTCTCAAATTTGTAATAATCAAAAACTGGACTCTAGTAATGACAAAAATATATATTCTTAAAAATGAACTCTCAGAAAATATCTCAATAAGTAAAATATTTAGGTTTCTTTAACAATAATGAATAAAAATGACTTAGATTGAAAATTTGTGAAAATAATTGAATAAGAAGAATGACTCGAAAGCTTTAATGCAAAATTCTTTGAATAAAACTTGTGAAAATATTTTAATAAGAAAAATGACTCGAAACTTTAATGCAGACCGGGGCAGAGTCTTCACGGGGAGCTCTCCTCGACCCGCGGAACTAACTACTTCTAACTACTTCATTCTATCACACTCTACCCCTCTGCTTTTTTCAAAAATTTAATTTTTCAAATTTATAATAATAAAAAACTGGACTCTAACTCTTTAATAATAATGAACAAAAATAATAACTGAGTTTGAAAGGAATTTAATATCAAATTGTAATCAACATTCTATTATCAAAACTTGTGAAAATAATTCAGTAAGAAAAATGACTCGAAAACTTTAATGCAAAACTCTATTACTTAACACTTATGAAAATAATTTAATAAGAAAAATGACTCGAAAACTTTAATGCAGATCGGGGCAGAGTCTTCACGGGGAGCTCACCTCGACCCGTGGTACTAACTACTTCAAATTATTACAACTATAATTACTCTACAACTACTACGAGCATAGTGACTTAGTAGTAACGGAATGACCATCCATTCTGGAATTGAACACTCCAAAATGGATAGCCATTAGTTGCTGCCCTCTTCTAGACAGTTTGTCGGGCCTCTTCGGCATATAGCCTCTTCGGCGTAAAGCCTCTTCTTGTTTCAGGCCGGAGCCCAACCTGTATTCTGCAAGAACATTCGGAACCATAATATGGTATAACCCTAACACGCGCCTAACCAGACAAGAGAATGCGGCTAACACGTGTGGACAAGTTAACAGCTTATTCTCAGAAGAATGACAACTGCAGTCCGTGCAAACGGTTAGCCGCTAAAGACGAATGTTCAAGCAGAATTTACTTATTATTAAAAAAGAAAAGATTATTAGCCTGATTTTCCAGGAGCAGGATATCACTGGTTGCCTACAGTCGAAACAGTGATACCTGCCCTGCCCTTCCTACTTAAAATTAAAGCACACACATTCCAGAGAATAAATTACCTGCCTACCTATTACCTATATTTAAAAAATGGCAAAAATCTCTCGCACACCAACACACTCTCTCCACGATTCTCAATCAAAGTCGGTGTTTCCCCCTACGGGAGACGTCCCGGGACGTCTCCAACACCGACTCAAACCCCACACATACATTCAGGTACGTACCTTGTTTGCTGAAATCGACTCACAAGGTCAGCGATTATTGCGATTTATTTAGACTTTATTGAAAGGAATTTAATGAAAACTTGTAGACGTAAAATATAGAAATGAAAGACTTGTAATTAAATCGTAGTTGAAATAATTACTACGTTCAAAAATAATGCTTCTGCATTTTGACTCTAATTGAAAAGTAATTGAATATAATAATCTGAGGTTCGAAATACAATCGAACTTAAATTGAATAATGTAAAATCGTAAAAATATGCAAGTTGAATTTAATCGCGATTTTGCAATAAAAACGATTGTTCAAAACCGACGCACAATCCACGAAATATTCAATAAATTTATCTCACACACACACTCACACGTGTGGATCGTACGTCGTGCACAATCGCTAACGCTTGTGAGCCGCCACATAATTATAATTCTTAAAACTATAAGCCACGTTCACCGCCATCACCCATTCGTGTAGCACCTGGGCACACGAATGAGTTCAAGCCAAATAGGGACATGAACGTGGCAACTACATACTAGGCTTGATGTGTGCTGAAAATCCTGAGCTATAAAATGATTATTGAAATAGATCTTCTAACGAGCTAGTAATCGTTACTTTGACTTTATAGAATTTACTTGAAAATATACTTTATAAAATGACTCGAATGTAATATCGAACAATAATTGAAAAAGTGAAAAAATTGCATCTCGTGCAAGAAAACTTTGAAAACTTTAAAAATATATGCATTGAAAACTTTAAAATATTGAAATTTATTTAAAAAAAAATATATATGAAAGTTGAATTTATAATTGAAAACCTTGGTGATTCCTTATTCAAAGTTATATTCTAAACAATGCAAATATGTTCAAAATTAGCCTTTGAAACCAGAATCTACCCATCGCGAATTGGTCTTCTTGGGCATTTCAAATACAAGAATTTAAAGGACTTTACAAGTTAAAGGAAACGCGGCCACGAAAAATATGCAAATTCTGACTGAATTTAATTCGTATGATTCACCGTATGATTAATTCGTATGATTTCATGAAATTCGAATAAATTTTCTTATCTTTTTTAGTCCTTTTTCAATTTTCCTATTCCGTTCTTATCTTTGCTTCTTTTCTTGTCTTTTTGATATTTACTTGTCTTTCTATTCGTATATATTCTTTCTATCTTTTCTCAATGCTCTATGGTTATATGAAATTCACGCGAACGCGAATGCAATTAAATGAAGGCCGAGGGTATCGAACCTTCAAATTAATTACATCAAAATCGCCCGTGAAGCTAAGCCACAAGAAGACCCCTGCCTGAGCTAATTAAATATTCACAACAATGGGGTGTTACTACCCACGAATGTAAAGTATAAAATACTTTACACCCGCGGTCACTATGCTCGCAAACTCAAATAAAATACAACCAATACACTCGTGCCGCTTCGGACCTTTGCGTCCTACGACATGATTGAGTGATCGGAGGAACCGTAAATTTTTTGACTCACCGGTCGTAGATTTCTTCTGCACCTTTGATTGTAGAGATGATACTACGACCGGCTCTGCAGTTGCGAAGTCATCTGTAACAGAAAAATAGCAAAGCCTTTATAGTTTAACCGTCTATCATTCCTCAAATCGTTCGTATTTAGTTCTGACTCGAGTTCGATATTTCAAAATGTAATTTCACTGTGGATTAGAAGTAAAAGTAGAACATTTTGACGATATTTACCTGCTGCCTGATGCGACGGCGCCCGATGGAAATCCTTTCCGCAGCTGCTGCGTACCTCTACTTCATCGCGGCGAATAATTCAAAGAAAAAAAAAAAAGAAAAATAAACGGACTACACTCCCGACCGAAATTATTTCCGGCGAACAAACTGACTCTACTCTCGCGATTCAAAGTATACAGGAATTTCGCGACCGAATATGTTACGTTGTAGCAGTCCATTTCAATTCTTTCGGCGGGTTTAAGCACGCGTATATCGAACAAACATAATTTCTAATAGCGCAACAACACTGATTCTATTTCGCGATATACTTTTTCGGATCAAGTGAATCTAAGACCGCATTGCACTCGGCCAGCGAAATCGTTGCGATGTCTTCTGTAACAGAAAAAGAGAAAAGTCTTTATAGTTTAACCGTCTATCATTCCTCACATCGTTCGTCTTTAATTCTCACTCGAATTCGATATTCCAAAATGTAATTTCATTGTTAATTAGAAGAATTAAAAGTAGATTTTGCTGATATTTACCTGCTGCCTGATGCGACGATGCCCGATGGAAATCCTTTCCACAGCTGCTGCGTACCGCTACTTCATCGCGGCGAGTAATTCAAAGAAAAAAAAATAAAAAAAGGGACTATATTCGCGACCGAAATAATGTCCGGCGAACAAACTGACTCTACTCTCGCGATTGGAAAAATTAAGAGAATTTCGCGACCGAATTTCATTTCTTTCGGCGGTTTTAATCACGCGAGTATCGAGCAATAATAATGTATTAATATCGCAACAACACTGACTCTATTTCGCGAAATACTTGTTTCGCAGAAAATGATTCTAAGACCGCATTGCGCGCGGTCACAAAAGCTGAAAATAAAATACATCGCGAACGCGTATACCGCGGAAAATGTCGTAGATATTCGGTTAAAGTATTTTTCAATTTAATTACCAAGCATTGTTATTAGGAATATTGCCATTGTCCTACTTTGGTGTAAAATGAAATTGTGTACGCAATAGTCGACGCGAAAAGATGTATACTTTAATAAACCGGCGCGAAGTTTCGTAGAAATATTCTCAAACGTTTCGCAAGAAAAATATTTCTTATATCCGGTTCACGAAAAATAAACGGCACGCTGACTCGATTCAATCTAACGTAACTCACGGAAAATATAAATTCCCGTTGTAGATGTACCGCGAACAATGTTAGATACGACCAATGTCAAGGGCGTTAACAAGTAGGCTTTGACCGCTGCGATGTTCATTGTGTTCTTGTTTACGTCTCAAGTAACCGGGCTTCTTTGTATAGTGGGTACCTGGAATTAGAAACCAAAACACGATAAGAATTAACAGTCACAAATTTATCCAAATTCTAAGTACAAACAGCGAAATTCATAAGCAAATCTAATGAAATTGTGATAATATAATAAGCAAGAATTAATAGAAATACAGAAGGTATTTTCCAAAAAGTTGAAAAATTATTTGTTTAAATCATACTGAGAAAAGTGGACTCGATTCATGATTTTAAATGTAATGCATTGAATGTGTATGGTATAATCGTATATATTATGATAGGATATAGAATATAAATGAATTGAACAAAGATAAATGTTCTAAAACGATGTCACATACCTTGGAAACCACCCAGGACCTCCTATGAGTATGTACGTCCTCACCCCCCGGCCGCTGAGCAGAGACTGATGCGTGCCCGTGTCAAAGTCACGCCAGGTAAACTCGGGAGTCGGCCGGTCACGGTCGGTTGCACTCGTACGTAGGTACCCGCCGGCGAATTTCTTCGATCTATGACGACATAATAAAATCTATGTTAACCTCGAGCGGACCGTTATTAAACCGTAGCATTTTCAGGATTTATTGCTAACAATTAAACAATTATATATTTTGCACAAATAAAGAAAACTTTTGACTATAACATCGTACAAATTCGAACTATATTTTATAAGCTTGATATTAAATATTAAGTTGCAAATCGCGATTGCAAATTAATAACAATAAATATAATTATTTCTAAAATTTGAATATTTAATATATTTCTACTGCCTCTATTAATCAATCTCTATTAATTAATGCAATTGCAATCAATCGGTGTGTTACTCAGTACTAATAATGTATGAGTAATAAATGAATTTTACTTCGGGAGGTTGACCGGAGCGTTTCATGAAGAGGTATTGACTCCAGGACGTTTTATCACAGACTAAAGGTTAATGGCGTACTTGGCAATGTCAGGTCGAGTGTATTTTGAAGTTTGGTTGTACTTGATCCGTGAAGCCTCATCAATAAAGATGGAAATAACAGGTTCAGTCTAATGCACCTATGAAAATATTACATTTCTGTGTTTTTATTCACGAAAGTTTTATTAACATATTCGTGACGTTCCTCTGGTTAAAATGATACCAAACACTATAACATTTATATAACATAACCCGTCATTTTACATACTTTTATGAATTATAAATAATGCAAATTTTGTTACATTTGATATCATATTAATAAGAAACAGCTCAGTAACATGTTAACTGTTGACGTAGACTGTATTATGTTTCACATTATCGGAAAAGATTTGAATTATTGGTACCAAATAGAATGATAATGGTTTTAAGAAAGTACAATTGTTTATAAGAAATAAAGAAAAATAGTGGAAAATGTCAATATTCATAACTTTTGTATGTATTCCGAAAAACTGAATATTCTTCTCTATAAAACAACTTACTTTTGCTGTGACTTACAGTTGTATACCTGTGAATTCACTATTCTTCCTTCGCAGTACAATGGTCAATTATTAATACGCATAAACTATAACTTCTATATCGTATTCTTACTAGTAATCGACGGACATCCTAGATTCGAACCGAAAATGGTAACGTAGCGAGTGACACTAAAATGGTAAGAGGGCTCTAGAGCCCTCCAAACCAGTGACATCGAAAAGCATGGAGATGATCGGTCTATCCAATACCTCGTCTGTGGTACAAAATTCTAACCGAATAGACAATTATAGTTAATTCGATATTTTGATAATTTGCTTTCCATTTGCACGTAAATTGTTCAGATCCATGTCTATATATAAAATTATTTTTAGTTTGTACAATTCGCAGAAGCAACAATGTTATAAGTGTTTGAAAATTGAATAAACGAAGAAATCCGACGATTTCCGAAGAAACCCGAACGCTCGCGTAACGTCACAATTTCGTAAATGCGATCACATTTGAAGTTTAAACGTTTTAGACTGAAGGTACGTACAAAATTAGCAAATTTGAAATAATTAGAATGTTGCGGTGCGACGTCTCATTTTACGAATAATGTTTCGCATAAGAAGCCTATATTATTAGCTGCCTGACAGTTCTAATTCCGTGCATAATTTAACATTGGATATCGAATAACCCATACGAAATGGAGAACAGTACATATTCTTGTTGGTCATATTCTTACGACTCACAGACTTAGTAAACTTATAACTATTCAAATTAAAATTTTATGAAAGTATGGGATTCTATGAAATAATAATTAGAATCGTTCGAAAATGTCGAATAAGACAAATATTCAATTACGAATATATTACATCGAAATCGTAGGAGTAACGTATGTTCAAATTTTTTTTACATAGAGTGTCACGTGACAGAAACGGTTTCGACGACGGACCAATCAGAGGCCACGAAAATCTTGCAAACTGCAGTTTGAACTTTTTCTATTGCAAAGTCTCAGAAGACGACTGTCCACCGAACCATCCGCATCTTTTATTATTACGTGCGTCTCTTTTCTACGAGCTTGTACATTGCTTGCAAGATAAACGCAAACGGTGGGAGGTGGGACAATAGAACGTTAGGGGTAAGCAAATTCCTGGAATCGAGCTCGATTCTTTTTCTCCGAATTTACTTGTTGCGACATTCGGCTATTCGAGGTCCTTAATCTTCGTATTTACAAAAATACTATTTTTCTGTATCTTTCGAGACAAATACGATGCTCTGCGTTTTCAAATATTATTAATTTGTAATATTTTACGTTCAGATTCTTACGCGGCACTGAAAAATTGGCTGGTTGAAACAATTGACAATTCAAAATTGGCGATTCTCGAATTATTGAAATCAGAATTCAAAGTGACAGGTAAAATTTTTGTACTTTTATTCGCCATTACTTTAATTATTTTAAGGTTTTGAATTTTTCGATTGATAGTTGGGATAATTGATTAATTAACTTTTTTATTTAAAGAATGTTTATTTGTTATAACAAAATTTTAAATATAACAATATGACGCAGTTGTATTTCTCGTGAATATATAATTGTATAGCTCATTTTTGTATTCGTCTTTAATGTTCCAGATATCGGAATATCATCTTTTAATATCGTATTTACGATTTAAATTTGACAAAAATAAGAAAATACTTTCGATAGTTATGCAGAAACTTCGTGAAATTATTCGTAAGTGGCTTTTTTATACTTTTTTAAGGTCGTTTGTACCTGTCTATACTCGTCCGGCTTGCCTGTACCTTTATTCCTATCTTTATTGTTGTGATTTAGCGGATCAAGTACAACCGACCTCTGATACACTCGACCTGACATTCTCAAGTGCAAGGGTAACCATTTGTCTACGATAGGACGTCCTAGAGTCAACACGTCCTACTAACGCGCTCCGGTGAATTTTTCGAGGTACATTTCATTTAATTTCAATCTTATTCGTCATGATCAGTAACATTACATTTTATTTGTTGCTCGGGCATTATTAATTGTGGATAATATGTTGTTGTATTATAATTAATTTCTATAAAACTTTTTAAACTTTTAAAATAATATTCGAATACTTTTTGATTTACTTCAGTTTAATTAATGGAAATAGTATAATTATTTAAAATATTTAATTTTGGAAAAGTATTATTTATTTTTATCAATTTCCACTTGCAATTTGCAATTCATATTCATTCTATCAATTCTATTTTGTATTTGTGAAATGTCCATTAGAACTTTTTCTATCTGCATGCAAAATCTGTACAAATGTTTAATTGGTAGCGATAAAATATGAAAAAACTTTATGGTTTTAACATTTTTATTATTTTTACCATTTTTATGCATAATCTACTTTATTTTAATAGGTCGAATAAAATTCAAGCCGTGTTACCTGCTGTGGCCCCTCTACCCAAAGTTTATTTGATTTGCCCTTGTCAAGTACACGGACACGCATCATTCTTCGATAAGCTGTGGTGGTGTTAAGACATAATCAAAGGACGCTCTCTACTGCTCTACAAGGTATATCACATTACTTTAAACCATTTTTCTTTGTGTAATTCATTTCGATTCGATATTATAAGTAATACATACCGTAATTAAAAGGAATATTACAAATCTACATTATTTTATGTCAGCTGTTGCCGATATGATTTAAACAAATAATTACATAACTTTTGGAAAATATCTTCTTTATTTTTAATAATTTTTAATAACAATTGGTATTTGATTCCTTTTTTCATTAAATTCATTGTATATACTTGGAATTTTTATATTTTTATAGTTGACATTATCCTTTCTTTACCTTGTAACATTTGAAGTGTAATTCTAATTTTATTTTTGTTTTTAATTTCAGAGACAACTATATGAAGATAAGTGCAGCACACATCGGGAATTTTCTGGGGGTAGCTGAAGGCCACCACGTTCGGTAACGTAAACATAAACAAAGATACCGGGCTTCCCAGCGGTTGAAAACTACTTGTTACGTACTTGACGTTGATCGAAGCTACCATTGTTCACGTTTTAACTATAACTGGAATTTATATTTTCCGAAGGGTATTCTAAGATTGAATGCAGTCATCGTTTCGCTAATTTATCATAAAACTGACATTATAAATATTTAATTGTTTGATTCGTCGACTATCGCAATGACTGATCATTTGTGCACTTTTAAATAATAATCGAAACTATTGCAGTGAGAAATATTTCACTGAAGAACAACAATATTCATTGTAATAATTTAAATTTATATAAATATAGGACAAAGGCAATATTCCTAATCACGATACTTGGGACTTAAAAAGAAGATTATTTTCAGCTTTTGCGACCGCGCGCAATGCGGTTTTAGAGCCACTTGCTCCGCGGAAAACTATTTCGCGAAATAGAATCAGTGCTCTTGCGAATTTAATAAATTATTCTTGTTCGATACACGCGTGCTTAAAACCGCCGGATGTTGTGAAAATGGACTGCTACAACGTAAAAATCGGTCGCGAAATTCTCACATCTTTTTCAATCGGGAAAGTAGAGTCAGTTAGTTCGCCGGAAATAATTACGGTCGGGAGTGTAGTCTTTCTTCATTTTTATTATTTTTTAATTATTCGTCGCGATATATTAGAGGTACGCAGCAGCTGCGGAGAGGACCTCCATCGGGAGTCGTCGCATCAGGCAGCAGGTAAATATCATTAAATTAGAATTATTCTTTCAATTTTTCAAATTAAAGATCGAGTGAAAGTTTCAATATTGAAATCCAAGCCGAGTAAAAATGTAAAATGAAAGAATTGGATATGAAATACAGTTAAACTATAAAGAATCTCTTCTTTTTACGTTACAGACATCATCAGCAGACATCATCAGCAGACATACCAGTCGCAGTATCATCCCTACCATTAATGGAGAAGAGGAACTCGTCAACCAAAGGTGGAAAGGACCTGGACAACCAAAGGTGGACAGGATCTGGACAATCAAAAATGGAGAACAACTCTACAAAGGTGCAGAAGAACTCAACGACCGGTGAGTGGAGAAATTTACGGTTCCTCTGATCACTCAATCATGTCGTAGGACGCAAAGGTCCGAAGCGACACGTGTGATTGGTTGTAATTACAAATTATAGCGAGCATAGTGACCGCGAGTATAAAGTATTTGATACTTTATACTTGTGGATAGTAACACCACATTTTTGTCAATTGTGAATATTTAATTAGCTCAGGCAGGCGTCTTCTTGTAGTTTAGCTTCACGGGTGATTTTTTTCGAATACAAATTAATGATTAATAACCTCGAGCTTCATTTCTCTACATTCGCAGTAGCGTAAATTAAATATCAATAAAAGCACGTGTGTAAAATATTTCATATATTTGACTTTTACATTTTAACGTACGATGTTCGTACTGATTTAACTTCAGTTAGTTTCCATATTTTTTATAATCGTGTTTTTCTGAAAAGATGTTTTCATTCCATATTTTAAATACACAAGAAGACCAATTCGCGATGGGTTGATTCTGGTTTCGAAGGATTTTATTTTGAACACGTTCTCCACAATTTAGAATACCCCCTTTGAATAAGGAATCAACCAAGGATTTCAATTCATCATTTCAACTTTTATACATCCATACATAAAATCTTTTTCTATATATTAATATTCTAAAGTTTTAAGTATATACATTAAAGATTTTCACATTTTTCTGAAATAAAGTTTTATTCTGTTCATTTTTTTTTTAATTAACAATTGCAGTAATATTCGAGTCATTTTAATCAATATATTTTCAAGTAATTTACATAAAATGAATTAAATGAATGATTAGTCCGTTAGATGATCTAGTTTAATAATCATTTTGTAGCTCAGGATTTTCAGCACGCATCAAGACTAGTTTATAATTGCCACGTTCATGTCCCTATTTGGCTTGAACTCATTCGTGGGCCCAGGTGCTGTACGAATGGGTGATGGCGGTGAACGTGGCTCATTATTTAATTAATCTGAATATTTTGGCGACTCTTAAGCGTTAGCGATTGTGCACGACGTACGTTCCACACGTGTGTGAGTGTGACTGTGTATAATATAAATATTTTTAGTGGATCGTGCGTCGGTTGAGAGCTATCTTTTTTTTAGAAATTGTTTGTTTTGCAATTTTACATTATTCTACTCGAGTCCTTTTTTCCGAATGTTAGATTATTAAATTAAATTAATTTTCAATTCGAGTCAAAATGCAGAAGCATTATCAGTAACTATAGTAATTGTTGTATCCAATAATTAATTCTAGTTTTCTACTTGTACATTTCACGTAGATAATTTTTCATTAAATTAATTCCAATAAAACTTAAATTCTAATAGAGTCTAAATAAATCGCAATGATCGCTGGCCTTGTGAGTCGATTTCAGCAAAAAGGTACGTAACTGAATGTATGTGTGGGGTTTGAGTCGGTGTCGGAGATGTCCCGGGACGTCTCTCGTAGAGGAAAGCACCGACTTTGTGTGAGAACCGTGGAGTGATGTGTGTTGGTGTGCCTGAGTTTGCCATTTTTTTAGATATAGCATAGGTAGGTAGGTCACTTGCTGGTATGTGTGCTCTAATTTTAAGCAGGAAGGGCCAGGGCTGAATCACTGTTTAGACTTTATTAGGGCCCCAGTGATATCATGCACCTGGATGTGAGGATAATAATCTTGTCTTTTTTAAGTTTAAGCAAATTCTGCTTGAACATTCGTCCAACTGGCTAACCGTTTGCACTGACTGCAGTTGTGCTTGTCTACACGTGTTAGCCTCATTAGTGTCGATGTTAGGCTCGGGTAGGGTTTTATTACAATGTGGTTCCGAATGTTCTTGCGGAATTAGATTGGGCTGTGTCCCGAAGAACGAAGAGGCTTTACGCCGAAGAGGCTATGTGCCGAAGAGGATACCTAATGGCTGTCCATTTTGGAATGTCGAATTTTGATAATTCCGGAATGGACGGTCATTCCGTTACTATTAAGTCACTATGCTCGCTATTACTTGCTACTATTTATTTGATAAGTTTCCGCGGGTTGAGGTGAGCTCCCCGCGAAGACTCTGCCCCGATCTGCATTAAAGTTTTTCGAATCATTTTTCTTATTCAATATCTTTAAACAGATTTTTTAATCAAATATTTGTTACATTTCATATTACATTTTTTTCTGATAGCGTCATTATTTATATCTTTATAATTAAACAGAGTTTTAAAAGTTATTTAAGTAATTACTAAAATATTCTTAACATTTTCGTAAGAGTCCAGTTTTAAAAAATTATTTAATAATTTTCAAGAGTTTCTTGTCATTGCTAAAGTTCAGTGTTTGATTACGGTAAATTTGATAAATTGAATTTTTGGAAAAAGCAGAGGGGTAGAGTATGAAACAGTGTGCAGATAGAAAAAAATTTGCACACTGCCATCCGCGCCGGGTCGTTATTTTTTGTCACCACTGGCTGCACTTCTGACTTCGCGAATTTATTGATAATTTGTTGACACACGATTCTTTAAACATTCATAGAGAATTGTGACTTTTTTTAAGAATTCATTTATTAATTTCAATATTATCTAATTTCGTATCGAATCATTCTATGATATAATATTTATAAAAGATCAAATTCTATTGATAAGTTATGAGCTTACTTGTTTAATTTAACGTATATACATATATTATACTAACAAATATAAACTTCTATTTTTTAAATTTAATATACGAGACTTCCTCAAAGAGTTATACATAGTTTTTATTCTCAATATAAATATTTCAATGAAATTTTCGAAATTGTTATCATCAAATAGACGCGATTCGATTTTTCTAATATAAAAATATCATAAACTTTAAAGCAGTTAAGTGACTCGCGAATTGCGTCGTACGCCGTCGACTTGGTACGATGCTTTTTAAAACAACCATGTCCCAAATATTTATTAAAAGGAATATTGCCATCATGTCATTTATAAATTGCATTTCATTCTAGAATATATTAATTTGTATAATAGCTTGCAATCTTACACACGATTTTCTTTTCAGCCAAAAATAAACTTGATCTTTTTTAAGATCGTTTCGCGTTAACGATCATTTTTCAGTTTAATGTATTAAAGTATGATCAGTCAAAGCGGTTGTGAACTCATAAAACATTATTTTTACGTGCCGGGTTTTCCAGAGAATTTTCTCATTTTAGTTCATCAGTTTTGCAGAAATATTCGCGATCGCGTAAAAAGATAATTATTTCGGCGTACTTAACACGCATTTTTTGTAATGAAATTTATATCTATATACTCATTTATATCTTCTATGTTAAGTAATATAGATCAAGCGTAACAAGTAGTTTTTCACTCAAACTTAGATTAAGTAGAATAAGTAAGTCATTCTTCATCCAATTTTGATTTTAGTGTTGCGTTAACTTAACGATGTCGTCATTTAGCCACGTTTAATAGCGTGATAAATGGAGACAGATATTAAAAATGCTTTCGCGTCGCGATTTCATTTCCTTCCATTCTATTTCAAGTTTCAAATTAACTTTCCGATTGAAGTAATCTTAATACCTAGAAAATGAAAAATACATTCCCCTGTGGGTCGGTGAAAGAATACACCCACGGCATTCCCTACCTGTCGTAAGAGCCGACTAATAGGGACGTTGTGGTCATTTTCGTGAACAAAACGTTAATTTAAGGGGAGATCACGCACCAATTCAACTTCGTTTTCCGTCGATCGTCAAGAGAACGCAACTTCTTTGCTCGTTTCGCGTTATTAAATTCACTCTTATCTTCAATCTCTAGCTTCAACTTCTAGCTTTAATTTTTCCCTCCAATTTTTACTTTTTCCAAGTAGTCATTTGTTCGTCACTTGCGCGTTTGTCATACCCCTACGTCAAAACAACACGAGAAACGGTGCTGTCGGCCAAATAGCCTCACGGCTATCTGGTTAAGCCGCGATCTTGCGATATGTTCGTGGAGCGTGTCTTTCGTCGGGTTGTGGTTCCGTCCATACTTTGGGTGGCCTAGTGTCGTCTGGAAAGGTGAGCCCGTGTTCGTGCTGGGGGCCTGTACACTGGTGGACCGCTCTCCGGCGGCGCGATCGGACCGTCTAGACTGATATGGCTTAATCGGTGTACAGTTCGATGTGATGATCTATATCGTCGGATATAATTCATCTTCGATGTGTCTCTGGTTCGAATCTTTCGTGAGGCCCTTTCCTGTAAATCGGCCCTTCGTTAATCCCTTCGTATGGATTAACCATGGTTCGGCGAAAGTCACGTGAAATGGATACTTTTCAAGACCGTTGTACGAGCCATCGTGTAAGTGTGTAAATTGTTTTGCCGTCGAGTTATGGGAAACGTTTAGAGTCACCCGCGTTAGTCTTGATATGAAGATGCTTTTCTTGGTTGGTCCACATTTTTCACTCTCTTCACCTGTCCACTTTTATTGTAACGCGGAGAATTGGCGAGTGATGGGGATGGGTAGTATTAGTGATATTGAAACATGTTTCAATACCCTCTCGATCGTGATCTCATTGGCAGACGTGTCTTTGAGATCATGGTTTTTAGCTCCGCGTCGCGGTCGCGTGATATCTTCATTTTCCATCTGAAAGTGAAGATCAAGCTCGTATTTTTTAAAAGGAGGGTGGATGGGCGCCGTGGATAGGGTGGGTCTCCATTCGTAGCAACCTCCCCGTGGTGAGACCTGGATCGATATTATTTGCATCGATCGATAATGAAATTCATTATTACTTTTCGAAAATGTAACCACCAATAGCTGTAACGTAGTCGTGGTGGAACGTATCGCTTCGATGCAAATGGTATCGAGCAAATTGGCTACGAATAGGGTATATATTTCTCTTGTTAGTTTT
Organism: Mimumesa dahlbomi; assembly: GCA_917499265.3. Taxonomy (NCBI): domain Eukaryota; kingdom Metazoa; phylum Arthropoda; class Insecta; order Hymenoptera; family Crabronidae; genus Mimumesa; species Mimumesa dahlbomi. The sequence continues at coordinate 12,478,286 of OU824125.1, read as the reverse complement.
TCTTTAATTAATATTCAATTAGAATTAATCTGTCTTTAGACAAAGATAACGTATATCTTGCTCCTTTGTACCTACTATGGTATTACTATACTACTAGTCATTCGAAAATCATGAAATTAAAATAGTTTTTGGTCGCCAATTGCTTAATTTTTAAGCAATCGACCTATGTCTTCGATATATATTCATTACTTCGATATATATTCATTGTCTTTTATTCTTCAGTACTTTTCCATTATTAACACAAGCACAAGTTCTACAGCTTCCTTCTACTCTTAATCCACGCCCACCCCAGATTCGAACCCGAAATGGTAACGTTGCGAGTGACACTAAAATGGTAAAGGGTCCTCTACCCCTAAAAACAGGCGACACCGAAAAGCATAAGAGCGATGCGTCCCTCCTATCTCTCGTCCGTAGCACAGACGAGGTATTGGACTAAACTAAAACAATGGTAGCAGTTTCAGATCGCTATCTCAAAAATTGAGCGAATGCCGACCAAAAAACTGGTGGAATTCTACAATTTTTCGCGATTTTCGTAATTCTTTCGTCATTTCCGCAAATTTTTAGATATCGACCTGAATCTTTCACTGTCTTATTGGGCTTCGAAATCCGCTACCAACACGTCCCGGATCGTTTTAATATCTCAGTCATTGTGGAAATGGCGAGCAAATTACGAAAATCGTGAAACATCCTCCAATTCAGGCGGTTTTTTGAACGGCATTCGCACAATTTTTAAGATAGCGACCTGAAACTGGTACCATTGTTTTAGTTAGGAAATTCTACGACAGATCAACATATAATAGTTGTACTTTTCGAAAATTTAATTTTTCGCAAAAATCTGAAGGGGGTAGGTCAGGATTTTTTGCGATTTTCGTAAATCGCTCGCCATTTTCGTAATTTTTTAGATATCAAAATGATTCTTTCACTGGCTTATTCGGCTTCGGATTGCGCGTCCGAAACGCCCTGGATCACTTTAATAGCTCAAGAATTACGGAAATGGCGAGAGATTTACGAAAATCGCAAAAAATCCTGACCTACCCCCTTCAGATTTTTGCGAAAAATGAAATTTTCGAAAAGTACAACTATTATATGTTGATCTACCGTAGAATTTCCCAACTAAAACAATGGTACGAGTTTCAGACGGCTATCTCAAAAATTGTGCGAATGCCGAACGAAAAACTGGTGGAATTCTACAATTTTTCGCGATTTTCGTAATTCTTTCGTCATTTCCGCAAATTTTTAGATATCGACCTGAATCTTTCACTGTCTTATTGGGCTTCGAAATCCGCTACCAACACGTCCCGGATCGTTTTAATATCTCAGTCATTGTGGAAATGGCGAGCAAATTACGAAAATCGTGAAACATCCTCCAATTCAGGCGGTTTTTTGAACGGCATTCGCACAATTTTTAAGATAGCGACCTGAAACTGGTACCATTGTTTTAGTTAGGAAATTCTACGACAGATCAACATATAATAGTTGTACTTTTCGAAAATTTAATTTTTCGCAAAAATCTGAAGGGGGTAGGTCAGGATTTTTTGCGATTTTCGTAAATCGCTCGCCATTTTCGTAATTTTTTAGATATCAAAATGATTCTTTCACTGGCTTATTCGGCTTCGGATTGCGCGTCCGAAACGCCCTGGATCACTTTAATAGCTCAAGAATTACGGAAATGGCGAGAGATTTACGAAAATCGCAAAAAATCCTGACCTACCCCCTTCAGATTTTTGCGAAAAATGAAATTTTCGAAAAGTACAACTATTATATGTTGATCTACCGTAGAATTTCCCAACTAAAACAATGGTACGAGTTTCAGACGGCTATCTCAAAAATTGTGCGAATGCCGAACGAAAAACTGCTTAAATTTGACGATTTTTCGCGATATTCGTAATTCCTTCGTCATTTCCGCAATTTTTGAGATATTAAAATGACCCGGGACGTTTTGGAAGCGGAATCCGATGCCGAATAAGACAGTGAAAGATTCAGCTCGATATCTAAAGATTTGCGGAAATGACAAAGGGATTACGAAAATCGCGAAAAATCGTCAAATTCAAACAGTTTTTTTAATACGCATTAATACGCATAAACTATAACTTCTATATCGTATTCTTACTAATAATCGACGGACATCCTAGATTCGAACCGAAAATGGTAACGTAGCGAGTGACACTAAAATGGTAAGAGGGCTCTAGAGCCCTCCAAACCAGTGACATCGAAAAGCATGGGGATGATTGGTCTATCCAATACCTCGTCTGTGGTGTTACGCAAAGAGGATTCCAGGATTCGCTTACCATTTTCGTGTCACGCTCCACGTTACCGGCTTTTTCTGAAGTCCGTATTTAATAGCACGTACACGGTATGTGTATATTCCGTGACTGTTAATGATAATCTGTTCCGTCTGACGGGAGGAAAATTACATACGGGAATGAATTTAAATACTCTTGTTGCTCAATTAAAGATCTTCCTTGATAATAAAATTCATAAAATGAACTGGAATTATGGGTGAAACATTTGTAAACTATAAAACACAACTTTTGCACAAAATATTGTATACTAATTATAAGCAAATGGCTTAATAATAGGTCAGCGTAGATGGATCCGTCCCCTTAGATTTATTTATCAAAATCTGAATAAGCATACAACGGGATTGATTTGTGGCATATCAAAAACGGGAATAGATCGCGCCTTCCCATTTCTCTCATTCTTCTCGTCTCGTTACAAACAATCACGTCCTGCGGATGAGACAGAGAGATAAGAAGACAAGGTGAGCGAGAAAAACACTTGAGGCAGGAGAGACTCGGGGATAACGTTGATTTCGGGCTCGGAGCCAAGGCCAGACGTGTATACCTTCGGTGGATTCAGTCCGAGGGAGAGGCCAGGAAGAGGGTATAAAGTGAAGACAGAAGATAAGGGAGGAGTCCTTCTGGAAAAAAGGAAAAGCATGGGCCGCGGAGAGAAGTGAAAAAAAAAAACGAGGAAAATGAAACCATGAATTAACGGGCAAGCCGGCGGGTTTCCGTCTCCGAAATGTTTGGCTGCTCGAGAGGTGTAGAGAGAGAGAGAGAGACAGAGAGCGAGCGTGAGGGGGGTGTGGCGGTGGGGAGGGGCGAACGAAAAATGAGAACAAAAGAGAACCGGTTATGTATATCCCTTTCGTTTCCATGGAATATGTGCCAACTGTCGTTGACGCTTCTTAATTTCGCTTCAACGCCAGCCACGTTGCTGTGATGAAAAACGCTGAAAGAATCCCTTGCACACCTCTCTGATTCGACTAAAAATATGGATTCACCGCGTTCGATTTCAGCGGCAAACCGTTCAGACCGTGAGGCCGAAGAACTTTTGAACGTGCGTTCGAAACTTTCGCTTCACGTCGGGCGGAAAGGGATCTTTTAATTTCTGGGTTCGTCAGAAATTTCAAGGCAATCCAACAGCGCAAGAAAATGAAACGGAGGAACCTAAAAGTACATAGGCATTTTACCTCGTTAACTATAATTCAGTGGCGACACTGTCTAGTGTTTTTCACCCTCTGTTTTAACTTGTAGCCTTTCCATCCCGTGGCTCAAAGAGAGTCCTGTCCGAAAGAGATCCCGGAAATGTGGCTTTATAGCAGCAGGCAGGAACATCGTGTGGGTTTAAACCGGTAAGAATCCGGCACTACTCGTCTCCTCCTCCGAGAAGCTATATTATCCGAATATCTGGATGTCGAGGAACTAATATGATTTCGGGCGTGCACACAACAACTATTCCCCAGCAAAAGTTGTTGGTAAAATTTTTAATACATTACGCTGCTCAAGGGTCTATTGTCGAGTGTTTATTATACCTCGTACCTGGAAAGGAGGAGAAGAGAATGGTAGACGTTTGTAGACGTGTCACGCGGGAACGCGGAGGGCTAACAAAACGGGAAAAGGGTGACGCACATTCACCATGTACATACATACCTTGGCAAAGAAAACGGACTCACGGCGAGCTGAAGAACGTGTGTAGGTGGAAAAAACGCAATGGTAGGAGAAAACATGTGGAACGGAAAAAAAAGGAATGCCGGAAAGAGCCGGCGGCTGTAAAACAGTTGAATAGTGAAACAATATGCAATGCTGCCAACTTGCCACGAGAAACCAGCCAGCTACCAGCGTGCCACCCCTTTTACTATGCCTCCGGGTTATCTGCAATTGTTCTCTCTCTCTCTCTCTCTCTCTCTCTCTCTCTCTCTCACCCTCTTCCTTTATTCTCCTCTTTTCTCCTCTTTTCTCTTCTTCACCCCTCCTTTCCCTTCTCTCTTCTCTTCTCTTGTTCTTTCGTCCCTTTCGTTCGTGTGTTTCTGTCTCCGCTACTTTCCCGTCTTTGGTCGTTTGTTCCTGTCTTCCTGTCCACTCCATACTTAATACCGGAAGCTCCATTCAAAGGACAATACATAGCTGGTTATAAATTACCCTCGAAAACGGTAGCATTAGATCCCGCCGGGTTCACCCTTTATACAAACCTGGTGTACGTTCGCTTAATCGAGCATCCTTGATAGCGCAATGCGATTTTGTAGATCCTAGCGCGAGGCTTACGGCGTAAGCGATAGTCTTGCGTGGGAACAGTATCGGGCAGATGGGTTTCCCAATTGAATTCGCCAAGCTTTTGTTGCGTGAATTCCAGCAAGTAGGCACATTTGGATTTCTCTACTTCCGAACAGAAATTGAGAGTTTCGGTGATAATAATTGGCAAGCGTGAAAAATCAAGCTCGAAATTGTACAGACGACGATCCACTACTCGTGCTTCGAAACTAACGGGAAAAGTAATAGGCATAGTTTGCTGGCTTCGTTCAAAACGGGGGGCTGATATTCACGCGGATACCGTGGTTCCGTTTTCGTCTGTTTCCTATGATATCGGACAAATATTTCTGGCGGTAAGTACAGGTGAGAGGGATCGATACGAGGAGGAGGAAAGTTAAGGGTGATGCGAACGATCTCCTTAAAAAGTTCGTCCGCCCGCGGGCAAATCGCCAGCGACCAATCGTTTACCGGCGGACTTTCAACCGAGTGTTTCACCGGCGCGACTGCCTGGAGCTTCTCCGAAAGTGTTTTCGATCGGGCAGACAAATCGCACGCGACCAATCGTACGTTCCCACCGTAATAACGGTTATCCCTTCTCGTTGGCTCGTCCTTGGATATTCGTGTCATCGGCCTCGTGTGTCATTCGAATCGCTAATTCTTCGTTATCGTTCGACACATAGAGGTAATGTCGCGACGCGTCGGCCGGAAAGAGTAACGAGGGAATGCTGAAAGGTCTGCGATCCGACCGCGAACAGGTCAGGTTCCACTATCGTTGAGCTTTCGTTAAACGTTTCTCAGGGCGTTTCTCTGCTTAAAGCGGGGGAAATGATTCCGCTACGAAAATCGCAGCGCCCTTCGGTCTGGAAAGCTGGTCACGTTCAAGTCGTTCGCCAAACGAAGTATCGTTCGATCCTCTCGTTTACCCTGTAGACGAGATGGTGCGCGCCCCTGTGGAAGGATAACGGAACAGAATCGGGCTTCGGAAAGAAAGTCACTCTGTCTGTTACCGCATACTTTACCTACCGCATCCAATATAATACGAAGTTTAGACGTCGGTCAACGTGAGCGGCCCTATTTCGCGCTGCCTCGCAAACTTTCATTGCCCTCCATGCCCGCGACTTTAGCCCTAACGAGATTTCTACTTCACCGTTACGTTTGCTTTTTTTTCTTCGCCGTTTCTAGCGCTCGGTATATTTCTCTATTTGTGCGGATACTTCTGCGTCCGGATGGTTCACGAGCTTCCCGTCGACCGGGTAATAATCAGTGACAGTTCGCAGATAAATATTAGCCGATGCATTTGTAAGACTTATCATCGCGACGGTTGTTCACCGATACTTTTTACCATCCTTCCCTTTCGTTTCCGCGGGATCGACTCTTTTTTCTTTTCTCTTATTTTCCTTTGTATTTCCGTTGTCGATGGCGTTTTTACGTTTCGTGCTATTTGAGCGGGCGTTTTATGTCCCTTCTGTTTTGTAATTTGTCCCCCAGTCTCTAGCTCGTTATTGTTGCTTTTATGCTTTCCACTGGGATGACGGAAAAATTGCCAGTTTTATGACCGCGGTGCTCGCGTAGTTTAAATCGGTGCTGCGAGTGTGTTTCAGTTTCATCGTTAAGTTGTTCTCGATGGTTGATTTCGTTCGATACGTAGAAAATTGCACACGGCTCGAGGCAAATTTCCTACGCGAAATCTGCGAGCTACAGGGCCGAAAGATTTCTCATCTCACTTTTCGGGCGACAAGTATAGACGAATATTTCACGGTGTACGGGATTTTGTACGATGAGTCTGTGTCTCTTTGTATTTTCCATCGTAAAATCCGACGGGCGTTGCTGTTGCAAATATTCGCGCGTAAGTTCGAACTGCGACGCGTTCTGTGGCGCGGCCGGCAACAAAAAAATACACTCTGTGTGAAACGAGTGTATTCGTTGATTCGTTACGTGACTCGATTAGCGATATTGGCAAAACACGGTTAGTATTAAAACAGTATAGCCATCGGATCGATAATTTATTGTGCTGTATGCACAACTTTGCCGCGATGCTGACGCGAGCTGACGCGAGCTGACGCGAGCTGACGCGAGCAGACGCGATGCTATTTTTGCGACTCGCTCCGCGACGTGAATTATTAATCACGCGGACGGTTCTACTCCAACGTGGATTAGCAAATCGGATTGGTTTGTCGTAAGGATGGCTAAACGGTTAGGAGAAATCAGGACGATAAGTGAGCCATGGGTTAATTCGGTGCCAACACGCTGTTAAATCTTAACGACTCGAAGTGAGAGGCAAGATTTCCTTTTCGAGCTCTCTGACTCGCTCGCACTCGCGCAGCCTCGCTGCAGTACCGCTTTAACCGCGTTTCTCTCTTTTACCGTGCCATCCGAGTTCGCCTAATCTCGCGCCGAGAATTTACCGCCAACGAGTCTCCCTCTTTTCTCTATCAGTCTCTTTCACGGGACTTTGGAAAAAAGATCTCTCCTGCTTGGCTTCTTACGGGGTAAATATAAGAGGTTTAATGGAGACTCGTAAAACGGTAATGACGGATTAGAAATTTGATCTTTTAGCGGAGACTTATCCGTTCCAGCGTCTTTATTATTCTATACAGATTTGCACTCTTGCTGCTCGATATTTCAAATCCGTTGTCACTATTCCTGAAGGAAAGAATTTGGTTTGCGCTCGTTCCAACTGCCAGAACAAAAGTTGTGCGTCCAATTTCCCGGAAAAAGCTAACGAGGTGAGGTGAGGTCAGGTGAGGTGAGCTGAGGTGAGCTGAGGTGAGGTGAGGAGTGAAGAGAGGCGTAATTTATTCGCTTGGAAATGCCAATTGAATTATCGAGGGGAATTAGTCAGCCATGCGCGGACACATGGCCCATCAATCGTATAATATGTATGTACATACATACATACATACTAACAAAAGTAGTAGTACCGCGAAGAACTCGGGTTCTGTCAATGCTACAAGTGATTCCGTTAAATCTCGAGAGGTGGTGGCCTGCGAATCGTCGCAGGATTACGATCTTTGTGACCGTATCGTGCTGCATCCAATCTCTCCCGCTTTTACGAGGTGCGAACAATTCCGCGTTAGTTCTCCGTATCTTCTGTCACTGCAATAACGTTACGTCTGCCATTTCCGGCGATTGTAAACTTTGCCTGGTTTTGGAGGACGAAGCCGTGTGAATCCATACGATGCAATCGAAAGCGTTTAATCGTTTTGCATGAACCTATTGCTTTCTATGTACATACATACATGCATACATACATACATACATACATACATACATACATACATACATACATACATACATACATACATACATACATACATACATACATACATACAATACATATGTATAACGTGGGGCAAAGAGGATCGCGCGTGAAAACGCCGCGCCGCCGTACTCGAATAGAGAACGTGAACGAAATGGTTGTATCACTTTAACACGTATCTGGAATACGTACGATGCCCTGTCTCCACAAGGTAGCTTTTGCATTAAGAACACGTTGGTATTTATGTTATTAACAAACGATACGTTTGGGCCCCTTGGGATAGATCGAAAGTAACAGAGAAACCATCCAATGATTTCCGCAGGCTGCTGCTTACTCGCTGATAGTGGGATATTCTTTTCCAGCGGTACCCGAGAAATTGGAAATCAAGTATTCAATTCTGGCCGGTGAGTAAATTTGTACTATGGAACAAATGTATCATTGTTCTTCCCCCGAGGGAAAAGGGCGAGCTTTTCCACTGGTTTTCCGGAATGTTTTAAAAATGTCCTTCTCTTGAGCAGCGTCTGGGGAAAAGTCGTTCCTCAAAATGCTCGTTTCTTGCACGTACATTGCAAAGTAATTTCACGTGACAGCGTAACGTATCACCGTATACGAGGCACCATTTTTCATAGATTTCTCGTGACATTTAATACCCCAATCACGTAAATTCATTGATAGCCCATTTTCTGTGTCTATACAGAGATACAATCTGTAATTACAACCTAGAAGGACGCTAACAATGGTGATCCATCTGGAAGGGTGTACGGAAACTCTTGTATCGTTTTTAATATCACACTCCCTCCCGTCGGATAGTCTGTACGATCTTCGTAGGTCGTCTCGCTTGTTCGCCGCTTCAGGATCAGTATATGTATTTAACGGAACACGAAGGTGACTTTGTAATACGGAGGGGTCGAGAAATCCAATGGTGACGAATAAAGTCGGGGTGAAAAGAAACGCGTTACGTGCGTGTCACCCCAGCACCATTTTTCCTGTTTTTATGCCTTCCTTTCCTTTCCACTTACGCGTTCGGGGTATCAAAAGACTTGATTCATTTTTCTCGACTAATACGGGAATTAAACATTTTGCCTCGCACTATCCGTTATACTTTGTACCGATACTCGAGCAGTGTCTTCTGCACGATTAAACCAGTGTATCTACGAACGCGGCTGCATGGTATCTTACAGCTTTCCACACGTACGTCATTTAAACCGATTACATTTTATCGGTAGATAAATAGAATAGCATCATTGTTTACGTTAGCGTTAGATACGTATCGTGCTAATTAGAAAATGTGCGTGTGTTAACGACGGATCGCTGTCGTTTGCAAGGCGCTATAAAATCCGCGAGGTGAAACGTCGTAGTAGAAGGGGGAATAAATCCTGCCAAGCATTTAACCGTCGATTTATTATTTTGGCGCGCAGAACGTTGGGGGGAGGGGAGAGGCGAAAAGAGGCGGTACGAGTGGCAATAACGAATGGGTTAATAATTGAAATTAGGAGGCGGCGGAAAAGCTAATACGAGCCGACGCAACGAGTTGGCAATTAAATCCCTGACGTATCGCCGACCGCGACCTCCGCCTTAAGCCGGTTTCACGATGATGGAATACGTTTCTTTCCGAACCGTACTCCGCGGGCATATTCGTTGGCTCGCGTCGTGGTCCTTAACAATTATATGACGTTGCAAATTTAGACGTTTTCAGTCGTTTGGTGTCGTTCACGTCGTACAGTAACTACGGAAGAAACTCTATTGTTTCTCCGTTTGCTCTTCTATACATTAATTTACATAGGATGTCGAACGATCGTGGAACGTTTGACGCTTTGAATTGTTTTACTTAGTGATATCTAAACTCAGCGCCTACCAATTTCAAGGGGTGACCATTCCGAGGCGTACAAAGCTTCCGTAAATACAGTATTTATTTGTTGATTAGAAAATAAAGTATTAATTTATGTCAAAGTATCGAGTGTTATGGTGCCACGACGGCTGATATGCTCGAAATTAGAACTAATAGAATCGGGGAAGAAGGAGAGAGAAAGAGGTTGAAAAAGACAGAGACAAACACACACACACAGAGAGAGAGAGAGTAAAGGGATGTTTCTCTGGAACGATAGGCATCTTCAGATCGTCTGCAATGAACTACCCTAACCGTATTCAACCCCTCGATCCTTCTGGGTAATAAACGGCTGTCTAGGGCGCACAAAGGCCGGATCTGAGACTGCGAGGATCTTTATGGTGTCCCTCTGATAAACGGCTGTGGAAGGTACGGTGTCGATATGTGCCGAGATTCGTGCTGGCTGAGACGACGAACGTCGTAATCGTAACGTTTGCGAGTATGCATTCGTGCATACTTGAAGTTACTTCCCGCAGCTGCACCGAGTGTAGCTAAAGCTGTGCTCGCGTAGTTGACGAATCCGAAGAAGCTATTGCTTTTGGATCACTGTTTATTCCTTAGAAGTAGTACCGTCCGAAAATGTAGAACGAACGGTTCGTCAATTGTTGTCATTACGAAAATGTATAACTGTTATCGTTCCATTCGGTTCGTACTCATTGGGAAATATTTTTCTTCGGAAACAGATATATAATTCCGTCGATGAGTGGAAGGAAGTCATATAAGAGGTAAATGCCTCTTTTGTTTCGGCGTGCGCAATCGTCCGCGAAGATAACGAGATCGTTAATTAGCGAGCGAAATACGTCGCGAAAAGCGCCATTCTTGTCTCGGACGTCGCGAGACAAGAAAGGAGAGAGCCTCGGGGAGCAGAACATTCCGTGCTGTTTTCTATGAATTAGGGGTGAAACTCGTACGAGGCATGGAAGTATCAGTGCGCAGAGATTTCAAGGGCCAGAAATTCCGACGCAAATTCGGACGGAAGTATAACTTACGAGAGTGAAACTCAGGCTTTCAAGTCCGCCGGTATTCTAACATTGGTTTTAATACCGACGTGGTTTCTGGTCCTAAATTTGGCAGCATTTTCCGTCGGACTCTAAGTTGGAAGAACTTTGAGTCGACTATTATATGTTACCTATTCGTCGGCAACAGGTCTCTGATACCTGAATCGAAAAACGAGGGTGGAAAGTACGGTGTAACCGTTTCGACAAACGCGGCTCGGTAAATTCGTTGAGCGTTAGGTTGATGACAAAACGATGGACGATAAGATTGGACGTTAACCCTCAAGTTTGTCCAAGTGTTGTGAGATTTATTTATTCGATTATCTTGAGAGAGATATGTAGTATTTTACGAGAGCAACGGCAAGAATCTCCTTCCCGTAATCTCGCGAACCGAAGAATTAAGCACGTGTATTCCGTTCGTCCCAAAAGCGCAATACATTCGCATTACGTCCGTCGTCGGCGTGGGCATGCACGCATGCACGCGTGCACGCACGCACGCACGTAGGTCGTGTTCGCTACATTCAACCCTGTTGTGCGCACCCGGGCCATTACCCGCATGCACTGTCGCTTTCTGGCCGAGCGACCGACTTTCACCACCATAGTCGGACCAATCAGCGACGACCTTTAGTCCGGTAGCTTCTCCTGGCGCCGACACCGTAGGATCCGCAGCGTGAAAGCGCAGTGCATGCGCGGCGACGTACTGCGCGTGCGTCCTGGTTTATCTATAAGGACAGCTACCCTCGACGGCCGGTCAGTTCTCGCCCGTCCTGGTTTGGGTGCGCGTAATCTTGTTTGTACGGCGTATCTGCTCGTGGTGGTATCCTGTGCGATATATGAACCAAGCGTGTGTGCTGTGGAGGACCAGGGTGTGTTTGCGTTCACAGCTTCTTACAGATGGGAGAAAGTGACCCGGCCTGGAGATATCCTGTAAGAAAGAAAGAAAGAAAGAAAGAAAGGGAGTGGGACGGGGAGGATATGTGTGTGTGTGTGTGTGTGTGTGTGTGTGTGTGTGTGTGTGCGCGCGCGTGTGTATGTAAGAAAGAGATAGAGAGAGAAAGAGCGTGAGACAGACAGACGAATAGGTAGATACATAGATAGATAGATAGGAAGATAGATAATTAAATAGAAACAAAACTGACGTGACGACAGTGGTTTATATGTCGTGTACGTCCGATAAGAGGCTGTTTGTTTGTGTATTCGCTAGATGGTGTGAAGAAACTTGGTACACGAATGAGATGAATTATGCGCGGGGCGTTGAAAATTAATGAATAGATTCCGATAACACGAGCCAAGGGAACCAGGTCGTGGTTTTGTACGACAGACGTAAGCTGACCTTTAATTTGTTTACTTACGCGAAGGATATTTGATAGCGATCGATCAGAGGTTATATTCGTGTTGTTTACGATAACAGAATAATAGATACATGACCAGGTTACGATGGTATGGAACTTTTCGATTATTCGAGGCTCGAGAATCTGAGAAATATGTAAGTACATACTGCTATCGTACAATCGAGAGAAATCCGTGCGTGGATACTGGCCCCGTAACGAATCTTTGATCGATATCGCTACTTGTATAAGCAATTGGATAGAAATAACGTAGGTGGCATACATGTACGTCTGCGTGATCCGACTCGCGGACTCGATAGGACGTCGATGGGTAATTAGCCAACTAACAATTTGTCGTAATTATCGCGGGAAATAAAGATAGATCGAGCACAACTTGACGGGTTCCTACGTTCCTACGTATAGTAATTTTAAGGCACGATAGTTCTTTCGTTTTCCTATCCCCTATGCGAGGAAATTTTTCATCCCGGAGATAATTAGCGTTCGATGATTGAAATTGGATTCACCGGACGTTCTCGCTCGCGAGTTAATCGATGCGACTTGTTAGAGCATGGATGAACAGCACGAACGAACCCTCGTACGTTCAAAGTCCTGCGGAGAATGTTTGCCTACTCTAGGAAAACAATGCCAGGTGCGAGCCGCTCGATCGAATGACTAGGGTAAACACCGGCCCGACAGTTTGGTCCGGTTGGTGGTTCAGCGCAACGGGGTGCGTGTTGCCCCGTGTTTTCAAGTCCGAGATTAGGTCGCTGTTGTATGTATGTATGTACATACGTATCACGGAAACATCGCACGAGGTGTTAGTGGAAATTGTTTCTCCGCGGCGTCTAATCGAACCGTGATGGTAATCGTTTTGTTCCAAAATCGTTTAAGGATGCCGTGAAATTCGTATACCTGGATACTCGCGCGTGCACGCGGACGTCTTGCTAACGGCTTGTCACAGAAAGCCACTACATATGTACTCGGAATCGTAAAAGCATATCGCGATCAAGTGTCGCGTTTAAGTATAGCTTCGCGTGAAAATTAAGCGGTATCGTTTGGATGTTTTTCAGGTCAGACATCGTCGACAGATTTATTTCGGTTACAGGAAGATACTTTTGTAGACGATAGACGCACGAGCGATAATCCAACACGGGGGATGTCGATTAATTAAATTTCGTTTTCGAATGAATCGCGAACGTATGGGAAGATCGATCGTCAAGATCGTCAAGATCGGGATTAAGGAGAGGAAAGATATGAATGTCACTGGAATTCGGGAAAACGTGGAAATCTTGATGGTGAGACACTGTTCCGACGGTGTTGCGGTTCGTTGGCGCGGTTTGATCGAAAGGGTATTTCCACGGCGTACAAGGGAAAAGTTCTTTGGGAAGATAAACCGCCCTCCTCTCTCTGATGGGAACTTGGACGGGTGGGAAAAGTTTTCCGAAAGATTCACAAAAGATTTTTTTGCTCTCCGCGTGAGCCCGAATGTATAATAATTCAGGGGAAGTTTCTTTTAGAAAATTTAACAGTTTTATACAGACGTGGGGCTTTAACGAACAATTCCGCTGGGATAATAATAATTACCGGCTTTTCCTAGGGATATGTTTAAATATAACATAAACGTATAACGACATTTCGGATAGCTACTTGGAAGCTGCTGCAATTTCTCTGCAACGAATAATCGGAGCATCGTATGCCTACGTTTTTGAGGCTGAAACCTCCTAACGTTCGTCTTGCTTTATTTCTTTATTCGAATACGTTCGTGGTACAAACGAAACGGTCTGTCCTGTTACGGTAATCGCCACCCCGTTTCCGGAATATCGATTTTTTTACTAATGTCATCGAGCCTACGACGCTGGCCTTCAGTTAACCAAGTGAAATTGAGAATTCACTCGTTGCCGTGAAAAATCCGCTACAACAGCCGTAGCTCGTAGTTCGTAGCTTTCGATACGACACGGTGGGGGCGTCTCCCGACTTTCCGATTCCTCGATCAAATTGATGTGACCGGTGCGTCGATAATTAAAAATCAGTTTTTCCAGTCCGGAGAAACGTTTCGGATCTCGCACGAGCGAGCAAACCAGCCACGAGTAAGCCGTACGCGGCGGTCTGAATGTGGCTCGAAGTTTCGTACGGTGAATCTGTGTGCATCCGGTGGATCGATCGCGGAATTATTAGGTAATTATATCGGCGCCGAGAATAATTTTAGAATCGATTATAAGGTAGAGGCCGCGAGGGGGGCGAGGGGGGCGAGGGGGGCGAGTGGTTCGGCACCCACTCTCTCGACCGGAATTAAGTGCCGACTCGTTTTACGTCAGATCATCCGCGTAACCCCGAGTCCGTCTCGTTTCCGTTCTACAGCGTGATTCGCGCGTAACACGCCGAACAGATATCGCGGTGTTTCTTCATCGCGGGAATTTCTGCGCGACGAATTTTTAACGGACCGAACATTTCTTTGCCCCGAAGACGTCGTATAAATAGATTCCGGAAACTCTACCGGGGTTGGGGTCAATTCTGAAAACTTGGAGCGTCGGGGAACTCTGTACGATTTTATACTTTTCCATTGTTACTTTGTTACACGCTCGTGCTAACCCGGTTTCGCGTGGCATTTGTTAAAGCTCGATCGAACATCGATGGATAGCTGCTAATGGCAGAGACGTGGAAAAGTTTCCGATAGTTGGTCCGTAACGATTAGCATTGCTAATTAATCGGTCGAGCGTGCTATGCCCGAACGCAACGTTAACTGCGTTACATTCTGTGTCGTTAATTGATTCACCGCTGATAATAATAATCGGATCAACCTACCACGTTCCCATATTTCGCTAGGTGAGGGTTAACAGAATGTCTTGGTCTTTTCCCGCGTTCTGCGAAAACAATTTACGTCTTATCGAACGTAACGACATGAAACCACAAACACGTGAAAATAAGGAAAGGAAAGGAAAGGAAAGGAAAAGAAAAGAAAGGAAAGGAAAGGAAAGAAAAGAAAAGAAAAGAAAAGAAAAGAAAAGAAAAGAAAAGAAAAAACGGTGGGCAAATCGTCGGTGAGAATAACGTCGAGAAACTGGGCAACGTTTTCCAGAGAATCGACGCGGAACGTCTCTACATGAGAGCCCTCCACCCTCCCTGTCTCGTTGGTGTCTCCACGCTGTGCCGTGTGTTCACAAGAATACGTGGCTTTTATATCGGAATTTAAAAAACGATCCTGCCAGAGGGGGGTCTTTCGCGAGGGAGGCTGAAGATGGGGGTGCCGGATGTGGAGCAAGCTAAGCGACGACTTCAGGACATTCTGCGGCGGGCGCAGAAACTGGAGATACCGACGCAGGATGTGATCTCTACCAGGACTGCGCAGAAGCTGCTGGCAAGGACGAGGAACGTCCTGGCCTGGACCATTTGGATCGCGGTGTTCGTCCTGCTGCTCAGCGGCGTTGTTTATGCCCGCTGGCCTACACGGCAGGATGTCGAGACCATCAGGACCGTCCTCAGGCGAACGGTGAGTGCAAGTTATTAATCGTTCACGCTCCAAGCCGATACACGGATATCGTCGCGCCGCAAGTGGAAAAGACTTTTAATGAAATCAACCGAACGTTCCGTAAGCAGATCGGTACGAATAGATGAAAGTCTCTGGTAGCTTTACCGGGACAACTTTCTTTCGATCGCTTATGTATCCCGGACCGTCTTCGGGACCAAGAGCGTCCTATACTCTGACCGTGTTTAAGTAGGGCCGCAAGAGTAGAGTTTCTCGTTATAACGATGCAATTGTAATTACGATTAGGAATATTATTAAGTAGCTGTCAAAGTATCGAGACGACGTTCGCAGGAAGGATCGTCGTGCGCGTACTTTTTGCAGTCATTCAATGTCGAAGTGACAACCAGAGGGGAGCTGATCCGGGGCATCGAAAGGATGCGCTGCTCTCTCGCGATAGAAAGTTCAATTTACAAATATATGTATGTACTATGTATTTGTTTCTCCGTTGAAAAGTCAAGCTGCGCCTTCGCCGCGGTATCAAGTGGAATTTCAAATTATCCTTTCGCCCTACAGATGGCAACGGTGGACGGCGGGCGGGGGAGGGGGATGGAAATTAAAGCAAAGCCGTTCGTGGAATAATAACGCTGCTGGCACTTGTCCAAAAGTGGAAAAGGCCAATGGGTGAAGTTTAGTGTTTTATTTTCCGTTTTCCTTTTTCCTTTTTCCTTTTTCCTTTTTTCGGTGCGGGAGGACGGTTGCCTTGTGCAAGCCGCGAGTGAATTATAGTTGGCGAGGTTCGTTATTCCAGCCACCCGTCGCGTCGTAAGGGTGGATTTCTAATTCCATGAGCTCTGGCCTAATGGCGTGACGTCGAATAATCCTGCAACGACGTGACGTACACGTCAGTTTCATTGACGTATGACGGTGTCGATATTCCGTTGTTACCGAAACGCGCGAATTGCACCTCGTCGATCCGAGGCTACGCGTATCCGAGAACGTGGAACATTTTCTAATTTCGGAGAGGTAATTTCAATCTCTCGGGCATTGAAGTTCTTCGGCAGCACAATATTTCTACGCTTTGAACTTTCTATCGCGAGAGAGCAGCGCATTTTAGATAAATATTTACCGGTTTCCGTACTAGAACCACGGTACGTCGAATTGCATAAAAAGATAACGATGTGTGTACGACTAGCCGGATCGATGGCGCAGAAGAAAGATTTACCAATTACAATTGATTTTAATTTTTGAAAACACCAACCGCATCGACCATAATGTTCGAAACAGCCGTCGAGCCGCTTTATCGCACGCACACCTTTTCTCCCGCTTATTCGCGTGACACGCATGGGTGCGTGTTTCGGGAGCGTGTCGATACAACGTGTATGTACATACATACCTAGCCATGAAGAGGTGCCCGGCCTGATGCGAAAGAAATTTGTCGGCGGCTGTAAATTAATTAATTCTTCTTTTAGTTAACCGTAAAGAACGCAGTTGCATCGAAAGTTCGTTCTATCGAAGTACAGATGATTTTACATTGGAAACGTATGTCACGCCGACACAATTTCTCTCAAGTATTTTCGCCGGATTATCCAGACGTGCGATTACCGATTTCCCGCGCTTGCTTCTCGAGCTTTTCCCATTTGTTTTTTCTTTCTTGTTGTATTCGTTAATTGATAGATAGATAAAGAGAGAGGGAGAGAGAGAGAGAGAGATTTGATTTGATTTTGATTTTGATTTTGATTATTTATTTCGTCCTAGGGGTAGGCCCCTATAAGGACAGTATGTTAGTGTACAGACAGAGAAAGAAGAAGAATACAATGAGAATATAACATATACAAATATAAAAGTATAAAAATAAAAATAAAATATAGAAAGAGAGAGGGACGAAGAGAGAGGGGAAAGTACTTATATGTAGATATCGGTTAGTATTTGTTTGCCACTTCCCCATGGAGAATGGTTTTCATCCGGGAATAGATACATGTGCTTCTAACCACGTTGAAAACCATCCGCTTTGTCGATCTCTTTCAAAGGGGTTCGCTAATACGGTTACGTCATCGATCTGGTCCGGTGACGATGACGCGTTATTAAGGGGCCTCACCACCTCGAGCTCGAGTCGTGTGTGACTTCAGCGACAGGAACGGAAAAAATATGAACTACAGGGACTGTAGGGGAAGACAGTCCCCACGCCGTACCTAGACAAAGTTGTGTGTATCCGTGTAGTCGAGCTATTCCCCTCTCACGGTCAGTCGGGACTTGAGGGATCGAGATGTAACCTTTTTCACGTTTCGTACGGTTCGTCGTGTCAAAAGTAATTCGGGGATTGCAATGTTAGCTGCGGCGCGCCAAATGTGCAACGCACCGAATTTTCAAAATTGTTATAACCTTTTGACTTATGGTGTTACAAAATTTAACACATTTAATTTTGAAACATGATACCAATAAAAATAATTATAAAAGTTGTGAACATAAATATTGTAAACAATATTGTTGTTCAATCTTGCCCTCTTAAAATTATATAAAAAACTGATTCAAATTATTTCAGTGCTGATTTCTGTATAGTATGTATCGTATGTTCTGTAAACATACATGGTCTGTCCGGAAAGTAATAGGACTGATTTTTTTCCGCCGCGACTGTACTTCGGAGCTTTCAGGTGCCGACTGGATTCGGTAGAGGAGGTCCTTAGCTAATGAATGAGGGATTGGTCAATTGTCTCCGAGAATCTGGAGAGTCAGGACAGCCTTTTTCCCGCGACGTGTTTTTGTCCGCGGTACAAGCAGAAAATTCAGCGTTCGTTAGAGCAGAGGTTGGCAATCGCTAAAATTTAATCAATTCTGTGTGAAACGCGGTAAATCTGCGACAGAGACATTTGATATGATCAAGCAGGCTTATCCAGATAATACTTCAGTAAGAAGTAGTGTGTTTCGGTGGCACAAGGCCCTTTCGGAGGGCCGGGAAGAGGTCGCCGATGAAGACCGCGCTGGATGACCTTCGACTTCGACAAACACCGACAATGTGACTCGTGTGCTCGAAGTTTTGAACTCTGACTGTCTACTGAGTACTCGTTTAATTGGCCAAATGTTAAATTTCTCAAAAACTGTGGTTCATAACATTGTGACGGAGCACCACGACAATGCAGCGGCTCACACCTCCTTTCTTGTGACCAGCTAAATGATCCAGGCAGGTATCCCAACGCTTCCCCAGCCACCCTACATCCCAGATTTGGCCCCCCCGGACTTCTTTTTGTTTCGTCGCCGGAAAATACCGATGAAAGGAAATCATTTTGAAACGAATCATTTTGAAAAGAGGGGATCCAAGCAGCTTGTACCGCGGCTCTAAACGCCATTCCGGAGAATGCTTACCATGACGCCTTCAATGCTTGGAAATCGCCCTGGCAGCGCTGTATCGACGCAGGAAGAGCCTTTTTTGAAAGTTTTTCAAGAATTATAACGATTGGCTCAATAGTTTTTTTTTAATCGACTCAGTCCTATTACTTTCCGGACAGACCATGTATATGCAGAATATATGGATTGTTATATAATATCTTTTAGCGTAAAGAAGTATTGAGAAACAATACTAGACAGCAGGAATTTGCAAGCTATTGACATTATTTGCTAAAACCTTTTTTCCTCGACCGTATACATCATCGGTAGTTACCGATGACTAGAACGGTGCGGTCAAGGTAGTTTATGATACGTCAATTATTACGGGGAACCTATTTCCTGCGAAGAATACATTGCAAACCCTTTCACGGCATTCGGGCACCCCTGGTTGAATTTGTCGAATTTCTACCTTACTTTCTCCTCCCGGAACATTGCACGGATTTAGTTCATATATCGTAGCGTACGCATTTTTCATCCGATTTTAATAAACTTAGGACCATTTTAAAGATAAAGGATGAATGCACGAGATGATAGAACAGTTTTTCGAAATTCGGTTTCTTTCTATACAAAAAAATGTTTTGAAAATCAGTAATTTTCTCGGTTCATTTTCATATAGAAAGAAACTGAATTTCGAAAATCTGCTCTATCATCTCGTGCATTCATCCTTTATCTTTAAAATAGCCCCGAGTTTATTAAAATCGGATAAAAAATACTTATTATCCGACTAATTAGCCCGACTGCAGGTTACCAGTCGCATAGAAAATGCCTTACTTTCTCAACCCGGAACATTGCAAGGGTTCAGCTCATATATCATATCTTACGCATTTTTCATCCGATTTTAATTAACTTGGGGCCATTTTAAAGATAAAGGATGAATACATGAGATGATAGAACAGATTTTCGAAATTCGGTTTCTTTCTATACAAAAAAATGTTTTGAAAATCAGTAATTTTCTCGGTTCATTTTCATATAGAAAGAAACCGAATTTCGAAAATCTGTTCTATCACCTCGTGTATTCATCCTTTATCTTTAAAATAATCCCAAGTTAATTAAAATCGGATGAAAAATGCGTAAGATATGATATATGAGCTGAACCCTTGCAATGTTCCGGGTTGAGAAAGTAAGGCATTTTCCATGCGACTGGTAACCTGCAGTCGGGCTAATTAGTCGAATATTCAAAACATTTTTTCGTATAGAAAGAAACCGAATTTCGAAAAACTGTTCTATCATCTCGTGTATTCATCCTTTATCTTTAAAATGATCCCAAGTTAATTAAAATCGGATGAAAAATGCGTAAGATATGATATATGAGCTGAACCCTTGCAATGTTCCGGGTTGAGAAAGTAAGGCATTTTCCATGCGACTGGTAACCTGCAGTCGGGCTAATTAGTCGAATATTCAAAACATTTTTTCGTATAGAAAGAAACCGAATTTCGAAAAACTGTTCTATCATCTCGTGTATTCATCCTTTATCTTTAAAATGATCCCAAGTTAATTAAAATCGGATGAAAAATGCGTAAGATATGATATATGAGCTGAACCCTTGCAATGTTCCGGGTTGAGAAAGTAAGGCATTTTCCATGCGACTGGTAACCTGCAGTCGGGCTAATTAGTCGAATATTCAAAACATTTTTTCGTATAGAAAGAAACCGAATTTCGAAAAACTGTTCTATCATCTTGTGCATTCATCCTTTATTTTTAAAATAGCCTCAAGTTTATTAAAATCGGATGAAAAATGCGTAAGATATGATGCATGACCTAAACCCTTGCAATGCGTCGAGGCTAATATTCCTCCTTTCCGATGTTTGTGCATTTCATAACAAGAGTCGGTGTTCCTTTTCAAGATTTTCACTTGCAAGGCTTACAATGTAAGCCAAGAGCGAAGGGTTCCCTTACGGTCAGAATTGGTCAGGTACTTGCAGAAAGGAAAACGCACACCGACTCATTCCTGTGTGTGTATGGTCGTGGTGGGGGGTCAAGCTTCGACCATTTTGACGCGATTTCCAAGGGGCAGCACTGCGCCATAAGTATTATTTTAGAAAATCGTCAAAAACACGCGTTAGCTCATATATTGTAGCGTTCGTATTTTTCATCCGATTTTAAAAAACTTGGGGCCATTTTAAAGATAAAGGATGAATGCACGAGATGATAGAACAGATTTTCGAAATTCGGTTTCTTTCTATACGAAAAAATGTTTTGAAAATCAGTAATTTTCTCGGTTCATTTTCACATAGAAGGAAACCGAATTTCGAAAATCTGTTCTATCATCTCGTGCATTCATCCTTTATCTTCAAAATGATCCCAAGTTTATTAAAATCGGATGAAAAATGCGAACGCTACAATATATGAGCTAAACCCTTGCAATTCCGCTGGTGGTGAGGCCCCTTAAACATCAAACGGCGTAGCGCGACAAAACCAGTTTTTCGATGTCACGAGGCTGCGATCGTCCGACATTCCGGGCAGATATCTGTTGTTAAGCACGTGCCTTTTACAGTTTGCCGTTCCCACGACTTCCAGCGGAAAACAATGATCGTTCTGTCATCGATGGTTACCCGCGTGATTTCAATAAGACGCTTTCATACGTGCAGACTGGATCGCACGGAACTTTCTGGCATGGAAATTTTCCGGCGCAAAAATTTGACAGCGTTCGCTGAACTTTAATAACTTGCATGGAAAAGCAGAGAAATTCTTCAATCTCGCTGACTATTCGCATTCGATTATGGCCCTTTTATCCAACGCCCTCGACGAATTTCCATAAGGAATTAATATACGTATATCGACGCTGACGATCGACACCAACTTCAAAGTTTACCGCGACTCGTCGGTAAAACGATCAAATAGAATATCGACGAGGCAATTAACGAGCTATGCATACATCAAATTTCCTTGGAAATATTCTGATCGCGAAGCGGCGATCGGCGCAATCCACTTTTCACGAACGTATAGAACGTACGATTAAATTACTGGCAATTTTGTTAAGAAAACGGCGATCTACACGCGGCACGTTACGAATGAAAAACGGAGAAGGTACGCTGATATTCCTCGATTCCTCCCTTGTCTTGCGTCTTTTCACCGTAGAATTCCTATTTATCGGTGACACGAGAAACCGCTCGAGTGTCCCTTATAAAGAGAAAGCGTAGGAGGTGGATGGCCCTAATGCAAAATTCCGAATATTGCCCGGGCTAGCCGGGTTGGGTTATCCTAATTAAAATCTCCGAGAAACTCCGTGCTCCTTAATCGGCGGTACTTTCTGCGGAACACTGTTCCTATCTCGCGACCGTACTCAAGCCCGTTTCAACCCCGTAAGTGATTAACAAGAGTCGCGTTGGTTATTTTTGTGAGAAACCAATCCGTGGCAGGGTGTTGTCGTAATTAATGGCTGCGTCCGCCGCACCTGTGCGTTTGCGTCCACGTCCGCGTTTCTGTGTTTACGTGCGTGTTTACATATGTACGTGTGTTCGCACCCGCGAGCGAGTTTCCAAGGGAGTCGGTGGACGTTCCGAGTCGACCGTAAAATTGTTCCTAATCGAAGTCAGTGGTCGTTAATTAGCGAAACGTTCGAACGACTCTGGGGACGAACGACCGCGCGTGTAAGATGCACACGTGTTTACGTGCAGCTATACGGACGAGCGCGTGGTTATCATATCAGTGACGGGGCGGCGTGGCGTGGCGCGGCGTGGCGCGGCGTGGCACGTAATTCCGACTCGCATTCCAGCCACTGCGTTTGGCGTGCATGCACAAAGTCGTTTTGCTTGAACGGCGCATAACTCCCCGGCTGGCTTAATTGCGGCAAGATTCTTGCACCATGGTTCGCTATGTAAGGAATCCCGCGATAAAGACGTAGAATGATAATCAGGTGCACGACCTGGTAGCACGCCATACGATACCGCCATCGTCTCTCGATTCCGCGGCGAGTAATTTCCTGTTATCACTGAGACACTTTCGGAATTTCCCTGCTACCGAAGGCAGCGTTCCATCGGGTGGTTCGGGTGGTTCTGGTGGTTCTGGTGGTTCGTTCGCGACGGAAGATACGTTTTCTAGGCGCAGGAATATTGATTTCAAACCGCGCAGCTGATTCTCTACGTTCTACGTCTTCATCGCCGGATTCCTTTCACAACGATCCATGCTGCAAGAATCTTGCCGCGATTAAGGCAGTCGAGGAGCTATGGCAATTATTTACCGTATCGTTGAACGACTCGCGTGGGGTCCACGGGCATTTCCTACCGGGACACGTAGCGACACTTTCTATTCGGATGCAAAGCAGAGCAGGCGTCTTATTTAAATGCAAAGAGAACTTTCTAACGAGAAAATTAGCCGGGCAGAGGTGTAATAATCATGCGGTCCGAAACTCGGAGGTATGAAAATGAAATCGAGCTTGTTCCCATGAAAATTTCTCCCCACTGGTTTACATTTTCCTAAAGGAAGGGGAAGAAGGGAATAGTAGAAGCAGAAACGGAGCCAAGTGTTCGGAGAAACGTCGATTATCTGCTCGCGGTTTGTATCGTCGTTACCAACACGTTATCAAGGCGTTACATACGCGTGTATCGGCCTGCAAAGTGTAAACTTGAAATTTCCAAATCGAACGTTGCCGCAAACATCTCCACCGTTACGGCGATTTTTTCTCAACGACCATCGGAGAGAGGTCGTTTACGGATTACGTATCGTTCCGTACCAAGTTTGGAGGGCCGCGTTTATCATTTCTCATTGAGAAAGCGCCGATCTTTCGCGAATCTGTGGATCGGCGCGGCTCGTAATATGCAACGAAAGTAGTTTAGAAGGTGAGCTGGAAAGCCGTGAGGTGGAAAGGGTTTTTAAAAGTCATCTTTGGTGTGTCCGTATCAGGAGATTTCCGTAAATTTACCATGTAACGCTAACACGTAGAGAAACGGAACGATCGTTTTCGTCGTGCAACGACGCGGACGCGACTCCGTGATTACGTAACGCGTCCTCGTAAACTTCCTTTGCCAGACTTTTTGCCACCGTGCGGAACCTCTCTTTAAACGGATGTTTCCTCCTTTCTTCGAGTTTCCTTCTCCTTCCTCTTCCTCTTCCTCTTCCCCTTCTTCGAAACTTCCCTGTCCCTGCGGTACTTTTAGTGTTACTTCTCATATTTCAGCGGACATTAACAGCTGGCCAACTTTGTACTAATACGAACGAGTATTTCCTTCCCGTAAATTTTTCATTCGTCTATTGTCCGCTGCCTATAGAAATAGACACAGATTCGTTCAAAGATAGGATATCGTGATTATCGAGGATCGTTAATGCCGGTGACGGATTTGCTAAAGGAATAGGTAAAAATGGACAGGGAATGTCGAAAGGCAACTCGTTCCTTTTGTTATCGGTTGACCTATCGACGCAACGCGGGCCCGTACGGGAATGTTCGTCTTGGTCACCGTATACGATTACGAGTACGTGTGCATGTTTCTACGTACGGACGTAGAGGCGTTAGTCTTTTAAGTGTATGCATGCACGAACGTGCGAAACTGAGAACGAACTCCGTCGAAGAAAGAATTGGGACGAACCCGCGCTATTCCAATGGAATCGAAATCAACGTCTCGACGTTGCCGACATTCGAACAGGTTTCGAGTTAGCTTGGAACTTCGGAACGCGGCTCAGGATTTACTATGGGCTGACCATTGCGTGACCACGACCACTTCGGGAATCCGGGCGCAGTACCATCAAAGCCGACACGAACCACTCTGCCATTTCGTGCCGGGTAAATTGGCTACGAATCGTGCGACGATTTGCACGATGTCCTGCAATTTGTACACCGACACGGACGCGAGGCACGTACGCGTACCGTATACGGTGAGCTACATACATGTACGCAGAAACCTCGAAATACCTAATCTGCGTCTGGTAATCGCAACTTCATCGTCCGTGATGGCGTTCTCCAAACGCAGAGGGGCTACTACGGCACGTTCACGGGATGCGTGGGACATTCGTTTATCGCAGGAAAATATGCATCCGGGTCGATTAGTTTATAGACGTTTCACTCTTATCGAGAAGGGTTCGTCGGTTCATGGTTAATTTCTTTACGATTACGAGCCTGACTCTGACTGTATGTACGCACGTACTTATTTATACTTTGATTTCCTATTACGTTTCTTTCGTTAGACGACGTGGGGTTGTCGATTCTTTCCTCGAAAAGTTTCGCGGCCAGCGCTGTGTTATCCGCTGCGCGAGTCCTTAAAGAAGTATGTATGTATGTATGTACAGCTTCTGTTTACGGGAAATGTATTTTGATCTCTGCTGTAATATTAATCGTCGACTAACACGTACACGTTGCCGGTCAGACAATTAACAAATTTTATTAAAGGTCGACTTTCAAAGAGGTGCGGACGCATCTTCGCCGGGATTTAATTTCCTTGGCGGAACCGGTCTACGGTCGCGAATTCTCCTCGAAAAGACTGAGGTAATCGAAGAGTTTCCGTAAAGAGGAAAAAAGGAGGATCTTGACGAGCCGGAAGACAAATATGCTCGAGGAGAACCTCGACGAACCCCCGAGAGAAGACGAGTTTACTTGAAATTTCAAGGTAACTATTTGCGTCGTTGGTTGTACCCGTGTAATTTGCAAATTGTATACTTTTACTTTTAGTCATCAGTAAATTATATCAATACGTACCTAGCGATTTTGATGGGTGAGGCTTTTGTCCTCTCGCGGAATCTCCCGCCTGCGTCGTGAGACCGATATTCAACGGCTCAAATTGCCGTTCAAAGTGCCAGTTACTGGTTTTTCTTATCAACGGAGAAAAAGGTCGGACTAATTGTAAGATCGACAAAGTACGATAAAGAAAGAAATCGTCATAGAACGTTTCAGCGTACAGTGGTAATTCATGCGACAACAAACAAAGGGATTAGGCAGCGAAAGCCGGAAACGTTGCAATTAAATTCTAAAGTCTCCCGTTAATTTCGATACGCAAAAATGTCTAGTGGCAAGAACGATTAAACGAAAAGTACTTAACCGAACAACAAACGGAAGAAAGACGGGAGCAGCATCGTAGAAGGAAGAAAAATACAGTAGAACAATGGCGGGTCTGTTCTCTTATAACGATTGCATTAATTCGTTCTCGGGGAAGAGCCATGGCGTCCCTCACTTGCCATTGTCAACGATATGCCGGCAACGGCATCGTGAATGCCATCAGCCGCCGTAACTGTAACAAAAGCCGAAAACCTGAGATAATTATGTATGCGTGTATTGTATAACTGTATAATATACATATGTATAATAGTTGTACTTTTCGAAAATTTGATTTTTCGCAAAAATCTGAAGGAGGTAGGTCATGATTTTTGAGATATTAACATAATTGCGGACGTTTTGGAAGCGGAATTCGAAGCCGAATACGACAGTGAAAGAATCATTTTGATATCTTGACAATTGCGGAAATGACGGAGAAATTACGAAAATCGCGAAAATTCGTCAAATTCGACCAGTTTTTTGGTCGGCATTCGCTCAATTTTTGAGATAGCGATCTGAAACTGGTACCGTTGTTTTAGTTAGGAAATTCTACGCCGGAACAACGTATAATAGTTGTACTTTTCGAAAATTTCATTTTTCGCAAAAATCTGAAGGGGGTAGGTCAGGATTTTTTGCGATTTTCGTAAATCGCTCGCCATTTCCGTAATTTTTGAGCTATTAAAACGATCCAGGGCGTTTTGGACGCGGAATGCGAAGCCGAATAAAACCGTGAAAGAATCAGTTCAATATCTAAAAAATTGTGGAAATGACGAAAGAATTACGAAAATCGCGAAAAATCCTGACCTACCCCCTTCAGATTTTTGCGAAAAATTAAATTTTCGCAAAGTACAACTATTATATGTTAATCTAGTGTAGAATTTCCTAACTAAAACAATGGTACCAGTTTCAGATCGCTATCTCAAAAATTGAGTGAATGCCGACCAAAAAACTGGTCGAATTTGACGAATTTTCGCGATTTTCGCAATTTGCTCGTCATTTCCGCAATTTTTGACATATTAACATAATTGGGGACATTTTGGAAGCGGAATTCGAAGCCGAATACGACAGTGAAAGAATCATTTTGATATCTAGACAATTGCGGAAATGACGGAGAAATTACGAAAATCGCGAAAAATCCTGACCTACCCCCTTCAGATTTTTGCGAAAAATGAAAGTTTCGTAAAGTACAACGATTATACATATATTGTTCTGGCGTAGAATTTCCGAACTAAATCAATGGTACTAGTTTCAGATCGCTATCTCAAAAACTGAGCAAATGCCGAGCAAAAAACTGTCATAATTTGAAGTTATCGGAGATGTTGGTTACCGCATTCTTCGACTTTGAACGGAACGTTTTTCTTCGTCCCCCCATTTTATCGGGGTATCGATAGCCGGTCGTCGGTTGAGCCATTCATTCGGAAAATCTGTCTTCCCGATGAATCCTAGTACCGTTTTTCCGCTTCTTACGGTCCTCCGGACATCGCCTTTTACTCGTGAACGCCGTGCGTGTCGAGCCACTGTTCGTCACGCGTGCCGCGTTTAAAACAGGCCCGTATCAACAATATGCATACATACATAGATATATGTATATATCGCGAACAATTTCACCAAGGACAAAGTAGAATGTAAATCAATGATTTCAATGTCAAATTCTATTGAAAAATGTATGGGTTTAAATTTGAAAAAAAAGAAACTTGTTTCCGCCCGGGATCGAACCGGGGACCTTCCGCGTGTTAGGCGGATGTGATAACCACTACACCACGGAAACAACGTGACGACAAATATTTTGATAGGCTATGTATCTCTTTGGGCTATTGATATCACTGATACACTCAAAATAGATATTTAACAGAAATACCGTAGTCGTATTGTCTCTGCAAAACGATTTATCTTCGAAAAATTATACGATTCGAATTCCTGTACTTTACGAGTAGCGTCTATGTATGTTGCCTGCCGAACGAACCATCGGGCTGTGGATCAAATGGACGAGAATAAAATATTATCGACATGTTTATTTAAAAATTTGCAAAAACGCTCGAGAGAGAGTTTGGATCAATTTTTCAGTAGATTTAACCAAGTGAACAAAAATAATTGTTTCCGCCCGGGATCGAACCGGGGACCTTCCGCGTGTTAGGCGGATGTGATAACCACTACACCACGGAAACAAGTTGAAACGGTGTTTGCTTGTTACGTGTCTGGTTGTGCATTTTAACCAGATCTCGTTTTCTAGTCTTGTTTTTGGTAGTATGTATATATACATTGCTCACATGCCGTTTTGTCGGTTATTTCACGGAAACGACCACCTTATACTGGCTTTGAAATTTTCACGCGATGTGTCGGATCGTAAAACGTGTACGGGTTGAAACAGCCGCTCTATACGAGGATCCTGCGATGTGGAAATCAATGTGACTAAAATACCTGGACGCGATCTATCTGTAAGTAGCTACCGTCGGTTGTTCTATGTCGCATGAAATTGAAACGTCGCAACCGATATTTTCGTATCTGATAACCAACCGTAATAACACAGACGGCTGCACAATTTTCTCACGCGTGTACGAATACTTATACATCCATGTTGTACGCATCTTTCTCCGTGTGTTGCGTCGCGTGTGAGTAGCATCTGAATTCTGTCAAAAACGAAATGAAATCAAATTAAACGAAATGAAGTGAAGTGAAGTGAAACGAAATGAAATGAAATGAAATGGAATGAAATGGAATGAAATGGAATGAAATGAAATGAAATGGAATGAAATGATATGAAATGAAATAAAAAACGACGCCAGCAAAGTTTGCGCCGCGAAATGTATCTCGTGAAGTACCGGGAAACTTCATTGTGCCCCGAAAAACTTTTTCGCGCGATGAAAACACAGTTCGAGGATCTCCCGATAAGTATTTATCCATATACATGCGTGTGTACAGAAACGTCGTGTAGGAAAAATCCGGACTTTGTTAGTGATAAATTTTCATAAAACCCCGCACAGATTCGAACGGAAGCTGAAATTGATTGGATAACATATTATATTTCCCGATTTACTTTTGTTTATTTAACATTATCCCATAGGTCGGGTGCCACGACCGTTTCGTTTGATTGTTCCTTCCCGCGTCCCATTAACGAGACACTCGTTCTGTTTAACTTAAACTGATTGGTGTTCAGATTTCGAATCCGAGTCTGGGTGTAGCATTGTTCGGTAAGTTTCAATCTGTAGACCCATACCACTCGAGAATTACCACCGTGCGTTCGTATTCTATTTTCCTCCGAGCACGCAGTGTTTAGATCTCGAGTAGTTTGCGTATTAAACTAACGAAGGTATCGTGTTCGACGACCGTAGCATTTACGTTTGTAAAACGAACGGTTTGAGACACAAGTGAAACTTCTATCCCGATAAAGGTATATTCGGGTATTACGGGAAGAACCGAAATGTTTGGTATCCGAAATCCATTGAATTTTTCATCGTCCCTTATCGAATGGATTTTACAAGTTTCCATGGTATGTGGGTCGGGGGGAATGGCAGCGGGAAAAATAAATGAAAATCGCCGGAACGTAATATGTATTTGGGGAAATACGATAAATGTATGTATTGTATATTTTGAACTTTCTTGAAAGTGAATTCGGGCCCATTGGCCGGACTTTCAGTTCCGTAATAGAGACAAAATTGAGAAGTTGTGTCTCTTCGTGGAGGTTTTTTCATCCGACTATCGCTATGGTGCGTTAGTTACACTTCCAACGGAATGTTATCATTTTAAACAGAGACACAGATAAAACGAAACGGCAGAGCTTAAAAATTCTTTCGCGCAGCACGTAGAGAGGGCGATAAATTTCAGAGTAGATAATAAATTTCCAAGAGCATCGAGCCACTTTTATCCCCGTATCCTTGTACCGCCATCATCGTTTTTCAAAATTTCTCATCTCACCCATCCTGCGTCAGCCTTTCTCACGGGGGTGTAATAATCGTTATATGTACATATAAACGCTCTTACGAAGCCGATATCTTGCCGATCATCTTACCGGATGATTCATGTTTACTCGATAGCAGTGTCACGTAACCAAAGATATCTGAATATGTATATGTATATTGTATATGTATATGTATATGTATATGTATATGTATACCTACTTGGCGAAATGTCAAATAGGATCGCCGCGGCGAATGTTTTATCGGTGCTCGGACAAGTTGCGGGAAAACTTGACGTCCCGCCCGCGAGACTTATTCACGGCAATTCTCCGGAATTTCTCGGCACAACAAATTCATTAGCGAGAGTGGCGTGCGCTCGCGGATTAATTAATTAAGCAAAGCTATTTGCATCGGCGCAGGGAGGAGGATGTGGCGCTGCGTGTGCCTACACCACAAGCGTTACGTTAATCAATATTTCCACGTGCAAAGGATGAAATAGTTGTCGTATACGTATACGGGTCCGTTTTAACGAATCCCGCAGTACCGAACCCGAATTCGCGTTACAGATTTCTCGCGTTGATTAAGTATACTTGTACCTTGTGCCACCGTTGCGGTGTCGCCGAGTCGCGATGCTATGCCGCGCGCGAAAACTGTTAATTACTGCGTATAAGGAACGGTCGTAAAATTCCGACGGGAAACAAAGGAGAATCCACGCGTTTCGCTTAATTATCTGTTGCAGCTCTATCGCAGATACATATATCGGTGAAACGAGACCTGCGTTATTTTGATAGAGGCAGACTGCAACGTGCGTAAAAGGTGCGCTTGCAACTTTTACGCGTGTAACTCTACCGACTCGTTGAATATAATAACCCCATGAACGAATTCCGCGTATCTTCTTTCCTATACATACATGTACATGGAAACTGCAAAACTAATCAAACGTTGAGCAGTATCTGAAAAGTTGGTCCCCGACTCGATGTATTTTTCTGACAATGAGTAAAAACGTGAAATATTTTTTCATCGAATCGAGTGAAAAATTGAAAAAGAAATTCCCGTCCTCTCGAACGGTCGAGCCATGAAACTTTTTACGATTCCGCTTCGGTTCTCGATACTATCTCCCCGGTGAAAGACCTGCCGCGAGTTTGATATTAAACTATAAAATAAAGTACGGCTGCTAAAGAACACGATCGTGCAACCACGATTACGTCGGTCGGTTTATTAACGCCGCGAATGATGGCTGCGCACGTATATCTACATGTATGTATGTATGTATGTGTATGTGTATTGGTAAATTCTCGATGTTTTAGGACCGACGCGGTACGGTCGGTTTCACGCGGTATTCACGTGACTCGAGCGAAATAACGAACGTTGTGTTTGCCGACGGGCAAATTGAGACAAGTGGTTCCGCGGTTCTTGAGAAACGCTAATACTCGAGTGGAAAAATTCACGGCCAACGATGAAGTCGGTCAGGCTTTTACCACCCCGTTAACGGCGGCTTTTTCCCTACACACGTCTATTTCCATCTGGCTGACCTACATTCCCAGCCACAGGTTTCTTCGTTGCCCGTTCGTAGGAGATTTTAGTCGATCTTGCGTTCAACGTTGACCGCAACCTTACCCGCGATCTTTCACACCGCGCCGCTGACGAGTTTCTCGATAATTAACGGCAAAACTTTGTACGCGTCCATGATCCCGGCGTTTTACGTTATATTTCCTCACGGAGAGGATTCGATCATCGTCGAGAGCCGTCGCGTAGCCACGTACATAGCTAATCGATGCGGCAGACTCATCTGCACGAATCAAAGGATGCTAGAATTTCATGCCTGATACGTAACGAGGTTCCCGAACATAATCGTATCAATCCGTGGAGGGTGGAACAGCTGGCGTGGAAAAAGGTTCGCCAAGTATCGTTGAAACGAAAGTAGGGTAGCGCCGCAGACCTGATACGTCAGGGTACGACTTTATATCGGTTACCACGTATCGATCACCCGAGGAGACTCGATAAAGAACGATTGGGAACGATTGGGAGAAAATCGGCTAAATTCGCGTATCGTTGCTCGAGGATCTGGCGGTGCTTTGACATCGATACGTCAAAGCGAAGCCACGCGTCGAATATTTTCACATACTTACGGGATATCCACGGAGGGTATGCAGTGGTCGCGTGTCCCGCAGGAAATATACGGGCGAGGCTTTGGAGATAAATTTGCTAAGAGCACCCTCGAAGAAACGGAGGGGTAATTAATGTCCCGTCGAAAGTTGCAGTAGATGGGTTGTTTTATCGTGATGCGAAGCAACTTGTATGTATCCACATAAAACAGCATTTTGCTAGCTGGAATGCGAGGCTTCGTCGCGAGGGTTACCTATGCGGTGGGAATTGTTTTTTTTTACCGTCGCCGTTCTCTTAGCAAGACTCGCGATAAGGTAAGGCCAAGTAAGGGGACGTTTTCTCGCGTGGAAGGATTCTCGGACCCGGGCAGTATCGACTCCGCTACGATAGGAAATATCGCGTTATCAGATTTGGCGGCTTTTCGAAACGGTGAGATATATTTTCAACAATTATGCGGGTGCACTTGGTGGTGTCGATTCTCGTTAACCGTTCCGAATGGCGAAACGCGAGCACGGCTCCCATGAGCGAGTGGCACGCGGGCGTGTGGTTCGAGGAAAGACGTAGTTGTACATACGTACATACGTACATACGTACATACGTACATACACATCGGCTTGCAATGTCGGGGGGATCGACGCGACGCGCCACGACGCGGATGCTTCGACTCGATATCGAGCTGTCCGACCGCGAAACTTTCGCAAGCCGGGCTTGTCCTGCTGGAAAATCGAGATTTTCCAAACGTACCTGTCTTGCATGCCTTTTTTCTTGATACTCGGTAACGTATAATTCGTCCGAATGTAAACGCACGATTGTGTGGACGAATGGTATAAAAAAACACGTTTGGTGCGTTGCTGAAGGCGGCATAGAGTTTTGCTGATTCGCTCCTCCGTTTTAAACGTTTCGTTAATCAAGATGGGCACGGAGATGGGAAGAGGCGCGGCATCGTTGAAACAACGCGCCGTATAGCGCAGCTTTGTTAACACGGCGTTATTTCGTGGCACGGAGCAAGTACATACTCGCGTGAACAGTGCTCCGACACAAGTCGAGGGTGTAATTTACAGCTGTGTATCGCATTAATTTGCCAGTGATATTACGCAATCCGTTTATCGTTCTCGTTTCAATCGCTTCGAATATTAGAACGTGTTTGCATTGAAATTTGTCGTATTCGAAATTTCAGCGCTCCGGCGCGGCGTAGGACGCGTTCGACCGGAATTCGAAATGAAATTGCTACGGCATGGCATAAAGAACGCGCGTACCGAAAGTTTGTCCGCGGTTGTCGCTTTAAGCGTTTTTCAATTTCTGCTTTCCATTGTGCCTAGGCATTGAAATTATGTCTGCGCATCGACGCGGCTTTCGCTACGTTTCTTGTTTCACGCTAAACAGACTGTATAAATCTGAATTAATCGCGTATGAAATTCACCGGTAAACAGAATGCTCGTTTCTTAACAAGAATAGCTGTCGGCAGCTCGTAACGTCGATTTTATTCACACGTTTATCTCGGCAATTATCGGTCCGGCCATTAATTTCCACTCGATCGACGTCGGCATTATGCCAACGGGATGGGATGGGATGGGATGCGTGGGGACGGAGGCTTTCGAGGAAAGTTGATTGCGAGGAGATTCTGTCAGGTTTTCGTTTTGTTCGACGGCGGTCACCCGGTAGTACCATGGAGTTATCATTGTCCCTCCATCAAACGATCATTTTCGTCGAGTAGCTATACGTGTCGATAAATGCATTTCCGGTTTTCGTCATGTGCGGCGCAATAATGCTGCAAAGCGTATTCATTGCGATTCTCCCCGACATCGCGTTAAACGCTGCTCGGGTGTTCCCATACTCACCTGCAGCTACCAAGTGCCAAACTGATCCTACATATATGTACATACATACATACACATATGTACATATATGTATGTATGTAAGTCCATACATATGTATACCACTTCTATACGATATTCGTAAAGGAGACGGTCAGTCGCGCGAACTTATGCGTATTGGCGTAGAATTTAAAGGGTTTTTAATAGACGGACGATAAGCTATTTTTTCTCGTTAGATACCGGTAGCACGATCGATCGAGAACCTGGCAGATCGGGCTAATCGCGGGAAACTTTCTATACTTGACCGTTTACCGTAGAATTATTGGAATCTATTCAAGAGAAATGTCCCGGTTAGATGGATTAGATGGAGCCAGAGTATGAATCGCGTTTGGGTTAGCCTCGGATTAGTTCCTGGATTAGATTCCGGTTACCCGTAGGTCTGGTCTTTGCCGTCTTTCACCCATGGACCATGCATCACACGTTTTCATACGTTTCCATCCGTTTCCATCCGTTTTCATCCGTAATGGGTCTAGCCGTAAGACTTGTACGAATATAAGATCGTAGACTGTTCGTGGACGATACGATACGAGGCGGGCTCGACCTAGCCAATACCGGAGGGCGGTCGCACCCTGTGGACCGCGGGGTGCGCGTCCGTGATCGTTTTTCCTCCGTATAGGTAGCAGCCGCTACCGCGTAGGTGGTAAGAAAAAGAACAACGGTTAAACTGTCGGGGCAGCGTTTGTTCCTGGTTTTCGGAGTCTCGCTGGATCGTAGCAATGGTAAATAAATGAATGGCCTCGTTCCTCCTTGTCCCAGGGAGCGTTTCTTTTCACCCTTCTCCTCCTTACCATCTTTCTACGATCTTTCGAACCGATATGTGCTCTCCTTCCGCCGAAATGATTTCACCATCGTGAAAGACGAGAATTTCTCTTCCCTTAGACGTTTGACGATGTGGCCTGATGCTTCGTCAAGTTTCGTGACATTTCGTGAGAAACTCGCCGGTGGCTCAACCATTGATAACTTGGAATCACACGGCAAATTTTCGAAGGGACGATCTCGCACGGTCAGCACGCGATCTCGAAGATTAAAATGGTCGAAAAGTAGTGTGTTTCACGCTCCGTTACTTTTTCCTACCGTTACTCTCTTACTGACTGTGTGGGGAAAAACATTCTTTTCCCCTCGACATTTTACCTAACGAGAATTCTTGACTACGGAAAGGAATATCAGACGAATGGTAAATAAGGGAAGAAATATTACAATGATGTAGGTACGCACGTCTGTATGTATG
Source organism: Mimumesa dahlbomi (assembly GCA_917499265.3). Taxonomy (NCBI): domain Eukaryota; kingdom Metazoa; phylum Arthropoda; class Insecta; order Hymenoptera; family Crabronidae; genus Mimumesa; species Mimumesa dahlbomi. The sequence continues at coordinate 12,443,387 of OU824125.1, read as the reverse complement.
TACACCGGTAGTAGTATGTATTTTCTATTTACTTCCATGAGGGCGGAGCTGCTTCGTATACATGTGTAGATACATTCGTTTTCTGTACATACAAACTGGCATTCGGCGCAGCTGTAAAATGCCACGTTCTTTGCGATGGGCCGGTTGGTTGTAACGAAACGTCATTAAAGATGTGCCGCGTTGTCTTTTGCCGTTCGTGCAAAAACGCCGACGGAAAAACCAGGGCAGGGTAGAGGGTCCGGTTTGAAGTAATTACGAAAGTTGCAGGCAAGAGTCGGTCGTTATTAAAGGAGTGCGCACCTTAAATCGAAATTTATATCCGAGTCCAAGTTCGGTCGCACGGCTCGGAAGGCACGAATTTATCATCGGAAATTCAAGGGAAATTTTAATTACCTGCTCGGAAAGCTTCTTCCCACGCGAGAAGAGCGATTTCAGACGAGAATCTGGGAAAAGTTGCCGATCCGACTTTCTTACCGGGAACGTTAAGAATCGAGTGTTTTCAGTGGTGAGATTTCAACAGGACCGTCGTTTCGAGTCAACCTGTGTATACATACAGGTACATACATATACCGAGTTCCGCTGATATACCGATACGTACGATAGGAATCGTATCGAAGGTTGTTATTAATCCGCTGGGATGGCACGGTCGGTTGGACCGTGAACGAAAGTTGGCGATATCCTGCGGTAAACGTTGAGACTACATATAGTTGGGAAGTCGTCCGTTTTCCAGGGCCAGGGTGGGAACGTGTGCAGGAGCTGTGGATCACGTCGGTGAATCATAATTAAATTTTAATCAGGACGAATCGCCAGACACGAGCACGCCGACATACAGTGTATCGTAGTATCGGTGATGCCGATATGTGATCGGGGACGCATTAGCGCCGCATTCTCCGTTCCGTTTAATGGCTTTGGTTTCTAGGGGGCCCACCGCCGACTTTGTCTCGAGAATTCTCCAGTAAAGGGAGCTCGATACATATCGAGCGCAATAGATAATTGCATCGTTGTAGCGTTCACGCGGACATGATTAGGCGTTACACGCGTGTACCGGATGGAATATAATATATATACATATGTATACATATAGTTTCAACTTTAAAGAGTAGAAACACGTGCGGCCGCGAGCGAGGCTACGCGTCGCGAAGATCGAACGACCGTAGGTAACTCGTTAACGAACGACCACCACCACTCGAGATTCCAGGTTCGAAACTACCGTCATCCCCTTACCACCGGACGGGACACTATTTTAGGATTACGCGCGTCTGCTCTGGCCGCGAAACGGGAACGGGGGCAATATTCTCCCGTTAAAGTTCACGCAGCCACGGACGAGATTTTCTCCGTGACGTAATGCTTTCCCATAGATTCCGTTGAAACCGTGGGGTAAAAGCACTTTGCGAGATAAATGCGCTCGCGAAATGGCCTTCGGATATATAGAGAAAAATTCGTTTTACTTAAATTATGTTTCTCTTTAAAAGTCCTATCGATTGTACCTATTCGCTTAAAGGTCGCCCGCCCGGCGCGCCGATAATTTTACACCTAGGAGCGGACCGTTCTCTATCGAATATGGTACCGATAACCCCGATCTAATATTTCCGGAATAGAGTCGACCGTAGAGTCTCTCGTACTTGGCCCGAGACAAGACCTTGTCTCTTGATACAAATGTAAGTATGTGTTGTGCGTTTCACTCGATCAGAGGTAACGTAGGGGTCAGGCAGAATAATTTCCACCGGCGAAGAACACGGGATCGAAAGACCGATTATCGAATATGCAGAAAAAATAGGCCGGGAAATCTGTTGGCGAAGCTGACAAGCGAGGGAAAGTTCTATCGAGAAGACGAGAAGGTGTTAGCGTTAAGGGAGATGGAACATTAGCGGTGAATCAACGAGGAATCTTGGAAAGGATCGAGAGGTTCGAAGGATCGTAAGTGGTCGAAACTCGGAAACCGCTGCAATTAACACATAGGACAACGAGACGGTTTCGTACGGGCCTGCGTCCTCGACTCTTACCAGCTACTTCCGCTCGAGTTCTTTGCCGTTTATACGGGAAAAATACGCAACTGACATACGTACGTACCTTTTGAGTACTCGTGCACGTGTCCAAGGACAAACGTGCCCTCGGTTTGACGTTGATTGGTTTCATAAATTCGCTGCTAACACTCGTCGAGTCTGTTCGCGACTGGCAGTCCGTGTACGAGACTCGATGGAATCTCTGAAAGTTTCCGCAGAATTTCCTGCGGCGCGGCGGCGTCAACACGGTATCGAGCCAGACAAGCGAATAGTCGACTGATATACGAGCAACGAAAGGTAGAAAAGAACGGGAGAGGGGAGCGAACGAGTGAGATCAGGCATCTATTTGCGCGAGGATTTTTCCGCTTCGAATGGAAAGCTGAAAATTGTATATGCCCGCCAGATATAGGCAGGATTCTGCTGCTAAATCTTAAGGAAAAGGAAACTTTGGGAGTGTTTGCAACCGTACAACGTCGAAACACCTCCATACGTGTTTGTGTGCGCGTGTGCGCGTGTGCGCGTGTGCGTATGTCTCGTAAAGACAGCGTGGTCCGATCAGGCGTAACAGTTGCACGGATAAATTACAGGGTAAAGAGGAGCTAAATACATGCGACGTTTCCGTGAAATTTCTTTTTTTCTTCTATACCAGGGACACGTCGCACAGGCAACAACAAAAATTTCCCTGCGGGTGATAAATGTTCGACAAAATGGCAGTACGCAAGAAAATCCGGACGGTTGAATTATTTGGTGATAAATTTCAACTGCTACGCGTCAAATATATGTATAACCGCCGAACGTTAGCACGGGATACATACATACGCGTTTCCAAACTAACGAACCGCAAACTATCCCCTATAAATAAACATCATGAAGCATACTTCGATCATAAACCGCATGTAAACGGCATGTTTACCGCGTGATCGACGCGAAGCAAATATTTACTTGGTCGTCCGATGCGCCCTTTAAAAATGCAAGGTCGGTATAGAAATTCTTGGCCATTTCAACCTTGTAGCAAAATTAAACACTCTCGCTGGTACAGAATTTCAGCAACGATACGATATTGGAACTTTGGATTGCCTAAACTTGTGAGATAATTTACTGATCGTCGTGTGTTAATGTTTCACCGGTCCTGCATAACTGAAGCGATACGATTGATAGTACATACAACATGAGATCGCGGTTGTCCTCGAGAAAAGTGAAATGTGAAATGTGAAAAGCGAAAAGTGAAAAGTGAAAAGTGAAAAGTGAAAAGTACAAACGAGGAAATACTTTGACCGTACAGGCAGGTTTTAGCGACATTTCGTTTGTGAGCTCAAAACTCGATCGTACGATATGCGTAAAATACAAACGGGTTATATTCTGATTAGCTTACGCGTGCAGGGACATCAGGGCGGAGGGAAATGCGGAGGGAAATGCGGAGGGAAATGCGGAGGGAAATGCGGAGCGAGACGATGGTCGTGTAAACTTGCGTCCCTGCGTTCATTAATTCGAAATTTGTCGAAGACATGACAAGAAATGCCCAAGTTTCACCTAAATTAATCGTTTTCACGAGAATTTCAGCAGATTTCGTAGGATCGATATACAGATGCCTAGAATTCGATAGTCGAGAACGATAGAAGGAAAGAAGGGAAGTAAGAAATAGCTTCCACGGGCGTTAAGTGCTTCGTAACACGATTAAAATATATGATTTTCCGACCGGCGTCCGTCGTCCGTCGTCCGATGGTATCGAACGCGAAACCAGTGGGGCTACGGGGCCTGCTTTCTCGCAGAGAAGCATCGGATAAGCTTGCGACCGTGTTAAGTGCTTTGTAACTCGATGAAAATTTGTGGTCTTCGCCGGGCAAATGCCATCGAATCGAACGGAATTCATCCGACCTAGTTTTCCGTCGTGTCGACACACGCGTGGAATTAGTTACCGGCGTTAGTTGTCGCTGTCGATAGCCAACGAGAAATCGGAATAGGGATAATATTCCTACGTGAAAATCGAGTATTCGCGTGTTTACGGTGAAAGGGAATATCCGATATGGCTCACTTTTCCGTAAAAATTTTCTCAGAATTTTTAATTACCATTCTATCGCAAGACGTTCACTCTTTCGTATCTTAAAGTAATAAAAGGAAGTTCTTCCTTGCTGATCCGACCGTCGATTATTCTTCCATTCCCGACTCGTTAATCTTTCAAATTAATTCGCTTCTTTCTTTCACCGAATAATATTACCAATTAACGGTTAACCCCATCGATCATCGGATCGTCAGATTTTGCGGAACTCTTTATTTCCCGTCAGAGTGGGAAAAAAAGTTCCTGGCGCGGAAAAACTCGCCCGGTTCCGACAAGTGAAACTTGGGTAGACGAGTCAGACCGATTAGGACCCGTATTAAAATCAATCGAGAAATTGTATAATTGGCCCTGTTTGTCTTTCTCTCACTTCCCCCGCCCCGTTTACCTCTCTTTCCCTCTCTTTATCTTTGTCGCTTTGTCCTTCATCGGGGCCTTCCGTTTGTATCGTTGACACGGTAACAGTGGTATGTAGCGACTTTATTGCGACGATGGAAAAACAATTTCGCGAGAAATCGGATAGCAATTAGTCGTTGCCGGACATTCCTACGGAACGATTAGCGGCGCAATCGGCGCATCCTCGTTTTCGCCCCGCAAGATCGTTTCCCGAGGCCGAAAACGACTAAAAAGAAGAGGACAGAGAGAGAGCGAGAAAGAGAGAGAGAGATAGCCGAGACACGCTGCGAACCGGTAACGAGAAAATAACGACGACAGAAGCAGGACACCGTTGCGGCGTCGCAAGGACAGGTTTATACACCTATGAGATGCACGCGGCCGCGATGTGAATTACCCACGGCGTCCCGCTGTGTATGCATATGCATATGCATATGCATATGCAAGGAGACTTGTTTTATGCTGCAAAGCTAACTTGTTCGTCTACGAGCTGCCCCCGGTTCCCCGTAAAAAGTGTCCCACGTTTCGCCGGCGAAAGAATGCCGACGTTTCGTTCCTCGAAACTTTTGCCCATCGCGGTTTCTACGCGATCGTTATCGTTAAACTCCTGCGCATCCTCGGCAGAGTCTCGATAAATTACGATCGCGGCCGGGAGTGACGGACACGTCCTCTCGTTCCTTAAGGATGCCCGAGGGGTTTTGCAAACGAGTATCGGGGTGACTCGCTTGTTGAAAATGAAATTAGATATCGCTTTGAAAAGCGTATCGATAGGCGTTGCAGTCACGCCTGTGACAACCAGGATCCCGAGACCATGGAGATCGTGCACGAGGGCTGTTACCCAGGACAAGGCTGGGTCGTGGAAAATGCAGAAAAATACGGAAAAAGAGGTTCACGTGGCCCCGTAAGCGGTTCGGAGCGAAAAAGGCGGCTACGATGACAAGGCTATGTGAGCATACGCGGTGTCTGTCTTGGGTTCCGTAGGAATCTCGCAGCCCGTTCTGCTCACCGACCGTTTTCGGGACGCGATACGATAGAAATCATTTGCTAGATTTTGCCGGAAATATCCTCAAGTTCGTCCACGGTGGACATTCTCTTCCGACAGCATAGAAGCGTAAGTCGTCGGACGCGAGTCGTCCAACACCCGGTATAACCGTAGACGTGGAAGACCGCCGGAATACGAATACTCTGTTCTGCATAATACCTCGTGGTCCGCTCTCGCCGTGTCAATAAGAAACTTTGCACTTTGCCAACCGCCGCGGCCGCCGCGGCCGCCGCCGACCGTACGACGTGGTTAGCCGACCCACCGGGAACTTGTACCCTAATGACGAGCAAACGTTACGTAGGTGTAAGATTTTTCACCAATCCCGACCGAGCGTTTGCGAAAAGGTATGAATCCTCGAGAGTATCCGTTGCAGAGTGACGCACAGCCGGAAAGAACTTGCGCCTTAACGGCTTTGGTAATACGCTTGGATGCCAATTTCTACATCGATAATCCTGTTGCAGCAAGATCGTTTCGATGAACCATGAATTCAACCGACAGGGACAGCTTGTTTCCGGAACACAAATATTGTCCGAAGGAACGTCTCCGTACGACCGAATCCTTGTTCAAAGCGAAGCAACGCCTTGGACGAGAGATTCGGAAGAAAAGAGACGCGTGTATGTATTATATCGGCTTACGTGAAATAGAACGCGTTATTAAAGGGAATATAGGGCGAGAGGGCAAAGGGGATTACGCGTATTGTGCATGGTGTCAGAGATAAATGACAACGAATGCTCGGCGCGTGTCGAGGATTATAATGGCTCTGCGTTCGGCATCCATATACGTATGTACATATGTCATACGTATGTATCTATGTGTGCACATACGTATGCAGAGGAACCGCTCTCGCAAGAATATTTTCGAAAACGGCCCATGTATGTACGCGGCGCACGTTATCGATATATGTATCACGCGCGCGTCTCGATTACCTTAATTTCGGGGAAAAAACAGCAAATTTACGTTTCGATCGTTGAACGTGGTTTTCCCCTCCTCACCGCGTTACATATTTCGTTTACCCGTGAAATCCATAGAGTTGTTCTTCGACGGGAGTGTCGTTCATTTCCATCTCGAAAGTGCGTGCTTCCCGTTCGCTTTAGCGATCGAACGATTGATTACGAATCAAAGTGGGTTCGATAATTCGGTAGATTTTTTCGTCAGAGTTCGGCTTGTCGTAGCGGACGAGGCTACGACGAGTCACGCGACACGTGTTCGCCGTGTTTTCCTTATCCTCGAGCGAGTCGGCCGAAACTTCTCCGTTTCGCGGCTTAAACCAGAGGGAATTGCAAATCGCGCATTGCGTGCACTCCGGATTACGGGCTGGCGGGGTTTATACCGTCGCGAGTATTAGTTTCTTGAGAGAGGCATGTGCAAGCCCTGATAAAACTGCTTTGGAAGTTCGGCCTCCTACGGTCGAATTTTTCGTTTCGTGCGGGAGCGTAAAGCTTCACCGCCGCTGAAAAACGGTTGCGGCACGTCCGGTTTCGCGAAAGCGAGCGGCTGCCGCTCATCGAGGTCGATCTCGACGAGTTCGAACGAGCTCGTTTTCTTACGCCTCGACAATTTTCACGCGTTCACGTATCACCGGCCAGACCGTTTGGTAGCGAGTACACGAGTAGGTTAACTTTGAAGAAAAGGAAGGAGGAAGAAGGAAGAACCGTCGATTTCTCGCATGTTGAAATTTCTACGATAAATATGTTCGAACGGAGAACATTGTTCATTCCTAGTCAGGTGATGCCGGGGTTAACTTTATCCGCCGGTTATCAGGCGTGTCGTCGTAAAAGAATCCCGGCGACGACGGTGAGACCGTGAATCCTGTCTCGCGTTTATGACCCGCGTGCGAGATTCCTCCGTTTTATTTACCGACCTCCCGGCGAACTTTAGAACGCACCGTTTCAACTTAATCATTGTTCCGATTCAGGATCCGAGGCACCCTACGACGTTGAATATCGATCTTGTTTAGCGTTTAACGTTGGACGTTTAACGCTGAACGTTTCTTCTGGAATGTGAAATGTTTACGCGAGGAAACGTTTGCGCGTGAAATAATGTACACGCGTTCAGATTCCTCCGCCTGCACGGGGAACGAGGAAAAAAGATTCCGCCGTTTACAGGTATATTGGCATGGAAAGAAACCGGAGCTCCGGGGCACTAGGGTCGGAAGAGAAATAGGAAGTTTTAGAAGCAGGGAAACGGAACGGGATGCGAAGTAAGGCGGGGGAAATTTATCACGGCCGGAAGAAGTAACTCGGGGAACTCGCGATGTCGGTTATTAAAGGAAACGATTAATTCTCGGCGGGTCGCCGTGTCTGCGGTTATTCGCCGTTGTATGTACATAAACACTACGCCACAACGAAATTTATATTATCCGCCGATATACGAATGGTAACAATTTTCTACGACAATTCGGATGGATTTTGTCGTAGATTTTTCTTCGATGCGCCATCTGTAAAGTATCTAAAACGTTTCGATCCATATCGTGTGCAAACGATCGATATATTGCTATCGAACGAACATTGCTCGGACTTTTAACGAGAGCTCGCGATTCTAGCTTTTCCCTCCAACGCGAACGGTTTCGTGCCAATTTAACTGTTCACGTTCGATTATACACGGAACAATTTCTGGTTAATCGTTGCTCGATTACTTCCCGACGACGGACAGTCGACTCTGTCAACCTATAAATTTCCAAACGCGAGTGTTCTTCTTCGACAAAAACTCGAAGCCAAGAATGTCGGACGTTCGAGGGAAACGCGTTCTCTCCTAAGCGAGAATTACCGGTAACGGAAAAACTCGAGATGTTTTTTCGGATGATGATTTTCAAATGAAATCTCTGCAAGGTCCGAATCGGTAAAGAGACGCGACACACATCGATTCAAGACAGAATTCTCGATGAAAATCATCGAAGAAAGGAACCGAGAGTCAAGAAAGCGACTGCGGATAGTAAATTCCTCGGGAAGCGTTATCCCGGTTGGTTAAAGGTCGAGGTAAGTCCTCGATATCGTGGATAGATAGATAACGTAATCCCAGGGTTATAATTTGGCTCCATTACCAGGAGAACACGCTCGGAATAAGTAACCAGGTCCCACATCCCTGTGTAGGAAGAAGAAACGCGGCGCGGGAGAGGCGAGCGTGGAGGAGGTGAACAGAGGAGCGAAAAAACAAGGAGAGCGGAGGTACTTGGTTTCGGACCACTCGGTTTTATGCTTTCGCATCCTATCGCCCCCTGGACGGTGGTTCTCCAGGGCACGCCACGAAACCGCGAAAGATCGCGTCCGAGGTGCACCACGAAACCGACGTACGATGTTATGTATGTATGTATGTATGCACGCATGTATGTATACACGTACATACGTAGGTCCTCGTTTTTCAGTTTCGTACAATCAAATCTTTCCAAAACGATTATTTTTTCCTTCGACGCATAGAGGCGGCTGCCCTGCGAGTAGTAGAAATAGCGAACAAATTTCTTCCTATCTCCATTTTCTACAAACTTTATGCTGTGCTAACAGTGGCGAACTTACTTTGTTTGCATAGCAAACTTGGTTAATAAAAAAACTTTCAAAGAGGGCCGAACAGGAATAGAAGGGAAAAAAGAGGAGCCTGGGAAATGTCTCGTAATCCGTGACATCGGACCACCTTAATTATGTAAATTTAAATTTTGATATCGCGGAGGTATCTAAAAGAATTAAAGAACAGAGAAAAAAGAAGGTGCGAGGAGAAGGAGAGGGAGAAGGAGAGGGAGAAGGAGAGGGAGAAGGAGAGGGAGAAGGAGAGGGAGAAGGAGAGGGAGAAGGAGAGGGAGATGGAGAAGGGTGGATAAAGATGTTGCTGTTTCCACAGAGATAGACCGTCGTCGGGTGCGGCAACTTAATTAATCTTGTCCGGCTACGTTTTCCTCTCTACTAATTTCATTTAGAACCAACCTGGGAGACGTACAGCCTTTTCAGTGGCTCGTGAAAAGTATCCTTGCATTTAACACAGGCGGAATACCTCTCCAACTGTATAAATCGTGCCCCTTAATTTACTCCATTACGTTCAACGATTATTATCAAACGCGACCTAGTCGTTCGCGACCCATCGGTCGAGCCCGCCGACCCGTGCGAAGCTTCTTCAGCGACACGTTCGACGGAATATAAACGAATGTTGCCAAGCAATTTGATGCGAGTCCGCAGTTCCGCAGTTCCGCAGTTCCGCAGTTCCGCAGTTCCGCAGTTCCGCGGTACGGAAGTGGCCGGACAGGCTTTCAACGAAGCCGAGAAACCGTGGCGAGTCCATGGAAAATGGATGAATGGAAAGCAATTACCCCCGGGGTACTTTTCGCGAGTACCTACAGTCCTTGGGCTCGCACTCTGGTTCTTTGCGTGTACGCGCGAAAACTCGCCACCTTGACGCGCGTTTCGTACCCGCGTTTCGTACCCGCGTTTCGTACCCGTTGTTCGCCAACTCTTTCGGGATCAAATTGTCTTGTACGGGAAACTCGGGACGGACGCATCTCGTGCTTTCAACGTAATACTCGTGGACCGCGTCTGCCATCGGGAAAATGCGCCGCGATCCAAGCCCGGCAGGCATAGTCGAACCGTTGCCGTCGGTATCGGAGAAATCGAAATTAAATAACCTGGTTCGTTGCAGGTCTACCGTGTCCCGTTTGGCTTGCTTCTTTTTCCCTATGCTTTGCCGTTGGTTTCCTTGTTTTCGTCTGACCTCTCGATTCCCTTTGTTTGATGGCAGACTCGTTACGTACCCCCGAGCGGAATTCTTTTGCCGCGGTCGTTGTTTCGTCGTCCCATGCCGCCGTTATTCACGCTCTAACCCTTCCTTTCTCTCTCTCTCTCTCTCTCTCTCTCTCTCTCCCCTCCCCCTGGTGTTTTCTGTTTTTGTTTCCATTCCCTGTTGTATGTATGTATGTACAAACCTCTCCGCGATGTTTTTCCCTTCTTTTGCTCACCGTCTATTTACGGCAACGCCTCTACGATAGTAATAACAAACACGGATAGAACGAGGCCCGTATACCCGGGAATCGGTATATGTATAATGTATACATACCGCGTCGGCGATAACGAATCCATTGGTCGTTCTCGTTAACGCGACGCGCTACATCTCCGATCAAAGGACAATGCGATTATCGTAACTCTTATTTTTGTCGGGTTCCATTGCGCCGCGATCGTAAGTCACGTATCCGTGATCCGTGATCCGTGATCCGTGATCCGCAGTGATCGGGGATTATTGCAGGTTGCACGTGTCTTATCGACATTCGAGCCTCGCGGACATACATACATATTCTTTGGCGTGTCCGATTATCTTTTTCACTCTTGTTTCACGCGATAGCGAAAACTAAGACCGATTCGTCCGTTTGTAACCCAGCCCGAAATCCCGGGTCGTATCCGGGAATATACGGGAAGCGGGACAGCCGAACTTTTACTGCCGGCCATACATAATTCAGCAGGTTCTACTGCAGTCGGGGAGAAAAGACGAGGAATACCTTGGTTTCTTGCAAAGTGGAAGCAACAACCAAAGTGAAATCCCGTATCCTCTCGGCGACGCGGCTGCAATATCGATTCCGAGTGTTCCTCGACTATTTTTTCTCATCGATGAAATCTTCCGGGAAAACGGATTTCAAAATGTCCTCTGTGAAACGAGCTTTTCGACCATCCGCGATTCTTTGCGAGCGTGAATTGACATTTGTGCGAGGAATCGCGGATCCGAGAGTCGAACCTTAGGAATTTCTTTGGAACTTTCTTGTTTCCGCCCAAGCCAGACCGCACCGCGGGAACGGTTTTCAATCTTACGTGCACCGAACGTGTAATTCAGCCACTGGCCATAGCTCTAGTCTATTCTACAACAGTTTTCTACAACAGGCCCGATTCGGTCCGAAGCGGAAAACTAGCGAGAAAGTTTCGTTTATCGTTGGGCTGCGGTTGGTCAAGGGGCGCGGTATCATTGGGGCCCAAACGCGGCAGGAATTCAAAGGGTTCCCTGGTATTTTCCTCGGAAGGATGTAAATATCTGTCACGCGTATCGCGACCGTGTCCTGCGTTCTTTATTTGTCGAAAACCGCGTGAAATACCTGCAGAGGAATGCCGGGGATTACAAAATTCCGTTGCTATCGAGCGAGCCCGTGTAACGGCCAGAGATTTTCCTTTTTCGTTGGAACGATGGAAAAGTACAAGGTGGTTTTTCTACCACGTTGGCATACGGGATATAAAGTCGTTTAGCTACCACTCGAGAATGGTTTACAAGTTTCCAAACGAGTGTCCGAAGTTTACGTAGATCGGGGAAACGTGACGGTCGAATCGATAGCGTGCGGGACTCGCGGTGTGCGAAATAAGCGACATCTTCTACGGAATCGCTCGGTGACCCATGCACGGTAACTTTTCACAGATCGTTGGAACGAGGCTCGTTTGCGCGGAGAGAAGTAAATCGGTGTGCCATGGCGGTGCGGCTTATCGAGGAAGCGTAGAAATTCCGATTTATCCGCAGGAATTTTATCGGAATACTTGCTCGAGAATATAAAAGCGTGCATTAGACCAGTCACCCTAGTTAGATAACAGTACGTAATAAACGTTCAATTACGAAGGTAGGACCGTTTGCCACTTCCGCAGCAGTTTATCTCGAATCGATAGATAGGCTAGATACAGCTAGAGGTGGAATTTTTTCTTCGACAATAAGATCAACGATTTCCGCGTACCGTTCCGTCGATGGCGCCAACTACGAGTATGCCTGAACACCGGACGTGCAAATTCTCCTTTCTCCTTTCTCCTCGGCGAGTACTAACATCACCGAAGTAGCGATATGCCAACGTTACGTCTTCGAGGAGATGTTATCGACATCGCCCCCGGTTCGGCGTCGTCGAGTGTGGGCTTTAATTTTCCTAGACAGGCAGGAAACCGGTGTCTATCGTCGTTTCGCCGAGGGCGATTCGTCCGTGTCGAGATTGAAATTTCACTGGATGCCGTTTCCTCGACGGTGCGCCAACTGCTCGAGAGTTATACATGTGTATACACATGTATATGCGTGTACGCTACGAGCATGGAATATCGAAAAACCACGGTGTCGAGATGCTTTGGGCCCGTGCGATATGGATCGTAGGTACGTCCGTACGTGCACGATATCCCATGGGCGTTTTATCGTCGGACTTCCCCCTCCATGGCCCTCCATGGCCCTCCATGTTCACCGTCAGACTCGATCCCGCGGGTACGTTTTCCCGTTGTCCTCGGAGCGGGGCCACACTTTTCTACGCACCGGGGAGCGGAGAAAATTCGTAGGTTGGTAGCGGCCACCGGCGGCCTCGTAATTTTTCTTAACGTTCGCAGGGCCGCTACGGATTTCAACCGAGAGAAAACACCAGCTGGCTCTGTCAACGGTGCGCGTTAAGCGTCAACGATTCGATCGAATCCATCGCTCGAATGGCTCGACTTCGATTCCCTTGATTCAACTGATGGAAACGCCTCCTGCCGAAATGGAAATACGATTTTACGAACGCTGCTGATGATTCCCCGGTATACATAATTCAATATTAGAGTCAAAAGCTGGGGGCACGGTTTTGTTTATCGAAATTAATTGGATCACCGACTCGACGTTTGCTGCAACCCCGAAATTCCGTGTAAACAAACCAACGAGATTACAATCGCGACGCTACGTGACGTATCAAATAATTTGTCCCCGTCGACCTGAAATTTCCGCGTTAGATATGACGATTTAAAATTAACATCTGGAGCACCTATTTTTCCCTCCCCGTGGGAAAACTGAATTAATTGGATCGCTATTTCTATAGCTTGAATATTCGCTCCCAAATGAAAGTTCCGAGGGTAGCGCCCTGGCTAAAAATACATTTATTCTTCCGTTGCATTCTCTATGCTTGTTTTCGCGTGAATGCTGACTTTTCTTAATTCGTACACGACCGTTTACAACTGTTTACAACCGTTTACAACCGTTTACAATCGTTTACAATCGTTTACAACCGTTTACAAGCGTTTGCAAGCGTTTGCAAGCGTCTACAACCGTTTGCAACCGTTTACAACCGTTTGCAACCGTTTATAAGCGTTTACCAAAAAGGATTCGAGTACGGATTCTCTCGTGTCTTCCTAGAAAGGACGTACCGCCATTCGAAAGATGCAACCGTTTCACCGAGACGCGGAAAAGTTTCCACCAGGAAAATATTCCGGAGTAGAATCGTCCGTCGTTCGCGCGTTATCCGAGGGGAAATCGGCCGTGCGTCCGATATCGTTCTAGCGCGTCGGTCAATAGATTACGCGAAACCCGGTGTCGAGAAATCAATTGAATAATTCGAGTAGCCTTCTTGCTAGCGGAATTAATTCGATCGCTGGAACCGGTCGATGTATCAGCGGATTTTCGACCGTTTGGAATAACACGGCTTATCCCGTTGCAGGGTGGTTGCAAACCTATCGAGCCACATCGAATTGCTGCGTTGCTGCGTGAAAGGCGGCACGTCCGCGGCTGGTACGCGATAAACTCCGCAGAAACCTCCGCTCCATAACTTTCCAGCGTTGCTGTGCGTGCCTTTCGAACCAAGTGTCCACGCAACCTTATTGTATTAGTTTCGGGACCATAGCGCGTAAGATAGATTTAGGTATAGTAGACCAACGAAAGCGGCCGAAGAACGACCATTGTGGACGTAATTATTCAGGTGGGTTAATTACATTCGTCACACTGTTGGGTGCGAGGAACCAAATACATATAGTATAGAGATATTCCACTCGTCTTTCGGATGCTAATTGAATCGGCAATTTTTTTCGCCCTAGAGTGGAGCCAGTGAATCTTCAAATTGGCTCATTCGGATTCCAATTATATTCCGCAGATGGTGCTCTTTACCGGGAATCAATGGGTGCGGTGGTACGGGCGGTGGGCAACTCTCTCGCACAGATTCTTTTTCTCTTCGGAGTGATTAAAGTGGTCGTTCGCTTTCTTTCCGGTTCTGCGAAGTTAATAATTCCAGGGTCCGAGAATTACCGCTCGAGAATCCATGGAATTTCAGTTCGCGATTCGTTTTCTTTTTTCTATCGCGCGCCCACGGGTTTCGAGAAAAAACGGTTCGTCTCTGTAATCTCCCGATCCACGGAATTTTCATCGGCGTGCTTTCGCCCGTTTCCGCATTCTTCTACGCGTGGAAATCTCTGCGCGTGGAATACATATTCCGCGACCGTAGATGTCTGCGTACCACGGATTTCCCTATGTATGTAGTTACATTGCACGCGTTTACGCGAGCGTGTTTCTACTTATTCGCCTGTGTAGAAATAGCGTTTGCAGGCCCCCTGATTCAACGGAGCGGGTCCCGTTCGATTTCGCTACGTTTGTCCCGACTATCGAAAGGAATCGTGCGCGTCGTCTTTTCACGAACAGCTGCTGCACGTGACGTAGACGAATCTTGGAGTACTCGTCGATAATCTACCGTATCTGTTAATTATTCGGGAGGCGAAACCATAGACGCCAAGGAGTCGATTGGAAAGCGAAGAGCTATCCTGCGCCGAATTCACAAGGGAAATCCACTGCGTGTTTCCACTTGCAATTATTTATGGAAAACAGCCGGGAGGATTTAAATGTCCCCGTTGTACCTTGCTCGTTACCATTGAAACCAGACTCCGACAGAGGTATCTTCGGACAAACGGTCTTGTATCTTCCAATTGGTAAAGTCGTGGTTTGCACGAACTGCGATCGACAGAAATACGACAGGGAGCGTATTAACGAACCGCTTGGAATTTCTAGTGGGCACGTTTCACGTCGTGTAACGAAGACTGGGCCAACCGCGCGACGGTTTTTCGTCGAAGCTCCGACAGATCGACAGTCGGAGAAAAACAAATCGTTGGACGGAATGTTGCGAACGTTCGGTGATCGTTGTACTTGCTCGCAAGTAAGCTGATCTGCCCGCGACAGATAAAGAGAGAACGTCGTCGATCGTCCGAACGTTAGGAATCTCTGACATCGGTGCGCGGAAATGCGGAAATTCGAAGCGAAGGAGACTTTGAAACAGTATGAGAGACATCGTCACGACGATTACCAACGCGTTAACCGTCCGATCGATCGAGCCCCTTAAAGTGAACGCACAACGTTCGAACCGTAGTCATAAAATCTCGGTCCAGGTTTATCGAGAACCCGGAAAAGGTGTGAATCTAATCGAGCCTTGGGCTCGCGTTCAGACGCGAACCAGACGTCCTCCGGTGCTTCGGCGGACGGTGAATAAAACGAATAGAGCGGCGAGTAGACGGGATCTCCCTTGAAAAGAGTGCGAGCGAGGGGAAACCTTTCGAATCGATATGCAGCGCGAATCGGTGCGATGGACCGCTCGACAAAGTAGACCCGGGCCTGCGAGACGACGTTGAAAAGCTGCTGATGGGCTTCTCAACGGAGTCGTACGTCCTTCTCTGTTCCTCGTCTCTGTTCAACGTTCCTACCGAACGCTCTCAGAGACGTCGTAGAACTCGATTCCTCCTCCGCTAGGGACGATAGGGCGCGTGCAATTCACCAGTCACACTCGGTGATCGTCGATCAACGCTCAATTTTCTTACCGACTCGTTTTCTCTCCGTCGATCGTGCGGAGACTTTTGGAATTCGAGAAATTCGCCAACCGCACGCAAAGTCTATCGATACGATGGATTATTCCTTTCGCAGGTTAGTCGCAGGTCAGTCGCAGGTCAGTCGCAGGTCAGTCGCAGGTCAGTCGCCGTGGTTTCCGGCAAAGAAGCGTTTCGATCGTCTAGGAGAGCTACGGCTCGTGGGAACGTTGCCAAATTACCGAGGGATCGAACCTCGAGTTCAACCGCCTCCGTTTCGTGTTTCGCGTTTCGCGTTTCGCGTTTCGTGCGGACCGTTGGATGTCGTGGGTAGTCGATGGTGGTGTTGTAGTTCTTGTAGTTGTCCCGGATATGCTCGGGGCTCGTCCGTCTAGTGTTACAACCTCCGGTACCACGTAAGGTACACACCCCCGTGTCTATTCGGGATTTAATTGGTATCGGTTACGCCTTAACCGTGTTGCGGAACCGTTCGTTACACCTACCGGATGCTCGTTACGCGATCGGATTAATCTGCCTGTGGAAAAGCCTGCCTGCGGTGTGCCGGTGCCGCGAACAGCTTCTCCAGGAAAACCTTCGGGAGCGCGGAAAATAGCTTTGGTAATGCGAGTGACTCGGTAATGGACGTGAACGGTATAACAGCTAGTTTTAACCGGTGCTGACCCCGTAGAGTCGATCCCGCGCTCTGGAATATTTGCCCGCTAGCCGAAACTCGGCTCGAGCTATATCCCAGACGCCGCTCTTTATCGGGTTTTGCGTCGATCGAGCCCAAATCCCGTTGCGCTCTGCTTTAAATATCCAGGTGACTACGGAAACTTTCCTAAAGAGTTTCGAAATCGATGAATAATGTGCCTCCAAGTCGAGGTGTCCCGTGAGTTCGAATCTTTTTGTCCCGGAATTGAAACATGGACTTGTTAATCGACAGGGGAAATCGTGGGTATCGATGGTAGGTAGGTAGAGCTTGATCCTAGTCTCTCGACTTGGACGTGTAACCGCTGACGTCATCGTCTGGCCATCGGGCAGAAACTATTTGTCGGTATCGGTCGCTATAACGTGGGCCGAAAGGGCGCGCGCGCGCGCGCTATCCCTGCCTTTCAACCCCTTTCCTGCTCTTATTCTTCTCGAACCTCCTTCATCGACTTTTTCCAGCCAACCTCTGACCCAGCCAGACCCGGTGAATAATGAATCCTCGCGATCGATGGTAACAACTTCACTTTTCTTTCCTGCGGGTATCCTCGAAGCGGCACGGTACCCGCAGCATTATTACCAGCGGACGAGATTACTCCGTTCCAGCGAGAAGAAACAGAGGTCGTCGCTAGGAAGCTATCGAACGAGAGACGCCCAGCGAAATGTTTAACGCGTGCGGATCCGAGACACCTGTTACGGGTACGGTAACGAGCTTGTCGCGCGCGAAATTCGCACGTTCAAAAAGTGTCGCTGCGCGGCACAGTTCGACGGCGAAAAATTCCGCTGCACCTTGGCGAGCGAACAATTTCGTTAGACGGAGATCGGTGACGGAAAGCGGCACGTCAACGCGACTGGAAATAGTTTACGTGAATCGCGCGTGTCCCTTCGGGGAACGGCCGTTTCCATCCTGCTTGCCGAAGGGTGAACCTTGAGCGATCGTAGATATGAAAATCTGCGTAATGCCGCCGAGTCGGGGAGATCCCAGTGGAACCGTTGAATTTCCAGAATCGAGGGTGAATCGGAACACGAGCCGTGGTTTAAGCACGCTGGTCGAAGAATCGCCGGAAGGAAATGGAAGACCGAAGAGATTTATTCTCTCCCTCCCACTCTGTTCATTCTTTCTTTCTTGCCCTCGTTTTTTCATTTCGTAGCGTTGCTGGGCCTTTCGTATTCGGGTTTAAAGTCGACCCTTGCTCTGTTTTCTCGAAGGATGTGCCAAGCTCCTCCGATAGAACACCGGAGGGACGAACGATTGCTAATATTAATTTGCGAAACGGCAACAGGATATTTCGATTCCATTCCGATGGCGAAGATCGTTTCCGTTTCCATTTTTTGTTTTTTTCATTCGAAACGTCGCTGTTCCCTCGACAAAATCCAGGCAAACTCGTCGCACGAAACATTCGAATACTTCGCGTAGCATTTTTCTACGGTTCTTGTTCCACGTGAAACCCGTATTTCCCGAATGCCGAAAGATATTAAGCACGGTACACTCGAAGATTTCTCGAGGGTTCGAGATTTCGTTCTTGACAATGCGTTTCACCCTCCGCGGAAGATATACACCGGGCCGTCAACGGCATGGATCTTTCGAGAAAATCGTAGGTGTACAATACGAACACCACGAACGGTTCGCGCGAACCGTGAAATCCTATGTTCCAGACGGATCGAGAAACCGCGATGGGGTTAACGTACACCGTCCTAAATCGGATGTACGCACCGTTGATCGAGGCTTCCACCCGTCTCCTTCTTCTCCGGCCGCCCTGCCGTTCGGTCTTCGATTTCGTCTGGCTTACCGGAGTTGATGCCTCGCGTCTTCCCAGAAATAACATACATACATGTATGTACAGGATCCGGCGCGGATTCTGACCGGTTAACCCATAGGATGCTATCGTCATTTCCGCAATTTTTGAGATATTAACGTAATTGAGGACGTTTTGGAAGCGGAATTCGAAGCCGAACACGACAGTGAAAGAATCATTTTGATATCTAGACAATTGCGGAAATGACGGAGAAATTACGAAAGTCGCGAAAATTCGTCAATTTCGACCAGTTTTTTGGTCGGCATTCGCTCAATTTTTGAGATATCGATGTGAAACTGGTACCGTTGTTTTAGTTAGGAAATTCTACGCCAGATCAATATATAATAGTTGTACTTTTCGAAAATTTAATTTTTCGCAAAAATCTGAAGGGGGTAGGTCAGGACTTTTTGCGATTTTCGTAAATCGCTTGCCATTTTTACAATTTTTTAGATATCGGTCTGATTCTTTCACGGTCTTATTCGGCTTCGGATTCCGCGTACAAAACGCCCCGGATCGTTTTAATAGCTCAAAAATTACGGAAATGGCGAGCGATTTACGAAAATCGCAAAAAATCCTGACCTACCCCCTTCAGATTTTTGCGAAAAATTAAATTTTCGAAAAGTACAACTATTATACATTGTTCTATCGTAGAATTTCCTAACTAAAACAATGGTGCCAGTTTCAGATCGCTATCTCAAAAATTGAGCGAATGCCGACCAAAAAACTGGTTGAATTTGACGAATTTTCGCGATTTTCGTAGTTTGCTCGTCATTTCCGCTATTTTTGGGATATTAACATTATCGTGGACGTTTTGGAAGCGGAATTTGAAGCTGAATAAGGCAGTGAAAGAATCATTTTGATATCTAAAATATTTCGGAAATAACGGAGAAATTATGAAAATCGCGAAAATTCGTCAAATTCAACCAGTTTTTTGGTCGGCATTCGCTCAATTTTTGAGATAGCGATCTGAAACTGGCACCATTGTTTTAGTTAGGAAATTCTACGATAGAACAATGTATAATAGTTGTACTTTTCGAAAATTTAATTTTTCGCAAAAATCTGAAGGGGGTAGGTCAGGATTTTTTGCGATTTTCGTAAATCGCTCGCCATTTCCGTAATTTTTGAGCTATTAAAACGATCCAGGGCGTTCTGGACGCGGAATCCGAAGCCGAATAAGATGCAGAAAGAATCAGACCGATATCTAAAAAATTGTGAAAATGACGAGCGATTTACGAAAATCGCAAAAAACCCTGACCTACCCCCTTCAGATTTTTGCGAAAAATGAAATTTTCGAAATGTACAACTATTATACATTGTTCTGGCGTAGAATTTCCTAACTAAATCAATGGTATCAGTTTCAGATCGCTACCTTCAAAATTGTTCGAATGCCGATCGAAAAACTGTTAGAAATTGATGATTTTTGGCGCTTTCCGTTTTTCCATCATCATTTTCATAATTTTTGAGATATCGATCTGATTCTTCCCGCATCTTATTCGGCTACGGATTCCGCGTCCAAAACATCCTCGATCATGTTAATAGCTCAAAAATTATGCAAATGGCGAACAAATTACGAAAATGGCGAATAATCGTCCAATTATGACAGGAGCCTTTGCGATCGTTAATCGTTATCCAACGAAACTGATGCTCGATATAGACGTGGCGGGAACTAGATCAAAGTTACCGACCACCGCCCCATAGAATTTCCGAATGCCCGACGTTTATCGATTACCGTTTCAGTTTACCGTTTACCGAAACGACACGTAAACGCACGAAGAAACGATTCGGTGACATCGATATCGAAAATTTCTACGTATGTACATACGTCCTTCCGGAACGCCACGAAAATATGTCTCGATACGTAAAATTGAAGGTACGCGTTCCACGTGTACACGTGTATATTTATACATAGTTATGTATGTACGTATATGCATACATATCGATTCCTACGGGAATGTCGCGCGGTATCGCCTCACCGCGAAAGAGCTGCGACGTTGCGCCCCTACGAGATGAAAATCACGCGAGCATTAGTATAATTGTCTCCGATACGGGAAACCGATGGTGAACGAAAAATAGAAGAAGGGACGTGGAAACGCGATTCGTAATTTTTCTTGCAGTATTCGCATAGCTATTCGCCCCGTTATATTTCCCCATACGTAAATTTTGTTTCATCGGGTTCGTCGATGTTCCCCGTGTTTCATAAATTTCGATTTAAATTTAAAAACTGGTAAAAAATTGCGGAGCTGCGATTTTATTTTCATCCACCGGCGTCGATTAATCCCAATTTCGAATGAATTCTTTACGGGGTATACATTGTACATACATACGTTCGATCTCTGGTTTTTCATCGCGGCGTATTCCCGGCGTATTCCCGGCGTATTCCCGGCGTGTATTCCCGGCGTGTATTCCCGGCGTGTATTCCCGGCATATGCCCGTTGAATTCTCGGCGAAAAGGTGGTCCCAGGCCATGAAATAAACAATGTTTGCACATCCATCTTTGCTCCAACATCTCCCGCGGGTGCAATTAACCGGCCGGCTGACTCACGTATATTAATATGAACGAGAAAAATGATCCTACGTATGTATTTACGTGCACTCGTGCTATACGAACAGCGGGTACGCGCTGTATATCCTATGGAAAAATTTATAGAGAGATCATCCGTGTGATGCTACACGTATTTATGCCGGATGACGCGAGTTTAATTTACGGATATAATATCGCCGCATGGGACGAACGTTTCGCAACAATGTAATTTTCGCCCCGACCGACGACATCTGTAAAATTCCGTGAGAAGCCCGTGTCCCGTGGAAAATGTAATTTCTGCGCAGCACAACGTTTCTCTGGTGGTGTTACCCAGCATTAAAATTCACGGTAATCCGATGAACGAAAAATGTGTCGGAGGGCCGACGCGAAGATCGAGCGGTGCCTGCGAACAGAGCAAAGCGTTTGGAAAGCGATTCTTGCTGGGCAATTGTCGGGAAAACGTTGTCGGCGGCCGCTTAAACAAATATCCCTCGGGGTCTACGGTTCGAGTCGTGGCAAGTGGAACCAACCCCGTACGGGCCGGGCAAACCTTTAAAAAGCTAAACCAGCCAGACTTTATCCACACGTTTTCCTTTATTCCTTTTTCCTCGACTTGTTCCGCTTCCCCGAGACATTCTTTTCGTTTTAACGCCGAAACATCTCGAGGAAATCGAAATCGAACGTTGCCGTCGACGAGTGGCTTCCTGCATGTTCCGATGGGTCCCGCCTTTCCAACGGTGACTTCTGCTAACCTTGACATCACCGCGAGCACATTTCGTTGACCTTACGACGTAACCGTTGGATCGAACGAAGCGAAGTGCGGCCTTTACCGGTGGTAATATGTACATGTATGGCGAAACCTTCTACCGCGTCGACCAGGTGTTTCCCGTCGAACCTTCCGAGCGAATATCACGGAAGGAATAGAATCGTCGTTGCTTCGAAAGGTTCGGGCTCGGAAGTTTCAAGATCTGGAAATTGTTACGGCCCTGTTCGACTAAACAACCCCGGGGTATAGATTTATAGATGGACGAGACCCTCTGGGAAATCAGTATCGTCTGCGCTCTCGGCGAAGCCGCTTCGTTGCCGCGTCGTTGCCGCGTCGCTGCTGAAAATGAAAAAGCAGCAACTTTTCAAGTTTTCATTGTCGGCCACGCGCAGCTCCGATGGGACCGCGAATCCCGTTGCTTCTCCCGTTGCTTCTCCCGTTGCTTCTCCCGTTGCTTCTCCCGTTGCCTCGCATCCGGCCGATTTTTACGACTGGGCTCGCTTAAACAACGCGGTTATCGAGCCTGAATAAATATCAGCGAAAATTCATTTCATTTCTCGACTCTGTTATAGATATACATACATGTACATACGTATACATATGTATTCTGCTCTCCTGCTCGCAAAACCTGCGGCAGGCGTTCGCTGGTTACGATCAAGTCCCTCGTCACATTTCATCGCGTCGTTGGAACAGTTTTTACGAACCGGTGTACCTTCGATGTAATCCTGCTGCTTTGCCTCTCCCTCGCGGACAACGGGATAACGTTGGCGCGATACTAACGGCAGGGATTAAACACCGTCGGTGGCGAAATTGGGCGCGATAAGCGGTTACCTTTCCCTCTTCTGTTTTTTACTCGACCTTCCCATTTCGTTGATCCCCCGGGATTGTTCCCGTCGAATTAAGAGCCGCACGTGCGATTAAAGAGCGCAACTTCGCCGCGAGGTATTCTCGCCAGAAACGATTAGGAAGGTGTGATAAAACTAAACGTGCCAACATTTTTGTAGTCTTGATACCCGCTGCTTGTTCGCTGAAAGCTTCGTTAAGCCGGTGTCGCCGCTGTCGCCGCTGTCG
Source organism: Mimumesa dahlbomi (assembly GCA_917499265.3). Lineage (NCBI taxonomy): Eukaryota > Metazoa > Arthropoda > Insecta > Hymenoptera > Crabronidae > Mimumesa > Mimumesa dahlbomi. Next base: position 12,420,544 of record OU824125.1, on the reverse strand, counting down.
CCGCTGTCGACGCAAGTTTGTGCCTATAATCTGTAATTCGCAGACATCGCACCGTACCGGTAGCGATATTCGTTGATAATCTATGCCATGTATCGGTCGAGAGTCGTTTTAACGAATCGTTTCTTGCACGGTGTTTCAGTGTTCCGGCGCGGCCTCGGGAGATTTCTCCGAACGAGTGGCGGCCCTCCTGCAATCGTCGTCGACCCAGGATGACTGCTAGTCTCCGTAGACATCCGAGATGTCCGTCGAGGCCGGATACGAGGAAAATATCGAGAGCAAAACGGTGGCACCCGCGTGTCGTGTATCTCGCGTTATCTCGTAAGCTTCGGCGCGTCTCACGGTGTCTGGTTAGGCTTAAGAACACGACTGCGAAGTATGTACATGTATCACGAAACGTTCGACGAACGAGACGAACGAATCGTCCCGATTCGAAAAGTGTAAAACGATTTTCTACGTCTTTCTAATTAACGGCAAGTGTTTGTCGAGCGAACGAGGGGAACGGATTTAAATACCGCTTTCCTGGACTGTTTCTATTCGGGAGCTTTTTTGTTTTCCGATAGGTACGTGTGCGGAGGGTTATTAAACGGTCGAAAAGAGTTGGGCGCGGGATCGCCGTGTTGGCAACATTTTTTGCGTTTTTGTTCTCGAAAGCCTTTCATCGAACAGTTTTTACCCCGAAATACGTGTATACCGCGGGGATTCGTCTATCAGCTAATAGAGTGTTGCTGAAAATACGCTGCCAGTTATTTTCTCCATTTTTGTTTTGTTTTTTTTCTTTTGTCTTTTTTATAATCTTTTCATCTGCCCCGAAGCTAGTGAATCGAGGCCGATCAAAAAGACCGCGAATGTGTGTAACGGCTATTTCTTGTTTATTCCTTATACATGGACACCTGTTAGTCATTCGCGGCGTCCTTGTGTTTCAAGAGTGTCGAGTTTCCTGTCCGACCGACAAGTCGTAACCCGACAGTCTTCTTCTTCTTCTCCTTCTCCTTCTCCTTCTCCTTCTTCTTCTTCTTCTTCTTCTTCTTCTTCTTCTTCTTCTTCTTCTTCTTCTTCTTCTTCCTCTACTTTTCCTACCGTATTTCGTTTTGGCCTCGGTGCTCGTCCGCCATCTCGAGCCAAACTGGCGTTCGTTGATCGAGGACAGGAGAGATCGTTGCTTGCGGCAGGCTATTGTCTCGGCCGCTGAATGTTTTAAAAGAGACTGCAGCAGAGGAAACGGAATGGTGTTCGCGTTACGGAGAACACATTGTATCTTGGATGTATTTTCGCATTTTTAATAGACAGAAGAGAAGGTTGCCGCTCGGCGGAGTTTTTAATTTACGTTATTAGAATTTCCCACGGTTCGGGAAAACGAACGTCGCGACGACTCGAACTTTCCCAAGATAGAGGGAAGACACGCGAACACTTGGCTTCTCTCCGGCTGGACGTTAAACTCAAATTTGTCTCTTCCGAAACTTGTTCGTCTGCCGTTTTTGCCCCCATTTACTCGAGCCTTTCCGCCGAGTCTCTTTGTCCGTTTTTCCCTCTCGCAGCTGTTACTCTTCCTCTCTTTTCTTTCCCGCATTCATTTTGCTTTCTTTGTACCATTTTCGTTTCTTCGCGCGTTGTTTTCTTCGGCCTGGCTTCGAACGGGAGAAATAAACATCTCCGGAGGTTCTACGTTACTCTTCGTTCTTCTCTCCATCTTCGTTGCCCCTTGCTTCGAAACTTCTCTTACTTTCCGTTGGCATTTCTTATCCCTCGACACGCTACGCTTCGTCGGCGGTAAAACCTTCGAGGTCGTTCCCCCGGGCTTTTTACCAGCCGATCGGAAACTTTGGCGAAATTAATTAAAGACGCGATTCGTTTGAACTTGTTTCGCGATTTGCCGGTTGCCCGGCGCTACCTCTCGATTGCAAAGCCTCCCGCGCACGCCGTGAAGCCGAACTTTTTCCGTGGTCGCGTTTCTGCGACTGGAATATCCGCACTTTATACATATACATACATAATCGTATACTCGTATGTATGTATGTATATGTATGTACATACATAGACGTTTCAAAATGCTGAAATCTCCGGGCGTAGACGGACGCGATTAGCGGCTGCTCCACGTATCGCACCTTTCGGGCAACCGTATTTTCTTCTACCGGCGAAATAAACGTTCGATCGATGGATAAAAAAGAGTCACGAAAATGTACTCGTTTCGCTGACCGTATACACGTGTAACACTTGTTAGAACAGGACCGAGAGAGGCGTCGCCCCGCCAGGCATAGCCACGAACCCACGCAAACACCCCGACAACCGGCGACGTGTGTACACGATGTTACGAACCGAGGGCGAGCCAGGGCTCCGAAACAGCTTTCGGAGCTCCGATTAAGCGCTTCGACAGAGATATATTTGCGGCGGCAAGTATCGCGGCGTTACGCCTGTAAAACGCCGACGATTACGCGTTACGACTGAACCACGGATGTATACGTGCTGCATTTATGTATTTACCTACTCTCCTTCCCGCCGATGATTTGTTTGAAACGAACGCTTCACCTTCCGTTCCGTTCCGTTCCGTTCCCTTCCCCTCGACGCCAGTGGGAAACTTGACGTTCCTTACGGAGCACCTACCACGGAACATCGTACGTTTCTCACTTTTTACCACGATTGTACGTCACGCAAACCGCTCGCTCGTCGATCAACGTTAACCGAGGGATTACGACGACAAATCGAACTTTAATTGCGTCACGCACTAGCCGCTAATCTCTACGATCGATGACTATTATTAACGCTAAGAAGGATTTAACCTAACTCGCTATAAAATTCACGATTAGCCGGTAAGTCTTGCTCACAGGGCTCAGCTGTCGCCGGATATTCGAACGTCCACTGCCGCCTTCTCGTCCTCCTACCCGCCCTGGACAATTTTCTCTTTGTTTTTTCTTCCCAATTCGGTAAGGGAGCCGGGCGCAGCTGGGTTAAGGATCAGAAGGATCTGATTAGATTGCTCCTGCAAGATGCATCCGCAGGTGCGGCGCTCGGCTGTGTTCTTGAAATGCATAGGAAAATATCCAGAGATGACGGTTTACACGGGTTTCTTACATTCTCTCGGGAAATTAGATTTTTTTCGAACGTTGCCCTTCGACGCCAATGTCCGTGGAAAGTCAATCTTAGGTAGGTCTTGCCTCCTTGCGCCTTCTTTTTTTACGGGATCGTAGTTTTATCCTCACGGTTTAATCGCGAGTCGAGACTTTGTAAGTTATCTTCCGGATAGTCTGCGAACAAAAAAATTTAATTTTCCAGGGCGAGGGTAATGAAAATCGGCCAGACGGCAAATCGAGTCGCAGCTGCGGATGCCACGTGGGGATGGATTTTTTTAAATATTTCTATCGACAGTCCTCGAAAAGTATACTGAAAGTGCATAATCTGAAAAATCCGACCGAACCCTCTCTAATATCCAGAAACATAAAGAAGGAAATTTCTCAAAAATCCCAATAAAGAACGACGAGGGGATATTTGGAGCGGCAGACCGGTTCGATCGGAACTTTCATTCACAGGTTTATCTAGATAATTATCGATAATTAGATACGGCGATATCGACGAACGGGGCACAGAATCGATGCAGATCAGACGATAGTAGACGCGACACGTGTACAAGGTATACATAAATTGTCTTTATATGTATACAGGATGTTTCGTACGACGTGTAAGATACATAGATATATGTATACATGCGTCGTCGAGCAGACGCGACATAAAAAAAAATACTCAGACGGAAAAAGTATTATAAATAATTATATACATATTATAAATAATATTTACGAGTAAGATGGAACTATCCGTTGGTACATATCGCACTTACGACCGGTAGAAATTCGCGACGAGACGCTTCTGGAAGGAAATCTAAAAGATCGTCCACCGACGAGCACGGCGGAATGATCTCCAAGCGTGGACGGAAATTTCAAAGATCAGCCCCGCAAGGCAGGTCGAAGCGGAACCAAGCTGAAACGAGACGGCACGGTAAAACGACGGATGCGTGCGTGAATAGCCGAATAGGTGAATATGTAAAAGCGATCGGTCCGGTTGCTTGCTTTGGTTTCGTTTCGACGGGGTGTTCATCCTGTGTTCGTAGGAAATTTCCCTATTGCTCGGAATCGTCGATTTTTCCAGTTGCTTCTACGTTCGCGGGAAAACTCCGGCGATGTTCGTTGCGGGGAGGTCGATCGAGGAGTCGCGTTTCTTCGCGTTCCTTCGCGGAAGGGACGCGACGATAGACTCGCTCGACTCGCGGGTTGACTCGAGCAACGATGTCCGGGATAGAAATTCATTGATTCGTTGCCCCCCCCCCCCCCCCTTCGAACCGACTGTACAGATGTAGGCGAATGTATCCAGAGCGAACGAGTGTGAGAAAGAGAGCGGAAACGCGAATCGGATGGATGGCTTGTGGCGTGATTTAGTGTAAAATGCAGAAACGTCGACATCACGAAGTCTCGCGACACAACGAATCTAATAAAAACAAAGTTCTTCGTTTTCTACACATCTCCGTGTGATATTCGTTTCCCCCTTATCGTCCCGCCCGTATATTCTTTCGCTTCCATACCGCTGGTGTCCATTCTGTACTTCGAATCGCGAAACTGCGCAGCAATGTTCCCAATTTCTACTTCCATTTCACATCGCAACAACTTTCCGACTGTGTTTTCCTTTCAAGTTCTTCGACGTAGGTAAACGTCCAGGTAAGTAGGTGAGTTACTCTTGTCACGTGAAAAATCTGCTCGGTAACTGTACTCGATGTCTCGCGTGTCCGCGTACTACCGGTACGTGTGTCTATCTGTATATCGTTCCCGCACTTGGTTGCTTCAAAGTAATTTCACGGAGAACTAAAGAGAGACGCGTATCGCTACCAGCTGGAATAAAATTACGTTGTAAACGTTTTAAATAAGTAGAAAAGTATTCGATTAAATAACTAGCCTAGTTAAACACATTTCCGGCGGAAAAGTTCGTCTCTGAAGGTTGATTAATCATTCCTGGTTGTATGTACGTTTTCGGTGTTTCTTGTTTACCTCGCTCTACCCCTTCAGTTGCGCTTCCGGTTTGCTCGCGGCTAAAAAAATATCGTGTCCGCATACGTTTGCATATTTCATACGGTCGCTCTAAACGCTACACAGAGAGATTAATTATACACGCGTGTACCCGCACGCTTTCGTTTCTCTCTATGATATTCTCGAAAAACGCCAAGTAAAAACCCTCGCTTGCGAAATAATAATTACCGGTGAACTCTTCCGTTCGAAAATGCTCGGTGAATTATAGCAGATCGATGTTTGAATTTCTGCCGTTTCGTCGCTGTTTAAAATATTCCGCCACGCGATGAAACAGTGATAACGGTGAAAGCTTTCTCCGACGCCGAAATACTTTCCGGATCCGTGGGACAAAAGACTCGAAAGGCAAAAGCCATAGAAAAGAATATCAATGTCGAGTATTAGAAATCTTAGTAGCAGAAATCTAAAATTTCCCACGTTGGTAGGAAACTTTGTCTCGTCGACGCGTGCTATTCCGCCGATTAAAATAACTGCCCTAATTAAACGAGCCTTACGCGGGCACAGGCGAGTGGCCCCTAGCCGTAAATATATCTATCTATGCAAAATATATCCATATATAGATCTATACATATATATATATATATATATTTTTTATATATAGATCTATATATATATATATATATATATATATATATATATTTTTTTTTTCCGACGGCGAATCCGACACGGAATACAGTTTTCCTATATTTTCGAGCTCGCCACGGGAAATAAAATACACGCGTCGGTGCGATAAATCGTCGGGACCTTTCTACCGTTTTGTTTTCGACAACAGGCCACGAACAAAGGGTGCACGTCAAGCTCGGTTTTCGATTCAAATCGGCGGATAGAATTCCGTCGTCGCAAAATTTTCATTGCGCCCCCGATTTTTTTTTAACCTATACATGTGTGCGTACTCTTTTTTTGCTCGTTTGGGTTTTTGTTTTAGTCGACGAGGACGGGGGACGAGCCTGAACTGGACTGTTCGGAACGGAACGGAACCGGTTCGGATCTTCCAGCGGGATCTCCACCAATCCGGTAAATCATTTCGATCCATGGGAAATGCTGCATGCGTGTACGGTAACCGGAGGAAAAAAAAAGAAAAAAACAGAGTCAACGTGGCGGGGATACGGGATGGAGGAACCGGATACGCCAGGCTTGGCGATCCTGTGCGCGAATGCAAATCTGAAAAATTCAACGCTGCAAATCAAAGTTTTCTATTCCAAATTCGACATAGGCGTCTCGTGAAAAGTGTCGAACGTGTATTTAGGAATGTCGAAAACCTGTTTTCGGTGCTAAACGACTGGCCCTTTAAAGTTTAAACCCTCCGATCGTATCGAACATTCACTCCGCACAATTCAACCTCCGTGCGACAAAGACGCGATGGTTCCGATCTCTGTCTACGGTGCGATTATTAGATTGATTTGTATGCCATTAATTTCCGTCGGATTCTTCGCAAGAACTCCCATCGAACTGAAACGCGAGCGGTTAGCACGCCCATGGATATGGAGTCCCCGTGGGAAGCACGTATCGACGTTTCATCTATGCGGCATCGATCTTTGTACGATTCGATCGAGTCTACTCCGAAGCGAAAGGTACTTGTCGTAAACCTATCGCCGAGTCGAAAAGAGAGTCGAAACGGATGGTTGCCCGTATGGAGTCGAGAGCGCTGTATCGCTACGGACGTTGCTAGGAAATACGGAAAAGCTCGTCGCTCGGTTAGGTATCGATGACGGCTTGAAAAGTTTCGTTTCGCTTGTTCGCCCACTTTCTTTTACTTTGTTCGGAAAAGTTTGTTTGACTGCGATAAGCGCCGGAACGGTTCGTTAGGCCGCGGACGAGCATCACCGGGAGACTTCGACACTCGAGTTACGCCGTACACGCTAACTTTCCACTTGCGACTTTCCTCTCTGTCCCTCTCTCTCTCTCTCTCTCTCTGGGGCAGGTAAGAAGCCGAGCGCGGGCGGCATCGAACCCCTGATAAACTTCCTTCGCCGCTCGTAAAAACTCGACTCGCATCCAGCCGTACCGCCTGCAAAGAAGCTGAAAGTTAGACAAATTAACTGGAAATATTGTAGTCGTAGTCACTACCGACGAGTAAACAAATTCGCGAAACGTTAAAACTATGTATGTAGTTGTAGGATAGATTTTCGACGAGTCCCCCTCTAGCCCACTGGTGGAGCCCACTCCGGTGGCTCTCCGGGTACGTGTGATGCGATGTCCTGTCTACTCCAACACCTTGTCTCTGACTGAACTTTCCGACCGGGTACGCTGTCACATCGCGTCCAAGAGCAAAGGTTCCGACGCAGAGATATCGTCGCGTTAAAACCATCGATCCGGGGAATGGGCTGTTCGAAACACGAGTCTATGCTTCTGCCCGATGGTACAAACACAGCTCGGTCGGACCGATTCTACGATACTTTGCTTCGTTGACCCACATATCCCGGTGTAACGTTGAAGCAATATTGACTTAATATCCGTTCGAAATTGTCTATGTATAATAAATGCAAACAGGTATCGCGAGTTGACATCATAGCCACGTTACACGAGTCAATATTGTAATATCGTAGGTAAAAGTTCACTGGCGGATTCGATGTACCAGAATCCTATCGATGTTATACATATAGTATATTTGCATCGTTGTGGGAAAATCGATGATTAAATATCTGCACGATGGACTGCCGATACAGATATCTGGCCACACACGCTGGAATAGGAAGATTAATGCCAGTAAAGGTATGTATCGGGGTGAAACTGTCGAAACGGATGGTCATCGAATCGCTATCGTCTCCGCGGCAAGAAAAGAACAGGTCAGAGGAATCGGTTTCAACGGCTGCCAAGTGGAGAAACATTGTTGGATGAAGGGCAGACGTTTCGTAAACACCATTACTACATAGGCCAAACGAGCACGCGTTCCGCTGATTGTGAATGGAGAAATCACGATCGGGCATTCCCGAATAACGTCGAGTGTCCGCGTCCCGAAGAATCCCCGGGAATTGATCCTGACTGATATTCTTGGGAAAGAAAACAGGCCGACTTTACGAGGGCAACCCTGGAATGGATGCCGCAGTCAGCGAAACGACTCCTGAGATTCCCCGCGAGATTCTCAAGGACAGGCTGTAAACTTCAACGGTCAGACGTATAATAGCAAAGTCGTTCAGCCACACACACACACACACACACAGGAGCGTCGCATTTGCCACGAGGAAAAGGGGATGGAAACGAGGGCGTCCCGTCGAACGAGAAAAACGACGGCATTCCCATCGCGAGACCCGAGAAAACCTATTAGTTTACCGAACGCGGTCTAACTTTCCGCTCGCGTGTCGTAAGTCAATTATCTCTCGCGACGGCGACATCGTAACCCTTCCGTCACTGCTCGTGTCGCCTGACAAACTTCTAACGCGTGCTTCGAACGCATACTTGAACTCTATTATCGTCTATGTTTACATGTATGTATGTATGTATGTACATACGTACGGGCGCGCATACGCGATCGTGTACACAAGGATTAACGCGTTAAGCCCTGGCCGATATTATAAAAGATAAATTCGCTGATTGTGAGAAACGCGACATCCGCGAACGCGCATTCCGACAAAAAGACCGAGACGACAACGAGATCGGCCGTTCGGTGGGAAAACTCCAGCTGGCTGGGCTTACGAAGGCCGAAACTGAGCGGAGTGCCGCGAAAACGCTTAAATTCATGAAAAGGAACAAGTTTTTTACGAATCCCGTCTCGTACGGCCGCCATTGTCCACCGGGAATCTCGTCCTGTCTTGTCCCAGCTTCCGCTGGGAACCGTGCTTTTCTTCGGCTTAAAATTATCTTTCACAACGACGACCTCGCCTCTAGTTACTTCTCTCCGCGTCGAGGGATTTAGAACTTTTTCATTCGTGTCTGACAAATAATTACAGCTTTCCACTTAATTCAATCTTCGTCCTAGATTCGAACCCAAATTGGTAGCGTTGAGACCGACGCTAAATCGGCAAGAAGCCTCGAGAGCTTTAAATACCGGCGATATGGACAAGCATAGAAGCTATACATATAGGTCTATCTTCTCTCTGTCATCTGTCACCCCGGCGCGAAAAATGTCTTGCAAACGAAACTAATCGTTCCTCTTTCTCGTTGCTGAATATTACGTCGAAGCAAATTTACCATTTCCCACGGCTATCTTTGAAAGTAATCGATGTCGAGTGAAGAATACACACCGAACTACGTTCCCTTACTCGTTTCTCCGATCCTTCAAATCCATTAAAGTAAGCAAATAATAACGCTATTAAAAGGTTTAATCGAGATCGTTATTATCCGTTAAGAATCATCTCGGAATAGCGATATACATTTTCCGTTACTTTTCAAACCATTCCCCGCTGCGACTGGCCCATACCCCCCTTTCTTCCGCTCCCCCCCCCTCACTCTCTCTCGTTTGGAACTTTTAAATTGATTTCGGCAATCGAATGTAATTTATAGCGAGAACGATTATTCCGTCCCGAGGAATAAGAAAGCTATTTTTTATCACTTTAATTTCCGTTGCATTACGCGAACCATCTTCCCTCCTTTCTTTCAATTCAAACCCTTTCTCGTCCGACTGCTTAAACATTTGCCAAAGGTACGGTTTTTTTTATTACGTTATCACGTTTTTTGGTCCTTCGAGACCGCGATTCGTTCTAGCAGTAAATCCTTCGCGGTTTCTTTTCACCCGTGAGAAATCATGTCACCCAAAAACTGTCTTTCGAGTACTTTAATTCTTCCCCCTTCATTCTCCGTGACTGCGACTCGTGGCTAGGGTGGCCAGGGTGGCCAGGGTGGCCAAGGTCGTTAAACTAATATGGATTTGTTCCCAAGACTTGTCGAAGAAGAGACAGGGGAGGGGGAGGGTAGACGTAAGTATGTATGCAGATACGTAACGTCGCCGCATGAAAATAAAAGTATATGTAGCCAGTAGGAAGTAATTAGGAGAACCTAACACGGTGGTTTGGGATTAATTTCGAAAATGCTCGGGGAGCCGGTAAAAATGGCGTCCGTGGGCGAGGGAGGCGGTGAGAAACGTTGAAAAGCGTTCAACGAGGTTGCTGCTCATCCTGCTACCTTTTCACCGACGATATAAAAGATGAACTATAACTGCAGCTCTTTGCGTTCCACACTGATAATTAATTAAGATCAGCCAAAGGGCGGCCGACGTGCTTGGCGATTCCGTTTAAAAATTCCAAGAGTAGTTTTTTTGATCGTACGAATGCGTGGGAAATAGAAGCGTTAGCCACGATGCGGTAAGGTTTTCTCGTAGGAAGAAAGCAACAGGAGAATCGGACATTTTTCAAGAAACGGGGGAAAAAGAGGAAACGGAGAGAACGGTTAACAGTGACGGGAAATACTGCTGCCGGAAGTGGTGAAAGAGTAGTCGCGGCAATCAAGATAGACGAGGAGGGTGGTTGAGAGCGGAAGGGTGGGAGTTTCAGTGAATTTCTGTGCATCTCGAGAGGGCTTAATCCTGTCGGGGCTAAGAGGTTAGCACCTGTAAGCCCGTTTCAGGGCTTTATTCCCCCTGGAACTCTGCCAAAAACCTTCTGCCATCCGACAACGATCGTTACCCGTTCGGAGAAAGTTTCCGGGAAAAGTGTCGCTTGCTCGCGTTAACCTACTCCCTTACGTTTTTACCGTCGGAGCTTCGTTTACCGCGATAACTTTCAATTTGTACCAAGAACATCCGCTACATTCGCTTCCGCCACATTTCCGTACTTGGATGTTTCTTCGTCTAGCAGCAAAGATCGAGCAACGGTATCGATCTATTAGAATTTCGATGAATTCCCGCGATCAGCGACACGTAGTGCTCGTATTGGACGAAGAAATTAGAGATGAAAGTTTTAGCGGTTCGAAGAAGCCGTGCCGGCAGGGTGAAGGGGATTTCGTAGTCTAGTTTATAAGTTATTCCCGGGTCAGGTTATATGCATACATGCTGGTGAGACTGATTTAAATCATGCAGGGGATACGAGGGACACAAATACAACGCCGCATGTATGTAAGTTCGTTTCGGTCTAATGGTGAACTTTACCCAACATTCGAATGAATAATTAAACGCGAGACGTCGGACAAAGAGCAGGGTTTCACTTCGGCGAATCTCATCGGCGTGGCATCAAGCTCGTGGCACGGGCTATAGATAGAAAACGACCAAGCGTTACATCCAGATTCGAGGAAAAGTTACCAAAAACCACGTGACTCTGCACGCTGAGTCGCATATCTGTCCACGTAGATAGACCTTGTTACACTTGTCCTACTCCCGACTATCAGATTATCCTCGGGAGTTGCTTCCCGGGAAATAAAACAAACCCTGTCTCCGTGTGTTGCGCGATTACGGCGAGCCGGAAACCACGTTAACTTGGCGTTACATAGATAATCGCCGAGTATTGGCAATGGTAATAATTCTACGGTTACGGCAACCGCAGTTACCGGATTAGCGAGGTCGATTAGCACGAATTCGGAAAGCTTCGTTTCCCCTGTTCGTAATCCTCCAGAGATTTACCTTTAATCGAAATAAACAGATAAGTTTGATTCGTTCACCTCGCGTAGTTTTACGTATATTTCAATTTTGATGATTTCAACCGCGTGGAATTGCGAAGAATAACCACGTATTACGATTTCAGTCTGACGAGGAAGCCGACTTTTAGATATCCGCGGCTTTACAAACCGTCGATCGAATCGACGACGTTGCCAACGGGGGATGGACTGTACCTGTATATTTGAGCGTCCATGGTATCGCGGGTATTAGCCGGTCGGTTGTTCATCTGACATCGCATCGATCACGTAAACCCCGCGAGCAGCGTTTACAACGTCCGTCAACTAAACACAGCGAAACAAAGCCATTTCGAGCGACCACCGTTGCGAATCTGGCTGTACGAGATGAAGCTAGAAGAATCGTAACGATGTCGATGTTGTTAGCGGTGAAAAATTATGAAAAAGAAACGCGGTGCAGCCGAGTCGAGCAAGTTTCGAGATGGAGGTACAAAGATTGTTTTCAGTCGGTACGGATTCCGGAAAGAGTATGTACATACGAGTACATATGTACATACATGTATATCGAGCCGCGATACGTTGACCTACGCCACTGTTTCCCGCCCGCAACACGGGCTTCCGATCGAACGATGCGATTCGAGGCCACCGACCACACCGCAACCATGTATATTTCTACTTGTCCTGGTTTTCATCTGGCAAGGGTTGCACGCGGATGGTTCTAAGGAAATGACATATCAAAGCGAATGGACGCGGACGCGCGAGACGCACGTTGAGGAACGTTTTCGAAACACCCCGACGTTCGTATCCCGTTATGCCGTATCATTTCCATGAAGATTATCATTTCCGAGAGCAATTTTCACATTACGGGGATAACGTGAAATTGGAGTATCATTAATAAGACACTAAATCCGCGAAGATAATCAGCGTTCCATAACTCATAATTTTCATTCCGACCGTAACGTAGGGTTGTAGTCACGAGAGGCTCGAATCGTTAGTTTTGTTTAAAAACAAATTATAATTAATTAACGTTTCATTAAGAGCAATCGGAGGCGCGATTAAAATTTACCCTAAAGAATTGGTGTTTGTTAACGAAACCTCCCGATGGCTCTCGATTTCACGGTAATATGTATTCATCCGTGGACGAACGAAATACTTAATTGAAATGAATTTGCGGCAAGCAGGGATAAAGGAAACTGCGAACCGCGAGACTGATCCACGCTACGAACCTGCTAATCGCGACGGTCCGATCATCGAAGGCGTGTTGGAAAAAACAAGTCCAACCTAGAATGATCCCCCATCCCGATCCCACAGGATTCTTCGCGTTTTGTAGAGCTCGCGCAGTGCCGCAACGCCATCAGCGCGACGCGACGTAACGAACGAGCGTAACGTAAGCGGCAATTAAACAAAATTCCCCGATGTTTACGCAGGCTGTAGTTCCTCCAGATAAGAAAATCCCGTTTCGTATTACACCGAACCGTGGCGGATAGCGATCTTCCCATGTAACGGGTTCCTGTTAAGGACGAGTGGCCCCTTCGGAGCCCGTGAAAGGTGGCTCCGGCCACTGGGTCGGTAAAGATAAGGAAAACCTAGTGCTTCCTTCGTAAAAGAAAAAAGAGATATGTATACCCCTGGCGCATTATCATATAAAAGAGTCCGGTCGGAATTCGGTCATACCGCGACATGAAAAATAGACGGGTGGTCCCAAACCTATTCGTAACATCGCTGTGTGTGCACGAACATTTTTTCTTCAGCATTACGTTCAGCATTACGGAAGAATAAATCCCGCCTGTTTCTACTACTTTTGTATCTGACCATTTTCACCGGTAAAAATGTATTGGCCAGTTAATTAATCGATTTGCCTGTGTTTTTACAGACGGAAACAACTCTGCCGATACTATCTGGAGCAACGAGCAGCAAGTGAAACGATTCTACCCTACGTGATGGTTTACTCAAGACTCTTAGTGTTCAAGTTATGTTTTACCAATTGTTATATCGTAAGATCCGTTAATTAGTTAGGAATTATATCGTTCACTATACATGTATAGCACTTAGTTTGTAAGTGTGGCGATTGTAAATTTCGAGTCTTTGAACAAATTGTATTTATATGGCATATCACGAGTTTCGTAGTTTTACATGAAACCCATTCCCCTTACGCGTAAGGTAAGCCAAATAGGTTGGTAGTCGGTGAAAAATCAGGACTTCGTGCCACCTCTAATGCCGTTATGTATTCCTATTAGAAAGTAACGATGTTCGCGAATTTTTGGTCAGATATGCTGCATGATCAACGATCGGGTGACCTTGAACACGATAACGTCACTGTTAGAAGGGACGAAAGTCCCTTTCGAACGGAAATTTTCAAAAATTCCCGAAATCTGGACTTTGTAACAGGAACATAGAATGTCATGGGAGGTGGCACGAGTTCGGCCCGGTGACGGGCATCGTGTTCAAGGTCACCGGATGCACGAAACTTGCGGCTAATTTCCACGCGAGACTTATAATTAACCTGATGCATAAGCGAAAGGGATCGGAATAATTGTTAGAAACGAAGACACAGTTTGTACCAAATAGACAGGGTTTATTAATGCTTCGATACGTGTGATATACATACATGATGAAATACATATACAAGTTGTAAGTCAAATTCCGAACTATTAGTGTAACTTAAGTAATCCCTTAAGACAAAGTTACGATTATAAATATCTGTTGCAACAACAGCGAAGCTCGTTTCGCGAGGCCGCGATGTCCTAGGATAGAACTTCGCGTGGAAAGAACCCTATAAATCATAGAGATCAAGCGTTAATGTACAATATAATATCGAAGTAACTAATAATTTTTAAACTTACTATAATCTGCACGGAAACTCTGTAACGTGAGATTTTTTTAACGAAATTAATTCGCGTATAAAAGAATATCCTCCTGTTGCCACTTACCCGTTACATACATGTACTTGTGAATTCACTATCAGTCTTTCTCTTGACAGCGATGACATAATTGATACGCGCAAACTACAACTTCTATACGATCTTCTCACCTCTGGCCCATGGTAATCCTAGATTCGAACCCAACATGGTAAGGCAGACAGGTTGGACAGGTCAAGTCTGGTTGAGTCTGGTTAAGTATCTTGGATATGTTAGGTCTAGGTTGAGTCTGGTTCGGTCGTGTTAAGTTGGTTAGGTACGTCCGAAACCCGCTTACCAGGTAACACGGCTTCACGTGCTTAATTCTCGCGATGTTCGAACAACGTAACGAGCACCGAAAATGTAAACGGCTCGATACATGCCGATAATCCGGATAAAAACTGTCCACTCCTGAATATTTCCCTTGGATGAAGTTGCGCGTGATTTGTTAGTTAAATCTCCCTATTACGATGTTGTTTTTTCTTCCTCGCTACATACATGTATACGTAAGTAAGTACATACATATGCACTCGTATAAACGGGAATCGAAACCGCGGACGGTTCTCTTATTTAATGCCGTGCATTATCGTTGGGTGAAAACGTTAATTGGTCGAGCTTCGACTAACCATCGGAAATCCCATTCGAATATCGATCGGTGTTTACCGGATATAAATATCACGGCACGCGCGTCGTTCGAACGATATTTTGTTAAACCTGAATTATTCTAGCTTGCAAATTTACACCGGTATTCCTATTGCCGTACGGAAGGTTAATATTTGGTCGTGTAATCGTGGCAGCCACGAACGTTGGATCGGGATTTAAAGGAGGGATTGGCCGAGACGGGCGGACCGGACTGGACCGGACTGGACCGGACCGGGCGTCGCGTAGCTACCCGGCTTTCGTCGAACCCCGAGCGAGTCATTCTTCATAATATTTCCGCGATATTTCATGAAAAGCTTCGATGACATCCGGCAGCCGAATAGGGCCATACATCCCCGGTACATCGGGAACGAGTTTTAATCGCGGATAAATCGACGACAGTTAGTCGTACACTGGGAATTCGAGCTCTTGCCAGAAATATTTCCATTCCTGATACGTTCGTGTATACATACATATATGCGTATGTATAACTGTGTTTTTGACGAAACTCTTATCACTATTCGTTTGCGCATTCCGTCGAAAATTATTGCTATTTCAAATCATTGTTCGAGATAATTATTTAAAAGCATACCCACGTCGAAAACCCGTTATTTCGAAACGCGGCGCTTTTCAAATAATTATTCGAACTAGTTGCAGAGAAGTGACCCCGTAAACTAATTAGTCGGAATAATAATTAAAATTCCTACTTCGTAACGTCTGGAATGATTATTAAATGAAATTCATCGAACGGAACTGTTCGAGAAATATTTGCAAATATTCCCCGGTGAAGCGAGTTTGCATACGAACTTGTTTCTGGGAAGTCGTAATGACAGTGAAAAGGCGCGGCCGATTTAGGTCGTCTACAGCCTTTTTGCGCATTCGTTCGCTTCCGCGAGTCTCGCAGCTCAAGGGGGGAGCATTTTTAAACAGATACTTGCCATAATGCTGGACGATCTTTAAACGAACGAATTCAGCTTGGCAAATCCTTGGGAACGATGTTTTTATGCATCTCGATCGTTTCACGTTGAACGCACCATAAATAAATAGGTATACTTTCCTGTCAACTATAATTCCCCAGCGTTAATGCCCCCGTTAAACGTGGAATCGACGCACGGACGGCACTGGGTAATTCATCGCGTACAAATGCGTGTCGGGTTTTACCATTGTGTACGAAAGTATAATCGGAATCGTTAACAATAGCTGTGAGCAGAGTCCATGAAATATTTCGTATACAAGTAACGAGTGTTGACTCGAGCCCCGTCTCCTATGAAAAAAGATTTGATTATCGTCAACGTGTAACCGGTATTTGTAGAATCGATCCGTTAGCTCGCGAGAAATCGTTAGGTTAATGTAACACGTGTAATGACAGCGTCACCCCGACCGACAAAACCGGCGATACGCATCGCAGAAGGGGTATCTTTCGTACGATCGTTAATATTATATGGATGTATAGTGTATTGTATGTATATTTTCTCATATTTCCTCGGTGTCCAAAGAAAGTATAAGAAAGCATCGTTGATCGAGTTCAATACCGTTTACGGGTCACTCGCGTCCCGCCTCTACGTACATATGTATGTATATGCATACGTAGTACGAATAGTTACATAAATATGTATAATATCATTGGTGAGGAAAGGGCGCTGGAACACCGCTTCCGGTTCGAAAGGTCTTTTACGAGATCGTACCGCTGCAAAGGCTTCGCGGGAAAATCTCGAGGATACTGGAAAAAATAGCGATTCGGACAACTTTTCAGCCCATGCCGCGTACGGTCTTTATTTTTACCCGTTCGTTCTATCTTCTCCGGGGGATTTACACCTGGTCCCGTTCGCGCTTTTTATTCATGATATTCGTTCGGGGGAGATTTCGCAGGTCGCGTATTAAAAAATGGCTGCGCATTATCGGGGCTTAAAAGCGTCGTTCGTCAAGTCGCGCTGAGCGGATTTGGTGCCTCGTGCAAGAACGATTACACCCCCACCCTGACCCGGCTCGTTTTTCATACTTTTCCAAGACTTTGTTCGAGAACGCTTCTCTCGTCGTCCTATCTCTCCGTTTGGACACTCGAGCCGCCTCTCTCTCTCTCTCTCTCTCTCTCCCCGAAGAATGTTTTCTCGTTCGAGCGCAGCACCGCGTATATGTATAATATGCTTAGAGACCTATTCTATCTATTCGAGGGGATATCTATTCGAACGCGAAGCGGCTTTCGTTAACCGGAAGGAAGAACGGTTGACAAAGCGCGGGAACGAATTAGTTTCACGCCTTGATTTTTCCTTCTCGGACCGGATTTGAGTTTCCTCCGATTTTTTCTCTACCCTCTATCGAATTCAATTCCTTTTTTCCCTTTTTTCTACTCCCTCCCTGTCGGTCGATTACACGGTAGGTCGTCGCGGTAACCCGAGAACCCGCCCTTATAATGTAAACGAACCGGCCGGGATTCCGCTTTTACGTTTCACGGGGAATCGAATCGAATCGCCTGCCACGTCTTCTTCGATTCACAGCACCCTCCCTCTTGCTGCGATCCTTGGAAAATCTCGGAAGGTTCCGGGGCTCGAACAACGGCAAACTTCGATCGTAACTCGTAAGAGGGATTCAAAAGTGGCATCGCAAACGGAAAAGAAACTACCGTGGAAATTTCTTCCCCCCACCTGCCACGCTGTTGTACGGTCCATGGAGATTTTATCGCTATATCGTCGACCGAACCTAACCAGATTTCGTAGTTCGTTTATCAAAACCAACCGCGGCAAATGGCAAGAGCTCGTTCAAGGATTACATATTTTTCGAGTATTACCTACCCGCTGATAAGCCTGGACGTTTTACCAGGAAATCCATGATACCACGGGTTTCTTCTAGGTCTACGTACGCGTTTCCAGACATTCCCACGGATGAAATCTCACCGACGGAAAATCCCTCCAGAGGTACGAATTTAAATTAAACCAATCATCGCTGCCGACGTTAAACGGGCGTTAAACTTCCGGACGAGTTTCGACCAAGAAGATATGAAAGCAGAGTTAAGAATGCGAAATTCTTGCCAGTCCGGATACCGAAGGAATTCCTACAGTTCTACCTGTGCGTACATGTATGCGTGGGTGTGTGTAACTGGAAGAGTTAGCACGGGGAGATGGTAGAACGGGCAGCGTGCCAATGGAGCACCAAACCCCTCATTGATCGCGTGCCTCTCTCTCTCTCCCTCTTTCGCACGCTCCCCCTTCACTCCTTCGCCCGTTCTTCCGCCCTCTTCCCATCCCGAAATTCTCCCGTTTCTCTCTCGTGCTTGCTCGTAGACGGGCAACGTGCCAGCACACACTGATGTAATTAACACCCCGGCCTGACTCCGACTCTCCCGGCTCTCTCTCTATCTCTTCTCTCTCTCTCTCTCTCTCTCTCTCTACACCTACCTACCTACCTATCTCTCTTCGTTTCTCTTCCGTCTAGAGCTTTCGAGCTTTTCCCTCCGGGAAAGCCATTGTCGAATAGAAGCACCTTCTCTCCCCTCCCGACACTCTTGTACGGAGCTGCGGTATTTACGGCGGGACAAATCAGCCGATCTTTGAAAATCAGATTTTCACGTCGCTAGAGAATTCTCGGAGAAGATGGTGTGACGGAGGGCGGGACGAGAAAACGGCCAACGAATAGAATCAACGAGAAGTATTTCAGAAATTCGCTATTTTTGTCGAAAATTTGAGCCAACCGGTGAATGGGTAATCGGACGTATGTACATACATACGTACTGCGGAATACGCCACCGAAAGGTGTTTACAGCTTTTCGCCGGAAAGTCACGCTTTCGTCTAGTTTGAACTAACAAAGCCTCGCTAGGGTTGCGTAGCCACTCGAAATCGACGCAGGCTACACGCGTGTGTTACCTGATTTTCGCTATTGCGTCTGTTTGCGTCGAACTCGAATTGATTCGTCTGGCCATCGAATTTTGAGCGCCGTTCGAAGTGTGTAATTAAGCCCGGCGATTTTAAAGGCGAGACGGATAACGATTCACGTTATCCGGTTCGAGATACTCGTTTGCGCGACGACGACACATCAACGAGAACCACTCGAAGACGTTAAGGACGACGGTAACTAGGATTGGAAGCACCACTCGGAGCTTTAATTCGACAACCTGGAAAAAAGAAAGGGGCGTCTCGTGGTACTAAGCTTTTACGTCGGGCATTTTTGGTTCACTGGATCGTAATCGAGCAGCTCAGTGATAACGCTGAAAAAAAACTGTACTATCACAACGATTGAACGCGATTCCTTCCCGAACGGCGATTCGATCCGGCGTTCACCGTATTTACGGAACCGATGGCGTGAGTTTGAAAAGTTTCATCGTTACGTATGTTTCTAACGGTACCTTCGAACGATAACGGTACTTTCGAACGTTCGAGCGGCACGACCGTGCTGCTCTTTGTAATTCAAAGTTTGAGTGGAACGTCAGAAAGATGCCCATGTGCCCTTGGAAACTGACTGCGCGACAATTCCCCGTACCACGCGATACCGCGAGTGTATGCATGTATCTACATATATATCTACATACATACATACGTTCGCGCAACTAATTATCCCGATTAACGATCCAAGCTGATTTCTCTCGTTGCCCTCCCTCTCCCTCTCTCTCTCTCTCTCGCTCGCTGCCTCCCTCCCTCCCACCCTCCCTCCGTCCCGCCCTCGCTGCCGCTCCATCTCCCGTTCTCGCGATCTGTGCTCTTCGCTTTCCTCCGATTTCCATTCGTGACCGCGTTCGGAAATCTCTTCCGAACTGACTGACTATAACGAAGTACGATACAACGACTGTTAAATCGCTCGCTGGGAAACTAACAAAATCTGACGAAATCTGACGACACCTGACGGCTCTGTCACGATTCCAAGGTTTGAACGACGACGCGTGCGTACAATTTAGGGATTGTGCGAAGAGGCCCTGGTAAAGAAAGCGAGCAGCCTCGGACCGCTAACCACTTAATTAGGCGTCTAACAGTTCCCCTCGTCCAACGACGAACAAGGGACCGTGGTGAACGGCCATCAGCTTTCCGTCAGGTTCTTCGTCGGACACACCGGTACGCCAAACGTTCCTAAGTCACGGAACCACTTGCTCCCGAACGAATTTGGATAGAGAGAATAATTCCACACGCGGAATGTTCCGTAATGCGACATTCGGCAACGGTGAAGCGAGTTTCGAATAAAAATGATTTATCGATCGGGAGTGCATACTTGCGAAAGCTCAAGTTGAAAATCGGTCGGGTAGGGGGGCAGACGTTCAAATAGTAATTACTCTAGAGATTCGAGTGACCGTTAATACGTATTTCCATGTGCCCCCTAACGTATGAACGACGGACGTGAACGTATCTCCGGTTCTATCCAGTAAATACCGACTATCCGACTAACCGTGCTACCGGTTCCGAACTGCCTTACTACATACCTTATCACCGTGACTTATCCCTCTCCACGTGTCATCGGTCTTACGTGTTACAGGCGGAATATCCGGATGCGTCCCAGCACGTGTTCCGTGTCTAGTCCGAGAACCGCTCGAATTTGTCCGAGACTTCCTATCGCGGTTCAGGCGAATCTGCAAATAAATCTGTCGATCTCTGATCGCCGCCACCGCCCGCGCCACCGCCTGCGCCGCCGCCTCCTCTACTTACGGGTTACGAATGGCTTCGAGAAGAGGATTCGAGGATCCGAGTATCCGATCGATCATCCTACACACAAACGTTTCTACGTATTCGAAAATCCCATCGCTCTCAATTTCGTTGGATTAAACCCAGAGTGATTCACTCGATCGGTTCGTCATGTGTTTGCTACGTTTTTTTTTAACGGCCATCTTCTTTTCTCCAAAGAGATACTTTCAAAAGTTATTCTCGCGCAGCGCACCATTATCCAGAATACACTGTACACGTTCCAGCGACGAAATTAAACGTCCCGAGTCTAAAAGTTATCCCCCGTGCAAAATAGTCGCGAAACCCTCGACACTGGGCGATATTATAATTGCAGTCGAGTCAAAAGAACCCCACGCTTGATTCTCTATTTTTCTCCCCGGTCGACGATTCCTGCGGCTGTTGTCCACTGGAGCGGTTTTCCGTAACTGTGCGTTTCCCGCATGAAAAGCTCCACTTACATTCAGGCGAAACTTTTTGTCAACCGGGATTTAATTAAATTAAATTGCGAGTTCTATTCAGCCGTTTGTGTAGCAGGGAGAGGAGAGACGCGAGAGAGCGAGCGAAAAGGAAAACGCATCTTCGCCGTCCCCGTGGAACGCGGGCCCGTTGCGTCTCGCTTTTTAGATCCACCCGTTAAGTTCATTACTTGCCGACCTCTGCCGGGGCCGGAGGACAAACAATCAGGAAACTACTTCCATTTAGTTCAGTTTGGATAGACCGCCCTTCGACCCCCAAAGGCTCACCAGCTCTAATTCATCGTCCGTCACAGAAAATTTCGCCGAAACGTTTAATTATGCCGGATCCCGTAAGCGTCCTTGATTCTCTCCGACATTGCCTTTTCTCGCGTTCCAGCGTTCCACGTTTGCCAGGAGAAAAATTCAAAACGCTCGCCGCAAGATTCGACGACTCTGAAAATAGAAGGTCCGAGTTTGATTCGTATACTTTTCCATTATCGGCTGCTAAACACAGACGGTAAGACGTTTTAAATCTATCGGTTAACAACGAGTCCGTAAATAACATTTTCGACAGAGTATAGAACGCTCCCCAGGCAGGTATACATACATACATACATACATACGTAGATGGATCCGTTGGAACATACGTATACGTGTACGTATGTATATGTATACATATATGTATGTATGTATAGATGGTATATGTTTGGCATTGCAGGGCTACGGAGCAGACGGCACTGGTCTCTTATTCAGAACGCATATGTTATTCGTTTAGCCCGCGTCGTACGTGGCTGGCTTGTCGCGGGAACTGCACACGGGCGCACACGTGCACCGCATCCTAAAACTCCGTACCGAACTGTCTCCCGTCCTCCGGACACACTTTTATCCGGTCGTGTTCGTTCGATGGTAAAAATGATAGGAGTCTGGTCGCGGCTCTCCATCCGATGCGACGCTCGGGGAGAATTTTCCTTATTTTTCGACACAGTCTCGTTAGAGCTGCCGCTCGGCAATATTAGCCAACTTTTCGACGTCCGCCGAGATGTATCCTCGCTAACACACCAAACGATCGAGCGTCGGTGTTAACGACATTACTGGCGCAATTTCAACCGATCGATCGTACGATGTACTTGACCGACTGGTAATCAGCCGTGTCACGCGCACACCAACGATGCCCGGACGGTAGGCGTTATGAGAAATCACTTATTAACGATAAAGCGAGAATCGACGGGGGACGGAAGTGGAATCGAACCATGTGACAGACCTCCATTTTCTGCCGATACTATTCTTTCCAGGTACATATTATTTTCATCCCTCTTAATCGCGGCCGTTTAACCGATCGAACAGCCAGCAATTACAATATATGTATGTATCCCACGGAGATGTTTTCGCGGTCCTATGGAGCATCGGTAGAATACTTCCGATTCACCATACATCGTCGAGAAAAGTGTATACTTTTCACCGAGTATCGGCTTGCTCGCGCGTCCCAAAAGGATTAACGAGTAAAGTGGCGGAATAAGGAGCTCTTAATTCGGTATTCTTAATTTGATACGAGTACCACTTTCGATTTACTTTTAAACTCGACGCTCCGAGAATTTTCCCAGCCGTAACGTCCTCGGCCGTTTTACATTTTCGTATCGGTAAACGTGTTTGCACGATCGTCTGGCAACGTGAAACGTCGCACGGATAACACATTTTCATGGAAAAGTCTCGAAAGAGCAGCGAATACGGATAAATAACCCGAGGACGCATAAATTAAGTACGCGAGGGTACAGTTACCTACAAAATTCTTCTTACTTAACTCTCCCTCTTTCACCAATCTCCACTAACCACTCGAATTACGAACGTTTCTTAATTACAACCTATCTACCTATTCCTCTGTCCCTCTACCCCTCGAGTATCTGCTCGCGATGAAATTTATCGAGCTCTTCGGACCGGACCTAACTACACGCTACTATAATAGGACGGCGATAACGCCAAGATGAATAAAGGTGATTGGCTAGCGAGACTTTTGCTAGCCACTGGATCGCAACGACGTTCGATCGTATTCGTGAGCAGCGTAAATAAACGAGTTGGTACCGATCACAGGGTAAGGTCGCCGCGGCGCGGCGTGTCGTTGTACGTATGTATGTATATACATACACATATGTATGTATAATACATACAGCTATGTAGGATAGGAGCGATAGAAGCGCGGTAACGAGGCTGTCGTCCCGCTCGGACTTTCGATTATTTCGCAGTGGAACGTGCACCCGTATACCCGGGACGTTGAGTATTTTTAAGCCCGTTCCTGGGTAGAAACTTCGATACTACCGGCTACGATAGCTACAACTTCATACAAGTTTAACGGCCCTCGGACCCGCGCAAACGTCGCTCGTTCCCTTATCTGGCGGGAGGCGGGGGCGTGAATTATCTTAAACCTTTCTTACTTCTCCGCTCGTCTCTCCGTCCGCGTCGTGGCGCTACATTGTTTTTTACACTCGCGAAAATACACCAGGGGGATCGGTTATCATGTCGCTTGCGAACAAATATCTAGCCGCTCGAATTTCAGCAAAAAATCTATCCATCCTGAATACGAAATCGAACAATTTTCCTCGGACATCGCAGGATACGTTGAAACTCGTTCCCAGAGCTTTGTACGGCACGCGTCGCGTGACAGTATGTATTAAAGTATGTATGTAAAATAACCATCTTTGCAACCGGAAAGAGTGCTGCAAGTTCGATCGCGAAAGAGAAAGTAGGAGAATCGATCGTCGATTCGTTTGACGTGAAAATATCGTTAACGACGCTGGCGAACGTACGAAAATAATAGTTTACAGCGATAGAGGTAACCGGAACGAGATCGATGCTCCCGGCAATTTCGCGTCCGGTTCAGCCATCGGGTTGGTGGCGAAATTTTCAGCGGGCGTTGCCAAACGTGCCTGATTAATTCGTCGCAGAGTCGAACGGAATTAATTACGGTAATTAATTTTGCAAGGGCGACCCAATTAGACGGCGGCCCACTCGATTTTTACCGGAGCACCTCGATCGTGCGTACGAAACACGACAGCTCGCGTGTTCGCGAAATGTCACGGTGGGAGCGTGCGTCATCAATATTAATAAACGCTCTTTATTTTTCCGGGCTCTCCCGGAACGAGAAATTTCACGTATAATTCGAAATTTACTATTCATTCGCGAGCGAGGCGTGTGCGCACCGCGAGCAGCCAAAAATGTTGAACGCCACGTCGCGTCGGGCAAATATTTACCTCCCGCCACCGTGCCGCTTCCGTAACGAGCTTCGTCGTTAATTCTTCGTGCCGTATGATTGTAAATGTCCGGCATGTACATACGTTCCAAGTAACGCCCGACGGGACACCTCGACTACACCGCTCTTTTTCGTCATGGGGTCGACAGGTTTACTGCGACGAATTTCTCGTATAAGTCTATACTCGCAACGATGCTCGACGACCGACGGATTTGTTCGCGGTGATTGTTCTTGCACTTTGGCCGATTACCCTGGAAATCCATGGAGTTTAATCGATAAGTAGAACGGTATCGTAAAGCCTTCGCGGAGTGTGAACAAATCTCGCGACAGGTATGTATCCAGCCTTTCCGGTCTCGCCGACTTTTTCCGCATTCTCCCGGTGTCAGTTTCACGATGCGCGCAAATTATCGCCGTCAAGCCGGGATTTATCGTTTTCGCAGTGGTAGGTGGCTCTGTTTGTTTTATACGGCACTCGTATCGAGCACGGCGACTCG
This sequence comes from Mimumesa dahlbomi, assembly GCA_917499265.3. Taxonomy (NCBI): domain Eukaryota; kingdom Metazoa; phylum Arthropoda; class Insecta; order Hymenoptera; family Crabronidae; genus Mimumesa; species Mimumesa dahlbomi. The sequence goes on along the minus strand of OU824125.1, from coordinate 12,395,644 downwards.
TTTGAAATTACGCGCGGCAGACCGTCAACGTCCACGTTGAACAGAGACGAACGGAGAAGAACGAAAGACAACCGGTGGAAACACGAACAGGCGCGGCACGGCGAGAAGCTGAAATTTTCCCAAACCCGTCAGATTTCTGTCGAGTGAATCGCGGTATTTGTACGCGACAGGTATGCAGGTGTCCGTTTCGTAACGAGTTCTCGTACCGTGAGAATCCCACCACCCGCCTATTTCGTTTGTCCTTTTCTACGCCGAAAAGTCAACATTTTCAAGCCGATCAGATTTTCGAATACGATAACACTTGGAACGTATTACAACGTGAAAACGATCGAGCTCGAATCTAGAGAAATCGGAAGTCGCGCCAACGTCGATTAATCGGTGTCGAAAATTTCCCGATTCGATCGCGTACACTGGCGGTGATAGTTCGTTACGAGAGGGACGGAGGAGCAGAGAGAGAGAGAGAGAGAGAGAGAGAGAGAGAGAGAGAGAGAGAGAGAGAGAGAGAGAGAGAGAGAGAGAGAGGTAGAAAGCAAGGGGTGAAAAGAGGACTCGAAACGCGTAATTTAAATAGCCAGACAGCCGAGGAACGCGGTGGCGGATTCCATTAAAACTTTTGCACCCCCGCCCGTACGAGAAGTGACACGTACACCCGCATACTGCGCGGACAAAGTAATACATTTTAAAGAATTTCAGACACGAAATTTACGTTGGAAAAGTTTACGGGGCGAATGAAATAAAGGACGATTCCAGAACGTGATACGATACCGTCTCTGATAAGAATATTATCCGAAACACGTAGGTTTCTGAGGTATTCTCAAGCTGGCGTCATGTCGCGACTTCGATACCGTCCGCGTTCGCCCTACGCACCATCGTCACCTCGAAAAGATATGCAACAGCGTAAAGCGATGCTCGGCATAGGCTCTGGTTACCGCAGAGTCCCATAATCCAAACGCAGACACCGTCCGTTTGAACTCGTCGGAGATTCTGCCGAGTCGACGGTAAAGCCGGCAACGCGGTTGGTTCGCACGTTTCACAAATACGAGGCAGTATTCGGGAAGTCGCGGGGCGGCGCGGTCTTCCGGGCTGTGAATCCTTCGGAATCGACGTTTCCAGGAGGACGTGCCCGACTGCGATCGAGACCACGGCGTGCAACACGCGAGAACCTTGTTATCGCGATAATTCTGCCAAACCGGAGTGCACGGCGGAACGCCGTTAGACTTGTTTCGGTTTCGAGACCGGAAGCTGTATCGATGTTTCACGGACTTTTTCGGAGAAACAGGGATGCGACGTGGAAATGCCACGCTGACGGGTCAAAAGAACCGATTACATGCTAATTTGTTACCGTTGTTCATCTTTTCGCGATCTTTTCGCGATATGCGTACCGTCTTTTTTATTCCGTGTAATCTTTTTCCAGAACAATGGTAAGTAAAGCTCAACTTTGTATTATATCTTCGCGTAATATTAATCGTTCCGCGTAGAATGGCAACATACGCGAGGTCTGATACAATTTTCATGCGAATGTTAATTTCGAGTTTACTGGAACGAATTGCTTTAGCAGGATGTAATAAGCGGCGTTATTATGTATTTTCTATTTATATTACCCGCTATTGCCAGACCAGAGGGATAAGCAGGCTTTACGATATTGTGCATAAATTATGGAATATGCGATTCGCATTTTGCAAAAAGGTTTCAGCTCGTATCGATAATAAGCCCTTTTAAGCCTCTGGAAAAATAAATCCCAGCAAATCCGCGGACAAAGATTTGTGTTGCACGTTCCAACGGGTTGTAAGGAGTATGAAGTACGCATTCGCAAAAATCGCTCGAAAATCGAATCTACCGTTCGCATCCGTTCCACCGCGTGAAAGCAGGACGCGGCCACGCGGACAGAGCGGTCGTGCGTGTGCCCGAATGCGAACAAATCTCCTCCGCAGAGGGGAACGAGAGCACCATCGGAAGGGACAATGAGCGATTCACGAGAAGAATCGTCGCGAACGAGAGGAAAACGAGGCCGAAAGAGGGAAACGAGACGACGCCGACGCGACGAAAGAAAGCGGCGAACGATGGCGAAAAATAAGAGCGGAAATATTGAAAAGTGCCGCGTGCTATCGGGGAACGCTTTACCTCGTACGGCTGATTGTTCGGATTCAAACGTGAACGAGGCTCGACGAGGACGCCCTACGAGGACGCCCTACGAGGGTCTCGTCAGGGTATAAAAGAAAAAGACGACAGCCTTATCTTCCTCGTTGCCCCATCCTCCTGCGCGACGGTTCAAGTTTCTAGGCCTCGAATTTCTACGATGTTTCCTTTTCGCGTAGCCCCGTTCGTTCTTTCTCAACGTTGGCTGGCGAGTGCTCGAGTGCTCGAGTGCTCGAGGGTGAATAGCGATGGGTGCGCGGTGGTCGTCGAGTGACCGTTCGATCGCTGGAACCCCGCTTGTCTCGCGACGGCGAGTCTCGAGGTGGAATGGACGGCGCACTGTCCGTGGAATTAAGTGGACAAAAATTTCGGAATTCTCCAACCACTCTGCGGAAACTAGCGGGAAACGGAGAGAAAGGGCCTCCGCGGAACTTCCAACAGCGAAACTTTGCGCTCCGACAAACTTATCGCCAAGCGGACCGACGGCCCTGATACGAACGAATGGACGGGCGGAGTGTCCTCTCGTGAAACTTTGATCGCCTTTCGTCCGTCGGAGCTCTTTCGACGGGACATTCTTTCGGCGTTGAGTAATAATAGGTTCGATCCTAGAGGGATTATCAAATGTTTCGTGATACTTGAACTGGACTTGGATGTATCGTTTTCTACAGATACCTACGGTGATTTGGAAATCTAACGAGACACGCCCAGCTGGCGCGAGAAGGCGGTCGGTATAGCGCGTTTCAAAGATTCTCTCCTGAACGTATTTGCCGAGTAAGGAGTGAAAGGGGAACGGAGCAAATCGGTGTCGTATCGCTGGCAAATCGGACAAACCGATGTTTCCATCCTACTCGGGCCGAGTAGAAGGACGAGAGACGAGGATCGGCACGAGAAGCTAGACGGTCGTTCGAGGCGGCTGGCGAAATAATCTCAAAGAATACCCCGAGCTAAGAACGGTGGGGCTTTCAACGAAAAGGAGTAACGTTCCCCGAGATAAGAAGGCTCTAACGAGCACGTGTCTCGTATTTGCAACAAACGAGGGTGAATGGAAGAGAATGGAAGGGATCAAGAAGGGGAGTCCGAGAAAATGTGCCATCCCGGGAAACAACGGGAAAAAGGACGCGCGCGCGTCCACGGAATAATTGTCCGCTGATAAAACATTGAGTCGATCGAAATATTTGCTTTTTCTATTGCCCGTTTCAGCTAAATTTCGCGGAGCCAGACTCGACGAGTGGGCATGAATCGAGATGCACGACACCGGGGGAACAACGAACATGTGGAAACGCGAAAAATACAGACCGAAGGTAGCGCGATGTCGGTATATGGTAGGCGTCGAGTCGGCCCGGCCCCTCTTTTGTCGCCAGCAGCCACTAGACGGTAATTAACCGTGGCTAATGGGATTAAAGCGCCGCATAATGGCGTCGACCGACTTCCGGTATCGTCGTGCTATCAGGGCCAAGGGCCTCGAAATATTCACGCGGTGCTAGTCGAAAGCCCGAGAAGGATTTTAATCGGTTGAAATTTACGCGACCGGAACAGAGACGATGCCTTCGGTACGAAGCCAGCCCGACTATCCTCTTCCATCGTCGCTTCCGCGGGACAAAGGGCCAGTTTAAGGAAGCAAAAAGAGGTGACGAGCCGTTTAAACCTTTGTGAGTCCGGACCGGCCCGGAAGAGGCCGCTGGTCCGACGTGAGCATTTCAAGTTCATTGTTTTGCCACGCTCCGGCGTCGCTTATTGTCCCTCGCAAGCCCTCTCGAAATCCCTCTCGAAAGCCCTCTCGAAAGCCCTCTCGAAAGCCCTCCCGAAAGCCCTCTCGCAAGCCCTCTCGCAAGCCCTCTCGAATGCACTCCGGGAAAAGAAACCAGCCTCTCGGACTTGTCTCTAGCCGACTCGCAAACGTTACGTTAACGTACGAGCTAACGCGGCTGCATCGGAATCGGATAACACGACGAGTTTCCGTTCTGCCCGCTGATGGTGCTTCGTTTAAGAAAAATAATTCCATAACGATGGCTCTTGAGGTATGACTTGACAGATGGACGAGACGGTTTACCTGCGATAATTGCTTCTGCAGTAGGAGCTTTCAGTCTCGAGTTCACGACGGTTCGATTATATTTCCGTCCGAGTTTTACGCGGCAGGATTCGAATGTGAATAGCTTCGTCGTTGAATGACTCGAGATGTAACGTATCGAACGTCGGTAACGATGCACATAATTTTAAGTAGGGTTAGTAAGCCGGTACCTGGAGCTCCGGCACCGAGATCTAGGAACAATGACGGATTTGCGATTCGTTAGAGAAAGCCCGAATCTTGCGGGAATCCGCTCGCAGGTCCCCAGCGGTTCGTTAACCCTTCTACGCGGCCCTACGGTCTCGACGCGAGGGAGTTTAATCTTCGAAACTTACTCGGGCCTGCGGTCTGGTTGGAATCTGCAGCCTGGTTAAAAATCCTTACGAACCTAAATACCAAGTCTGCCTGGAACAATTGCGTGCTGGAAAATATTCGCCTCGGTGAACCGCTCGGAAATCTGCTCGATAATGGCGGGGATGTTTTACGCCAGCCGAAACGTCGAACATTCCCGTTTGTAGACGTAGCAGATATCTCTTACAAGTAGTCGGATAGGAAGACGTTCCCGAATTTCTACCGAGGCAACGTAGTCGTTGACTGAGCTCCGCTCGGGTTGCTAGTAAATCTCGATTCACCGTTTCTATCTGTCGAGCTGTAATTGCGGTACACTGGGCGAAACTTCGTCATCGAAATCTCAAAAGCTAAGTAAGACCGGAGTTGCGCAAGAAGGAACTCCTTCGAGAACGGGACCGCGTTTCCGCCGGTGAACTCTCTTTTGAGAAGCGAAACGTACAACGGAGAAAGGAGAAACTTGCCGAGAGCCGAATCCTTTGAACCACGCGGCCACAACGCCATATCGATTTATACGCCACCGAACGCGTGTCCCGGATCGTTCCCCGTTCCGTTTGTTCGTGTCGCTACAAATTCCACACCCAAACCCGGCGACGCGACGCTCAAAATAAGAAACGTCCGATAAGACTACCGGTAGATGGAGCTGTGTAATTAGTTAAGGCACGAGTCACCAAAGTAGCTACGTATTTACATACGTACATACGTATATGTACATATGTACGCGACAGCAACGGACCTACGTATGTAGTACAGACGTAGTTGCCGCGTTGTTTGAACCTCGGTGTCGTAGCGCAAACTAAAACCGCATCGAGATCGTGGCTTCCACCAACGGATCGAACTTTTGCCAACCCTTTGACCTTCCTTGACGTCGGTTTCGTCCGCTCTGGCTGTGGACGTGTCGGCACCTTTCAAAGTAACGTTCACGAGGAGTGCCGTCGACCAAGATCCCATTAAATACGGCAACACCATCGTTCGAGATATAGAATGCTTTTCCCTTCTAAAGCTACCTATACGTATATCCAGTTCTACCATTTCTTTCCCCTCGCTTTCTCGCTTTTTCGCTTTTTCGCTTTTTCGCTTTTTCGCTTTCTGGCTTTCTCGCTTTCTCCTCTTCCCAACCACGCGTATATCTATGTATGTAGGTACTACAGCCGCGTACATACATACATATATATGATCGTAAAGCGGGATAAGCTCGAAAGAATCGTACATTCTCGTTTCAATTGTCACCAGTGATTTTATTTATCCCTGACGTTTCGAGACTGACACCACTCGGACTTTACCGAACATCGTCCTGGGATTCGTTTCCACCCTTCTGCTTAGTAGGTTACTCCGAAAAGTTGGATTTTCTTGCGCGACAAATATTCCCGGGAATTACTTTTACTTTCTGCCCGTAATGCTTGCCGCGGCATACATATACCTTGGTTAGCGCAGCTATTTCTCTGTTTCGTTATTATTTCGGATGGGAACGCTAGTTAAAGGCCCTATTCGTTACCGTGAAATCCTCCTATCTTCGTGAACGCGGAGATCAGGAGGAAATCATACGACTCCGGCCTGGTTTCCTTCCCGTATAATATTAAGGGGAATATCCCGTCTGCACGGGTAAAAAACAACTTCTCTATTACCGGATCTCTAATTTTCCGCGTATCGTTTAACGTATCCAACGTATCCTTTGTAACGCGGTTGCTTCGCTTTTCTCGGTTTCTTTTCGGGAAATTGATTCTTCGAGAGGGATATACTTGTTAGTCCGATTATCAAATCAGATATCGCGAACGACGCCTTAAACGTTTAGCAAAGCGTTAGGCAAAAATCTGACGAATTTCCAGATAGATTGGTTCGTTTGGAACGCGATCGATCGTGGAATTCTAGTTTTTCTTAAATAACGTATGTTCGTCAAGCAGTGGCAGCTGACGAGGATTTCTTTCTACGCGAGAAAACAGAAAGCACGTTAGACGTAATTGAATCGCTTTACCCCAAGTCTTTCCTCGTTTCGCGTTCTATTCGCTGGAAATAACTCTTAATGTATAGTTTCTCGTTTGAAAGATAGTCCGACGAGCTCGTAATTCACATTTTATGTCTTCCAGCTGTATTATCGGTTTTTATTGTCATGGAACCGTTGACCCACACCGATCCCTCGGATCATAAATACAGAACGGGTTCGAGTGGAAGCTTGGAAACTTGGAAAGTTTCAGATCGGATCCAAGTATGCTAGATAATTAAATAAATTTCCAACCTTCGACGATGGTCCAAATCCTTTTCGAACGTTGTTTTCTAGAGCGGCCTCGGTCCCCCGTCCGCAGCCCTCCGTGGCGTAATAATATCGACGTCCGTCAGGACGGAAACGTGATCGCGAACGTAGCCTATCCGGGCGTACTCGACGAGTTAGGATATCCGCGAGTTTTGCCGTCGCTCTTGGAAATTCTCTGGCGATGCTGTTGCGCCTAGGTCGAAAGCGAGTGAACGCGTACGAACCGGAGCACTAAGCTCTACCCGACGAGAGAGCCCCGAGAGAAATGGACCAATTACATGCTGCAAATAAATCTACGGGGCTTTTCGGGCCAACGTATGACTGGTGCGGACCAAGAACGGCAAAGTACGAGAGGGAAACGCCGGATAAAGGATGAAAGAGAGAAGTAGATGAAGTGGGTAGAGGCGTTACACGGTATAGTCTCCCATTGTGTTCCCTGGCAAATTTCGTCGGACAATGGAAAGGGTTGATTTGGCGCTCATGAATGTATATTACATTAGCGCCCACGCCACTTTGGGATTTGAGGTAACAAGTTTTCGCGACCTCCGTGACCCGTTTCTCTCTCCCTGTCCCTCTCCCTCACCCTCACCTTGTCCCTGTCTTTCTCTCTCTCTCTCTCTCTCTCTCTCTCTCTCGTCCTCTTCCTCCTTAGTGTATTCGTTACATCATCGCGTTATACATATTTAGCTTGTTCTCCTCTTGCTTTTTCGATTCCTGTAAATGATAACAAGCAAGAGATTATCCTTGATTCTGATCTATCGAAGCTACAGATACTAACAGCCGTCTCCACCGCTAGCGATCGTTGTAGCGTATAAGTATAAATTTCCAATAAATGGCCGAGAAAATTGACGTGCACCAGATTACAATTTCCATTTTAATTCCATCCGAAGGGTGGCGAATACACCATCGATCCGGGGCGTTATGTACCCTTCGGAGAATTCAATTCCCATCGAATGCCTCTTCTAATCATCGTCTCAAATAAACGATCGAAGACAAGCAGGAACACTGCGTCATCTACGTCTGCGAATCGTGGAACCGTTGGAAGTAGAAACAGACGTAGAACGTTAGGCAGACCAGGATCCCCGAGCAGCCTGTAGTATTTACAGAAGGAATCTAGAACAGGCAAACCAGAATCACTTCCCTCGCTTGTTCCTCTCTCTCTCTTTCCTGGCTATACACACACACACGCGCGTATAGTATGCATATATTCTCTTTCTCCCTCTGCCAGGTAGGTAGTCGAAGAGCATTTGCGCTCGCGGGATAGGTGGGGGAGCGGGAGATGCATTAGCGGTCTGAAAATGCGGCGGCGGGAACGTTATAGGAAAATACGCGAGAGAAAAAGGCTAAAGAAAAATACATGTATACATGTAAGACGATGGGGTCTGTCAAAACGAAAACGTTAACCCTTCGCTCCACGAGCACGAGACGTGGAAACAAACGAGATGCGGCGGGTGGCAAAAATGCGCGGTAAGAAGCGGCGATAAGATTAACGGATTAAAAATATAACGGAATTAAAGTGGCAAAATAATAACGGAAAGCACAAGGACGTTAAAAGTCAAGCGATTGGAAGCACCGAAGAATAAAAGGGGCGTTAGGATTGCTACGAAGGATAATAGAAACGAAGAAACATAGAGAAGCAGGATGTTGGTTTGCGACGGTTTCGACTTGCTTCTTGCTACGGAAGGGCTAGGTTCCCGGAAATGTCCGAAACCGATTGCTGCCTCCTGTCCGTTTCGAGTAGGAAAAAGAATCGCGGTAGAGATACCGTCTTTGATTCTCTATGCCGAAGCGTTCTCTCGTCAGCGATACATGTGTAACGTACATGTATGTATATCCGAAGGATAACCCGGATCATGATTTATTTGTCTGCCGGATTAACGCGGCGGGACGGGACGGTGGGGAATTGGTTGTGATTCGAGTCGACTACCGTGAAACTGCTCACGGAGTCTACCTAGTTAATATCCGTGGATACTCCAGGAGGACTTGGCGGGCCACACTTGCAGACTGTCTCTGCGAATTCGGCCATGCGGATGATCGAGTGCCGTGCCTTCAGCTAACAACCGAGTCCGTCGTCGAGTCCGTCTGGCCTGGAAGACTTCGTACGTGCCGCGCTGAAGGATCCTTCGGTTCGAGTGGCCCTCGAGAGAGCCGCCAACCCCTCGGTGACGAACCCCGGAATACCTGCGACTTTCGAGTCGTGACTACCGGGCCGTGCTTCTAATTTACTCGAATCGTGCCGCTTACGTTTCCGATTATTCGCGGGATTTTATCGTTTGCAGTTTACCACCTCGGTCGATCCGAAGGATCTCCGTTATAATTAACCTAGACTCGCGACAAGATTTTGTCTCCGAAATTATCTGCGATCCAGGGAAGCGGTAGTTTAGCGTTGGCAGTCTCGTATACGCGCAAATCCTCGGGGATTTTTCAGATTTACTCGTATTCGTATGCAAACAAATTGTACCTAGATGGCCATCTCGGGTCTCGGGAAACTTGAAATTCTTACGAGCTTGTAATTCTTCTAACCAGCTCCGATGTTGACAAGCTTTTTCCCATTCGTCGCTACGCAGCGTACATATGTATGCCTCTATGTACATACAATTTCTCGTTGACTAGTGTTCCTACTACATACTACGTATCGCGCGTGTGCACCGTGATCGTGTGGTGCACGTAGCTAGTTTTTTTCCGCTTCCACGTAGCACTTTCCGCAGGCTGCAACTCCCTTTTCCATCCGTCGCGTTATTTAATCCGCGCAGTTTATCAGTAAACCGCAAAAGCATGGGCTCGATAGACTCTCGAATTAATTTGCTCGAGCTTCTCTTTTTCGCTGGGGGTATACGCCGACGCCAAGCGTCCATCGGACCGGCGCATCGTTGATCATTCGGGATTAATGGGCAACAGGCTCTGATTTTATCTTTCGTACCTTTCGCTAAAACTACACCCCTCGATAAGAGGATAAATCCCTTACGACCGACGACTGTCTGCCTCGAAATACATATAGTGAATTAATTAGCAACGAACCGTTGCGCGCCGTAGGGTTTTCATTTAATTGGAGAGGCTTGGATTGAAATCGCTGTACGACGATTCTTTAAGGGGAAAATTAAATTCCACGATAAACACTGATGGACGAATTAAGTTGGTTCGTTTTACGATTAATCAATTTTCTGATCGTTTCGGTACGTGTTCGCGAAACCGGTTCGTGGTTCGCTGATGCAAACGTTCGCGGAAAATAATCGTGTACGAAACGATATCCGCCGACGACCAGCTAGTGCCGCGAAGCGATGGAAAAATAGCAGCTGCTTGTCGAATTCCATCGCAGCAGCCGTGAAACAGGCAGATCTTTCGTTTGCCCGTTGCGCGGCCGGCCAAGAAATCAATTCCTCGACTCGCAATGAGTCTGTACGAACGGACGATCTTGTTCACCGATAGACGCCGACTGTCAATGGGAAACAGTCCTTCCTCTCCTCTTATTTTCCACTTCTCCTCTCAGACTCCGCTGAGAAGTTGAGCCCATTGATCACGCGCTCGATTACTCGAAGCTTCGAGCTTGCCAGACACTCGGGGACATCCATTCCCTTGCATTTCTCACCTCTCTCTCTCTCTCTCTCTCTCTCTCTCTCTCTCTCTCTCTCTCTCTCTCTCTCTCTCTCTCTCTCTCTCTCTCTCTCTCTCTCTCTCTCTCTCTCTCTCTCTCTCTCTCTCTCTCTCTCTCTCTCTCTCTCTCTCTCTCTCTCTCTCTCTCTCTCTCTCTCTCTCTCTCGCTCTTTCTCTTTGTATGCCCAACAGTTTCTCCGTTTCCCCTCTTTTGTATGTACATCTTGCCAAGATTTCTAATAACATACGATATATGCTCCATTGTCTTGTTAGGCGTCCAGGCCCCTGTTTCGGTGAATTTTAATATACCGTGATATATGTATGAAAACTGTTCTGTCCAACTTTCTCAAGATAACCCAGGACTGGATAAAACGCAGTACTGCTTCCGAGTTCGAGTGAACGAAAAAACATATGTATGTATAATACTTCCTACGAATATGGCGAGCGACGCGAATTAAAAATCTTTCGGAGTTTTCATAATTACTGCAATTTCAGCAATACATAGACCGTCGCGATATCGACACGAGCTTGGTCGTATAGACGCACAAAGTTATCCCGTGGAAATATCGTAATCACGGATAACAGCCTTCGGCTATTAAGATAAAGTTTGATGAGAAAGATTTATGGTCGTATTCGTTGCAATCGAACGAGGTGCTGGGTTTCCTCGCTATTGAAAGCCATTAGTTAGCTTCGTCAACGTTTCCGTCAGAAAATCGGCCAACAAATTTAATCCCTACCCAGTAACGGGCTGTTAATTAACGCGAGGCATGCTTCTCCGTTTATTACGCCTTTTGACGGGATCAAGGAGGTCGGTAGAGACTTAACATCGTCAGCATTTATCGGTGTACATACATATCGCTCGATTCGATTTCGAACGTCCTTCAAAGGAACCGCGCTTCCATGCAACGGAAAATCAGTTTTTCTCGCTTTCTCTGTTAATTTACTCGAGAATATATAGAAACGGATATTCGTCTCGCTTTGGGATTACTATTTACATCAATTTCTAGAATCCATTGAAACATTTACATACAAGATATCTGTGAAACGTGATATACATAATATGAATACATATTATGTAATTGTTTTCCCAATTCTAGTCTCCGATAGTAGATTCTCTCCCCGATATCGTCAACTTTCCGCTCGAGTACGGAAACAAAGAGTAGAACGTCAAAACTTCTATACGTACCGCGCGACAAATTCGATCCCAGAAATAATACCGCCGATTTAATCGTGTCGATAGAAAAATTCCCAAGGCACCGAAGTAGGAGGCGGACGATGTGTTTCGCAGAGACAGTGAGAATAATTCAAGTAGCTGGAAACCGTGCAGCGGTGACGGTGAGAATTGCGTGGCAGATGTCGCGGGTGGCAGAGGGAGCAGGGTGGCAAAGCTACAGCACTACTCCCCTCAGACAAAGCCTAACGAAGCTTCTATTCAGCAACAGTAGGCACCGCGAGGCCCAACTTCACTTCTATTATACTTACTCGCCGGCACGAAGTGAATTTCATCCATCAACGGAATTCTCGGTTAAGCAGCTCTCGGCCGCCTGGCATCTCCATCTCTGGCACGAGAGGCATTCTCTCCTTTTTTGGGGTTGCATCTCTCTTTGTGTTTACCTTGCCATCCGAACCAGCTACGCTTCGTACCTCGACATTCCTCTACAGTCTACGGACATGAGTAAACCTATACATCCTATATTATACTTACGTACTTTATTGCCCTTTTTTCCGTAATCACGAATATTGCCCTTGATCCGTAATCACGGTGTTAATGAGAATTTTCCACCCCGGATGGGACGATCGCTTGGACGCGAACATTGCAAGAAAATCACGAAAACAAACTAGACAAATATCGGAAAATCTAGAAGAACTCGGACAAACGCTTCTACCATACTCCAGAGCGGAAGATTTGCAGAAACAAATTAACGTACGTGATACCCTCGACAGACCGGGAATGCGAAGGTAATAACTCCGCGGTTATGAGTCGACGACACTTCCGGTGTCTGATAAGTTCCCGGTAAGTACCGGAAACGAGTAGAAACTACGTGATGCATTCGGGTTCGGTTAGAGACAGTTGCGGGCTAGTTTCCCGGTAACCGCAGTAACGGTGCTTCCTTACCCGATGCAATTTCCACTACAATGTAACGCAACCTCTTATCTTCGGCCATTCCGTAGTTCTCTCTAAAGGTACAAACTTATTCGCACAACGTCCTAAAAACTTACTATACGCCCAAGCGAGCAAGTTATCAAGATACGTAGCAACGAGTATCTAATGTATCGAATGGAACGTTATCGTCTGTAACTCGAGGTGTGGCCACCTCTGTAACTCGATATCGCGGAAAACGAAATACATAGGTATATGTACTCGTTCACCGAAGCGACGCGTCGCATCTTTCGTACATTCTGAAATCAGTTTCGCTGCGTCGCGTTGCTTCTATCACAGACCACCCATGAGAGAAGACTGCACATGCTGGATAAATTTTTGTGTCACGAAGAGGGGGTCCTAGGACCCCTTTACCATTTTCGTGCCACGCTCAACGTTACCGGCTTTTCACTGCAATCCGTATTTAATACCACGTACACGGTATATGTATATTTTGTGAGTACTAATGATATGCTATTCCTTTTGGCGGGAGAAAAAATGATATACAAGAATGAATTCAAAATACTCTTGTTCGTCGATCGCTAACAATGGTGAGCGAATTACGAAAATCACGAAAAATCGTCAAATTCAACCACTTTTATGGTCGGCATTCGCTCAATTTTACAGATAGCGACCTGAGACTTGTACCATTGTTTTAGTTAGGAAATTCTACGGCAGATCAACATATAATAGTTGTACTTTTCGAAAATTTCATTTTTCGCAAAAATCTGAAGGGGGTAGGTCAGGATTTTTTGCGATTTTCGTAAATCGCTCGCCATTTCCGTAATTTTTGAGCTATGAAAACGATCCAGGGCGTTTTGGACGCGGAATCCGAAGCCAAATAAGACCGTGAAAGAATCAGATCGATATCTAAAAAATTGTGAAAATGACGAGCGATTTACGAAAATCGCAAAAAATCCTGACCTACCCCCTTCAGATTTTTGCGAAAAATGAAATTTTCGAAAAGTACAACTATTATACATTGATCTGGCGTAGAATTTCCTAACTAAAACAATGGTACCAGTTTCAGATCGCTATCTCAAAAATTCAGCGAATGCTGACCAAAAAACTGGTCGAAATTGACGAATTTTCGCGATTTTCGTAGGTACTTCGTCATTTCGCGGGATTTTTCGACAATGTATTTTTAATGACCCTTGGGATCCGAATTGTTAAGATTAGCTCGCACAAAGGACTACCTACTGGGTGTCCCTGGTAAATCGGATGTCATCGCGGTGAAAGTTGCGACAGGATTTGGGCCAAGTGCAGCATTAAAACTGCTTCGCGGTTCATCAAAGTTGAACTCGGAAGCCAACGGATGGGCCACAAGTTTATATTACGCCAGCCTGGTTCACTTTGATACAACATACCGGGTCAAGGTATCGTATTCGATATCTCTATCGTGAATCACAGCTAAGTCGAGCTAAACAACCGTCCTTTTCACCGTGGTAAATTTCGGAAAATAACGTTTATAGGGCTGGTTGCATCCCGATCGTATCTTGGTCAACAGGTCTGTTCGTACGTAACGAAATTCATACAATTAGTATCAGAATCGAAGGTCATTCGTGGAATTTCCTGCGGTCTTCTCGATTCAGGCTGTAACCGCGACTCGTTACGAACGGGTCACCGTGTTCCCGAAACTTTTGATTCCCACGAACACCGCGTCATCAACCGAACAACCGTGTTAGATGGTTGTGCGACGTATTTCCTTTGAAATTGCCAGCAGCTGGAGCCAGACCTCTGATTAAACAATCAAAATCGGGACAGATGGTGTTACGTCGAAGCTTGCGTCAATCGCAAACGATTTCAGACAGACGTCTTCGGCCTACGCTTCGGATCTTCATCGTGCCAGGCACGTTGAAATACTTTGTTATTGGCGCAAATATCTGTTTGCTTTGCAATTGGAATTTGTCTGGTTCTCATTTGTCTGGTCGTACGGTTCGTTGAATCTGCTTGATTTTCGTCAATGATAATGCAGTCAAAGAACCGCGCGACGCTGTTCCATCTATGTACATACATACATACATACATACATACATACATACATACATACATACATACATACATACATATGTACCTATTATACATACATATACGTTATGGAGACATACATATGTATATCGTTACGCGTATATTGGGACGGTGCAGCGGATTTTAGTATGCAGCGCAGAGAGCCTTTAATGCTGAAATATTGCTGTGGACGCCTCACCGTCGCGTCGCCGCCTCGTCTTCTCGGCAGGCAAAATTTCATGCCTTTCTACTCGAAAATCTCTGTCCCTTCGAACGCCCTCGCTTCCAAATGCGGACGTGACAAGAAATATCGATGTAGGTACCGGCATTGATGCTATTTACAGTGTGCTTTTGGAAAGTCGAACGTTTGTCAAGTTCGTCGGTATCGAGGAATCGTCCTTCAATTATACATATACATACATGTATGTATACATATACGCTTTCATTCGGCACGTCAAAGAACCAATAGGAAGGAGAAAATGTCTTTCTCGTTACGATACCGCCATTCCATCGCGGAAACACGTATACATGTATAATATTTCTAACCGTTCCTCCAAGAGGATATCCAGTGCGTGGTATTCGAAACGTCCGGACCAACTTTAACCGGAAACGAACCGGATATCGGGACGAATGTATAGTAATACGGTGGAACGCCAACACGGAAAGAGATTGAAACGCGGAGAAGAAGAAAGGAGAAACGGCGAAGTTGCGAAACGGCGACGTTTTGTTCCCGGGATGAAAATTTACGTAGGCAGCAACGAAATTGACCGAGCATTGTCAGCTGCCAAGGCCGTCCCGAAGGAGTTCCTCTTAATCCCCTTTCAGCGGCAGCTTGTTTTTCCTCTTCATCCGCTTCCAGATGCTTTACCGAACTCGTCTCGTGTTTTCGCCTCTTGTTTTGTCCCATGGCAGCGTGCGCCGACTGAATCACGCCCGGATGAACAGCCGCGAAATTCTCTATCCCTTCGTCGATATCGTTGCCTCGACCCGGTTCCTCCGTTCTACACCCCCTTTCGTTATTTTAACAAGACTGAATCGAGCAAGTTTCCCCACGTCCGTTTCGTGAAAGCGTCGCACAAACTTTTAATAATTGTTTAACGAACGCGCGTTCGTATCGATAGATACATTTCTGAAGCACTTATCGAATAGAAATTGAAAATGAAAATCTCTCGCGAGAATCTACAACGCTTAAGCGGATTTTAAGGGGTAACTATTCGGATAACTTCCTCCCCGCCCGGAGAAAGAAATACCTGGAATAAAGTCTATCAAAGAGATGGAGGAACATGAAACGAACGATAAAGAGCTCGGCCAAAGTTCGCTCGATTTCTTTAGAGTTTTCATTAAGGAGCAAATCGTTTCTCTCTCGTTCAGCTTACCAGCCCTGCCGGCCGATTGGCCGCCTCGCTATCGGCTTCTTTTTTCTTTCATTAACGGCTCGTCGAGCTACTTACTTCGCAATTTCTTTGGGTAGACAATAAGCACGGTTGAGCAGAAGGAAGACGAAACGGGACCCCGGCACTGCCGCCTGTCATAAAATCCAATTTAAGAACTACTTCTGATCCACGTCGTTCATCCTTGTTCCACGGTAATGAATAGCCACCGCGAGCCCTTTTCCTTATGTACACGCGAACAAACTACAGCCAATACGATGATTATTAGTTGGCGTGCCCGCGACAGTGTTACGGAATCGTAGAACTGTTTGCAGATTGATACCTGTGTAAAGAGCGGTGAGTAGAGAATTCGTTCCCACGTCTGACCTTGAGCTGATCAGATATTGCAAACATGTAAATGAAACAGTATGCGAAATGAACTGTATGCCATATCCGAACGATTACTTTCATCGTTTCTGACCTATTCCCAAAGATCTCGATAAATATTCGCTAATCTCTTGTATTAGCTTACTATGCACATTGACTGCAGGTGAAGTTAAATTAATACCACGTCAAGATGCCAAATAACATATCCAGAGGAACGTTTGTACGGTATCGGTGTATTTCGTTATTTACCGAGAACAATCAATTATCCTCGTATATCCGATAGATAATCCTTATTTTCAAAATCGACAGAAAATCGCATTACATTCTTCACAGTTCGTTAAATCGAATGTCATTGCGCCCATCGTGTTTTATGAAAGAATAAGTACATCATATGTACATATATCAGTGCTAATGATCTGCAGATATCGAGATTCGTGAAACACGTGTCAATTAAAGACACCTGTTTTACGTAACAACCAAGGAAAATTTGTGTCGCAGCTGTTTACGCACGCAAGATACGTTTAATAAAAAAAAAGCGAACGATTACCAAACGGTATTCTTGATAAAAGTTAAATTGTGTAATAAATAAAATTACACGTTAAAGTAGTGTTAGAGTAGCAGTATTATCGGATAGTTTTATTGCACGAACAAGTCTAGCGAGTAGATCGTGACTTGTTAAACAGTATTGGTAGTTGATGCGGAACCCGCAGGACAAGGTTCCACTTCGACCACGGCATCGCGATAATTCTTCCACGCATCCGCGTTGTCCATGCACAAAGCCCCGCCTCCTCGGGAGTACTGCGTCTCCTAGAGAGTTAATGATTTAATACGGTCGAGTGCTTATAGATAATTTCCATAGATTACTCGAAATATTATATTAGAAGTATATTTACAGCTCTGTTAATGTCCGCGATGCAAATCCAAGTTTTCTTTGCATTACGTCGAACGGCCACGGCCCACTTGGAATGATCACGACTACTTTCGAAATTGACATCAGCCTCATTGATCACGAGGGACTTAATATTGTACACTCTGCAAACATCGTAAGACATAATTGTGGATTAAACGAATCCAACCGGAATCGACCGGTTGATC
Organism: Mimumesa dahlbomi; assembly: GCA_917499265.3. Classification (NCBI taxonomy): domain Eukaryota; kingdom Metazoa; phylum Arthropoda; class Insecta; order Hymenoptera; family Crabronidae; genus Mimumesa; species Mimumesa dahlbomi. The sequence continues at coordinate 12,378,257 of OU824125.1, read as the reverse complement.
CTGTCGTATAGTATAAATCGAAATTACTTCCTGCGACCACAGTCGTTCGGTAGCCTTCCGCGACCATTCAGCCAAGTTTGCACGTAAAGATCGATTCCCAATTCAGGTGCGATAAATTGATCGTACAAATCTGAAAATAATCATCAGTACTTACATAATTTAGAAAACGTGGCAGAATGTCAAATCTTTCCAGACTTGTCTCACCTTTCTGCCACCTGTCGCTCTTCGCGAATGACACGAGTTCCACGCCGTTTAGTGTCTTCAACTCAGACTTACTGGAGTACGGCTCCTCGCGCAGGCGAACTTGGTTCACCGCGTCCTTCAGCACAGGATACTGTTGCCCCAGCGTTTCCGGTACATTTCGTCTATAAACTATAATCTGATTGAACGCGAGCTGCTTCCCGACGGTTTCGAATTGATCGCTTCCTAAAGAAACGCAGAAAAAGTTCTGGCCGTAGAGCTGGCCGGTCGGCGGGTAACCGTACTTCCCACTGTCCCCGCCGTCCCGCGGAGAACTTTGACTCGTACGATTTTTCCGCGTTTTGCTTTCGCCACCGTTCGGCATGGGTGGGTAGGACGGTACGCTGTGAACCATCCAAAATCCTTGCTCCTTGTTCGCCACTACCACGCCCTTCGTGTGACCGTACCGCCACACGTACGGCACCCTGCTCGCTGGACTGTCGTTGTACAGCCCCCACAGCTTACTGTCCGGAGAGTCCTAAATCAATTAGGATTGGTTAATGCAATTAAGCGTTGAACACTGCCAAATATATAGTTGTAAATATTCCTCCGGGCACGTGGTAAAGCCGATAGAAAACTGTACGCTAACATCGTCGTAAATAGGCGCCAATGTGACACCAGGCATGGAAAGTGGTGATCCAATACTTTCGGCAGATAACTGCCATCCCTTGGCGACCGTCTCACTTGTCATATAGACATAACCAAGGCCTTTCCTTATCAAGGGATTACTACTATTGGGACTTTTTGGTAATTTGTACAGTACGTACCTAGAAGATATGAAAGCCGGTGAATTCTTTTGAATTTTGATTGGCTGCGAAAACTGAATGACTTAAATTTAATGAGCATCGAATATCGAGTATTAAGTACGTGAGCTCACACGTACGTGAAAGGGAAATTGTATAAACACTTACCAATCGACTGGTTTATTATCTTCGTCTTTGCATTGCAGCTTACCAGATCTTTCAACGGATGATTCGCAACACGCGAACAATAAAATACACACGCAAATTTGTACGAACATGATAACTTCCTAAGAACAAACAAGGAAAACTCTCTCGACACGGAACATAAACCGATACATGTGAAAAATAAAATGTAGCGCTTAAGCACTTAGATAGTAGGCATATGTATATATAACTTCAGACGTCTATGACGATGTCGGTCATTATCAACATTCTAAATCGGCAAATGATCATGCACAGTTATTAGTGACAGGGTAACGGCATGCTGTAATATTTAGTCGTTTGACCACAAGATTGTATATTTTGCACCTTGACTACAAGACTTGGCTGCCACTTAGAACTCGTATAAACGTCACACGCTGCATATGCAAATGAAAAAAGCTCACTCTGCTTCTATTCTGTACCTACAGATATAAGTAAGTGTAAAAAATGAGCATTAAATAGTCGTAATATTTATAGTAAACTTCCGAATCGAATCTAATTTGAATAAACGCCCACGATTTAGACACAGCGTTCAAATTAGAATTTCGAACTTTACAATTTGCATTGGTAACGCCTACGGTGCATGCGCGCTACGGTAAATGCATCAGCGACAATCACATGCGTAGCATGCGTGTATACGTACCGGGGCACACGGCGATCTGCGAACCACACAAAGTCACTGTTGGGACTGACGCTACTGTCAACGCTGACAGCGCACGTTTGCAAATAAATCTTCGCCCTGTGGACATTAAGCGTCGATGAAGAACGTATGTACGCACGCTCGCTGGAACCAAGAATCAAGCGTGCCTACGTCACGCCGTTGTTAAGCAGGTCTCACGCTGAGTGCGCCTGTCACGTACAGCCCGCGAATTTCAATTTGAATTCCGAAGCGTTCTCGCGAAGCCTCGATGCGTGGAAGTTCAAACACGCGGCGACTTCGGAACTATCAAGTTTCATCGTTGAGATATTTTCAAGAAAATAATAGAGACATCCGTGGGTTGATAGTTTCAGAATCGAACTGAAAGAACTGTTCAAGGGAGAATTAAGGCGGAAAACATTTTATACTCGCAAAATGTGTGTACAGCTTATACTTCTTGAAAGTTTACAGAGCAAGTGTGAAAATGAAATGGTTGAAAATCCACGTACGTACATTTAACCCCATCTACACAGGACTGACCGAAGTAAACGTTTCGAACGGTCCTTAACGTGATCGACTGCAGTGGGGCAGCAATATGGCGGTAAGAAGCTACAGTGGCTCGAACGTCATAATATTACGACAATGAACGGACGGGGTATACCGTGCGTAAGGGTACACGCGTACTGAGTTACACCGGACGAGATATGCCCTCCTAGAAATGGCACTGCCAACCGGACACCCCAGCCCACGGACTACGTTACACATCTAAGAGATGCGAAACATAATGAGCTCGCATGTAGAACCGAATACGGAACACTCCTGACAGAACAAACCCTCCGGCGAATGGAGGTACGCAATGAGTTATCATATTTTCCAGGAAATAATACAAGAAATAGTTTCGTATGTATCGCTGCTCTTGCGCCGTTTTGATATCCGCGATTCTACAACTGATATCTGCAGAATTCTTGACTCGTTTTTTTTTTTATCTGTTTATCACACTATGCTATGCATCCGTGTTTAATAGATAATATTTCGTGTGTTCATCTTTTTAAAGCTGCCTTCTCACATTTCACAGCACAAAGAGGAACATACATGAATTCCTTAGAGGCCTAATGCATATTAAAGGAAGTCCTATTGTTTGACTGAATTCTATTGCATGTTGAAAAATTAAGAAGCCAAAATGAGCAGAATAGAAGGTGGTTCCGATGCCACGAATGGCTGGAACGAGTGTGCCAAATGGTTGACCAGATGCGGAGCGCTGAGAGCAGATCACAAGGCCAATTGGCCCAAAGCAACTGCATTCGATCTGGCGTACACATTAAGGGATGGTGTCTTATTGTGCAATCTTTTAAATACTGTGGATCCTGGCTGTATAGATATGAAGGACGTTAATCAGAAGCCGCAAATGGCACAATTTTTATGTTTACGCAACATAAAAGTATTCTTATCTGCATGCTCAAGCACATTTGGACTCTCTGATACAGACCTCTTTGAAGCTTCTATGCTGTTTGATCTGTCAGATTTTCATCGTGTATTATGTACCCTATCTGTATTGTCAAATTGTCCTCGATTAAGGAGAAAGGGTATCCTGTGAGTAAAACATCGTTGTATTTATTTTAATCGCAGTTTCCATTAGTATTTTGCTAAAGAAGTATTTTCTTCTGCAGCGGTTTCTCTGTTGGTCATGGTCGATCCCAAGAAGATATTTACAAGGATCTGCAAAGCGCTGGGGCCGGGTAGGTATTCAAATGAAAAGCCAAAAACTTATAAGTTTCGTACAAAAGTGAATTAGGGAATTGTCTGAAGCACAAAAGAGATTCATATAAATCTGTTTCTTCGCTTTGGCTAAATAGAACACCTATATAATAATTTTTATCAATAAATTTAGCCCCACAGCAGGAGTGGTGGCATTCACCATAAAACCCAAGGGTATGTATGTACACGAGACCCAAATATACCAGGAATTACTGTACTTCTCGAGTAATGTTCAACACGACTGGCCTTCTGCGGAGAAGGTATCTGTCGTTTTTAAATTTAAACAATAGTAAATACTCTGCAAGAAAAGTACCATGCATCACTGTATGTTCTTACAACGAAACAAATATTGTCGATATCATGCACAATCTGGAATTCCAATCTGAATGGTATATCTATCTCCGTACAGTGATATTGGCACTATTTCATCGAAAACGCACCACCCTTACTTCCAAATTCTCCGCTCTAGGTTTCATAGGTTTTATCAGTTAATGAAGCTCACCGTAGTTAAATATACCTTAAGTTCGCCATGAATTTTCCTTATTTATTCGCGCATGAATATAGCACGCATGGTTGTTCGTTTTATGCTAAAGCCGAGAGGATGAGGGTCGTCGCAGAAGGTTTAGGAGAAGGGAGGGGGACGAGGCAGGTGGAGGAGGGGATAACGAAGACCCAGTGGAAGAGGACGGTTACGGAGCCTGTTGCAGCCATGCTCAAAGCGAGGAAATCTACCAGGATCTCTGTAGCCTGCACCTGCCACCTCCTCCGTCTGTCGCACAGGTCGTCATTCTATTGCTTTTTCTTTAGAATGCTAATCAAACCTTATTTACATTAGACTTTCGTGTATTTAAAATATCAAACAAAAAATAATCTTGTACCTTAGTGATACCTTAATTTGAGTTTCCACTTAGTTTTCGTATTTGTCAGCTTCCTTACGCTTTATAGTAGTGTTTACTCTGCGTTATTCGTAATAAGAGCATCGAGACTAAATAACAGTATACACAACAGGATGGTGCAATCTCGGGTGGCGAGAAACGAGATTATGTGATCCAGGAATTAGTCGAAACTGAACGAAATTACTCGGACGTCCTCAACAGTTTGCTACGACACTTTGCCAGACCGCTCTCCTCGCTTCTACGGCCTGAAGACTCGGGACGCATCTTCTTCGGTATAAAGGAACTCGCGGAAATACATGCAGGATTCCATAGTCAGCTGCGTAAAGCTAGAAGCGGCGCCGCATTAGCCCAGGTTTTCCTCGATTGGCGAGAAAAGTTTCTCATTTACGGCGATTATTGTGCGAATCTCACCCAAGCGCAAAACTCGTTACAGGAATCGTGCGCGCGTAACGAATTAGTCAACCAGGAAGTTATAGTAAGCTAGCATGACAAACATCAGTGTTCCTGCGTAGATGGATTACTCGAAATATCAGGAAATTTTATCCAACGTTTTCAGAGATGCCAACAAGAAGCTAATAATGGTAAATTCAAACTCCGTGACATACTGTCAGTTCCGATGCAGAGAGTGTTGAAGTATCATCTACTGCTGGACAAGCTAGTAGAGGAAACCCCGTGCGACTGGGTGGAAGATCGACGCCAGCTTGCGAAAGCGCGGGAGGTAATGGTCGATGTAGCTCAATATATAAACGAAGTGAAACGTGATTCGGACACGCTGGATATCATTAAGGATATTCAAGCGTCGATAATCGACTGGGACGTTCCTGAGGATGCGCAGCTGAAAGATTTCGGACGGCTACTTAGAGACGGAGAGCTTAAGGTACGATTCTTTGATAGATATCTCTAGAAAAATGACAATGAAGGGGACATCATTTTTTGTTATAGGTAAAAGCTCATGGTGACCAGCGGGTAAAGGCTCGTTACGCGTTCGTTTTTGAGCAAGTAGTATTAATTTGTAAAGCAGGCAGGGTAGATCAATATTGTTACCGCGAAACTTTACGCCTAGACGATTATAGGTTGGAAGATCACACAGGGAGACGTACTCTTAACAAGGATTCCCGTTGGTCTTATCAGTGGCTGCTAGTTCATAAACAAGAATACACGGCATATACTTTGTACGCACGTACCGAGGAGCAAAAGCAGATGTGGATAAAAGCGTTGCAAGACGCGATGGATAATGTTAATCCGGCCGCGTGTCGTAACACAAATCATAAATTTAAATTATCCACATTCGATAGTCCGCGTAGTTGCCAAAGGTGTTGCAAGTTTCTAAAAGGACGCATATTCCAGGTAATTAGTGTGATTTAGTATGAAGAAACGGAATAGCTGTCGTTTTAATTTGGCGGTATAACGTTTTACATTTCATAGTATAACTTACATATAACTCACAATCGTTTTCAAACTCATTTAGGGATATCGATGTGACGTTTGTCGCATGTCGGTGCACAAACAATGTATCGCACATTCTGGCCGCTGCACACCAGCACCTCCTACGCCCCCACCCCCGCCACCCTTGCCCTGTGAGCGAGCTCTTTCCGTGAAATTATGGTTCGTGGGCGAAATGGGCAGGGACACGGCATCAAATAAACTCGAAGCACGCGAAAACGGCACGTACATGTTGCGAGTTAGACCCTCCGGACAGCCCAGGCTCAAGTATGAAACGAACTACGCTCTCAGCATCAAGTAAGACTGGTTTCACATCATCTCGTATCGATTTCGAAGACTTCATCCCCCTCTCAAGCTTCTCGATCTTGCGATTAACACACCTTTGAACTTCTAATATCAATCATTATTGCATTGTTGTTTCGAATCGACATCGACTGTAATTTTCCAGGGCGGACGGAGCGGTGAAGCACATACGAGTATTCAAACGCGATGTGGACGGCGCGGATCTTTACTATCTCAGCGAGTCTCGGTTTTTTAAAAGTGTAGTCGAGCTCGTAGAGTACTACGAACGGGCGTCATTGTCCGAGAACTTCGAGAAGCTGGATCAACGCCTGTTATGGCCGTATCGCCGTGTTCTAGCCAAGGCACTGTTCGATTTTCGTGGTGGAGAAAGGAACCAGTTGAGCCTACACCGCGGCTGCAGAGTCGTCGTACTGAGCAAAGAAGGCGACGCTAAAGGATGGTGGAAGGGAAAGATAGGCGATCAAGTAGGGTTTTTTCCGAAAGAATACGTTGAGGAGGAATAAGCATGAATTGTTTTTTTCTCAACGTATGCAGAAAATTCCCCTCCTTTTCTCGATGTGGTAGCACGACGGTCAACAATATTTTACGTATTTTAATCAAACCTTATCGTGCAATCATAATACATCGTTAAAAGAAAAAGAATACACACACACACACACACACACACACACACACACACACACACACCTAAAACGAAGAACAAAAAAGAGAATAAACCTTTGTTTTCGGTGGCACATTTTTACACTGTATAAAACATAGTTGAATGCATTATCCATACATTGGGTGTGTCCTAATAAGAAAACGTTTATTCCACATCATTGTTCCGTTTAAGGTTTAGCTATATCACACTTATATATATAGAAAGTGTATATGCGTGTATGTGTCGGTATACATATATATATATATATATATATATATATATATATATATATATTATTATTATTTACAGTTACTCCTGTATATAGACAGAAGTAATTGTAAAAATTTGTTCTTAATGATGTGCAACAGTTCTAATCAAAGTTAGAAAAAGTTACCAAGATTGAAGTTGTTGATTCCTGTATACTAGAAATTTATGTGGTATAACGATACACTGTATTTTCATACTTTCAGACAACTTATTTCTTTCTGACTTGTACTTCACTCTCAATTGCCAAATCTCTTGTATATATTAATACTCCCCTACTAATAATGATAAAATGTTAGTGGCTTTTGAATAAAAATCACATACATACACGCATACATAAACACCGCTATGTTATTGTAAGTAATAAATTTATTGTATTATTTTTTTAACTGTTAGACATATTTTCTGATCGTGCCAATAAGAGTAATCAATAAAGTTTAAATCTTATTGAATCGTTATTACAAAACAAAGTATCTACTATCACAATTTCAATGCTTTCCTTCCCTTCGTTTTGCTAGATTTCTTTTTTTTTTACAGATCCCCAGTTTTTCTAGAACTGTATATAATAGCAGCGACTTTCTGTTCTAATCTCTTGCAACCACCAGTTGCATACAGATTATGGGGTGAAGGACCGAATGTTACATAAGTCAATCCTTCCTCTATCATGTGTGCCGTGGGTGTAACACCTCTGTTTGAAAAAGCTTTTTCCAAACACTTTCTGACATGTTCCTCTTCAAGTGGTAAAAATGGCACATAGTGATCTATCAGACTTGTTTCTATAGTCTCACTCTGATAAAAACCACCTTTTTCATTAAACGCACCGACACTAATTAAATATTCAAAGTCCTGAAGCTTTGTTGTCCGACGTGATTTGCCTTGCGTCCAAAGACTTAATAGCTGTTGCACAATTCGTGTACTACCGGTGTTAGATAAGAATATGTATATCGCTTTTCTGGTATACACAGTTTCAGATGACTCTCTCCATGATTTGTGCCATGTATTGTAATCCAAAAATGGCACGAGGACATTGAGCAATCCATGTGGCATTTTATCCACTTCATCGAATACGAACATGGACATTTCACACTTTGTTAAGCTATTGATAATAGTTTGGCGCAATTCTTCCTGCATCATATAACATACCATACTGTAATACATGTAGCCTAATAAGTTTTGAATAACGATTCGGTTCTTAACTATTTCAGAAGTTTACCTTATATTCCTCTACTTTGTATTGCAAAGGAAAATCATTACGACCATTGAAAAAGTGATAAAACTGGCTTTGATCACCCTTCTTATAAATGGATTTGGCTATCATTTGTGCTACATAAGTTTTGCCAGTTCCAGGTGTACCATGGAAACTCATAGCTAAAGCTTTTGGTGGTTCGACTGAATTTACATGCCCGTTAATAGCATTTACCACTATGTGATGTGCAATTTCTTGGCCATACAATTCCTTGGAAAGCAACGTGTCTAATTCTACAAAAGATTGTGTACATCTGCATAACAATATTCATTGGCCTTCTACAATTCAAAAACTGTACCTTTGTATCTAGTGCACTTACTGCTTGTATCATAAAGTACGTATTGATTATCGCAACATTCTGTAAAGGAACAAGCGAAAGGTACCTTGTTTCCTATGAAACTAACGCTCTTATGTATTTTGTTTAAAAAGTTGCCCAAATAAGGTCTAGAAGACGGCAGAAACGCAATGAGAATGTATACCGGTAAAAAACCGGTAAGATTCATCTTCTATTATAAAAGTGCGTAAAATCACTCGCCGATCCGACTCGAAGAAGTCTTCTCATTCCCCGCCAGAAGTATCGAGATCGAGACAGAACATGCAACGATTCGTTAAGATTTCCGACGAAACAAAAGAAAAATGTTTTGGTAAAACAATAACCGAATTAAACCAAGAGTACTGCCGTTGTTTTTACAGAAAACAGGGGCAGAGGAGAACCAGCATTCGTTCTAACTAGTCATTATTCACGCACTCTACAGTCCTAGTCTTGGTATTTTCGATTGGCGCTGTTCTATCGAACACCGGACATATCCTGCGTCCTTTATGCTCTTACATACAAACTATTGCTCTCTTATTGGCGCACTGTCGCTACCAGCGAAAGTATACGATTGCCGATGCCAGATTTGAAAGTGTAAGGACGGTTTGTGTGTCAAAACGATTAGAAACCGTCAAATCATCGACCGATCAGGTAATGACACGTATGTACCCGGGAACATTATCAAAGAAAACCTGTCGAATTTATTAGCGACGGTCACTTGTTATCTTCTATATGTAAACATGTAAATTGTTACATCCATTTTGTGTTGCGCAAGATCAACACTTTTCTCCGAGATCGACTAAATCATTGGCCACTGTTAATTTTGAACATAAAAATGAATTTAAAGCATTGCGACAATATCAGTTGTTATTAAGTGTTTGTAATAACCAGATCGATAAGAAACTAGTGCTTAAAGCTTCAATAGTAATTCAATAAAGCAGGAATGGCCCGGCAAACTGTCCTGCACATAGTCTTGTGCGATATTCGCGTAGACCATCTATTATGCGATTCGCTATACGCAGACCATAGTTGACCATAGCTCGTAGCGCTCTTCGGTACAATCTAACCGATAAGCTATTGTCAAAGATCATCTGCGTGACTTGCAGCTTCCACGAAAGGTTATCTTAGGATCAAATTGCATACGTGTCGTATTTGAGTTGGTATCACTTTCGATCGTCTCCATTATTACACTATTATTAATTATTAACAGATAGTTGCCGAAAAGAATCGTTATCTACTCCAGAAGAAACAAAAATGGCGTCTAAGGATTCTACCGTTGACACAGCTCCTACAAAATTTTACACGCGGGCAGAAGTCGCGGAACACAATGATAGCAAGGACACGTGGATTATTATCCACAACAAAGTCTACAACGTCACTAACTTTCTCAACGAGGTTATATAAATATTATTTCACACCTGCAATGTTTTTCGTATTGCTTCTGCCTTTCATGTTATTTTATTTGTACCTATATACATACAATCATTTTTCAATTACTATGTCTCATTTTATATTCCATTGAATGTTAAGCATCCAGGTGGGGAGGAGGTACTTATAGAACAAGGAGGGCGTGATGGCACAGAAGCATTCGAAGATATCGGTCATTCCAGTGATGCCAGACAAATGATGGAGTTCTATAAAATTGGGGAACTTGTACAAGTTAGTTGAGGATCCAAAGATTATATCGCTTATATAGATCTTAATGAAACTAATGTTAGTCCACCGAAAGAAAATGTTGTTTGAATCATTATACAGTGGCAATAATTACATAATCAATTTTAGGAGGAAAGGACAAAAGATGGTGATAAGAAAAATAAAGATTGGGCGAATGGAACATCCGGTGAAGACAGTTCTAGGTATATATTCTTTCTGTTTATAGACGGTTATTTTATTATACTATAATCATTGGTTCAGTCTTTTCAGATACATAACAAAATGCTTGTAACAGTCTAGTGAAGCGTCTTTTCATAGGTGTTATGCTCATTATGCTACAGTTTTGTGTCTGACTCTATTCTTTTATTTATATTACTGTTGGATGGGACAATCGTACAAGCTACTTTCTTCATCCCTTTGTACTTTATGCAGATTTGCAAAATATATTAACTGCCAATCATGTACATTCTTTGATGGTAAATATATTGCGTGTGTCAAAGCTGTATGCAGCAATTAATGCTATAAGTACAAAGGTACAACTATATGTATGCCATGCATTTGCTTGCATAACAATTAACTTATTAATTTCTCCTATACGTGCATAAGCGTTTCCTATATATTTGTTGTTACAAGTTTCTACCATCTATGTAGAATTGTTTGTGCCATCCAAAGTTTTACCGTCGGTCAAAAATGTTTAAAATATGATGTGTAACTAGTCGTTGCTGCGTCGTGATGTGATGATTGGCAATTGCAGTGGTTCATGGCGGTCCTGGCTGATCCCCGTCGCGCTCGGAGTTCTGGCGACGCTCGTCTACCGTTATTTCATCAACGCACACTAAACCATTCCGAAGATATATACTTTCTGTAATATTTATTATGTACATGTATATATATATATATATTATATATATATGTGTGTGTGTGTATGTGCGCGCGCGCGCGCGCGTGTGTGTAATTATGTAAATGTACAAGCCGCCCAGTTAAAGATGAACCATCTCAGGGGATAGTGCGGCAAGGGGATTCATTTTGCCTCGCGCGATTCGTTTGTAGTGACGCGGCGTCGTAGCGCGCCACAAAGGCAAAGTCAATCCCCTCGCCGCACTATCCCCTGAGATGGTTCATCTTTAACTGGGCGAATCGTACATATATACATGATAATTAATGTATATACATGTATATAATAATTGTTATGCGAATATTAATTGAGATGGATCATGTACGTTGCACGATATAGCAATTATTTTTTATGAATATGGAATGTCTGCACATACAAGCTGGCCTAGAATAGAGACATTTATACCAAGCAGAAATCCTATTATCTGTCATACAGAAATGTAAAGTTTTATATATATTTATATATATTTATATATATTTATATATATAAATGTATATATACATATATACATATATATATATTTATATATTTATATATATATATATATGTAATAACACTGGTAACGCTGATCATAAATGCAAGAATAAATTAATTTAATTTATACCGTTGTCCTGGGCTTCCTAAGAAAAAAGCGGAAGTGCATTTAAAGTTCCTGAAGGAAAGTCGACAATAGCGAGTGGACGTGTATGGGTATAAAAAGTAACATCTCGAGTATCCGTCGGATATAGTAGAACGTTTGCGTAATTCGTTTTTTTTCGCATGTATAGCAAGTACTCATACCCGTGATCAATAAGAACGAATGAATGTTTAAATACACTCCTGATGGATGAAATTACGATCGAAGTGGTTCAACTACATAATCTTGCAGAACATTCTAATATCAATCATAAGGAAACCTGCTAAACTTGATTGACACCTATACACTGGAATACTCAATTAATATACGAAATGTTTATTACCGTAATTGTGATACGGGCAGCTACTATGGTACCATATTTCTTCAAAATAAGGTTCGATGTAATTATGCATATATCTATATTGTTATTATATATATATATATGAAATCATTCGAATAAACTGTCTTTTGTTATGTTTCACGTTTTAGGAGCGGCAATTCCATTGAATCAATCGTAGTTTCCATAACAATCTTTGTCTGCGAAACCTAATTTTACGATCGTTGCCCTTCGCCGTACTTGGATCGAGAACACCAAAGCTTAATCGATCAAAGTACAAAGCTGTCATATGTATATGTATATTTTTAGCATCATATACAGCAGTCACATGTTGCTCTTTCGTGTCAAAGTTCCTTGGACCATGATATACCGTAGTGTGTCGTCAGTCACGTTGTATACATACATATACCCAGTATACGTGGAAACTGGCTAGACGATGTACGGCCGGATTTTGGTTTAAAGGAAGAAAGAACCATCCGCTTTAAGTTCGCTGAATGAACGTCTAAAGTATCGCGGACACTTTTAGAAACATCCATCGCACAACACCTATCGATTCGTGTAAAAGGTGAGACCAAGATGTAAACGGAATAATTAGTATTTTATATTGAGCTGATTAAACAGTATCGCCGGCATTTCTAATTTCAGAATATAACGGTGCCTTGATTCAAACGCATAACGATTACGTGTATCGATGTTGCGACAAGGTGTCAAGTATAATCACGCGGACGGAGCCCGTAAAAACGTCACTACGCATCGTAAGTTCCCCGATGATGTATCGAATACATACGATCGATATAGCGGTATTTGTTTCGCTTTTACCATCGTGTTAAATAATGCCACCGAATAAAATTCTGAGAAACTGTAACACCGGGGATCTTTTGGCACTACGAACGCAAACACAACGGCGACTTGTTGTCGTCACGTTCCCCGTTATTTCTGCGAGAGTTTTATTTCCATATGTGTTCGTATCGGTTCGTAATATGTAGTTTCAACATGGAAAGGCTTCAACACGGTATTAATGAACTACATTGGAGAACTACGGATACCCCGGCGCATGTTAATACATGCACATATGCACGTTACAGTTTGCACATTTCAGTGCACTTTATCGATTTATCAGTTGCACGGGATTAACAGTCATTGATTTCATTATTCCTTTCCGGCGGCGTTCCATGAGATATAACGTTTTCCTATCAATATTCTTCTATCAATTAGAGGTATATTTAATACACGCGTGTAAAAGCATACCGTTTCGATAATTGTACATACGTGTCCAATGTCTTCGTGTCATAGAATCCAACATATTACGACGTCGGGCAAAACTGACGCGACTAACATTTACAATTATTCATCGCGGCTCCATTGTTCTCGACTAACATTAAAGAACTGTGGAACGGACAGCACAGTTCTCGAAGATAAAGAAAGAAGAGTAAGGCTGCGAGTAACAAGGGGGATTCATAGGTATCCGATAGAAGTCGAACGATGGGGGAGATATCGAGCGAGTTCGGGCGCCGACGCCGTTTGCCTTGCTCTCTTCTCTCCGTCCCCCGGCCTGGTTCCTGCTCACACTTTGGCGGGTCTCGCTTTTCCGCCCAGTTCACCGCGAGAGCTCGACCCGTGTGTTTCGTGTCCACATTTGCTATTGTTGCATACAATTACATTCGTTAGAGTCGTGCACATCTTGAGGTACGTATCTACGCACATTTAAACACCGGCCTGCACCGGTAACTGGTAACGTAGCTGCACGATGCCGCGTTCCCGCGGAGACGGGAAGTTGAAATGAAATTTCTGCGCCCGGATATTTCTAAGCGTCGCTGTTCCTGCGCTTTGAAATTTCTACGCGTTGAAATGTTGTTCCGCGCTTAAATGTACGTCAGCGGGAAACATCTCTGCGCTTTCGAAGTTTCCACGTGTAGGAATTTCGAACGTTTAGAGTCCTCGGTAAATCTTCTAATTAAATGTCAATCCTACCCCGAAAAACTAGTCGCTTGGCCCCACAGCTTGTCCAGCCGCGGATACCTTTGCGCTACAGCCCTTTAGGAGTTGGACGCTGATTCGAGTGTCACCGGACAAAACACGTAAAACGAGCTGCGACAGATTATTCGTAACGCGTGAAGAACCCGCGAACGGTATCACCGAGCAGAAAGCGACCGGAGAACCGAAGACCGAAGTGGGCAGCGGGACAGTGGTTGCACCGAACAGTCGGCGTGGTGTCATGAGAGGCGGTCTCACGGTCCGCCCTTCTTATCGCTCCTTCTCAGAGTCATGCATGTCGCGCCCTTCAAACGAGGTGAGTGATCCGTTCAATCTTCGTTTCTGATCCATTCCTGATTCTCTCTTCAACAGGATACACTCGGAGATAGTCTTTCCTTACCCGCGCAATTCTCCTTGACGAAAATCCATCGTGACAGGCATTCGCTATATGTACTATAGGTGTTATCTGTCCATGAATTAAAACGGTAGCCGGTGCGGAAATAAATGTCGCGTATAAAGGGTGACCGTTTCGCTGCGACGAAGAGATACGTACATACTTTGTAATCGAGGTTCGCGCGCTTTTTACGGAGCCATTCATTCATAAAACCAGAGTGGTACTCTTCACGCGAGACCACCCACACGCTTCGTCTACGACCTGGTATGGAGTCTATGTGCTTCCCGGTCTGCGAATTCGCAGGACAGCAAAGTTAGCAGCAGCTTTAGATTAACTATGAGCTCACGCACAAAATCGGTAATTGATAGATGAAATCTGTTGGTGGGTTCTTATGGTGTTGTCTGTACGAGCGTGCGTGCGTGTTTTAGATCAACGCATCACGTACTTACGCGACAAGACGTATTTTCATTTTTTCATTTAAAATTTTTATGCAATCGAGTGGCGGATGAAAATTATTAATCGTGATTTCTGCAAATGTAATTATATCATGCTTCTGTGTGATGTCAAAACATCGAGTTATGCCAATGTGGAAATTTCGAGCTTCTTACGTAAGATAACGATCCATTACTTGACTATCGACGATAATTTTCCGCTTAATTACAGTAGTAAGTGCTTTAACTTACTTGTGAGTATAGCTTATTATTTTCTGCGTTTGAAATGAATACACGGTACCTATACGTGTAGAAAAGATCAAACGGAAGAATGAACGATTTTCGGGGGCCCTAATTGTTGGAACTTCTGCGTTTAGCACGAACATGACTCTATCGTCTGGATGTTCGTGCGTAAGAATGGTTCGGTTCGTTATGAACTGTCGAAAGTTGTCGCGTAAACGGACTCTGCACGGTAAAAACGTATCTCGCGGGATTGACGTAGCTTTCATTAAGGAAACGACAAGGATAATCGATCGCCACGCTCGTAGTCCGTTGTAAGTTTAACGATTGGAAATATTTAAAAAATGATGATCAATCGTTGGATGCCGTATCGTCGCGGGTGAACGTTGAACGCGAATTCAATGTCGGGTTAAAATTAATCGAATCGACGGTTAGAATTGGAACGGTAATAGCTGCAGCTATTCCTTCACCCGTCGAGAGTAGCCAATTCCACTCGCAGAACATTTCTTAGTAACCGCAGAAATATGGATAAGTTTAACGACAATCTATGTACGTGAAACGTAACACATTTCCATCCGGCGGATTTAGCATAAAGCGAATATGGATAATAGATCGGTATTTCTACAATAAGTAGCGATACACGAGATACGATACATAGCGTATGTATGGATTGGACACGGTGGAATTGTTCTCCCGATCGAGAGCACGAGATTGGAAAATTGGAATTTCGATTAAATCGGTATCGCTGGCAATAAAAGCAGATAGTCGGAAGCGACTTATTTTCGGAGTGTCTTAAGGATTCGTGCACCCTAGAAACGCGAGTTTCCCGTTTCACGGGATGACGCAACTCTCCGTACATTTCGGGAGACGTGTTGCATAACCGCGTCGTACATCGATTCCCGCTCGATCGTTTTGAATATCGGTGCTGTGTTCGCGTGAAATTTGTCCCGTTGAAAAATTTAGATTTTCTATTCCTGCCGCCGCAAAAATGTCAGTTTCCCCTTAGGTTTCCCTCTCTCGACATACCCGAAGTATGTCCAAACCCAAGGAATTTCGACAAAATTTACACTTACGACTTACGTGCCGGAGATTAGCGTAGAAGACGCGAAAATTCCGTGGGAACGTGCGGCGGGTTCTACTATCTACTATTTCGGCTAATCGTTCGATAGAGATCGAGTGTTCTTCCCACGTACGAGATCGCGAGCTTATTTTTAACACTTCAAAATGGATTTGCCCCGCACGAACTGGCTACGAATAGACGGGCAAGCCTGCGAACTGCTCGTCCGGCAGAAAGAAACGACGACGGGCATTCGTCGATTCGTTTAAACCAATTATTCTTTACGCGCGAATCGATGTAGTTTAGTCTCGGTAGGGATACGTTCGACACGTTCAATTTGTCTCTTTCGGTTGTCACTTGCGACGAACGTGTCACGTGATGCCGATTTTATTGACCACATAGGTGAAAAGACTGCAACGTAACGAGAGAAATCTTTCAGCGTCTCACGGATTTCTCCTAGATTATTGTTGACGTTTAAAGCAACGTAAAAATCGTTCCGCTTTAGGCCACAAGGCGATGCACGTACCACGATCGATAGGGTGATATGAAAACCATCGACCAATGTCACGCGGTTGTAAGTCAACAGACCTATACGAGGAATTTTGCGGTTAGACGTAGACGACAAATTCGATCCTCCTTTCCGTATTTGAAGAAAGCTCCGAGTAGCGATACAACGTGCGATACACCGCGCCCATGTTTCGCCACGAGTACACGATGTACATATGTACGTTTAATTCGCTAAACCGATTAGAACGATACATGTCTAGAGCGAACCGAAGAAATGGCCAGCGAGACAAGCGGAAATATTGCTCGGCAAAATGCAAACCGTTCTCTCGATTCGAATGCGTTTCCTTCCGGGTTCCCTCGTTTATTGCCCCCTATCTATTGTACGTACCTATAATCTGTATATGTACAATTTATCCTTTTTCATCGATTCGGAAAGTGGAACGGCTCCGCGTTTCATTCGTAGACCTAGCCACTGTGTATTTGCGCGTTTGTTAAAACTGCTCGTGCCGAACGGACCAAAGTGACAATGACTTTCAACCGCTCCGGAACAAGACTTAATGCTCGTTTTACGATCGTTTTACGATCGGTTCGGCCTTGGTACGCGACGGACACAATTTTCTTTCAATCGACACCTTGCGTAGAGATCGGTTTCTTCTGCACGAGCAACGAATTAAGCGCAATTGGATCATTACGACACTTTAGACATCGATGTATATTAACAGTAAGAATTTCAGGCCGGTTTTATGTTCCACGCGTATATCGTATCCAAGCGGCAATTAATACTCGTTCCTCGGTTTTCTCGCGTTCGCCCGACGCAGCCCAATTGAACAACAAAATCCGTATTACAGCGTTTCTGTTCTACGCTGGTCGACATTCCGACGGCCTCTATTTCCGAGAAATCCTTAAAGAAATCGCAGCGGAGAAAACTCCATTTTCATGCGTGTTGGTCCGATAATCCTGCTTAAATGATATAAGTAATGAAAGATTAACGCGTGCGAACAATGATGCATTGTTTGTAAAGAAAAAAGAAAGACCTATAAACGTCGTACACGTATACACATTTGCGAAGCGGAGCGATAAAATGGCGATGGTGATACATGTCGGCTGGTAAATCATGGCCGTTGCGTACTGATATATGTATCATGTTACTACTTCCTAGAATTTTGTAACCCAATTCAGCGTTCGCCATCGACACGACGACAATGGCGAGACGGGTATCTCACCCTTCGTCGCTCTTCATCTTCGTTACAGGAATCGTTTAAAACCATTAAACTGGCCTATCCCCTCTCCTCCCTGCGCTGAACAATTACAAAGATGGACAGCAGAGGCCAGAATATCTTTCGCAATTGCTTTTAGACGAGGACGAATTTATCTTAAACTCGTCCCGTGAAAAAAGGAAAACGGAAAATTGCTACTACCTTCTTATGTGCACGCAAACGCGGTAACGCTGTTAAGACTAGACTCAACAATCGTTCGTACAGCGCGATACATATTTCTTGACGGGATCCGTCGCTGTAATTGCGCGTAAATCATTCGATACCTCGATCGTTAAAGTCCGTTCGATCGTGTACACGTACGTAAGTGTGTATGACTGTATGTATGTATGTATAAAGTTCTTAGACTAAGGCCAGAAAGTTGACAGGAAAATAGCTTTGCGGACGATTTGTAGCAAGTCTGATGTTGCAAGAAAATAATATCGCACCGCCTTCGAGTTTCGTTTCCTGTACAGCGAAGTCAAGCGTGTATCAAGCTATTTGCGACGAACATTCGAACGAAACTCCTTGGCTTCGTTTAGCTTACGAAAGCTTACTATTCGAATCTACATATCGCTATTGTTGCTTACAGTACCGACCTTGTGCCGTTGAATCGGCGTCCAACACTGTCAAACATCGGAGCGCGCAAAAGCAGATCGAACCGACTATTACCGCTGTTGTTACCGCTTCTTTCCTTCCCTCTCGGTAGCGACTACTGATCGAATTAATCTTAATCTCGTGCGTTCATCTGGCCAACGATTAACTTTCGTTGGCACAGATGCAATGGGTGCCGCGCGAGATACGTACAGTGATGGAAGAGTGCACTTTCGTCGTAGAGATATTTAGTCGCGACGTGGACGGCCCTGGTTCGATAAATTCATCGCAACCAGTGAAATTTTTCGGAAACTGATTCCAACGCGACATTCGAGCGTGACCGAGCCACGATCGGGTACGCGACTACGAAATGCAGGAGAATACGTACCATCGAGGAAACCGAAGTCTGAATGTCGAGCGGCATATGGAAAACCATAGGAGCGTCAAGAAAATCGATAACACTCGATCGCCAAGGGGTCACCTTGAGGAAGGAACCGCATACGAGCGGCCTGTAACGCAACGTTCGATTAGAATTGCGGAATTAACTTGGTTTCTGCAACCAAGTGGGAGAAAAAGCGTGTTAAAACGGAAAACGGAAAACGGAAAACGGGATCCGTCTGTCTGCTGCTCGGCGTAAGCCACGGTCTGCTTGTTGACAGAATACGCATGGAATAGAATAGCATGGTAGTAGAGAGCAAAATCGAAACTTGTTGATCGGGCAGTTGGTCAGCCGGTATTTATATTTTGCGGCCTATTGTCCGATGGAACACATAAAAGCAGGCGTAACGACGTAGTCACGAGGAATCTTTTGGCACGTAGCCACGCGAACTATTACGGTCGCAGCGACGCCACGGCGGTAATAATATAATAATGTGTGTCACATGGGAACATACATAAACACGCGAATACTCGCCGCGACTCGCCGTTCTTTCGCGGGTCCGTTCCTCGAGCCGTAATATCGAACAGTCCGCGAGAGGGATGCGCCACGTACCGGTCACGTTTCACGAGAGGCATTCGCGATCCTCGAGTAACTATCCAGAAATCATTGGTGGTCGATTTCTAGCGATCGACGAGGCCCAGGATTCGATTCGAATGATTTTCTATTCCCAAGCGTGCCAAGTGCCCCCGCAAAATTAAACAGTCTTGTTTCGAGTCCTAGTATCTATACGCCCAGGTCTAGCGTATAGCATGAACAGAAACAGAGTCGAAGTACGGTCAAGGAAACGCGCAGGGTATGGAATGAAAATCACGGTCCGTCGAGAAAGTTTCTACGCTCCGGCAAGTAGTACCGGCCACCGGTAATGTCTAACGAATTATGTACGATGAACAGCCACGTGCTATTCTATTCTATTCTCAAGAGCTTTAAACTCGCTTCGATACGATGGTAGTCAGCACGTTACTTTCAACGTAGAATCTTATCGCGCGTCGACGTTACGTAAAAGTAGTCTGTCGTTTGTTTCGTTGGCCGTTGATTCGATGATCCGAACGAAGAATCGATAGAAGTGGAAACGGTCGTTTACTACTTCTGTTTCCGTGAACAAAATTCTTCTGTCCAGCTACCGTGGGACATGATCCGCAGACGAGTAACGGCGCCCAGCCGCACCAGCAGCAGCAACAGCAGCTACAAAACAGCGTATGGTTGGGCGGCAGTCCCGAACCTCGACTTGTCTCCCGATCGGTCAGAAACAATGGTAGCACTAATGGCTGGACCGTCAAGTCACCGTTTCGTACTCAGCAGCGTCGTGTGCAACAGCAACAACAGCAACAACAGCAACAGCAACAGCTACACAACCGGCAGAAAGAAGAAGCTCAACTTGGAGGTGTGGGGGATGACGAAGACGGGGGTGGAGGGGGCGGAGGGATGGAGGGGACGGACCCAGAGGAGAACAACGCTGTTCACCTCAAGAGACGGGTAAGGAAGGCTAAATCGAACGTCGATCTTGGAAAGGATCGTTTGATACGCTATATTCTCGATGTATTTCAAACAGGTGGGACTCGTCAGTGGGGTGGCTCTAATCGTCGGCACCATGATCGGTTCCGGGATCTTTGTCTCGCCATCGGGACTTCTGGTCCGAACTGGCAGTATTGGAATCAGCTTCATCGTTTGGACGAGTTGCGGTCTGCTGAGTCTTTGCGGTGCGTTAGCTTACGCCGAATTGGGCACGATGAACACGAGCAGCGGCGCCGAGTACGCCTACTTCATGGACGCGTTCGGTGCACCACCCGCCTTCCTTTTCTCTTGGGTCTCGACGCTTGTGTTAAAACCATCTCAGATGGCCATAATATGTTTGTCGTTCGCGCAGTACGCCGTGGAAGCGTTCGCAGCCGATTGCGACCCGCCTGAGGAAGTAGTGAAGATCGTGGCGCTGTTGGCGATTATACTCATACTCCTGGTGAACTGTTACAGCGTGAACCTGGCGACGGGCGTGCAGAACGCGTTCACCGCGGCGAAATTGATAGCGATACTCGTAGTGATCGTGGGCGGATCGTACAAGCTGATACAGGGTAACACGCAGCATCTGAAAGGAGCGTTCGATACCATGGACGGTAGCACGCTTAACATTGGTAGACTGGCCACAGCGTTCTACACTGGCCTATGGGCCTACGATGGCTGGAATAATCTGAATTACGTCACGGAGGAGATTAAGAATCCCTCGAAGAATTTACCGCGTTCGATCATGATAGGGATCCCGCTGGTCACGCTCTGCTACGCGTTGATAAATATTTCCTATTTGGCGGTAATGTCACCTACGGAAATGATCGAGAGCGAAGCTGTTGCTGTGGTAAGACCAACATCGTGTTTCTTCTCCACAGGGTGTAGATGAACGTGGGTTGTTTTTCTACGAGTAAGCATGGCTTTGGAAATTACTTCCCTTTCGAAATACAACAGTCGGCGGGCAACGGTGCTGTTGCAAAGATCCACCGTTCCTGTCCACGCTTACGTTTCACCAACTTTACATTCGCTGATATATTTTCTATAAAGCTGTCGTCTTTACCAGTCTTATTGTCAACAGTCTTGACAACCAAGTTTTACAAAAGAAACCGCACACGTCTAAATATACCCTGCGCTCGTACTACGAATAAGTTTGAACTTGATACCGTCGATCGATACGACCTTCTCTCCACCCATCTGGATACAGATCCACGTAGAGTATCAGTAAAATCCAACAAGCTAGAGTGATACTTCTACCGTTTTACAGACATTCGGCAATCGGATACTCGGCGTAATGGCGTGGCTCATGCCGCTCTCTGTAGCGATCAGCACGTTCGGTTCCGCCAATGGTACTCTCTTTGCAGCAGGTAGGCTGTGCTTCGCCGCATCCCGGGAGGGCCATTTGCTCGATTGTCTGAGCTACGTGCACGTCCGCCGATTCACTCCTGCCCCGGGACTCATCTTCCACTCTCTAGTTGCAGGTAATATTCCGCGGCTCTTTCCTAACGCTGTTTCAATTTCATTTACACCGTCCTGTTCGTTTTCCTGAATGCCGAACGATATGATCGTCTTTAGGAGCGATGGTCCTGTCCGGGAGCATAGATTCGCTGATTGATTTTTTCTCGTTCACCGCGTGGATTTTCTACGGTGGGGCGATGCTCGCGTTGCTGGTGATGCGACGGACCAGACCGAACCACCCACGACCATACAAATGTCCGCTAGTGATACCCGTGCTGGTGCTTGGGATCTCTGCGTACCTGATAGTGGCGCCAATCATTGATAAGCCTCAAATCGAGTACCTGTACGCGGCCGGGTTCATACTCGCTGGCATGCTTGTCTACCTCCCTTTTGTAAAGTACGGATACGTACCGAAGTTTATGGGTAGGTGCATTCATATTCTTAGATCACATTGCCAGTTTAAATTGGAATGCGATAAGTGAATGTGTCTAAATAGGGGATATTATGTATTACGTTTTTCTTTGCAGAAGGCGTAAATGCTTTTCTCCAGATGTTACTCGAGGTGGCGCCGACTGCTGCTGCGTTCGATTGACCGCTCTGGAATACGAATGGTTTTCCCAATGCCGAATCATTCCATTGTGGCATTGCGAACCATATATGAATGCCTATTTTAAATATACACAGACGAGAATATGTATCCTATTATCAAAGCTCAAGGCTGGCCCGAATGAATCCACAAAATATAAAAAAAAAATATTATTTTATTACTTGTTATCCTTCGTACATAATATACGTTATATTATAGAAAAATGTTACTGTTAGACATATTCATTTGATGTTGTACCGATTGCGACGAAGCGATAAAAAGATATTTTAACTGTTTACAGCTAAGAGTTCAACACCTTTTTTTGCTTATACCACCTTTATCGACTCTTCCATATACTCCTAATATGTCGTTTTGTGCTTTCCTTTGTGGTTTCTGAATTTTATGCTTTATCATACTCCTATCGAGTCCTGACACCCGTTTCTCTTTCTCCTCGACTTCCTTTTGCCTCTGTTTCCGACTCTTTAACGCCTTGTAATTCATTCCTCTATTCCTGACAGGTTTGGCACCCAAACTCAGGGCAAGCGCCACCTTTGCTTTTCTTGCCTTTACTTTTTCAAAGCCGGACATACCGAATTTCATAACTTCGTATCTGATACGTTTCATTTCTAGCTCCTGTTGTCTTCTCGGGTCAACACTCTTGTCACGCTCGTTTCCTTTCGAACGGTCTATACAGTTTGTTAGTTGTAGTTTCTCCGTCACGTCCAAAACATTTCTCTTCGATTTCTTTTTCGGCGCTTCATAGTTTACGGATACGAAATCTTTCAGCGCATCTTTCTTTAAACTCGACACACGCGTAGCAACAAAATCCTCCATTATTTATTGCAAAATAATATTTTTCCTGTTTCTTCGTTCTGTCAGGACCCTGCGCTACGGGGTTAGAAATCCACTGCGTCAATGTTAATAATTTATAAGCTACGAGTTGGTATCGCCATACCGAAAGCCATAAATCCACTTACGTTAGTCTTGGTAATATCTCCCAAACTTAGAACGTCACGTAGAAGCTTTGTTTATTGTATACATTTGAAATTACTTTATATTCGACACCGTAGCGCATCATGGCTGGAATCAGCGTACACGGCCGGAAACTAGCTCCCTCTTTTCTAATACACCAATGAACAAATCTGGCCCGCTGTGCGGTGTATGTACATGTATAACTTTACTACGGTTGATGCGGACTGATGCGGACTGGCTTGGACACGGAGTCGAGACACGTTTCGTCGATAGCAATCCATAAATCTGAAGCAAATAACTTTCGGGGATCATTCTGGTGTAATTACACACTTCGAGAATCATTCACGTTTCAGAATGGCCAAAGTATTCTTGTGCGGGAGATCTTTATCTTCCGTTTATTCTGGAAACTTTTTATATTCAAGGTACTTTTCAGTATACAGTTGCAATTATATACATTTACTTTATAACAACAACACGGAATGCTGGTTTGTTGAAATTGTTGCAACGTAGTCAGTTAATCCTGACTGATCAATGTTGAAGGAGTTGTGTAATCTGTGCTTTTCATTCTTGCTGACAGAAATGAACGCTTTGTTATTGTAGAAACTGTCTTGCCACCTCTTACCAAAGTATTTCGAAGAAGGCACAAAAGCGCATGGAACAAGATGCGTTACCACCTAAGCCAAAGAGACCAGCGAACCCTTTCGTGCTTTTCTTACAAGACATGGTTGCAGACATGAAACAACAAAACCCTGATCAAGTTAATAATCGTCTAAACCTTCCCACAACTGCGGCTAATGCATGGTTAACAATCGATCCTGCTGTGAAGGACAGATATAGGCAAAGGTTTGATGAACAGATGGAAATCTTCCACAAAAACAATCAAAAATATAAAGACTCTTTAACCGAAGAGCAGAAGAAGTTACTTAAGAAACAAAAGACGGAACAGAAATATCAAAATCAGGTGAAAATAGTTGATTCTTAAACAAACAACCATTAATAATTCAGTTTAATGTA
This sequence comes from Mimumesa dahlbomi, assembly GCA_917499265.3. Classification (NCBI taxonomy): domain Eukaryota; kingdom Metazoa; phylum Arthropoda; class Insecta; order Hymenoptera; family Crabronidae; genus Mimumesa; species Mimumesa dahlbomi. Next base: position 12,353,662 of record OU824125.1, on the reverse strand, counting down.
TTGTTTCTCCCTATTATAGGTACTCGTCCGTTCTGGGAAACCATTGAGACCAAAAACTTCTTTTGTCCTGTTCATGATGTCTGAAAGATTAAAATCTAAGCCTACACAGCATATAAAGGTATACAGCTACGTATAAAGTACAGATCTCGCATTAATTCAAAATACCACAAATTAAACACCCTATGTATACATGTATGTAGGATTGGATGCGATTAGTGGCTGAAAAGTGGAAATCCATGACGGAAGAAGAAAAAGAGCCATTCAAAGCTGAAGCTGCCAAATTAAGATTGGAGTATGAAAGACAATTAAAGGCATGGCAGGAAGGGACACATGTTTCCGAAGTATTGAAACAGAATGAGACTGCGAAGAACAAGAACGAATAGGATCTTGGGTGTCCTGTCCCAACTACTACGTGTCTAAATGAATCAGTAATGACTCGGTCGGATGAATTCTGCGATAAGCCGAATGTCGTTCGGGGGCAGGGCACCGATGTTGCATACAATTCGCCCAGTAACTTTTCCTCGTATGCCAGTAAGAACATAACTTATGAAATGATCAATCAGTTTCTGTCTTATAAGAGTTGTATTAACGATCTTAACAGTAGAAATAAACTGAGTAATTTCCGTCTAGGTGATACCATATCAAAAAAGGTCAAACTGAAAGAGCATGCCAATTTAATACGACAGACTTCAAAGAATCACGATAATAGCCATTCTGTGGATGAAAATTCTCAGACGGTTCAAAATCACGGTCCAACAAGGTACTACGATAATCTCGCTGCTAATAATTCACTGCGAGGAAGGCACTTCCACTGGGCACTCAGAAATGAGTACGTATTAGTTGGCACGTGTTCTATTTCTATATTCATCTTTTGTTTATGGTATCTTATGTATACATAACTAAAGTTTATTTATATGATATATTTCATTTTATTACTCACTGTCGTTCTAATTTTTGCAAATATACAATTTCAAACCATCTTGTATCCAGTCTTATGTATTGAACTGTTTTTTCCTTCTCTATACGTTGAGAAAGCTTTAGTAATAATTTATTATCATGTACTGCATGCTAATACATTTGTTCGCAATTTATCTGGTCTATTAGCAAAGTAACACTTATCGTTATTTATTGTAGAGCCGGATCTTAATCTACAGGGAAAAATAAAACTTATATTAACATGGAAATGCATAAGTCTCGGTGTAGCTGAAGTATACATGGATGTAAGAGTTTGATATATTTTGCGAGCATAATGAGATACAATACTTTTGCTAGTACAATTTCGTTTACCCAAAATGCTGAAGTTTTTCAAGCGGGATGACGCTTTAAAATAGATATTTTTATTGTACGCGTTTATACAAGTTATCTGTTTTGATACATTTTATAGTAAAACTATCTTCACTTTGATCCGGTAAAATTCAAGTATTTACAAGGTGGACAAGAAATAAATGCAAATGATTTATTCTTGTTGCAAATCATTATGGTGGAATAAACAATTTCGATGTAATTAACAAATATAGTTCTACATTTTTAGAACCAATGATACCATTATATTAACCAAGTGTCATCCCTTGTCCGATGATATGGTCTCCAATATTTACATTTATTTCTTCTTCAGTTAGGGGCTATATGTGTATGAATATATGTATATGTATAATTATATATTCATTCCACCTATTTTTGTATTGACCATTACAAGAATATAAAACTGTCTTTATATCATCGATGTACGTATTACAACAATTTTACTCATAAAACAAATAACAATCAGAATTGGTACATAATATAATTTCTACTTTCTTTCTCATGATTTCCCACGACAATGTTTTACTGTTTGGAATATTCGTATGGTCCTTTACAATTCGGGGATAATAGGAATTTCAGTTGTATATAAGCAGTAAGAAAGTCCATAATATATCAATGTAAAGCTAAAAATATACAATGCAACATCTCCAAGTATCGTATTGAACACTGTCGTTATCCTTTTGAGTGTAGAAGCCACTTCAGGTTTAATATTACACAAAATGAAAGCGGCAAACAACAGACTACCATCCTGTCTTTCCTGCGTATCATTGATGGCATACAAACGTGCTAATGTCATTGTGAAACAAGGTATAGCGATTGTCTGAAAAGATGTAAAAGTTTTTCCTCAATGTATATTCCACTAAAATTCTTTTCTTTTTTTATCATGGAGTCAGGTACCTTTCCAAATAAGTAATCCAGTCTTAATATCAGCAGGACATTGACAATGACAGCCAGTGGTATATAATACAAACGACTTGAGAATGCACGTGGTAAAGGTGTTCTTTTAACAGTGGTAGACGCTTCAGAACTTATGCCAACATCTTCATCCACGTAATCTCTGCTTATCTTTTCATTACTATTACACTGCTTTTCAGAATTTGTTGCTGTATTTAGTTCATTGTGAATATTTTCAGTATCGTTAATTATATCGTCCCAAATATTATCGGAATTGAAAATGTTTTGATTATTAGTTTTCCCTCTATGTGTATCTGTAATAGTATTGGCAGAATAATGTGAGGCCTTGCCCTAGTGTACAGAGTGTCAAGAATCGTACTTAATGCGTTACCTGCTAGAATGCCATTCACATTTAATTCGCAATTCTTGTGCAACTGTTGAACATCGGAGGGAAAAGTGTGGCTAGACGATTCTAAAAATTAACAGTTATACCATTATAATGAATACAACGTGTGATATTTAACAGAGATTCGTATACGGGTTCATACAAGTTGCAAAATATTGACATTTTAAATCTTTTCGTAACATTCGATTCAAACTATATCATACTATGTGTTTTAGGACATTTTTCCGGGATATGTTAATCACCTTTATCTCCCGATTCCGTGCGGTTAGTTCTACCAGTAATTTTTATCAGACGATCTTCAGAATTTTCCAAAATCCTCCTTCGTCTGGCTTCTCTTTTAGCCGCTACTTCGTCCATGTTGATTGGTATGCACTTTTTGAGATATTAAGATTTGCAACTCATATTTCGTCGGTAGAAAATAATTCGTTAAAAATATTTGGTACCGTCATTGAAGAAACGAAACTGATTCCATTAAATTCAGCATATCACTGATCGAACCGATTTGTCGCGTAGCCATCAGTGACCATCATTCCTGACGTGACAAATAAACAACCTTACCTAGCTTAAATTTCGAGATAACGTTTTAGTAGCTTCTTTAACACTGCTATAACTCGTTGAAGTCGATAGGAATGTCCGAATAGAGTCGATACGCTGCTGCGACGTTCTCCCAAAACTAAAATAATTCGATATAAAATCGGGCGAACAGAAATTCTGTTTATCGATCGAGTTCAAAAACTTTCCGCGAACCAGCTCCAGAGCACCTGTTACCATTTTACTGTCACTCTCAATGTTATCAATTTGGGTTTGAATCAAGGATGAATACGGATCAGGGGACGAACGCACGCATAGAAAAAGTTGGGTTGCCTCAATTTAAAACCGTAAATACAATTTATTCAAAGGCTTGAAATTTACAATAGCAGGACTTTACAAACCGAGCGCTATACATATAGTGAGCAGTATAATTCTTAACTAATTAATGCATCGACGATATAACAATTGGTAAAACATATATTTGGTAACTTGTACACTTACAATTAGTGTCTTAAATAATCCATCACATAAACTAGAATAACTGCACCTGCCGATCGTTGCTCCAGATATATTCCGTAGGGTTGTTTCCATCTGAAAACACATAAACAAATCGATTAATTAACTGATCAAGTCATTTCTACCAGTAAAAATGGTTTCCTCGGCAGGTGGCATTGAACATAAACCGTTTAACTTCCAACAATTTTATAAAAATAGTAAAAAGAAATTTAAGACATGATTTTATTCCGTCCTGGCTTCGATCTTGCGACACGCAGCATCGTAAGCAGGCATGCTGTCGCTATGCTATTATTTTGGCTCGGCGCTTCGATGCGCGCTTACAGTGACGAAGGTCGACGGATCTATCACGGGACGGATGAAAATTAATTTTCACATATTGTATAAAATTTATTTTACATAGTAAAAAGAATAAATGTACGAATTCGAGTATTTAAAATTTATATACAGAGGTGTCAAAATTATACAATAAACGGGATCATGGAGATTGTTAGTAACAAAAGTAATTGAAGAGCCTTTAACTTTTTTTTATCTAGGGCCCCGTGTCTGAGTTACGGACTTCCAAAATATCGTTGTCTGACTTCCGGTTAGCGCGGTGCGAGCATCAACTGAAGGCATATACGCGGATAAAAGTATCGCCGCGCGGACAAGCGGGGAGTGGGGTATCGATTGGCGCTCAGCTGAAATTTTGCTGATCGATAGTTCTATGTGCGTATCAGTACGTATCGATCGTGTCGATCGTACGTGATCGTACGTATGCGTTTACCGTGTACACGGTGTTAACAGATGGCTTGGATTTCTGTCGCTCTCATGTAAACTCTACTTTTGCGATTTTTCGTTTAGTGCAAGCGAAAACAGACCAATCTGGTGTCCGTATAACGAACGAATAGGTTCGATGGAAATGCAGCCTGCCATACGTTTCAGACGTTCTCTGGTCTAGTAGGTACGCCTGCATTTTTGTCGAAACCCGGCTGTGCTTCGCGGCTTTTTGGCGGGTCGAACTTTTCTGTCAATATCTTAGAAATTACATTCAGAATATTAGATACCGCGACAATGGGTGATAAGGATGGCGGTAAGGATGAAACGAATCATAAAATTTCTCGGTTAATTTGTCCAACGAAGGTTAACGTGTTCGATTCTTCGTTCAAAGGACGCGTTCTGCATTATGATAAACAACTTTCTTTTTCTGTGAGAAGTTGCTCTGCTTTTCTTACGTTTTATAGGGAAGCCTTTCGTTTGAATCGTTACCTTCGCGGCCGACGTTTAACAATGGTAGAAAAACGAAATAAAATTTCATTGTGCTGCGAGCGTAAAGTGATGCATAAAAATTCAAATAATCGCCGCCAGCCAGGTTATATTACCTTAGTGGCGATAACGGTTTTATTGAATGAAAATTTTATTTCCACATTTTAATAAATCGAACGTGTTCTAATGCTTTTCAAATCTAACTGTTTTAAATCTGTTAATCATAATTATACGTTCTCCTGATTGTGCCGAAACAGCTTCTTTTTTTTTTACATTTCTTCATGCCACTGTATGATTTGACTTGGATATAACAAAACTTTGTATAACCTGAATTTTCAACGGTTCAAAAATGTGAAAAATGCGATTCATCCCTTATTTTTATTTTGAATAGAAAATGAAGCCGTAACTCTTGCATTCGTTACCGATATACTTTGTTTCACTTTCAGAAACTTTTGACGATGCGGTGGAGGAGAGAGTTATTAACGAAGAGTATAAAATTTGGAAGAAAAACACTCCCTTTTTATACGATCTTGTAATGACTCATGCTTTGGAATGGCCATCATTAACAGCTCAATGGTTACCAGACGTAACCCGACCAGAAGGGAAAGATTACTCTGTTCACCGTCTGATTCTGGGCACTCACACATCCGACGAGCAAAATCATCTACTTATCGCTAGCGTTCAATTGCCCAACGAGGATGCACAATTCGATGCGTCTCATTACGATAACGAAAAGGGTGAGTTCGGAGGATTCGGTTCGGTCAGTGGGAAGATAGAAATCGAAATAAAGATAAATCACGAAGGAGAAGTGAATAGAGCACGTTATATGCCACAAAACCCGTGCGTAATTGCAACTAAAACACCATCCAGTGACGTTCTTGTATTCGATTACACTAAACATCCTAGCAAGCCGGATCCAAACGGTGAATGCCATCCAGATCTAAGGTAAATAAATTGAGACGTTTAAGTGACACAAACGATTCGATGTTTTGCTTAATCTTTCATCTGCCCGAATAGGCTAAGGGGACATCAGAAAGAAGGATACGGCCTCTCGTGGAATCCAAACCTGAACGGCTATCTGCTAAGCGCATCCGACGACCATACGATTTGTCTGTGGGACATTAACGCGACGCCTAAGGAGAACCGCGTTATAGATGCTAAGACTATCTTTACTGGGCACACCGCCGTAGTCGAGGACGTAGCTTGGCATTTGTTGCATGAATCTCTCTTCGGGTCTGTCGCGGATGACCAAAAATTAATGATCTGGGACACGAGGTATAAGACTCTAGCCTCCTCTAATAAGATTTACAGCAATTTGCTATATTCCAACCACCTTCTGCCGCAGATGTAACAATACCAGTAAGCCGAGTCACACGGTGGACGCGCACACAGCCGAAGTGAACTGTCTGAGCTTTAATCCGTATTCCGAATTCATTCTCGCAACCGGTAGCGCGGACAAGACCGTTGCACTCTGGGATTTGAGGAATCTGAAGCTAAAGTTGCATTCATTCGAGTCGCATAAGGACGAGATCTTCCAAGTGCAGTGGTCGCCGCATAACGAGACGATACTGGCCAGCAGCGGCACGGACAGACGACTTCACGTGTGGGATCTCAGTAAGATCGGCGAGGAGCAATCGAGCGAAGACGCGGAGGATGGACCGCCCGAATTACTGGTAGGATCTGCGCTCGGGATCGTCCTTGATAGATTATTTGTAACGCGTTTAATTTACAGTTCATACATGGGGGACATACCGCAAAGATCAGTGACTTCTCATGGAATCCGAACGAACCGTGGGTTATATGTTCTGTGTCGGAGGACAATATAATGCAGGTGTGGCAAATGGCTGAGAATATTTATAACGACGAAGAACCAGATACACCGGCCAGCGAACTCGAAGCTGGTGCTTCATAAGAAGAACAATGTGCGTTATAAGCGATTAAGTTATTTGATACTGAATCTTTCTGACGAGATACTGGAAGCCAATAATTCAAATTAAATATAAGGTGGACGTCGAAACGAGTTCGTACGTTAAAACGAACAGTTATCACCAAGAAGCAATAATGCCTACCTTTATGAAAGATCCAAACGAATCTACGCACGCCTAATCGTTTTACAGTTATGTTTTTCATCGACTATTGTTAAAGTAAGTGTTACAGGACCTATGTTCCGGAATAGATAGTACTTTTTTCTTTTCCTCTGGATGCGATCGATATTCATTTTTTCATTTAAAGTAACGGTGCACGTAATGTGCGATCTTAAGTTTTCCATGAGGTGTCGAGATACGAGGATCTTCTAGGTTCTGTGTGAAATCGAAATTCGTTTAGAAACCGTACGAGATATCTCTGATTATATGTATATATATATATACGCAAAAAAAATCGATAATATCGGACGTGGTTGTTTTGTTTTGAAATTGGAAATGGATAAAAAAAAAGATATCATATCGGGCATCATTGTTTTGTGGTGAAAGAGTTTTACCCGAACGGAACTGAATGTTATTTGTTCGATAACTCGGAGTACAGTAAGACACTGTTGTTTCTCTGTCGTCATGTAGAGTCGAATACGACGAGGAGATTACTTTTTCTACTTCCTTTTAAGTGTGAACAATAAAACGAATGATGTATACATGCGATGGTATATTGCGAAAGTGTACCAACCGTTTCACGTTACTCTGTCACAATCGTATCATTCTTGAAACAAACTGTAAGTCTAAACAATTTTGATTACAAGAAAGGACGGTGGTGGAGGCGGGGGGGGGGGGGGCGACTTCGTGTGGGGAGACTTCGTGTGAAAATCAATTGTGATTGTTATGATCTAAGAAACAAGTCGTTTCTCATGAGGACTGAACGGGGAAAATTGTGTTTAAAAAAGCAAATTTATGAATATTTCGCGAAACATGCGACATTTTCGTTTCCGCATTTTTCTCCCGGATGTAGGTATCCTAGATGTTTTAATACATTGAATAACAAAACCAATTATACCTTGGTTGTACAGTTTTTTTCTTTTTTCTTTTTCATTAAATATATTAATTATCATTGTATCGCCTCCTAAGAACACTGTGGAAATAACGCTTCTTTTGGCACTTAGTAAAGAAAAATACGAATATGTAATCTCGCGATTAAGTAGACTTTTGTTCCCATAATTATACAGCCGTGTTTGAAAGCTCGTTGTATATCTGGACAAGTAGGGAGTCCTCGCATACCGCTTCGGGACTGCGCAAAGATATCATATCGGCCGTGTCCAAGCTTGCGATTCTGTAAAAAGGGAAACCCCATTTAAATCCCTCGTTCGAATCCAATCGATGTTTGGATCGATCGACTCGAACGAATCATTACCAAAATCTGCGTGTCAAATAGACATCGCTTATAGAGCGAGACCTCTGCCTGTTGTGCATGCAAAATGAATCAATCGGAAGGTATAAAGGTAGGCGCGAAATTCGCGAGGCGAGTAGCGGTGTACATTGCGTTACCTTTTGCTGAGACTTTGTCGTTTAATACCGTCGAGTAAGCTCAAAATGGATGGGGTCAATGTTGGACGAAATATCTACGAACAAAGTGGAACGAGTAAGTTCCGGCTTGGTTCAGGATGATTTCAGCGAGCGTAACAAATGGGAAAATTTGGATTCTTACCGTGACCGGGGCGCTTCGCATTTCACGGAGATCGATATTTCGGAATAAGTCGTGAACCAGAAGGTCTTCTATGTTTCTGGGACGATTACTCGGTTCGTGGAATATCAATTCCAACAGTTCGACGACCTGTATGTGTGCGCGTAAACGTATATCGATTAGTATCGTCGATCGTTCAAAGCCCGCGGGTTTTCATGGACACGTGCTGGGAGGGTAGATTTCGATATTTCGCGTATACTTTCGCCAAGCTGTTGCTCGTTCCTTGTGGAGGATTACGCCCGTAACACGGTCGCTGTTCCGCCGCAGAAGCCCATGAAAACTCGCGGATAGAGTTAGCGGCGCATCGCAGACTACGGTCTACGATGTAGGCTCCACGTAGAATAGAATAGAATAGAATAGAGATAGTTACTTGTGGATACATCGCAAGATCCGAGAGATGCGCGGAAGTCGGTTTAAACGAGCACAATTCGTAACCGGCGCACATTTCAAACAGCATATGACCTAGAACGATAGTTGGTACTGCATCAGATATCTCGTTGCTCGTTGGGTCGTAGTTAATTGCATTAGCGAATTCAGGGGAACGTGGCCATCATTGTCGTGTAATCTTATTCGCTATCGACTGATCGACTCGTCGAAGCTCGTCGAAGCTCGTCGAAGCTCGTCGATAGAATCCTTGAGGCGCACAGTACTCCGAATTGCCGTAGAGGATTTCTGTCTTTCCTCACCAAAGCATATCACGTCGATCGAGCTGCTCTGGGACAATCTGGAGGTGACCACCGGATGGATTCTACTGGTGAAACCGAGGAGCGTGTTCTCTAAGCCAGCCAGACGGGCCACACCGTTTTGCACAAGCACGTTGCCGGAGTGTAGATGCGTGACAGTGGGAAAACCGCGTTCTTTCAGGAACACGAGAGCCTCCAGAACTTGTCGACCCATCTGCTGTACCTGCGGCAAAGGAAGTCCTCGGCCACGGGACGCGTACTTCTGGGACCAGTCCTCGTTCCAAGCGGTACGGTCGACCTACGGATTACGGTAGAAGAGCGATTCTACGCGCGAAAACTTCCAGGAACGTAATGCCGGGGCCTAGAAATATTTCTGGCAAGCTTCGAGCGTATGTACATGACAATACTCACGCCGTAGATGAGATCCTTCAGACTGCCCTGGCTGATGGGCATGACAAGAATCACATAGTTCTGACTCTCGTACTCCAAAAAACCGAGATCGAATATCGGGCAGATGTACGGATGTTGAAGGGCTAGGAATAAGTTGTTGAGTATATCCTTGGTCGAGGGACATATGCTCAAGGAGCAGTTTCTGTTCAACGGGACCAACGTGATCAATCTTTCGGTTTTCAGCGAGGTGTCTCTGACCGCGAACCAGTGTTTGTCCACGCGAGAACCTACGGGAAAGTCGTTGCACGTGTAATCGGGGCCACGTAGCAGCCAAGTATTTGTCGCGGGGAAAATGTGGAAAAGTGGCGCGGTAAGCGGAAAGAACAAAAGGGAAACCTGACGAACATTGCCAAAGGAACTAGGATGAGAAACAAGAAGATTGTCAAGTAAGGATTTCACGAAAAAGTGGCGTACGTGTGGCTGACTTGTTTAAGCGAGATCGAGAAACGGTTAGCAAATGCATTCACGGTTACGGTGAACCGAAACGAGAAGAGAAAGAGGCGAATGCTTTACTAGCAGCCGACGTTCGCTCGTTTCCCAGTGAGACGTAGATATTTCTACACGACTGTTGTACCAAGGGAAATGACTTTGGAACTTCTGTTGGTGCGCAGACGGGTATTGTCGCGAGTAGCGATTAATCGAACATTTTGCGAAACTCCGTATGTAATATTCACCCAAGTCCGAAGAACGAAATTTCCTAAGAAAGTATAACGATGCTGGAAAACCTGCGAATTGATTTTTCTTCAGATTTTCTCGTATCTCCCCTTGAAGTCTCTCGCGCGGAGAGCGAGATGAGAGACGGAGGCTCACCAAGGTTGTTGAGCTGCTTGATGAGGCTGTAGCGCGGCGTCCCTTGAATGTAGGCCTGACAGATTGATAAGGCACGGTCCCTGGACCTTTTCTCCATCTCCATGTACTCGCCGACATCCTCGCACGCGGACGGCCCGTGACCCAGCGCCGTGTAGCTGTGTCGCCCATTCCTGTCGCGGGCACACGTAAAACCCCGCTTAACCCCGTTTCGTATGTCTTTCAAAATCGAACGTAACGCCAGGGCGAATCGCTCGCCGGGTGTTTACCTAGCGATTATAATTAACGGCTTTACTGATCTTTCGTTTTGCCCCTCTACGCGTACGTATCCGAACGACCGTGATATTTGTAATCAATCCCTCGTCCCCGACGCGGCAGTGAGTCCGAGCAGTACATTTTCCGGACGAATTAACAAATCGAGAATTCCTTCCTCTCTATCCTTGCACTGTATTGTACTTACATATTATACATACGCGTACCGCGCGCTATCGATCCAGCGATACTTGAAAGCGGTGTGAATTGCCTTCGGCGAATTCTATGTGAATGATTTAACGCGAACCCGCGAGTTCTTTCGCGATTCCGATCTCGTGCCGGGAGAAACTAGCTATTTAGAGCGAAGCAAGAGTTGCAAAGAAGAAAATACCTGTCGATTTTCGAGTCGTACACAAAATAATGATCGTAGGTGCGATTAGCGTGTCGTCGGGATTCACGAGGACCGTTTCTTAAGCGACGCCAAAATCGGCTTAGATTCGCAAGCCAGGGATTATTAGCTGGACCTGCATTAACGTTTCTACCGAGCCAAGCTAGCCTGCGACTGCAAAGGTTTCATCCAATAAGAAACGGTCATAATAGCGATATTAACGAGACTCGTCGGTTAATGCCTGTCGATCGGTGCATACGCCCGATAATAGAAGAATGAATCGTTTGTAAAACCTTTACCTCCTCGCTCGTTTCGCCGGCACTCTTTTGGACGGAGTTCGAATATCTTGCACGCAAGTCCTGTGACCGTTGGAGTCGATGGAATATACCATTGGTAAACGATTCGGTCTGCCGTCTATCGATATGGCGAGAACGATGTGACGTTAGTGCGAGCAACTAGACCGGGGACTGGCCAAAGCTCGTAGACGCGTCCTATTATTTACGTGGCTTCGCATAGTAAACGAAAGTCGGTTGCGTCGTCATTTGGAAACGCGGTCGTGACACCGAGTACGAAAGCAAACGTGCCACGGGATTAATCGTAACTTCCGCGTTATAAATTCGCCGGCACGATTAAACAGAACCCGCGCGGCGGAATAGCGGAGAGTCGATCGATACGTGATTACATTGCAAAATTTCCAAGACTCGTTGGCAAGGAAGCTCGATCGAAGGAAGTCGCGAAACAAGCCCCCTCGGGTTGCTTCGAAAGGATACTTGCACCTACGATTATTACGCGGGCGTAGCAACGGTCCTGTTGTATCGTTACCTTTCATCGAGTACTCGGCCTGGTATCGATCGCATAAACGTTCCTTTCTTATGGTCGATTTTCTCGCCAATAGAGGCGCGAACTTTATCGTCGTTCGTCCTACAAAGCTGTTTCATCGGCGACACACCGACCGCACTCTGCTTAGCCGCGAACCCTGCTAATCTATTCCGCTCGCACTTGAGCTCGACTTTACTTGGACGACTACGGCATAAGCCGTAGATAATTATAGAAAATCTCCGTAGGGTCACACTCACCTGACGTCCTCCTTGCACCCTCTTGCTGCCGAGACCCTGCTGAACAGGATCTTCGCCAAATTGTCAATCTTGTTCGTTAGCTGATAGCCTTTCTCCTCCTCGCTCTCCTCGTCCTCTATACTAGCGCTTCTACCCCTGCGAAGGGCTCCACGTGCAGACACCATGGCCTCGGAGTCGAGCTCGATCGCGCTTTGGGTCCTTCTGTTCACCGCCCGTCGCTTCCGGCGCGTCCTGGGACGTTCCTGCCAGAAGCGATCGTGACCCGTGACTTCCTCCCTGTGCTCATCGTCACGCTTGTTCAGGTTCTGATACAGGTTGAACATCGTTGGACGCGTGTCAACTACTTGGTCCCGGATAATTGGGGTTTAGCGTCGGCAGAAAAGACAAACGGTTGGTGCATGGAGATTGTCGAGTGCTTCGGAAATGGACATTCCGAGAGCGATATTCTAGTCTCGATGTGACGGACGAACCACGTTCCTCGACCTCCTTTCTACAGCGTTTCGTCCGATCGTCTTCCGAAACTATCGCAGACAATTTGGCGGTTCTCCGTGGCTATCGTGTATTCGGTGGAGCGGTTGCGGTTGCGGTTGCGGTTGCGGGCGCAGAGCCGCACACCGACCGGCAGCGAGGGTGGATGGACACTGAGTCGCGGCTGGCGCAGCCCGGCGTGACACAGATTCGCTGGGACAGGTGGTTCGTGGTGGTGGTGGTGGTGGTGGTGGTAGTAGCTGCGCGTTCGCTTTTTAGTGCCGAATCCGGTTGTCGAGTGGTTTTACGAATATATGAAATAATAACAGAGTAGCCGCTCTGCCGATAGCTTCTTGTAGTTGCCGTGGTACGTATGTTATTTAAATGGACACTGACCGCAGGCTAAAGCCGGCCGCTCCGTTTGCAGGATACGAGCCGAGGGTGCATGGGCATTCATCGTGTGGAATACACCGTGAAACTTTCTAGAATCCACGCGGATCGGGTTCTTTCGAAAAGGCCGAAAGAATCGCCGTCGAAAGTCGATGATAATCGGGTTTGCAATGTACCGCCGAAGATTAGAGCGATCGTCGGGCTAACGGAAACCTCACGATTATCGTTCGAACTTGCGATACGTAGTAATGCCGTATTGTCTTCGCCTCGAGTGTAGTCTATCACGAATCCGTTTTATTTCTCTATCTTCGCCACGCTTCTCTTTACACTTTGAACTTGTAAGCGAAACGTCGATAACTCTTACGTGACACAATTTTCTTTTCCTCTAACGTTGATTCCTTACTTTTACCCGATTTACGCTACTTTACTGCCATCGAGCAACTTTTGCCACGCGCCTTCATACTTCTGTGTCAAACTATTCTAGATGGTATACTCTACGTTACGCTTCCTGGCTGCTGTCGGTCACTAAATTTTTCACACGATAGGAACGATCGATGTAGGAAGTACTTTTTCGGGTCGAAAACTCACGTTGCCAAGCTATAGTACTTACTTCGGTGCGTCGCAACGCGTTGTATCTATTTTTCCTTTCACCGAATTTTCTATGGTCCATAATCAAATGTTCTTTCGATTATGCTCAATCGTTCAATTTAATTTACGTTGCTTCGGAGTTTCATGCGGATGCTCGTTACGTTGCGCGCGACGTTACGTTAATAGTAGCCAAAATCCGATTAAATCTATCGAAAAGTGGGACCTTAGTATGTTTTGGTTTCTTTTGACCCCCGGGATGAACTTGAAGACCGCACATGAACTTTAATCGCACTCCGCAGTTTTAAGGCTGCCCTCAGGGACGCTTGAAAAAATTAAAAGACGCGCTTATCCTTGGGATATGTTCGACAATCGTGTTCGGTATAATCGCATTCGATTGCGCAATTTGTTACGTCGGACAAATATATTTCCTTCCGAGACATTTATTTGACAACGTGCAACGCTACGACGCTTTCACCAATGATATCGTTTTAAAGCTTTATTATCAAACGATTATAAAATACAGGGACATGGGGATTTGTTTCATCTTTGAAAATGGTCTCCTTTTTTTAACCAGTTGCCAGAAAGTTTATCGTGCTTTATTGCAACTTTTCCGCAATCTCCATGGTCTTGAACTGTAGAGGCCAGCTGTTTATGGCACGTCCACCGTATATCTACGAGAAGAGCGTGGGTTCATCTTCACACGACGCATGCTCTATACCATCGTTTCTGTCAATGGTGAGAGTGAAATAAATACCTGGGAAACAAACTGTAGGGCCGCGCGTCTAGAAAATTCATGTTCGGCCCTGGGTCCCCATTTAAATACAGTCTTCGACGGGTCGTCTTTATCCAAGCTCGTTACGATTAGATAGTTTTGAGCCACAAAATCCTACGTTCGAAATGGTTAAATCCTCTAGTAGGGCTTACCGTAGGTATCTAAGAATTTAAATAAAATTGCACGGGTACCTGTGTTATCAGTTGTTTGACATTACCAAAGTACCGGTGGTGAAAGTTGTCCGAGCTTATAATACCCAAGTGGCGAAGGAACTCCCACAGTAACTCTGAAACAGGCACGATATGATAAAGAGAATGACAAAGCACCCTTGCACGACCTGTCGCTATTAAAATGAAATTTAAGGTTTTACCTTCGCCGCAGCTTTCGTCTCTCATAAAAATGTGTGTCAATACGATAAATAGCAATACTTGGCGAGACTTGTCAACATTTGAAAACTGAATATGATCCGTATCGTTCTGTATCTCGTTTACCAATATGAACTTGTTACTCTCGACTTCCACAAGGTTATATCCAAAGATCTATCGAAACGTATGCTTTTACATGAACATCCAACGCCGTAAAGGTCCGTATTAATACCTCGGATAGAATGTTTGTCACTTTCACCATCAGTCGATGAAAGTGTTTTCCTTGTCCACCAAGTACGTTCTTAACCACACGAGCCTTAGCGATGACTTGTTTTCCTCTGTCCATTATAAATATATATCTTATCATGCTGTTAACCAACTGATTATCTTCCTCGGACGCGACATTGTCGATTGTGGACCTCCGCACTGCTGGGCTGTACGGTTCGTCGAATCTTCTTCTTTGCTTTGCTTGCGTGTCGCCTTTCGACGAGCTTGTGCTTGGAACGGGTTGAGAAAGACTCACCATGCTCCTTCTACCGCTGGAAACTGGCTGTGACAGACTACCATCGGAAGCTCTGTTTCTCCGCGACCTGTCTTTTAAACGAAACTCATCGTTCTTTCTCTTTGGTTATGTGGGAGAGTGTTGAATATACATATATTGTACTTACTCATTTCTCCGCGGCTTAGCGATATCGCGGAAACAACGACAAAGATATGTTACGCTTTTTGTTCAGTACTATGACTTGGAATCACGTCGAATCTCGCGGTGACGGTTGGTGGGCAATTGGAACAACAACGACAACAGATCGAATGCGACAAGCCTTTATCGTCCGAAGATGTAGGTATATGTGCATGCGTAACTTACTTCCGCCGGCACCAGATGTCGCACGGGTGCAATTTATACGATGCTGAACTTTTGTCAAAATTTAGGGGCTGGGAGGGGGTTGTGTGGGGTGGGGTGGGGTGGGGGGCTAAGGGCAACCCTTTGTATTTTCTTTTAATAAAACAAATCGTTGGATTGAAAATTGAGTAGATGTTTTGAAACAGATTACAAATATCTCGTGACCCATCGAATCCCGTAAGTTAAAGGAAGATGCATGGTTGTCGAGCACAGGTCGCGGACACGTAATCGTGCGGTTTCGACGATGAATTGTATGACAAGAAGCCGTACATGGACCGCGAACAAGCGGGTCCGGGTTACGGGTAGATTGGGATTGACACTCGGATACGCTTCGTACGTGTATCGTGCTCTGAAAGAACGGTAGCTAGATTTACCTTCCGAAACGTCGAGACGAAAAAAAGAGCTGTTTGAGAAAATTTGTAAAAATTGCTTGGGGATTCTTTACAGTTTCCATGGACGCTCCTTTCAAAGGTACGCTTGTTCCTTTTTTCGCGACTGTGACACAACGGTGACGGGACATTAAACGAATATGTTTGAAACAAAGACTTTGCGATAACGGTGAAATATGCGATCTTTGAATATCTTCGGGCTTTACGATGTCAGGGGGGCGTCCGTCGATGAGCATCCCGAGGGTGAGTGCGTAAGGTAAATTCCCCTTATGAAAGCGACCCGTCGGTTATGAGCGCGCCCAAGTTCCCGAGTGTTCGCGAAACGATTTACATCCTTACCGTACGGTTGTATGAAAATTTCCCAGCGTTTGCACGTTACTACTGCTCTAAACTCTGACATTCCGCCACGGATCTTCGAGCTTTCGAGACGCGAAGCTTTGAACGTTGATCGATAAGAATTTTCATCGAAAGTCCGTGGCATGCCTCGGACGATAGTCGAGTGTTTCTTAAACACCCTGTACACTCGTCTCGGCGCGGCGCGCCGGCTCGGATCGTCGCGAAACAGCGGAGGAAACTGGCTTGTATGCGAGCGCTTGGCGCCGCACTGTCGCATCCTATATACAGAATCACTCTCGCACCGACTCGTATACGGCCACATACTCGCACAGAACACGTACGTTGCGGGAGAGGGAATGGTGTACGTGCGGGGGACGCTGCGGGATAGGGGCGGAGGAGGAGGAGGAGGAGGAGGAGGAGGAGGAGGTAGAGAGAGGAAGATAGTCTCTTAGGGACGGTATCGCCCTCTTTGTGCAATCAAATCTGGTTAGAGTCGAGATTTCGCGTTTTGATTCTTGGCGTTACTTGCATCACGATGGAGATCGTTCAAGTTTTACCGTCGATCACAGATAGTACCGATCGGAGATGGAATTTTCCGTGAGACCGACAAGGAGGACCTTTAGACGTAGGAACCGATGTCTGTCGCTCATTGCGGAATATGCCCGGCTCGGGTTTGAAACGTTATCGAGGCGACGATTACGCGAAAGCAGTGGTCGGTGCCTAGGCCGAGTCCGCGCATCGACGTCGCCGAAACAAAAGGTCGTAATTCGACGTAACGATACGCCGCTTATGAAAAACCGCGGAACCGGGTGAATCGGAAAAATCTGTAAACAGCGTGAACCGTTGATCGCGTGTCCCGGCCCGCAGTCCGGACGGCGCGGCAGCGACCGTTCCATCGTTCTCATGATTTCTCCCGTATCGCCGCGGCGTCGCGGCGTCGCGGCCGGTGCTGCATTAATTAAGCGCAGATGCCGATGCCTTGTCACCCGCCATTTGCCATTCGTGCTCGCGTTTGTGTTCGTTTGCTACGGACGCTACCTAATTCATTCTCGATGGATTCGAGCGACCCCTCTAGTGCGTTCTCTCCCTCTCCGTGTCTCTGGATACCTAGAAATCGTTGTCCAGCGCACGAGCTGTTCGGGATTGGTCGTCCGTAGGTTGCCGGGTAAATTTTCGGCTGTCCTTTCGGAATGACGAAAGTCGAGGTTTAACAGAGTCTGCGATTCCGTGTATACCGTTCGCGATCTCGTGGACGATAAAAAGCACGTTTGTGTCGCCGTGAACGAGAAAAACGTCGATAGCCGTTGCAAAGCGTTCGTGGTAATTGTGAACGAACCGCGTAATACGCGTAAAAGTCGGCCTAGAAGGGAAGTGGACAGGCACGTGTATCGATGTCGATCGACGTCAGGTTTCGCGCGTACGCCGCGGTACTGATTAGGTAGTTACCGCGGACGAACCGTCGTGGACAGGTGTCCCGGGAGGGTGCCCGAAACGTCGGTCCGTCGTCTGGGTAGGTCTGGGAAGAGAAGGCGGAAGTGTGGCCGATCGACGCGACGGCTCTCTCCGGTCTGCTCGAGGCGATCGTGCGGGGCTTGGACGACTTTCCTTCGAGTTGTTTGCATCTTGCCGTTCTAGCTGGACGCGTTGCTCTCGAGGAAACGAACGGTTCGGAACGTAATCATCGACCTGGACGATCGACCGAAAATCAACGTACAGCGGAGAACGCAGCCGGACCAAAGCCGAGTACCAGCGAGCTGCCGAGCAAGCGAAAAAATGACGAAAATAAAGCAATGGGACTGGTGCGGCGCCCGGTTGGTATGGCACTTGGAGTCCGTGGCGAGACCGGGCGGCTTTCTCGGGAATATGCTCTTCGTCCCTACCTCCCGGCGTCTCCCCGGCGTCTCCCCGGCCTCTAGAACCCTCATCCGGTTACTTTTATCCTCCCTTTTCTTCTGTCAGCTCTACGAGCGTTTCGTTGTATCCGCCGGTAGGAAACGTTTGGTAGGTGGATGCGATGCGAAACTCGACTCTCTGTAAATCGGAACTCGGTACGCAGTAGCATACAGCAGTCGCGTCTGGATTTCTGTCCGTTAAGTATTCTTCGGGCTGAGATAAAGCCGAATCCTGTCGTGGATCGTTAGAGTCGGGACGCGGATCGCTTGGACGCTCGGCGGATTGTTTTGCTGTATCGAAGTGGGACACGGGACACGGGACACGGGACACGGGACACGGGACACGGGACGCGAGAGTATATGTATTCCTGTAAGTCTTTCGACGCGCCGCGCCGGTCAGCTGGCGCCGACACTCTGGCAGCCACCCACCGGACTGTATTTCGCCTCGTTAATCTTGCTTTATGGTCGCCACTCTAGCTAAATCCCCTCGGCTCTTTTCACTCTCCTATCTCCTATCTCTCCTATCTGCTATCTCGTATCTCGTATCTCGCATCTCGTATCTCGTATCTCGTATCTCGTATCTCGTGGCCTCGGGCCGTGAAACACACCGTGGCGATTCCCGAGGTGGTGTTTTTCGACTCGCGGCCTTTTCTCGGTTAACCCCTTCTGCCAGCCCTTTGACCTTTTTCGGCGGTTCTGCCGGGGCTAGATACTCGACTACTCGAGCGTAGAAAACCAGTAGAAGAGTAGACCCGCAACGTGCGGTCGTTTAGAAACGTCTGCTCTCGAGTTTCCAGACGGGAAAGAACAAGCGTGGTACACGCTTTCTCCGGTGATCCACCGAAAACGGGGAAAGTCCCGACCGACTTGGAAACCGCGTCGCTATCGATCGCGTTCCAAACGATACGCGCCCTCGAGCGCTTTCATGCCCGATAAGAGCTGACCGATCGCACCTGACCGATCGCACCCAATCGCGTACTCACCCGGGGAGACGTTTTTCCTGTCACGGCGCGGTGTATGCTTTACTTCGACTGGAAATCTCGGATTCTTCGTTTATGTAAGGCGTTATACCGTCGTCGCGTTTCCTTCTGTTAACCGATTCCTATTCTACCTGGAAACCGTTCCGTCTCCGCAAACGGTACTGTATCTCTCGAAACGTCCAGCTGTCTCCGAAGGCTGCTTTCCGGTGTAATTGCGCGCACGCAACTTACACCGTGACGTTCTTTTTGCCGAGGACAAGGGCGGCGTACTCGCTGCGATGCACGGGGCCCAATTATTATTCGTGGCATGTAACCGCCAAAAATTAAGTAATGCTTATGGAAGCGGGTAAACGCACCTGCGCTCCTTAGCAGGTGCGTACGTACCGCTCTCACTGGGATCTACCTAAAATCGACGATAAGTGCCTGTGCATCGCGATGCGTTTCGCTTGTCCTTGCTGCGTATGTATTGTACATAGTAGGATGTAGCATGGCGTATCAGGGCGGCCAACGACTAAAGCGCGTCGTTCACGTTTCTTCGTTTCCGCGTTTCTACTCGTGCCTAGGTTGTCCGGGCTATCGTAGCTGATCGAGATTTAATACGATGCGGCGTTTCTTTGCATCGTAAGAATCTTGCTGCCTTTTTCAGGCTTCAAAATCTCAACATCTCTGGAAACCAAGTTCCGTCCGCACGAATACACGCGCGCATACACGCGCGCAAACACGCGCACGTACGTGCACGGAGGGAGGGAGTGAGAGGAACAGAGCGAGGAAAAGAACGGCGAAAAATTTGCATGTCAATCGACGGAATAAAAAGAGAGGAGAGCGTGTCACGTTATCGCTCGAATAGCATCTGCTCGCTCTTCGCATTCTCCCGATCCATCTGTCTAATTGACGGAGGTATTTAACCGAGTTACCGATCGAATAATGCTTACGCGAATTTCGAGACACGTTTTAATCGCGATCACGCAAGGCGGATGTACGTACGTGTATACACACGTGCGTGTCCGCAGGTATATACCGCGCTCGCGCGCTCCCGAGAGAGAGAGAGAGAGAGAGAGAGAGAGAGAGAATCACGCAATTGCCGCGTGCGTAATAGCTTGCTGGATACGCGGCTAGTCAGCAGAGGAAGATGACGTGACAGAGGAAGAGAATGCAAAAGTAAAAGCAGAAGGTTGCAACAACAGTAACGAACGGGAATGAGAAGAGGAACAGGCAGATGTTCGTTACGCGAACGGCGATCCACTTCGTCGTGATAATTGGGAGAGAAATTCGACGGTCGGTCGTTTTTGAAAAAGGACCAACGATCGTTCTGGAAGACTGTACGGATTCTTCTTCTACGCGACGAGCCCTCGCCTTTGCGTATGTCCGGTATCTCCGGTATGTTCGGAATAGCCTTTCGGTAAGGCGGTCGGGCTTGCGCGTGTGCACGCGTACGCACATACGTGCGAGTTAAACCGCGACGCGAAGCAAAGCAGGGGCCGGTTTTCGAGCAGGTAGCTCCACCGCGTCATTGCCACCTGCTGCACGCCGCTCGAGAGGTGGCAGCTTGGCAGGGGGAATCCGTATTTTCTTTGGCAATTTGCTCTTATGCTAAGCAGCTGCCGAACCTCGAGACGCGTTCCCTCGATTTGTCACCGATAAGTAATCGCGAACGGAACGCGGCACACCGTGCCGAACGTGATCCAATCCATTATTTCTTTTTGCATACCGTTGCCGTTACAGGGACCAAATTTTACGCGCGAAACTTTCCACGCGATCGAACGTCCGCATCTTGACGTATCTGGCGTTAGACATTTCTTTGCGCGTAATTTGCCGCGATTTCGCCGACGGTTTAACCGCAGCCTTATCAATAAGAAAGTCCCAGACTTGCTTTCGCGAACTCGTAACGTATTCAGGGCTGAAATCGGCGGTTCGCACCGGTTCGCGACGTCCTGTAACGAAATCTTGTCCGGGGAACCGAGACGTCTATCGATTCAGATGGCACGGCGACTCGCAAGTTTCTCTACTCTTGCTCGCGCGATAAAACCCGCGATCGATCCCGAATGCCACGGGAATCGTCGTAGTCGTCCAATCGTCGGATCATCGATTCGATTTTAATTAGCGACAACGATACGTGGATCGCTATAGAATTCCTGTCGTAAACAAGCAACGTCGAGAGATTCTTCCGCTCGCGAACACGTTCTAGTTACGTGTACTATGTACATACATACAACGATTCCCGCGTGGCACACGTTTTCCCGTCGTTTTCGCGTGTAGATATTATCGCTATCTCTACGGTGACTTATATCGCGCGGATACCAGATGTGTTCGCAGGGAGGCTCGTGGTGGTCCCATTAAAGGCATTAAAAACGCGTCGAATACGCGTGGTTGACTAGCTATCGAACACCTGCGTACCGATCCGTGTATTTTTACGGTTCCATTTAGACGCGAATCGTCACCCCTCCCGCCCCGCACGTACACGCACACGCACACGCACACGCACACCTGGATCCGCGCGACCCGCTGATAACAAACGCGATTTCGCGCGGGTACACATTATACTCGGAGAATCCGGTCACAACCGGTTGCAACCACTCGCGGGCAGGCCGAAACGAGCTCGGTGTTCGTTTCGTATGTCACGGTGACTAGAATTCGTCGGATTTTCGGGGTGACGGGAGAGGGAATTTGTACGGCTGTTTCTCGAAGGACATCCGAGGAAGTTACGGGGCCGGTTATCAGGTTGCGCGCGGCATTGCGCGCGGCGGAGCGACGCGATACACGAATCACTTTTTCGAGGGAGCGTGTCCGATTCGATCGTAGGTCAGATACTGGAAATCGTTTGGAGCGTAGCGTGATGGGCGCGACAAAGGTAGGACGGAGCAGCGGGCAGCGGGCAGCGGGCAGCTGCACCGTGTCGCTCGGTAAAGGAGTGGACAGTGAAACGCGTGTCACTGCATAAACGAGAGCGTTAACGTTGTTTTCGATTTTATTTATTTGAACTTTGATGACGCGAGGTCGGCTTGTAACGTAGAAAGGTACATACGCTGCGCATTCGACGTATGCGCGGAGCAGATGGCGAGCCGCGGGTGAAACACACCCCGTTACGGCTCTGTACGATACACACGTTTAACATAATATATTTCGCTTCGAGATAAATGTGAATCTTAGAGTTACTGTACACGCACGAAATACTTTGCGTCCGCCTGGGATACTTTATTTACAGGTCGCGACTGTGGTCGTCGCGGAAACGTTTACACAGGTTCCTTAATAATATTACGATGTCAGCGTTGCGAATGATCGCGATTTTTAAATAGAAAACATTTCTATCGTCCGAGTTGCCAGGTATTACGAAGGTGATTCGGTTCTCGTATCGCTTGGCCAACGTGGATCGATCGTTCGTCTTTAACGATCCGTAATCGACGCGCAACGTCTGCCACTTACTTGAAACCGCGTGTAAGGAACATGGATTCGTGCGCGTCTAATTACATAGGTATACGGGAGCGTATGGCTAATCGCAAGGCCAGGCCTGTCGCTGGCCGGCCGTACGTTTAATATTATATTTAACGATACTCGAAACACACTCGAAAGAAAGACAGAAAGAAAGAAATTGGAAATCGGTGGGCTGGCTTCGACTCGGTACATCGCCGGATCGCGGAAGCGAGATCGAAAGGGCGCAGCGACGAGACAGACCCGACGGCAGGCACGCTGGTCCTTCCGGCTCGAAACCTTTCGAATTGCATCTCTGCCCGAATTATTGGTAAACTCGTCGAGGACTCGTCGGGGACTCGTCGGGGACTCCCGTTGGGGACTCCCGTCGGACCGCGCGGGCTCTCAGTCGTCTTTTCGTTTCCTAAGTTTGCCCTCGGTTTGTATGGTTCGCGAGACCAGATCCACGCAGGCCCCCAACGACGGTCCGTTGGCCGACTCTCCTTCGGGGGTGTTGACGATTTTCCCTAGCGTCATGATGTAACTGCACGCGATCCTCAGGACGGATAACTTGGAAAGTTTCTGGTTGTGCGAGTAGGCCGGTATGGCTTTTCGAAGGGTGTCGAACGCGGCGCTAATCGTGTGCACCCTCGTCCGCTCCCTCGCGTTCGCTTCTATTCGTCTTTCGCGCGTCATGTTTTTATAATTTCTCTGCTGGCCACCGTTCGGCTGTCTCGGGGCTTGACTCTGGGAACTCGCGTGTTCCATGGAGTAGGTGCCGCTCACGCCGGGATGCGACGGTACCCTGGGTACCTCGCCCCGTAGGACCAGCGAAAGAGGTTCCTCCTGCAGTCTCGGATGCGTGCCGAAGGCTGCGGTGTCGAACTTCTGACGGGACTCTCGCCTCTGGAACGACTGACGCGTCTCACTGGGAGATTCCGGCCTCGGCGTGGCTTCCCGCAACCTCGGGGGGAAACCTTCCTGGACCCGTTCCTCTTTCCGTTCGTCCGCTTCCAGACTGGAGACGTTCTTCGTTTCCGCCTTGCCGCTACTCCAAGGTCTGAAGGGACTCGGTGACCTGACGGTTCTAGATTCCTCGTCGGCCTCGATTTGCTCGAATCTTCGTTTCTTCGGTGGAGCCGTGCTGCTGGGCTCCTGAATCTTCCTCGGCTCGGCCAGCTTCCGTTTGTTGCGCAGCGAGATCGGGGTCACCTGGACTTCGACGCTGTCCTCGGAAGCGCTCGGCGAGTGGAGACCCGACATGTCGTCCTCGTCGCCGCCGCTACAAAAGCCGGCATCCCTTTCGGAACCTGCCATGACACCAGCTGAAAGAAAAAAACGTACCGTGTGAGACGAGGCTGCGATCGAGGAAATGTTATTCGGTGACAGTGGCGCAGAGAGGGGCAGGGAGGGGCAGGGAGGGGCAGCGAGAGGTACGGTGTCGCGGGACCGTTCCAACGATACTCGAATTAGACGGGACACGCGGATCGTCCGCTCCAACCACGACGTTCGCTAAAGAGAAACGCTTAATTTCGTTGGTTGCCGCTTTGAAGAAGAGCGTTCGGTGCTCGACGCGAGTACCGCGCGGGCCAGCGGGCGCACGTGTGCACGGTATTTTCTCGGTGATTCCGTGCCCGAGCCCCACGCGCGCTCCTTCTTTTCCTCGGCACGTCGCGCCGCGCCCCGCCGCGCCTCGCCACGAAAACGGGATGTTTTCGGGTTCGGTGCGTCATCCAACTGGTACCATCTGGCGCACAGGACTGGCCTGGGATTATAATACGCGTATCTCTTCTCCCACCTCTCTCTCTCTCTTTCTCTCTCTCTCTCTTTCTCTCTCTCTCTCTTTCTCTCACTCCGTCTCCCTTTCTCTCTCTGTCTCTCTGTCTCTCTGTCTTTTTTTCTCCCTTTCGGTCCGCCTTTCCGTTCGCTCTCTTCTCGAGTTCCGTCCACGTTCTCGGTGGATTCACGAGCTGACGCGGAATCCTCTATTCTTAGGGACGGAGTCGTGCATCTGGACGTCGCCGGTGCCGTTCGATAGCCGTAGCCCCGACGACTCGATCGCTCGATCGTCATTTCGATTTTCCCTTAACGCACGCGCCTGGCGTGGATCGCGGGATCCGTTGGATATCGCTCCCGAGGAAAGTCAACGTCGCGTCCTCGACGTTATCGCTACCATCCGTAGAATGTATCAGGCGTCTCCGTCGGAATCTCGCTTTCTCTCCGTCTAGGTGACTGAGACCGTTGGCGTCTAAGCGGTCTCGATCTCTCGATCTCTCGATCTCTCGATCCCGGGGCCGGCCGCGTCCGCGTCCGCGTCCATTTAAACCCGTGCGGCGAGGGGGCGAGGGGGCGAGGGGGCAAGGGGGGCGTGGGGAGCGTGGGGGATCGGCGCGGCGACCACATGGCGCTGGCGCCAACCGCGTCTACGTCGCGGTCCTCTTATTGCCTTTCCTGGAGTCGTCGCGAGATCGTCTTTCCCGCCGCGTCGCCGCGGCGAGCGCTGACCTCGACGCGAGGACAGAAGATACGGGAGACCGCGGTGGAAGAACGCCGGCCGTGGATCGGACAGGATTCGGAAGGTGACACTCGACCAGTCCCGAGGGGCGCACCAATTTTTAGCCAGTCGGATCGGATCAGATTCGATAATCCGCTCGGAGAGAGCAGATGCTCGATATACCAAACGTCGCTTATCGGGACGATAAGTTTTCGACACCGTCGACACCGTCGACACCGTCGCCAGGTGTGCGAGGCATTATCTTCCGGTGGCGAAGGTATCTCTTCGAAGGAACTCGATTACGATTCGACTTACGCCGTGCCAGCTGCGATATAAGGCCTCCCACGATACCTCGTGGATTAAGTCGAACTCGCTGCCGTTCGTCGCGTCGGGGTCGGGCGTCGGGCGTCGGGCGTCGGGCATCGGTCGCATCGCTTTTATTTTTAAGCGAAACTTGTTATTTGCTTCTTTCGTCGCGAGATCGAGGCCGATAATCGACGGATAATCGTTTCCGATCGAACGGACCTTTAAAGAGAATGCCGGGAAACCGCGAAAAGTGCCGGCCCAGAGCGGCCTTCGCGATCGAACGTATCCGTGGGACACGGGCGCTGGCGGCGAAAGCGTCGAAAGGGAGGTAAAAAGGTTCGTGACTCGAAAAGGGATACGTGTACGTATGAACCTTTCTTCGGGCAATATCGATTCGTTGTCGAGGATCGGTGGGACGAAGAAACCCGTCGTACGAAAACAACCTGCTCCTCTTGCCAGGCAAAGGTGTTCGACACGTATCGAACACGTGCCTCCGGATAACGTTCGCGAATATCTTCGTTACCAGCTTTGTCGTCTCGTTCGGCAATTGTTCAAACAGACCGAAATAACCGGGGACATCTGTGTAAACTCGCCACGAAGACGTAACGTTAGCCGTCGAACAATCGTAGCCTGTTGTTGGGTCCGTAAGCGGAGAACGGTATCGTCTGCCTTTAGCGTCTCGGTGACGTCCCCAAAGTCCCTCGAGGCTGCGGGGGGCGATGTACGGATCTCATTGACCACCGGCGCAGCGAACCGCCGACTTTCCTTCCTCGCGACGGAAAATCAAACGGTGGATACCCGCGGAGATTTTCGGGTAAACCGTCGTCGACGCAAAACGACGACTCCGAACGACGACGCGCCGGCTGATTGTTCGCGCGCTCTCCGCGCGCTCACCACGTGCTCTCGCCACTCTTACTTTCCTTTCCAGTAGCTCTACACCGATGACCGAGTCTCCTGGCTTCGGCTGTAACGTGTTTCGTTGTACTCGACTGTGTCAAGTTACGGAAAGTCAACGGTGCGGCGGAGTATTTTCACGCTGGGTCGCGAAATCGATTCTCGACGGCGAAAACGACCGTGGCAGCGACGACGATCCCGAACCGTCCGAGTAAGGGACTGGAAACGCCAATTTTTCTCTCGACGTGTGCCCGCTCACGCTGACCCGCTCCTCGAAAACTCGACGACGCGAATTTGTAAATGTCGGTTCGATCGCGCGTCCGACGTGCCCCAGTCGGCGGATTTCGATTTCTCAAGATCCTCCTTTGACGCTGATTAAGCGCTAGGGCTTATCGAAGCGACCGTGAAACTTGTCGATACCGGAGCGATAAGTCATCGTTTCTTTTTCTACGCTTCGCCGCGGATGCCGTAGAAATTCTCAAACTCGGCGGATCTTAAGGACGACGTCGTTAAGCTTCCGGCGTTTCGGCGCGGCGGTACCTTAAGGGTTTCGGTTTCCGTTCGCTGCGAACAATCGTTACAGGTCCAGAAATACTCTAGAGTAGCGGTTGTGGATGCAACTGTCGCGGGATAA
The DNA here is from genome assembly GCA_917499265.3 of Mimumesa dahlbomi. NCBI lineage: Eukaryota > Metazoa > Arthropoda > Insecta > Hymenoptera > Crabronidae > Mimumesa > Mimumesa dahlbomi. Next base: position 12,326,635 of record OU824125.1, on the reverse strand, counting down.
GGTGAGGGAGGGACCGCGGCCAAGTTTCTTCGATTATAAATAAGCGCCGAGGGGCGTCTGTGTGGCGCGTAGGCGCGTAGGCGCGTAGGCGCGTAGGCGCGTACCGCGAATGCCAATTGTTCGACGAACGGGGCGCCGGCACCGAGACAGACAGAGGGGAGAATAGAATAAAATAGAATAGCATGGCATGGCACGGTACGGCATAGAGTGGCAGCATAGGGAGAAAAAGACAAAGAGGCAGAGAGGCAGAGAGGCAGAGAGGCAGAGAGACGGAGAGCTGTCGTCTTTCGTAGCATTGAAATTTGTCCGTCGAATCGAAAGCATCTAGATCGGCGGAAACGGTTTTGTACATTCCAGGGAAACGGAGGCCAAACGGAGGTCGAACGGTCTCTGTCGCGGGAAATAAGACGAGTCTGCCCGCTGACCCCGGAGAGGAAGCGGCGAAGCACAAGGGGACCGGAGAGCAGATAAGAGGAGCTCCACGGCGCTGGCCAGATGGCCGAGCAAAGATTCGAGGAACGTGACTAGCCTACGCACGGATCGCGACAGCGTCCCTTATCGGTTTCTCGTGTATCGTTTCGAACTAGGCGCTCGGTTACGTCGGCCTCGGTGAGTACGTACACGCGTCACGACGTTTCGGCAAAATCGGAATACATATCCGGCAAGCAATTTTCAGGGAACCAAAACCGATCCTTCGCTTCGCCACCTTCCACGAGGTATACCGATAGCTGTCAGGATATCAATCGAGTCGAATTCCATATTTCCACGGAATTATTCGGATTACGGTTTCCGGACGAGTTGTTTCGCCCGCTTTCCCGTCCACGTTCCAGACCACGTTCGTGAGCCTACGCCGCGGGGGGTACCGCGTTCGCGATCGCGCTCGTTTGAATATCAATCGGCCGATTCGCGAGCGACCGCGCGCTGTTTTTCCGAGGCACGATCTCGCGACGCGCAAATATTTACCTCGCGTGGATCCGTAAGCGATATCGAGTCGTTCTCGAGTGGTCCGTGAATGGACGTCCCCGAGTGCGAGTGTACCAACGATCCGGACGAGATATAAATCGCGAGATAACAGAATTCTCGGCCTTGTCTCTCGACCTTTGCCAGCGATCGCCACCGACTTTCGATCCGACGATATCGAACGTAATTCGAAAGTAGATTCCGGTTCGCCCGATCGGTCGAAAATTTCACCGTTTCGCGTTTCCAACCTAGAAACTTTGCGAACCTTCGCGCGACAGGTATTTTGCTTTCGGATAGCTACGTACGCGCTAGACGCGAATAAACGATCCAACGATCCAACGATATGCGTGCATTATTCCAAGATACATAATATTAGGAGTTAGCGGATCGTGAAACATGCTCGGACGCGTGATCGTGCGACCACTTAACGGCAATGGAACGCGGACCAGTACGTGCGTATACATCTTTCGCAATTCAAGTCACGTTCGACAAATTTCATTCGATTGGTTACAACGAATTTTCTTAGAAACGATTTCTTCGATTCTACCTCGCTCGTTACGCTCTCTCATCCCCCGACCCGATCGCGTCGATCACCCTTTCGTTCGTTCGTTCGTTCGTTCGTCGTCTCGAAAGCTACCCGGGTTTTCGAATAAACGTTGCGCGACGGGCGGAAACATTTCGGTCGTTGATCGATCGGCACCGATCACGCTCCATGGACGATGTTCTCGTTGCTATAATAGCTAACGTAGACCTCGATCTTAGCGCCGGCTTTTATTTGACGAATATCAGTCCGTCCCAGGCTACGATTCGAGTACGAAAACTCGTAGGAGAGGCACGCATTCACCGCGTGATCGACACACACGTGCGCGACGGTTAAATATTTCGATGTTTGGGCGCGCGACCGCCAGCGACTGTAAACGAGGCGGCAAATCCGTCACGATCGTGCGTCAATTTCGAACTTTGAGCCGTTTTATAGAGCGACCGGCGCGCAGACCGTTTCAGAAAAATTCAATCATCGTTCAATGGATATTTCGTTGGATGGAACTACAGTCTCTGCTAAACGCGAGTTCACCGAGCTGACAAAGCAGAAGGAGAGAAGAGTCGTGGCGTTACGGAAAACGTTTCGGAAGGACGGTAAAGATTTTTCTGGGTACGGTACGGTCCGGTTCGGTTTGGTTCGGTTCGGTTCAGGTAGCAGGTGCGACTTCACAGGTGGGTGGAAGGTTCGGCGGCATCGTCTCGTCTCGTCTCCTCTCCTCTCCTCTTCGCTCCTCTTCGCTCCTCTTCGCTCCTCTTCGCTCCTCTCCGCTCCTCTCCTCTCCACCCCTCTCGTCTTTCGCTCTACCTGTGCGTACCTGTGCAGCGCGTACAATGGGGTATCGATTACACTCGAGAGACTCCAGTGGTAAAATCTGGTTTAACTGGTAATCGTGTTCCCGGAACTATCTTAACTCCGGAGGAGACTCTAGCTTTCAAGGGTGTCCTCGAAGCGGTGACGTTTACGACGCTCCTGTCAAATGCATCCTTTCGCTTATCGAGGATGTTTACTCCACATCCATACGCGTACACGTACATACGTATTTTCGTGTAATACGTAGACGCGTACTATGTACGTCGCAATCGAACTTCGATCGATATTCATACGGTCGCGAGATACACACGGTTTCGCCAACTTCTTTTCCTGTGTGCGCACAGAAATTCAACCGTCCAGTCATTGTTTGTTTACCATCGGGGTTACGCTATGGTCAAAGGTGACACTTGCGTTTCATTGGTTAAACACCTTTCGATCGTACGCGATAGCTTATTAGCGCGGTATCGTTGTTATCGACGCGATAGACTTATCGCACGATTCGTAACCGGGAAACTATTTTTAACGATTGGATCGTATCGCTGCCCAAACTCGCTCTCGAGTAGTTTATTAACGAGGATTCGACCGGCTAACAGGATCAGGAGAAATTCATTGTCCGAGCACGCGGATCGGCAGGGCAGATAATCCGGTTAAGCGGAACGCTCTTGGCAACGAGCTCTCTCTCTCTCTCTCTCTCTCTCGATCATATTCGCGCTGGTATTGCCATCGTGACAGCGTATCTGATAACAGGAACTCGCGCGCGGTCCGACGTTTCGGACGAATCGGACGATGGAAAAAGTAATTCGCGATGGAACCACGTACGTGTCCTTGCCCGTGAGGCGACGATCGAACGTTCCGGATCAAGATTCGTCCGAGAAAGGGACGGACACCCGACGATGCCTTTCGATAGATCGCGAAGAAGCGTAAGAACAACCGCTCCGAGGAAGCGAAGTAGCGACCGTAAGAGAATAAAGGACGAAGATGGTGATTAGGTGGTCAAGGGGTCGTTCGTGTCGCCCTGTGCCCACGCTGGCGCCGCGCCCTGTCTCATTCTCATTCTCATTCTCATTCTCCTCCTTTTCTCTCTCGCTCGATCTCCGTTCCACTCTATCTATCTATCCTTCCTCGTCTGGTGCTCGCAACCGACTCCAAGAGCCAGTCTCTCACGGCTGGCGCCGCTCGTAACAATCATTATCATTCCCCACCGAGCACCGGCCACCGGCCACCGGCCGCCGACTATCAATCGACCGAACTGCCGAGAGCAACGCGCGCCCACGACCCGCGGTTCTTTTCGACCGATTGGCAAACGCGAATTCGAGTTCTCGCTAACGAGGCAACGCCGCTGCCTCCGAGATTCCTGCCACCTGCCCCGCTTTGAAACTTCGTAGCGCGGGAAACTTCGAGCCGTAAAGGGAGGATCGAACGTCGCAATTTCTTTTTCGACTTACGCTTACAATTACGCTTGGAATGGTCTTTCGACCGGGCCCGACGATGGGAAGTCGGAAAAGGAACATCCGATTAGCACGAAGCTGATCAACGTACGGCCGTACTTATTTCGATTCTTTGCAAATTCTCGTCAACTTTGGACAAAAGTGCGAAAGTCGAAGACGATCGCGGGAAATTTCGACGAGTCTTTTCCGACCTCCCATCTTGATCGATTCGCCCGTGCCTCTGGACGAGTTGATAATCACCTTTCATGAATGCGGACAGCTCGCAAGTGGATTCCACCACGTGACCGGTCATCCTCGATCGAGGCTAGCGCACGCGGGACCGCGTGCTGGACACAGTTTTTTTCTTCGCGAATCACCCACGCACGCACTCTGAACCCTCACGCACTGTTTTCCGCGCTGCGGATCCCGTGGACACGTGTGGTAGCCAGTATAGCACGGTTTGTCTCCTGAGTAATCCCAACGAATCCGGAATCACTGAACTGGCTAGACGCTCCTGTTACCGTAGGCCGACTTTAGGAAATTTCGTGCGAATAGCTGATCGTCGAATGAGAAACCGTAGACAGATCCGACGACAGCGAAACGCGTCCTCACCCGATCGCAGTCGGCAGCGCACTGACTCGCCTCGTGCGTTCATACGCGTGCGAGGGAGTCCCGACTGGCCTGCGACTCCACCATCGCCACCACCACCACCACCACCACCACCACCACCACCACCACCACACTACTACTACTACTACCACCACTACCACTACCACCGTTCCGGATACCGTCGCCAACACAGACAACCTCTGTCGCGTTACTACCGACGGGAATACCAACACTCTTCGGGCTGATATTACGATCGACTACGATACACGTACATACGTAGTGACTCGAGAGCCGAGGCACAAGGATCGGTTTGTGCTCTGGAGCCGGCTACTCTTTTTACTTTTTCCTTCGGGGAATCGTTAAGGACGCGATGGAAATTGATTTTCGGTTCAAGGATGCACGTATCGCTCGTTCTGCCCGGCGACGTTGACGTTGCAACGACCGCTCGAAAGATGAAAGGCTGGCAGAAGATATTGAAATCCTTTTTCGTAAATGTCCGACGGTCTCCGAATTGATTCGCCGAGCTACTAATCCACGAATACATCGTACCTTTGGAAAGGCTCCCCGTGGAGCAGTATCGGTGTCGACGTCGGCGACGATGTACGCGAGGCGCGAGGCGGGGGGCTGCACGCATTGTTGGCGGCGCGAGGCAGCGGGGGCCGACAGAGCGGCGCCAGCCGAGAAGCTCGGCTTCGCGTCATTCTCTTCCTCCCGTCTCTCTCTCTCTCTCTCTCTCTCTCTCTGTCGCTCGCTCGCTCGCTCCCTTCGGTCCATTCTCCTCCGAGTGCCTTACACAGCCGAGCCACCCACCCGCAACACGCGGACCGCGTGCGTGTGGGAGAGTCGCGACTTTACGGGACCCACCATACGAGGATCCCTTTGGAGGCCATTTACCACCGACCCGATCTTCCATCTCCACGGACGAATTCTCGATTCTCTTTTCGTGCCTTCGCTGGCTATTGTTTCTTCTCTTTTTTTCTCTCCTTTTTCTCAAGTGTTTGGAAGTCGAGATCGGACCGCCACCGATTCCACGCTTCTCGCGTTTCTACAGGAACCGAGGTGCGTGGATCCGGGCCGAAGAAGGAATCCGGAGAGGTCGAACGGCGAAAACATTCTTACGTTTCGAACGGGATACCGTTCGTCGCCAGACGGGCAGAGGTGCGAATATCAGCGAGTTAAAGAGCTGGTTCTTCCTAGGGAAGATCCGCGAGAATACTTTTCCGTTCGATCGGCCGATGGGGCGCATCGCCAGGAAGGCATGTCCATACGTATTCTCGAACCATCGGCGCGGCACGGACGTTCGGTGCGTCACGTGGTCTCGTTTCCGAACGTACGACAAAAGGTCTGGTCGGCCTTCCGTTACACCATTTACGACCCGGAAAACCTCTGGAGAGGGTCTGCTACGTTTTCCCCGATTGTCCCATACGTCGTGGCGACGTATGCTCGCCATCTGCGAGTACATACCGGATCTATCTTAATCCCCGTGGATCGGTCACTCTAATCCGATCGGTTAATCGCCGCCGCTACCTGGTCCGAGCCAGATTCTTCCGAGTCCCGTAACGTTGCGACGAACCGTGCAACGAAATAATCGCTGATCGATGAAAACAAATGGAACGATGTCCGCGTTCGCCCCCTCAAGCGTGGGATTTGAAAGGACGCATCGATTACCGAACTTGGGCTTTGGCGTATTCGAGAGAAAAACATTTTTTCAGCCCGATTAGCGAACGATACTTTTGCCGCAAACTACGTACGCGGCTCGGCGTATGTATACATATAATCCGTGGACGATCCACGGATTCGCGATGAATTCCGGTCGTTTCGATCGACAGTCGCGATAAGATACGGTATCGAAGATACAAGTTTCACTATCGAACGCCGGCCAATTATTCCCGATTCCTCGACGAAACGATCGATGTCGCGGTGCGTTTCGTGACCAACGAAACGGGTAGTAAACAGTTGCCCCGGCGAAATGCGAAAAGCATCGACGTGTACGTACCTGGCGCGAGGGTACGTTTAAAAATTGAAAATTGACATTTGAACGTCGAAATCGTGGCTCGTAAAACACACGCGGAGATACGCGAAACGATTCGATCGTAAAGCGAAAATCGGTCGAACGAGTCGACGAGTAGTAATCGACGAGGTGCGACATAACCATGGCATAAAAGCCTGTCTCGGTAGGTACACGTGTACGCGTGTCGATAAACGAATACCGTTGGCTGCATTCGCGACCGTTAACGATCGTTATCTCGCGCGTTGTTGTCGGAGGTAGCCTTTTAAATCGAATAAAATTTCCATCAAACACCGCCGACGAAATCGCGCCTCTCTCTTTTTCCTTTTCCACGGTGGTCGTGCCGCCTACGGTGTAATTTCGCCGAAGCCTTTCCGGCCGAGTTCGCCGCGAAATATCCTACTACGCGTCTACCGGTAATTCAGGTCGGACGGAAAACGCGATCTGAAATTGCCGGGGGCCACGTGGTTTCAACGACTGACATTTCGCAGGCCAGACCCGGATCGTCCCCGAGGTGCCCGTTGCGCGTCGCAGATGTCGAAAAGCTGCGGCCAACTTTTCTGCCCCACCGAATTCGTCGAAATTTTCGATCCTCGAGTTTCTCTCTACTCGGTGGAATTTCACCCGCGATTATTCGAATCGATTCTCGACACCGCCGTGGCGCGTCAGCGTCAACTTGGACGCGACTCGCGATCGGACGGCGTCCTCGTTCTTCGGAATCGTCTCGAGGAGGGAGGCCGCGCGGTCCGCGTCGACCAAGGGGAAAACGGAGACGGAGTCAAGAGGTAACCGGAATCGTCCAAAGCAAAGGGCGTGTAACAGAGATTCGATTAACAGAGATTCCTTTCATAGTGGCTGAACGAGAACCCGTCGAGACGCGAAGACGCGTGAACAAATTTCTCGAGTACATATTTCGACGGCTTTGTTTTTCTCCCGAATCGCGTTTCGATGCACCGATGATGTTCCACTCGTCATCGATGAAATAATCGCCGTCTCGTGTATACGTACTTTACCGGGCCGGTTTTAACATTGTTTCGCGATAACGACGATTGTCCGGCTTTATCGTGCCACTCGTAGTACCCATCGATGTTTCAATGTGTTTCGATCGACCGACTTCCGATGTTTATCGATCATCGTTCTCAAAGTACAGCGGCACTTGCCGACCTCGTCGTTGCTCCGACGCGATAACGATGAACGGACGTGGACAAAGAGTCGCGCTACGTAGCTACTATCCGCGTACATACCGTCGCGTCGGTCGGAGTAATCGCGAACGCTTCGCAACCGATCTCTTCTACCGGTTTTCGGATTTTCCAGCTAGTGGCGAGGTTATCTCGCGTTACGAGCGTAAATTACGTGCCCGTTAACACGAGTCCGTATCGTGGTTCTCGGCTCCCTGTTTTACGCTTCCCTTCTTCTGCTTCGAGCCTGCCGCGTCTTCCACTCCCCACCGGCCGCGCCGTTTACGTTCACTCTTTACTCTTCTCGACACCGGCTGCGAGCTTGCTTCCGTTTCCGAAGCAAACTCGTTATTAATAGACGGCCGGGCAGCGGTGGATTTCGAGGAGAGATCGCGCGGATGAACCGGCGCAACCCCTTTCGTGGATTCGATCGTCGTACTCGTCTAGCCTCGGGTGGAAATTCACAGGACGGTTGCCGCGAGTTTCCCTCGTTTGTAGAGGCATTGTAAACACGTGCGTCACGTTTCCGTTGACTAATTTGGAAAATTTTTCGACGATAAGCCCGACGAGCCGACGACAGATAATTGTACCTCGTTACATCGACCAGCCCTAAAGTCCATACGTTTTACACTCTTACAGATGTTGGTTTCGTTCGGTGAACGACCGGGTCCTTTGGGTAAAAATAAAATTCGTCGGCCACGGGCTGAAAACAGGGACAGTTGTCTGACGCGTGAACCCGAGCCCACATAGGACTTTCTACCTTATGGTCTAGGCTACCCGCAGCAGGGTGTCGTTCTATATTTACGATGGTGAAACGGAACGACGCGGTTTATTTCGATTCGTCCCAGGTTTCGTCACTCGACGAGAACTCCGATCCTGTGTTTTCGCGTTCGGTCTTACCAATGAAATACGGCTCGTTCTCCCGTGCGTAAGGAAAATTCCCACTTTTTACGGTTATCGCGACGCACGTGCGTCCCTTTGCTACCTGGTCCGGCGGAGGTCCGGCGGAGGTCCGAGCCAAGTACACGTGTAGCCAAGTTTTGCTTCTCGGATCTTGCGTTTTACAGCATGCCTGCGAGAACCGGTGCACCTAACCTAACCGAGACGGACCTCTGGTACGAGGCCACTAAAATTATGCACACTCGATACGATGCGTGCTTGTCGCACCGGCTGAAAATCACCCGCGCTCCAGAAACGGTTCGCATATAGGTATCTACAATGTACAATAATACATTGTAGGATTATTATTTGCGGGCGCAATTTGTCTGGCAAATGTCCGCGAAGGGAACCCCCCGAGCGCGTTTGGTATCTGCGAAGCATATGCGTCGATAGGGGTGCGTTAAGGGTATTAGAGGAAAAGGCAGAGGCCATCGGGATGCGTGTCGGCCAGATGTGTCGGGAAGGGCCAAGGAAATTCCCAAGGGCACCTCGGGCCCTCGCGCGAAACCAGCTCGTTAATCCAGCCCCCCGAAACGGGATTCTCCCGTTCCGCTTGCTTTTGTCGATCGACAGTTTCGATCGAGTTCTTCTTCTTCTTCTTCTTCTTCTTCTTCTTCTTCTTCTTCTTCTTCTACTCTCTCCTTCTCCATGTTGTTTTTCTTTCTCTTCTGGTTCTGCTTGTTCGACGAGGGTTCGCGATAAAAGAAAGAGTGAAAAACAAACCGATTTTCCGCGTGCATCTACGCGGTGACAAGCAGCCGAGCGAGTTTGGCAGTATCTCGGTCGTGTTGCGATTTCTCAGCCGCCTCACTGTCACCGCTGACACTCGCGCACCTGCTCGCGTTCACCGGCCGCGCGCTAATAAATTTCGTTGCGACTCCCCGACATCGATTTAATTGCTCCATCAGTAGCCGTGGCGTAAGGATTGCTTCTCGTTGTTGCAATATTTATCGGCCGACTGTACTTGGACGACTTTCTAGGAATTTCCGTATTTAGTTTTGCAGCTGAAAAGACACGGGAAACGTTTAAAGTTGAAACCGCGACCTCGGCGGGTTATCGAATCGAGGTAACGCGGTGCGTGTAAAACACTCCGTGGAGCCGTGTAAAGGACGTCAGAGCGGCGTGTGCGTAGTTTATAATCTCTAAATATTTGATGGGCGGACCGCGCGGCTGCGTTCACATCTGCGCCGGTGTCAGCTTCAATTATTAAAGCTTTGCCATATGTCCTCTCTCTCGGTCGACCTCTCTTCCCCGTCGGCCTGTTAATCCCCTCGCTGGTCATTCCGCGCATCCCCCGCAATCCACGCGCCTACGGGTTCCCCGATTACGCCATGGGCTGCGTAAGGGCCACGTGTCTTTCTCTGCCAGCTTTCGAATTTCCTTTCGGCTTTTGGAATCGTTCCGAACAGCGTCTCTCGGCCACTCGAGCACTCGTCGCGTGGACATAATTCCTTTTACGATGTAACAGACAACACCGGCACCGGTATCGTGCCGCCAGGCTTTTCGAACGATCGTACGTAACTAGCTATCGCGCGTATATCGAGGAACAGAAATTGTATTTAAGTATTTGAATCAAACGGATGCCCCGAAAACTTTGTCCCGTTCGATTTCCATATTCGGCCTGGGGTAAAAACACGATCGAAGCGCGAAATCAAATTATCCGCCGTTTCGATAGGAACGGAACCATGAACGTAGATTATTAGCGTAACCGGCCGCGATACGGGCGGCACCGGTAATTCGTGACGCGCATATGAAATTTTGCGCAAATCAGCGGGGCCCCGGCACTGACAGTGGATACACGCTTTGCACGCTCCACTGTACACACGAGGTATAATTATGCTACGGACGGTTCGGATGAATGGCTGCTACCGGACGGCTGGACGTGTGTACATTCTACACATTCCGGCTTTACGCTTGACTCGGACGCTCTCGTGTTCGCTGATTTTCTCTGATACGAGAAGAGTCACGGGAAATGTCAAAGGGCGCACCGCTGCCGGCGGAACTAGCCGTGTCTCGTACGAAATGGGATTCACTTTTAGCTCAGTCCATATACGGTATCATCGATTATACGAGACTCGTAAAGAAACGCTCGATACAAAGTGACGTCGGGAACGCCGACGTTTGGTCGCGTTGAAATTGAAAGCGGTCTATTATCGACCACGCCCGCACAACGCGGTGGATAGTATACGTATATTCGTGCGCGAACCCTCCATTTTCGATTCCTCGCTCGTTACGTGTCCGATAACGCGATGCCACCGTTGGCCATCCCCTCGGCCTTTCGATCGAGCCGCAACCATTGCGGCACGCTTGGAGGATACGCGACTCCCCGAGTTACCCCGTAGGACGAAAGTACGTAGGTCGTTCCTCGAACGTTTCGATCGAACGATCCCCGAGTCGATTGGGTAAGCTGGACGGGCAATGTGAAAAATACACGATAACGAAGCGTTTGTACGCTTAAGCCGGTGTACTCGTATACTCTACGGGCGAGTTTCTTCTCGCAGCCATATCCCCGTAGCGAGTCTGTTCGCCTGTCAAGGTTGCATTTAAATCGACCTGTATCCGCAATTAGGGTCGATGCCTCTGTAGGAGGCAGGTGGCGTTTTGCAAAGGTACGAACGTGCGTGTCATCGAGACGTTCGAATTATTCCGCGTGTTCTTCGCGTGGCTCTTCGCACCTGCTGCTGTCAAACGTGTCAGCTGCCAGCGCCGATCAAATTGCGGTATTTGAAATCCGCGTGCTCTTTGGCTACGCGACGAGAATCCTTTTTTCCACGTATATATATATATATATATACGAGTACGTAGTCCCGTTGGCACGGGTACCGTTTTAAAATTCGCCTACTCGGATACCCTACCGCCGCGCCGTGTCTACCTGTGTTCGTCTATTCGCAAAAGTATAGTCTTTGATCGGTTGCGTGTCGGCGTTTCTGCCCTCGAGTCGTAACGACGCCGTTCGCTCGACCTCGTCGAGCTTGAAATACCCCAATTCCATGGCTGTTCCAACGAAAGAGAAGCTACTCCTCGCGATCGTTTGAACGGTTCGGCTTAACGGCAGCCGAAAACCACGATCGAGATTAGAAATCGTATTTTCTCGTCTAATTAGCGCCGGGGCTGCCGCAGGTGTCCGCTCGGCTTTTATTCGTTCGCGCTTGCTGCTCCGAAAGCAGCAACAGCTGAAGCCATAACGCGTATATCGTCCTTTCGTGGTTTCTAACGCCGCCCGATAAATGCTCGACGAGTCTTGCCTCCGACGTACCGTCCGATCCGTAATACATATTCGTACCCGGAGTCTGTCCTGTGCCGAGCGTAGCGAGCAAATCCGATAATAGAAATCCCAAACCGTTTGGTGAAATTCTCGATTCGAAATTTCTTATCGTTCTTCCCCGAAGCGTGCCGTGCTCGAATGTTCGCTGATCCGCGATAGAATCGAGGTACGTAGGAATTATCCAGGGCCGTTGACATCTCCGAGCGGAGATGAAAACGAGCAGAATTCACCCTCGGAATTCGAGAGCGTACACGTGCTCCCGAGGGCCTCGGCACCGGGCTAGCATTAAAAGTTTATAGTAGTAATTTGTAGCCCTTCGGGGCTCGGAGAAGGCAACGGCGAAGGCTCCCACGCTTGCCTCTGCTATGCGATAATGGACCCATGGAATCTTGCCTCGGTAGCACCAGTGTCGATACACGTCACGATTTATCGTCATTTGCACCTCGCTAATGGATCGTTCGTTAACCAGATTTCCCTTTATTACTTCGATAGTCGAGTTTCGAGCCGGTGTCGGCCGTTTTGCCCGGCGCACGAGCCATGCTCGTCGGAGCGTCGCGTCGTCGAAAGAATTTTTCGTCAACGGAAACGCGAGACATCGATGGATTTCTCTCGACACCTTCTCTTCTCGCGAAGAGATCATCGATGGATTTCTACGAAAGTTTACGTGGGTGAACCGTGGGAACGGTACCTAGCAGCGGTACGTCCTCGAGCGATCCTCTACGCTACGCGTTTACACGAACAAACAAACCGATACCTCGCTTCCTATTATCGCTTTATACACGGCCGTCGAGAGTACCACTTACCGACTACCGTGATACCCGCCGTTCGAGTGCCGGGAAGCAGATTCCTTGGCTTTCATCGAAACCGATGGCGGACGACGGCATCCTAATTTCCGCGATCGTCGGTGAACGAAAACCTTCGGAATTCGGACCCTCTCCTCACCTGACCACGATCTTTTTTCGACGCGAACGAGCAAGGTCAAAGTTGGCTGGCTTTTGACATCGAGGGCTCGATCGAGTCTCTTTCCGGTTTGACGAGCGAAGCGCGTTCGAGCAGACCCGGAGGATCGGACGGTTCCTTTCGAAAGTGGGATACCCGTGTATTTTTTTCTGGCCCGACAACTCGTGAAACAGGAATCGTTCGCTCGAAGAGTTTGAGGTAAAAAAAGGCTGGGATTACCTGGCGCCTACGCGGTGCACACCTGTACGATGGATCGGCCGAGTCGACGGTATATTCTATTCGCCATCTTCCACAGCCACGTAGTGATAGTGATAGTGATAGTGATAGTGATAGTGATAGTGATAGCGAACGAGGGTGAGCGTTGAATTTCGAGTCTGTCGATCGTGGAAGACGCGCTGCCCTGAAATTCTCAAATGATAATATTCCGATACGTGGTCGCGGGTCTTTCTCTAGGAATCGTTGCCCGATGGGAGGAAGTTTCCGGCCGGAATCGCGAATACGTAGGCGAAAAGGTACGCGCGGTATAGGTGTAGCTCAACAGGTGGGTCTCGAACGGGAGAAACCGTGAGGCATCTTAAACGGCTTTTCTCTGTGCGATCGTATTTCATCTCGCGCGTACGGCCACCGTTTATTTCTCGTGTTCCCGAAGCTCGAGGGCTCCCGGCTTCCTGACTTACGGTCCTTGAAATATCGCGCGCCAATTACGTCGAGGAGGCGAACCAGTTTGCTTAATTCCTCGCTCTGGCCGCTACGGTGTTCGTGGTTGATGCTCGTGGTTGCTGCTCGTGGACCTCGCGACGTGTGAACGCTGCGCGTCTCTCACAAGCTACCGCGTAATTGTAGGAACTCTCTTCCGCGGAGAGGCGAGCCCGAGGGGACACGAGTTAACCGGTAAATTAACCCGCTGCATACGATTCGTGGATGGTAGGATACCACAGACGCGGGAAGTGTCGCCGGGATCTCGTTCGAGGCGATGCAAGTGTTACAGGTGCGTCGTCGGAGCCTGGGACCGGACCACTCGTTAAACACGCCACGATGCACCTGCCGCGCGCGGCATCATTCGTTGCCTTTATTTCTCTACCCTTGCCACACCCTTCGTCCACCGTTCGAGAACCTGCCGGCGTCCGAACCCTGTCGTCGATTTTCTCTCGTTGCCAGGCAAATGGTCCGGCCCGTTTCACCGTTCTTTCTCTCTTCTCGTTCGATCGTGGCCCGTCTCGCTCGTTGCTCGTTACCCTTGCCGTTCCGATGCCAGCCACCTCTTTATTACGAGAGAAAACGAGATCTCTCGTGTGCGCGTGTCCTCGTGGCCAACTGGACGGACGGCTACCGTTCGATCGATCGATCGATCGCGTATTATTACATATTTCTTCGTTTCTGCCGGATATTCTACGAGCGAACTTCCGAAAAGATGCATTCCGCAGCTATTCAACCACCACGGTTGTACGATATTTGTTTCGCCCCGGAGCAGTGTTCGGTGGCTTCGAACAGGTGTACGTACAGTTTCGAATAGGTTTTGGGTATCGGTTACAAAGCTCAGCGAGAGCCCGGCCGTAGACCGGGGTCGCATCAGGATCGTATTGTTCGTGCCTGGAAAATTTACGAATGTCAAGCGTGCGGGTGGCTGGGCGGGGGAGAGGGCGATCCGCGTAACGAGTCCCTTAGGTCTGATTTATGCGAGGCTGTTAAAGGATGGTCCTTCACCTGCCGAGAGCTTTTCGACAGGGATTCTACCTTCCTACCTCTTAACGCTTTTCCTCTTTCACGATCGAGATGTCCCGCCGAGTGTCGATCGAGTTCCTTAAATTTCCCTAGCCTTTATCGCGTATAAAGTTCGTTCGGAGGGTTCTCGGAAGCTGGACGACGTCACGATCGGATTCGGGGGCGTCGAGATTCGTCGGGTTCGAACGTTTCGAGGAGCGATTAGGTGAAACTTTCGAGAACGCGAGGTCCGTTGACTACGATTATGCAAAGGTATCCAAAGCTTTGGGGCTTGGACGACTGCCGAGGTCCCCCGACGATTCAGGGGCGGGAAAACAAAAGGGGGAAAGGTTCGTAGGGGCAGGTTAACTAACGCCGAGATATCGAAGGGAGAGAAGCACAGGTGTTAGGACGTTCGAAGGGAATAATGGACACCGCCCACGGCTCGATGACCCAGGTGGTAAAGGAATTGTATACGGTGTCACCGATACCCCAAATACAGCTAGCAGGCTCATTGTTCGGAGTGTAACCGATACCCTCTGGTTCCCGGAACAGGTCGATCTTCTACCTGTGCCCATGCCCGCCTAATTGCCCAGCCCCGAAACGTCGTATCCTTGCGAAAGTGGCAGCCTCTGGCCAACTTTGGCAATCGTCACCCTACAGTCGAAGGTTGCGACGACCGATCGTGCGAGATTTCTTTCGCGAGGTTGAACGTACGCGTTACGTCGATAGCACCCCCTTCCCCCCCCCCACCCTTTGGCTTCGTGGCTCGGTGGTTAACGCGATCGATTGATACTTTGAGTTTCACGAGTCTCACCGAAAGCAACGAAACTGCGTTTTCGAGCCAGGTTCTGCGATCTAAACGATCGACGTGTCACAGACACGGTATTAATTTCACTTATTCGTGGCGGTTTGTTCGCGGAGCACGGAGACAGCGTCCTTTAACGTGGCTAACGATCACGTTGCGGTTGCGTGGTCGTTCGTTCGTTCACGTTACGAGATTTATGACGCTTACTCTCGCCTCGCGTAATCCTAATCCCTGCCGAAACGTTTGCCGTCCGTCCACGCAGTGGCGCGTACCGTTTTATCCGGAACGTGCCTACTCACCGTGGATTTTACCGAACAATTACCGCAAGGAATTTCCTGCGAGCGTTCCAAGTAGATGAAACCTCGTCGAAACGGTTTCGGGCGTTAACGTTACGCTTATAATATAATTTTTTTTTTTTTTTTTTTTTTTTTTTTTTTTTTTTTTTTTTATTGAGCCTTCAAGTCCTAACGGACTTATTATAATATTATGCGTAACCCGAATTATCCAGGTGCGGAAATATCAGAGCACGGCGCGTTCGACGCGAATAGGTACATCCATTCTCGCGCGCAGAAACGTTTCGTCGATTCCCAAAACACGGGTTCCTATCGTAACTGTGATTCGCGACCACCACCTAGCGACAGCTCCTTGACGTTTCTCTGGCGAGTGCGCGTGGAACTCGAGTTCCATAAAAATAAATCTCTTTGGAATTCCGAGGGCGAGAAGGGTACCGGTCGGTTCCGATTCCACGGCGGGTGTTACGAACGAAAGGCGATCGGATTCGCGTCCCAGCCGGGCATAAAGTCGCCGTTATTGTTGCGGCTATGTGAAACGCGATGCCATAGCGAGACAGGGAGAGAAAGAGAGAGAGAGAGAGAGAGAGAGAGAGAGAGAGAGAGAGAGAGAGAGAGAGAGAGAGAGAGAGAGAGAGAGAGAGAGAGAGAGAGACGGAAGAGGGATTGCGCTCGGTCTAAAGATTACGAGGCGCGACATCTGGCGCCACACGCACACTCAAAGCTCACGTATACGTACCGCCGCGGCCGGTGGCTGTGGTTCGATCGTGCGGCAACGCGTCGAGCCCAAACCCTTTGAATACCAGGGAAATTTATGAAATTCTTATCCTTGGAAAGCTATGATACGTTCAAAGATTCGACTTAAACGCAGACTGTAACGATCGACATCCGTTTCTTGGTTTATCTACAATAGAAACGGATGATGGTAGAATAGTTTTCGCTACGCCAGAGAAAAAGCCGTACGAAATGTATCGGTCGAAACATATGGCTTGGGAATAGAGAAAAGTCGCAAAGCGTACACGTAGCGAGGTCGCGGGCCAACTACGTGTCGCGAGGATTGAAAATGTTTCTCGGACTCGCGGCAAGATCGAGGCCGCCGCTGGTCCAGCACGTAACTCTTCGCTTCCATTCCACCCGCGGAACACCTGTCCAGGGCCAGACAGAGAGGGGGTTTAACGCGCGCTATACGAGGAACACGAAAAAGAAAAAGAGAGGCTGGGAATGAGTGTGGAGCGTCGCGATGCAAAACAAGGACGCGACGCACGACGCCGCGGCGCCGACGTCCAGCTGGCATCCCTGTCAGCCCTCGACGTGCCAGGGCCGTGTCGAGTACGGGAAACCAGACTCTAAAACTCTGCGGATCAGTTAGCGAAACGTAATTCCGTCCATCGAGATTCGCGTCTTCGAATTTCTCGGCGAGTACGAGCCATTTTAACGAGCATTTTAATCAACGAGTCGCGACAGAAACTGGTTACCGTCGATCAAAGTAATTACCAGAAAAACCCAGAGGCTACCGGTAATACGCGCGGAAGTCACGAAGCGCTACCAAGGCTCGCGAAACCTCGGAATGACTAATGGCCGAAGAGCAAGAGGAGCAAAGATGGCTCGAAAGATCCTTCGATTCCAGTGGTTCCAATGGAAGGAGTTTGTGGCGCAAAACGTTATCCCGATTTCGAAAGAACGAACGCACGTACGTAATACGTATGATAAATAAGCACGGATAATTATAGATATCTCTGTCGGACCGCGTCAGGTTTGTACGTCTGAAAGGGTAGACCGTATTTGTACGTTCCGGCGGTGATGTTGTACAATGCATCGCCGATACCATTTGATTTATACTCGAAGAGCCGCGCCGCGCCGTATCGATATAGGAGTCGGTACCGTTTGACTCTCGCGTTAGTTTCTCATCGGTGGTCGTGCGAGGCGTGGGAACGCGGCAGGAAACATTCGCGTTTCATACGTTCCAGAGATGCGTCAATTCCGCGATCGTCAAGTATTTACAGGGTTACCGTTATCGCCTAGGTGGGTTTCCGTTGGTGTTCGATATGCCGAATTTCCTTTCTCTAGCTTTTTTTCCCACCGTCACCCCTGAAACGTTCTAATTTCGTGGCACCGACACGTGCCCGTCCGGATGCGAACAGATGTACCCTTCTTGCGACGTATAAATACATCGGCGTGCTACCACGTTCGCACGTAAAGCCGCTTTCACACCGACGCGACGGCGAGAGGAGCCGCGACGACCGGGAGTTTTCTTAGCGCGGCCGGTTCCTTACGGCAGCTAGAATTTCCGCGTATCGTTCTCTGCTAGGGCAGAGCCGGCGACGCGCCGCGCTGTCGGCGTGTAGAGGATCGGTAAGCGGAGAAAATTCGCTCTGCCGTCCGGACCGGGGGGAATTCAGCTTAACCGGGTATGTCTCCGACAGGGCCGTAGCACTCGTGCGCCGCGCCTCGGAATCGATATAAGGTTACCGCCGGTGCGGCTGGCGCCACCCTGACCGCACGATTCAAGCTACTTGGATCACGTCGCGACTTCGCCGATGTACGAACACGTTCACGTCCCCTCGATTCCATCTACCAATACTCGCGGAGACGATCGGCGCGCCGTAGATTCCGCGCAGTCGAAAGGTGCTAATTACTGGAACAGTTTCAGACACGACGTACGTTTACATTCCGTTGGCAGATCTGCTTCGAAATTCGCCTGGCGATCCGACGCGTATCGTGAAAACTAATCGTCCGTTTCGGTATCGTTGCTTCGATCGGTCGAACGAGACGATCCAAAGGGAAATTCGCATGAATCCGCGCGGCGAAGCTGGCGCCAATGCAGCTCGCAGTCCGTACCGGTGCCCAGACGGCAGACTCGTGGAATGCAGTTCTCAGCCAAACGGGGAGGCCACGGCTACCGATCGAAGAAACCGGAGACGCTTTATCATCCCACCGATCGACGGGCCGAAAATCGAAAATCGAGAAACGAGAAGCGGGAGTCGTCCCCCGTAGGCCCCGTAGCCTCCGTAGCCTCCGTAGCCTCCGTAGTCTCCGTAGTCTCCGTAGGCCCGGTATGTCGTATCAACGATACCTACGTGGCGAGAACCACGCCACGCGCACACATATCTAGCCGTCGAGTACTCGAAACTTTTGACTTTCCGGCCGATTCAGAATTTTCTTCGTCGCAAATTCAACGCGCGGAATACCGGGACGGTGGAAATTCGACTGGACGCCCGATTATCTTTATTCGCGGACCGGTATCTTTTTCGGGAATCATCCGCGGGGAGTCTGCTTCAGTTTTTCGTGCGTCTGAAAATAGTTTCTAGGGAATGGAAAGCTTTTAACACACGCGCGATTCGAACAGATGGACTACTGACCGTGGTATCGTCCCAGATTAAACGATAGATAGGGTAAATATCGCATGGCGAGCTTTCAACGTTGTCCCGTAGATCGGGAGTCGGGCCACGACCTCCTGGCGAAGCCAACGCGGTCGATGCTCCATCGAACGTTTATTTAGAGTATTTCCGGAACTATTATTAGTCGACTCTGAGCACCACACGATAACCCTTCCTATGGGATTTTCGAATTCCATATTGCGTAGGAATTTCGATACCCTGAAACTTCTGCTCGGTGAATCCACTTTTTACGTGGTGCATGTAGTACGTGTAGCGTTCTCGGATCGAAGTCGATCGCTCGTTGAAATCGGCTCGTAGTTAACCGGAATTTACGAACGGTCGTGTGTTTCCAAAGATGTCCATCCATCTTCCTTCCTCCCCTGCACGGGAGGTGCAGCCCTTACAAGCGAGGCAAGGAAAGGACGGAACGGAAATGCGGATTGGTGAACGCCTGTATGCAACGGCCACGCTGGCCGTAGGATAAAATGTAGGAAATAAAACGGCGCGGCGCCAGCAATTGCGCCGGACGTCGTAATATATTATACATGCGGCACGTGGGCGTCAAGTTGTGTGTTCTTTCGGAACATAGAAAGAGGGACGTGGTTTAGAGCGCTATCGTTCGCCCACGCTGTAATCGATGCCCTTCCTCGTCGGAATACGGTTAGTTACATCGACGTTCGACCGAATCTGTCGCGACGAATTTAGCGTCGTCCTCCCGAGTATTTGTTCAACCGAGCCGGACAACGCCGGAGGACCGGACTAGCTACCGTTTTTTCGTCTACAGCACCGTGTCGCGTCCTCGGATATGCAAAAATTTGGATTTCAAAGCCGGACTGCCCGTACATACGTACGCGTAACATGTACATAATGTACATACATGTACGTATATTCACCGTTCACGCCTACCGCGCGCGAGACCACACTTCCTACCACGTCGATTCTACTCCGCGTTTCATGAGCGAGCCTATGAAGTTTCATACTCTACAGAGGCTGGAATCGGGGTCAAGTCTCGCGTCTTTCAGCGTTCATTCATAATGATCGTTGCGCCAATGATGTCACGCGAGAGAAGCAATTAGCTAAAAGGCCCCTTACACGGCGCGCAATCATTTTGCGTAATATCGTTGCGCGACCGATATGTATATCTGTTCTCCGAAGCTTCTAGAAATTCGCGTCTCTATCTTTTCCATCGCCATCGTCATCGTCAAAGAGCAATTCGCCGGACGATTTCGAAATTTCCCCTGTACAGCTGCATCCCGATGTTCCAAGTTTTAATTAGTTTCTCTACGGGGCCGCGATAAATTTCGAATTTTCCTCCGGGCCGTGAACGGGAGGCGCTTTAAAACTGCAGCCGGCCAGGTGATTCAGCAGGTACTCGTAGGTGCATGAGGGTCAGGTGCTGCTGTTTGAAAAGCATGCCTTCGCGATCGCGTAACGGGTGTCCATAATTTCAGCTAATTAACCGTAACGTCGCGTTTCGCGGGATCGTAATCGAGTTCCGTTTCATCCGGATGCGGCGCGCTTTTGAATGTCTCAACGAATCGGCCGTATCGTCTGTACATACTCGTATGTATGTATGTATGTATGTATGTACATACGTGTCGCGCGGTACGAACGCCTCGACTCTTAGATTCGACGAACAAAGAGTACGAGTAGCGTCGATAACGATCGTCCGAGAGATCGTTAACGTCCGTCGAGCAAGAACCCGGCAATTTCTCTGACAATTAGCGATAAAATATTACGGTTACGCGGCCCTCGTGACGAACGGCTTATTGCTCTTCTCCGTCTTAATTTGCTCGATTCGGACCAGGCGTGATTCGGTAACAGGAACGACGTTTCCGGTCTTCCGTAGACTAATTTCGAGCCTAACTACCACCTGTCGCTGCTAATTGGCTGCGTTTAGACAGCCGGGCAGTAGATCGTGTCGTTTCAGAAATATTTGCCGTCGAACGGTGAACGAGCTCTGATTTTTAATACGTCCGCCTAGATAATGCGGCATTTTCAATATTCAACACCCAGAAGCATCGTAGCGCGGAGATAAGAACGAAACGTTGCGCGTGAGTAGCACGAGTATGCTTTTATGCGTACACTTTTTACGCGTAATGCAATACGTTATCGGACGATCTTTGGCGTGTGCTGGAAGAGTGCGGAAGGTGTGCTGTGTGGCTGGCCGTTTTCCAAACCAATTTCACGGGGCGACACGTGTCTTCGGTGCGTGCTGTTCGCGTGCTCGAGCAGCTTCCGGTTCCGGCGCGCGCTTAATTCTCCACACACTGTATATGTATACATGGGCATGGGCATGGGCATGGGCACGAACACGGACACGGATACGGACACGGACACGGATATGGATGTACGCGTGCTCGCACACGCACACAATCGCACCTGTCACGGAATAAGCCCCGTAGACATATATGTATGTATGTATACACGTAGGACCGGCTGGTTTCACGGTTGCACCTGACACAAAGGCCGCCCCTTCGTCGTAGATCGTCGGATACCGATGGTAATGATCGCGAATTGAGACGAGCTTCTCCCAGACGGATCGACAAATGGCCCGGTGAAAATAATTACGCGTGCGGAAGTTTCGCACGTCCAACTTCCACCTTTCAATTTCGTTGTCCAGCCGGTTAAGGTACGTTCCTTCGGCCGTGAGATTTTCGTGTAGCGGACGCTGGCGCCTGTCGATTTGCGTTTCGCGAGAAAACGATTCCTTCTCGACGGTGCTCCGGGCGAGCATGCGATTTCCACCCGAAACTCGTTCTGACTTTGTCCCGATCGAATTTGGGACGGTAAAGAACCAGGATCGGGGAGACTGCATGGCGCTACTAGTCCCGGCCGGTTTGGTTGTGCACCAAATGATAGCGAAACGCTCGATAAACGAACCACATGGCTGCCTTATGGGCTCTGACCCCGTCAGCGTTGCGTATCAGCCGCGGACAACCGGCCACCGAAACCCGAATTCTTCCCCGATGCACTTTTAATACGTCGATGTACCCTTCTCACGCTAGTTACGGATGCATCGAACGTTTTCAACGGATCCGTTCGTTACGTGGCCATTTTCCTCTACGCGCAGTAGCAGCGATTTCTTTGCGAGACCAGCCTTCCTACCTTGTCGATTCTACTCCGGATCTAAGCACCTGCGCAACGCTTACTTAATACTCGGGACTTTCTGTTCGCGGTACGTCGCGGCTCCTTTAAGTCGTTCATTCTCCTTACATCGGACCAGGTGTTGCCCTGAAATTTCCAGAAGGTGTAGGTCTCGTTTATACGGAAGTCATTATCGACACGGTTGCTTTGCAAGCGATTCAAGTAATTTCACTTTTACTGTACGTTCGGTTGTTTACGCCAGTTCCCGCGGCGACTCGTCTCCCGTTAAGCGGGCAGACGAGTCGAACCGACTCACAGACATTCGAGTAAAGTCGGGACACGGGGGGTACGGATGATAAAGTACGGTCGGTGTTCCTCGCGAAGTTTCTTTACGCTCGCTTGATACGTATATTTTAGCGAATGACTCTGAGCGAGAGCGAGAAAAATCTCGATATCGCGACGCTGTTATTCCCGGGTCGCGATAGCGTTACGAAACGAGCGGCGCCGCGGCGTCGTGTCTGGACGCACGGATCGAATAAAATATGAAACGGACGCTCGGGGAAAATGAGAACCAAGAGAGGGACGGAGGGTAATTCGAAACGACATCGCGTATCGGACGGTGAATTAAAATTCAAACGACCATGGAAATCATATCGCTAACTTTAGGTCCCAAGGTGGCGTCCGTGTACTTTAGCAAATCTATTCGGAAAGAAAATGTAAACCTGGACTAGTGTTCGACGTGCCCTAAATTTCGAGAATTGCCAACGCGTGCCCTAAAGCGATCTCTATTGCTTCACATTTGCCGGATGTGGGTCAGATGTCATGTGGGCGACCCCTATAACAGAAGGCACGCGCGAACACCGGCCACGAAATAGAACCGCGGACCAGGCTTAACCCGGCTTATCGTCCCGAGTACGCAGGTGAATGCGTTCCACCTGGCTACCTAATTAATATCAACCATTCGACGTCATCTCACCCTATCGAAAGACCTTTTATCGCGATTAATTATCAGTTGGCCATTTCCTCGTTCGGACCTGAAAAACCGTAGCAGTGGCTCGCTGACTCAATGAAAGAAAAATTTGCACGGTATTCAAGTTGATACGCTACGGACTCGTTCTCGCCACGAAACTTGACGTTCGAGGCTCGTCCGTGCAGTGCCGCCGGCAGAAACGAACTCTGGAGCGTGGGACCGGCAGACGGAATCCTAGCTTCCCTCCGAACCGCTACCGTAAACCCGGACCGACGCGACGATAAACGCGAGCCCATCGTGGAACGCACGCGATTCGCGGCGGTACATATGCACGTGTGTGTATGCACGTATGTATACATACATACTACGCGTAACCGTACGTGCCTACTGCTGGGACAAGATGCGCGAGAGTGGGGCGAGTTGCCTACCGATAGGCGAGTGCCACCTGGTTGTTCTAATCGTTAGAGTCGAATGGGAAATTTCAACCGACACCTCTCTGGTAAACTGTTCAGGCCAAACGACATCGAGCTTTTTAGAACTTTGCGACTAGGAGAGCGAAACGATTCGAAGGAAATTCGTTTAGTGGCAGAAAATACAACGATCGCTTTGCTTCTACCACGAATAAAAACCTCGCACGTTTCCCGCTGCTTCCAGGGAATCGGTATAAGTTCGTTTCTTCCGGCTCGCGTGACAGCGGCGTGTGCCCGCGGGGGCGTATCGCGTGTACGGGGTACCGCGATCCGTGGAGGGCTAAAACGTGGGCGGAACCGGCGCCCCGGTGCCCCGGGTACTTTTCACCCGCATACCTGGCATACGTCTCATCTTCTGCTTCTGAGAACAGCCAGGGTTTTCTTGCTTCGTTTCTGGCCTCTGTTCGAGTAACGGGTAGTAGAAGCTGCGTGTGGTTTATACTTTGATTCTGCATTCGATCGCCGAGCATGAGGAATTTGCTCGATGTTCCGACGAGGTTCTCTCAAACGCGAGTTAATTAAATTTCCTCGATGGTGAACGATACCGTCGTGTTTCTTCTACCGTGTAAACAAATTCAAACTTAATCTATGCACGGTTAACTTTTTCTACCGAGATTAAACCAATGAAATTTATTCGCCCGTGGCATATCTGCTTGTTGATACGAATCATCCTGTTAGAAAGAAAATCGCGACAAACCCTACGAAGAATCTTTGCGACGATTATTACCGTTACCACAGCTTCCCTTTCCTTAGCGACGAAGGCGATTCCTAATGAAAGGGCAGCCCCGAGTCTCCCCTACCCCCTCTCTGCGCGATTTTTGTGAAATAGTTACCCTTATAGATCCACACCGCTCGAGAAACGAAGATGGGATAACCCGGAGGATTATTAAGGACTCTCGTAATAACGTGTTCGAGAAGTTGCACGCACCGATCGCCGGGGAACGATGCCCTCCAGTGGGCAACTCGGACGCCCCCGACTCATGGGAACGTCCCCGGGGCGAGAGAACAAGTTCCCGTTTCTCTTTCTTTCTCTCACACTCGCTTCGATTTTCATTCCAAGACCAGACAGAGAGGCCGATAATGAGAGAGGGTGAGAAATGGAGGCAGAGGGAGAGGCAAAAGGAGAGAGAAGGAGACAGAAACAGACAAACAGAGAAACAGAGGCAGAGAGCGAAGAATTTTCAAAGAATGCCCTGGAGACCGTGATTAAGCAAAACTAAGAAAAATCGTATTTTCGTTGGATTTGTTCACGCGAATTATATTTACAATCGACGCCCCATCTCTTATCATGTACTTTTAAGAACAATCGCACCTTGCGATGAACGTGTTATTTTTTCAATTTTAACGTGATGCTTCTTTCACGCACGTTTTATTCTCTAGGCAAGGCTCGCTTTTGCGCAATGTGGAAAACACATTTTTTGCACTGTTTATCGCGAACACGCCCTATCTCGAGTAATCTATTTGCTTTACTTACTCTCTTCCTTTCATCGGTCTTTCCGTCAGTTCGAGAGACTCTGCGTCTAACATCCTGTGAATTTTGCTGTCAGGATCACAGGATTGTCTAGGAGGTACGTTGTTCAAGGTGCACGCACATACGCGGCATGAGTGCCGCGCCGATGTCCGATCGTGAAAATAGGAAATCATAACGCGTTTCCCGCGTTCGATACGTTATTAGACGACGAACCCGCGCGCAAGTGTTTCCGGCTATCGGGAGCTGCCGCGGAAGATAGCCGCGGATTATCATGCACGTGCATGTTGACAAAAGAAGTTTAGCTTGTAAAGCTGATTAAACCTTAGTTAATCACAACCGAGCAGGATAGCATGACGCGCGACGAGGCGACTAGCGTATGATGGCCGACAGGGACGTGTCGGAATCCACCGGCGCCCCGATGCATGGACACGCACAGAAATGTCGCGTTGGAATTTCAAGGTTTGCAAAGTTTCCAATGAAACAAAAAGAAGGTCACTTATTAGTTTCCATTGTCAACCTTACTAAGGCGTAAACTTTCGATTTGTTTTAGTACCTAGTTTCACGTTGATCTGCCCCCCCCCCCCCCATGATGCTGTTCGTAAAGCATTCGAGCCCTGCGCGACCAACTTCCGAGCGTATTCTCCTGGTACGTTATTCGACTGGCGGGCGGTCCCGCGCGGCAAACTACGCCTGAGTAACCTCTCGTATCGTTCTGTTTCCCGTGTAACTACGACATAGCGATTGAATTCAGTGCTGCAGTCCGCGAATTCTTCGGATTCTACGGTTGTACCTAACGGCCCAATCTTCCACGTGGTTCCTCCTTCGCCTAACGTTTCTACGATCCGCGTCCGAAGGACGATCGCCGGCCTGGGAAGCTTTCTTCCGCGTTATGTTACCTGGACGTTCTACGCGCCTAGAATCACCGACGGACGCGACGCTTGGATTCGGATCTGGAGAGTGTGCGCTGGGTTCGTAATGTTTCTCCAACGTTTAGCACCTATGGCACTTTCAATTCGTTAGCTTTACTGCCGAATTTGAATTTTCTTCATCCTTGGAATAGCTTTTCTGCACGCGTGTATCTGCACCGGTGTACGAAAAGTACGACCTAATATTTACATCGCATTCATGTACGATGGAAGATGGCTGCAGCCTTTGATCGTATAGAATGGATTTCTCGTTCTTCGTTTCTACATATATGCGTACGCTGTTCTTAAGACCGTTTCTATTGTCGTGAAATGTGTTTTACATAGCTTGAATGGAGAGTAATTCGGTAGTCTGTCAAGACGGAATTAACAAATGGCGACGAGGTGTTTTGACGTCGTATAACAACTATGCATTGATTATCGCTACGCAAGAAACGCGCGAAACGTTTCGTTCCTGAGAATCAACTTATTGGCTATTGTTTCGTGTGTTTATTCTACGGGAATTATATCTGTAACAGATTTATTACGGTAGGTTCACTCGAACGAAGAATTCAATCTAGCTACGCAGAAGTTTAATTTCAAGTCTCACTTATTGTGTAGTTTTTGTTATAAAAGAATTATCTATCGAGACTGCCGATTCGTACGTAATCGCGATTATTCGCGATGGCGGCGTGATGTCAAGGTTCCCCACCTCCTCGGCGTTGTGTCCAATGTGTGGGGCGGAGTTACCTAACCTCTCTCCCCCTATGCTTGAAAAGAGAGGGAGAGCTACTCTCGCGTATGTGCGCCTGGCCCGCCGGTGAAGCGCCGCAGCGCCACGCGTCACGGCGAGCACCACCGCAACGCCGGTCACCGCGACGCGGATGCGCCGCTATCCCACCATACAGCCACAGACGAGAGATAGGACAGACGAATCGTGTAATGGCGGTTCGCGTCCGGGAACTGAATTACCGACGCAATGTGATTTCAATGGTTTTTCAGCGTCTTCTTCACAAAATAGAGGTACAAAAATCACGCAGGGCAAAATATCGAAGGATTAAATACATGACTCGAAAACTGTTTGAATAGACGTTTGTACAAATTGATAATAATTTACAGTCTTTTACCTGTTAGTTAAACAATTCTAATATCATCGCCTCAGTTTTCCATGCTGCTTAATAAACCAATATGATTGTGTGTGGTCGCAAATGAGAGAAGTATGGCGAAACTATCCGTAAATTGCTGTTTACACTTTTTTGATGTCACCAGTACCACCCGTACCTGTCCGACAATTCTGAACTTATTATTTCCATCTTAATTGTTGTAGTTTGGCGGATCTACTACCACGGACTCAGATATACTCGACCTGACATTGCCACGTACAAGGGAAGTCATTAGTCTACAATCACACGTCCTAGAGTCAACACGACTTCGTAACACGCTCCGGTTAACTCTCCAAGGTAAAATTCAATCTTATTAATTATGTACCGCTCATTTGTATTAGAATTCATTTGCTCATACATCATTATTAATAATATCTTGAATCTTTCACTGTCTTCTTCGACTTCGGATTCCGCGTCCAAAACGCCCTGGATCATATTAATAGCTCAAAAATTACGGTAATGACGAAAGAATTACGAAAATCGCGAAAATTCATCAATTTAGTGGAGTTTTTCGTTCGGCATTCGCTCAATTTTAAAGCTAGCGATCTGAAACTGGTGCCATTGATTTAGTTAGGAAATTCTACGGCAGATCAATGTATAATAGTTGTACTTTTCGAAAATTTAATTTTTCGCAAAAATCTGAAGGGGGTAGGTCAGGATTTTTTGCGATTTTCGTAAATCGCTCGTCATTTCTACAATTTTTGAGATATCAATCTGATTCTTTCTGCGTCTTATTCGGCTTCGGATTCCGCGTCCAAAACGCCCAGGATCATAAAAATATCTCAAAAATTGTGGAAATGGCGAGCGATATACGAAAATCGCAAAAAATCCTGACCTACCCCCTTCAGATTTTTGCGAAAAATTAAATTTTCGAAAAGTGCAACTATTATACATTGATCTGCCGTAGAATTTCCTAACTAAAACAATGGTACAAGTTTCAGATCGCTATCTCAAAAATTGAGCGAATGCCGATCAAAAAACTGGTTGAATTTGGCGATTTTTCGTGATTTTAGTAACTCCTTCGTCATTTACGCAAATGTTTAGATATCGACCTGAATCTTTCACTGTCTTATTCAGCTTCCGATTGCGTATCGAAAACGTCCCGGATCATTTTGATATTTCAAAAATTGCGGAAATGACGAGGAAATGACGAAAAACACGAAAAATCGTCAAATTTAAGCAGTTTTTCGTTCGGCATTCGCTCAATTTTTGAGATAGCGATCTGAAACTTGTACCATTGTTTTAGTTAGGAAATTCTACGCCAGAACAATGTATAATAGTTGTACTTTTCGAAAATTTAATTTTTCGCAAAAATCTGAAGGGGGTAGGTCAGGATTTTTTGCGATTTTCGTAAATCGCTCGCCATTTCCGTAATTTTTGAGCTATTAAAACGATCCAGGGCGTTTTGGCCGCGGAATCCGAAGCGGAATAAGACCGTGAAAGAATCAGATCGATATCTAAAAAATTGTGAAAATGACGAGCGATTTACGAAAATCGCAAAAAATCCTGACCTACCCCCTTCAGATTTTTGCGAAAAATTAAATTTTCGAAAAGTACAACTATTATACATTGTTCTGGCGTAGAATTTCCTAACTAAAACAATGGTACAAGTTTCAGATCGCTATCTCAAAAATTGAGCGAATGCCGAACGAAAAACTGCTTAAATTTGACGATTTTTCGTGTTTTTCGTCATTTCCTCGTCATTTCCGCAATTGTTGAAATATCAAAATGATCCGGGACGTTTTCGATACGCAATCGGAAGCCGAATAAGACAGTGAAAGATTCAGGTCGATATCTAAACATTTGCGTAAATGACGAAGGAGTTACTAAAATCACGAAAAATCGCCAAATTCAACCAGTTTTTTGATCGGCATTCGCTCAATTTTTGAGATAGCGATCTGAAACTTGTACCATTGTTTTAGTTAGGAAATTCTACGGCAGATCAATGTATAATAGTTGCACTTTTCGAAAATTTAATTTTTCGCAAAAATCTGAAGGGGGTAGGTCAGGATTTTTTGCGATTTTCGTATATCGCTCGCCATTTCCACAATTTTTGAGATATTTTTATGAGTCTGGGCGTTTTGGACGCGGAATCCGAAGCCGAATAAGACGCAGAAAGAATCAGATTGATATCTCAAAAATTGTAGAAATGACGAGCGATTTACGAAAATCGCAAAAAATCCTGACCTACCCCCTTCAGATTTTTGCGAAAAATTAAATTTTCGAAAAGTACAACTATTATACATTGATCTGCCGTAGAATTTCCTAACTAAATCAATGGCACCAGTTTCAGATCGCTATCTGAAAAATTGAGCGAACGCCGATCAAAAAACTGTTTCAAGTTCATGTTTTCCATACAACATAATATCTTGCAGTCTTTAAACCTAAGAGACATCTAGTCGCAGAGGCCTCGCACATAGTAGTCTTATCTTTCATCTGTCTTTTTGGGGACGGTTTGTGATATCACTTAACAGCGGTTCGTGGCCGGGACCTGAATTACCGACGTAATGACGGTTCATTAGCTTTCTAATGAACTATACCATGGTCCAGCGATCAATGTTACGGTGGATCAATCGTATCCGGGATTTTGATGCAATTACAGTAGAGTGTAAAAATAACGGTTGAGTTATGCCACAGACGAGGTATTGGATAGACCGATCATCCCCATGCTTTTCGATGTCACTGGTTTGGAGGGCTCTAGAGCCCTCTTACCATTTTAGTGTCAATCGCTACGTAACCATTTTCGGTTCAAATCTAGGATGTCCGTCGATTATTAGTAAGAATACGATATAGAAGTTATAGTTTATGCGTATTAATAATTGACCATTGTACTGCGAAAGAAGGATAGTGAATTCAAAGGTATACAACTGTAAGTCACAGCAAAAGTAAGTTGTTTTATAGAGAAGAATATTCAGTTTTTCGGAATACATACAAAAGTTGTGAATATTGACATTTTTCACTATTTTTCTTTATTTCTTATAAACAATTGTACTTTCTTAAAACCATTATCATTCTATTTGGTACCAATAATTCAAATCTTTTCCGATAATGTGAAACATAATACAGTCTACGTCAACAGTTAACATGTTACTGAGCTGTTTCTTATTAATATGATATCAAATGTAACAAAATTTGCATTATTTATAATTCATAAAAGTATGTAAAATGACGGGTTATGTTATATAAATGTTATAGTGTTTGGTATCATTTTAACCAGAGGAACGTCACGAATATGTTAATAAAACTTTCGTGAATAAAAACACAGAAATGTAATATTTTCATAGGTGCATTAGACTGAACCTGTTATTTCCATCTTTATTGATGAGGTTTCACGGATCAAGTACAACCAAACTTCAAAATACACTCGACCTGACATTGCCAAGTACGCCATTAACCATTAGTCTGTGATAAAACGTCCTGGAGTCAATACCTCTTCATGACACGCTCCGGTCAACCTCCCGAAGTAAAATTCATTTATTACTCATACATTATTAGTACTGAGTAACACACCGATTGATTGCAATTGCATTAATTAATAGAGATTGATTAATAGAGGCAGTAGAAATATATTAAATATTCAAATTTTAGAAAAATTATATTTATTGTTATTAATTTGCAATCGCGATTTGCAACTTAATATTTAATATCAATCTTATAAAATATAGTTCGAATTTGTACGATGTTATAGTCAAAAGTTTTCTTTATTTGTGCAAAATATATAATTGTTTAATTGTTAGCAATAAATCCTGACAATGCTACGGTTTAATAACGGTCCGCTCGAGGTTAACATAGATTTTATTATGTCGTAATAGATCGAAGAAATTCGCCGGCGGGTACCTACGTACGAGTGCAACCGACCGTGACCGGCCGACTCCCGAGTTTACCTGGCGTGACTTTGACACGGGCGCGCATCAGTCTCTGCTCAGCGGCCGGGGGGTGAGGACGTACATACTCATAGGAGGTCCTGGGTGGTTTCCAAGGTATGTGACATCGTTTTAGAACATTTATCTTTGTTCAATTCATTTATATTCTATATCCTATCATAATATATACGATTATACCATACACATTCTATGCATTACATTTAAAATCATGAATCGAGTCCACTTTTCTCAGTATGATTTAAACAAATAATTTTTCAACTTTTTGGAAAATACCTTCTGTATTTCTATTAATTCTTGCTTACTATATTATCACAATTTCATTAGTTTTGCTTATGAATTTCGCTGTTTGTACTTAGAATTTGGATAAATTTGTGACTGTTAATTCTTATCGTGTTTTGGTTTCTAATTCCAGGTACCCACTATACAAAGAAGCCCGGTTACTTGAGACGTAAACAAGAACACAATGAACATCGCAGCGGTCAAAGCCTACTTGTTAACGCCCTTAACATTGGTCGTATCTAACATTGTTCGCGGTACATCTACAACGGGAATTTATATTTTCCGTGAGTTACGTTAGATTGAATCGAGTCAGCGTGCCGTTTATTTTTCGTGAACCGGATATAAGAAATATTTTTCTTGCGAAACGTTTGAGAATATTTCTACGAAACTTCGCGCCGGTTTATTAAAGTATACATCTTTTCGCGTCGACTATTGCGTACACAATTTCATTTTACACCAAAGTAGGACAATGGCAATATTCCTAATAACAATGCTTGGTAATTAAATTGAAAAATACTTTAACCGAATATCTACGACATTTTCCGCGGTATACGCGTTCGCGATGTATTTTATTTTCAGCTTTTGTGACCGCGCGCAATGCGGTCTTAGAATCATTTTCTGCGAAACAAGTATTTCGCGAAATAGAGTCAGTGTTGTTGCGATATTAATACATTATTATTGCTCGATACTCGCGTGATTAAAACCGCCGAAAGAAGTGAAATTCGGTCGCGAAATTCTCTTAATTTTTCCAATCGCGAGAGTAGAGTCAGTTTGTTCGCCGGACATTATTTCGGTCGCGAATATAGTCCCTTTTTTTATTTTTTTTTCTTTGAATTACTCGCCGCGATGAAGTAGCGGTACGCAGCAGCAGTGGAAAGGATTTCCATCGGGCATCGTCGCATCAGGCAGCAGGTAAATATCAGCAAAATCTACTTTTAATTCTTCTAATTAACAATGTAATTACATTTTGGAATATCGAATTCGAGTGAGAATTAAAGACGAACGATGTGAGGAATGATAGACGGTTAAACTATAAAGACTTTTCTCTTTTTCTGTTACAGAAGACATCGCAACGATTTAGCTGGCCGAGTGCAATGCGGTCTTAGATTCACTTGATCCGAAAAAGTATATCGCGAAATAGAATCAGTGTTGTTGCGCTATTAGAAATTATGTTTGTTCGATATACGCGTGCTTAAACCCGCCGAAAGAATTGAAATGGACTGCTACAACGTAACATATTCGGTCGCGAAATTCCTGTATACTTTGAATCGCGAGAGTAGAGTCAGTTTGTTCGCCGGAAATAATTTCGGTCGGGAGTGTAGTCCGTTTATTTTTCTTTTTTTTTTCTTTGAATTATTCGCCGCGATGAAGTAGAGGTACGCAGCAGCTGCGGAAAGGATTTCCATCGGGCGCCGTCGCATCAGGCAGCAGGTAAATATCGTCAAAATGTTCTACTTTTACTTCTAATCCACAGTGAAATTACATTTTGAAATATCGAACTCGAGTCAGAACTAAATACGAACGATTTGAGGAATGATAGACGGTTAAACTATAAAGGCTTTGCTATTTTTCTGTTACAGATGACTTCGCAACTGCAGAGCCGGTCGTAGTATCATCTCTACAATCAAAGGTGCAGAAGAAATCTACGACCGGTGAGTCAAAAAATTTACGGTTCCTCCGATCACTCAATCATGTCGTAGGACGCAAAGGTCCGAAGCGGCACGAGTGTATTGGTTGTATTTTATTTGAGTTTGCGAGCATAGTGACCGCGGGTGTAAAGTATTTTATACTTTACATTCGTGGGTAGTAACACCCCATTGTTGTGAATATTTAATTAGCTCAGGCAGGGGTCTTCTTGTGGCTTAGCTTCACGGGCGATTTTGATGTAATTAATTTGAAGGTTCGATACCCTCGGCCTTCATTTAATTGCATTCGCGTTCGCGTGAATTTCATATAACCATAGAGCATTGAGAAAAGATAGAAAGAATATATACGAATAGAAAGACAAGTAAAGATCAAAATGATAAGAGTAGTAAAGATAAGTAAAGATAAAAACAGAGCCAAAATAAGCGAACAGATCAAAAAGACAAGAAAAGAAGCAAAGATAAGAACAGAATAGGAAGATTGAAAAAGGACTAAAAAAGATAAGAAAATTTATTAGAGTTTCATGAAATCATACGAATTAAATTCAGTCAGAATTTGCATATTTTTCGTGGCCGCGTTTCCTTTAACTTGTAAAGTCCTTTAAATTCTTGTATTTGAAATGCCCAAGAAGACCAATTCGCGATGGGTAGATTCTGGTTTCAAAGGCTAATTTTGAACATATTTGCATTGTTTAGAATATAACTTTGAATAAGGAATCACCAAGGTTTTCAATTATAAATTCAAGTTTCATTTATATTTTTTTTAAAATAAATTTCAATATTTTAAAGTTTTCAATACATATATTTTTAAAGTTTTCAAAGTTTTCTTGCACGAGATGCAATTTTTTCACTTTTTCAATTATTGTTCGATATTACATTCGAGTCATTTTATAAAGTATATTTTCAAGTAAATTCTATAAAGTCAAAGTAACGATTACTAGCTCGTTAGAAGATCTATTTCAATAATCATTTTATAGCTCAGGATTTTCAGCACACATCAAGCCTAGTATGTAGTTGCCACGTTCATGTCCCTATTTGGCTTGAACTCATTCGTGTGCCCAGGTGC
The DNA here is from genome assembly GCA_917499265.3 of Mimumesa dahlbomi. Lineage (NCBI taxonomy): Eukaryota > Metazoa > Arthropoda > Insecta > Hymenoptera > Crabronidae > Mimumesa > Mimumesa dahlbomi. Next base: position 12,292,827 of record OU824125.1, on the reverse strand, counting down.
TACACGAATGGGTGATGGCGGTGAACGTGGCTTATAGTTTTAAGAATTATAATTATGTGGCGGCTCACAAGCGTTAGCGATTGTGCACGACGTACGATCCACACGTGTGAGTGTGTGTGTGAGATAAATTTATTGAATATTTCGTGGATTGTGCGTCGGTTTTGAACAATCGTTTTTATTGCAAAATCGCGATTAAATTCAACTTGCATATTTTTACGATTTTACATTATTCAATTTAAGTTCGATTGTATTTCGAACCTCAGATTATTATATTCAATTACTTTTCAATTAGAGTCAAAATGCAGAAGCATTATTTTTGAACGTAGTAATTATTTCAACTACGATTTAATTACAAGTCTTTCATTTCTATATTTTACGTCTACAAGTTTTCATTAAATTCCTTTCAATAAAGTCTAAATAAATCGCAATAATCGCTGACCTTGTGAGTCGATTTCAGCAAACAAGGTACGTACCTGAATGTATGTGTGGGGTTTGAGTCGGTGTTGGAGACGTCCCGGGACGTCTCCCGTAGGGGGAAACACCGACTTTGATTGAGAATCGTGGAGAGAGTGTGTTGGTGTGCGAGAGATTTTTGCCATTTTTTAAATATAGGTAATAGGTAGGCAGGTAATTTATTCTCTGGAATGTGTGTGCTTTAATTTTAAGTAGGAAGGGCAGGGCAGGTATCACTGTTTCGACTGTAGGCAACCAGTGATATCCTGCTCCTGGAAAATCAGGCTAATAATCTTTTCTTTTTTAATAATAAGTAAATTCTGCTTGAACATTCGTCTTTAGCGGCTAACCGTTTGCACGGACTGCAGTTGTCATTCTTCTGAGAATAAGCTGTTAACTTGTCCACACGTGTTAGCCGCATTCTCTTGTCTGGTTAGGCGCGTGTTAGGGTTATACCATATTATGGTTCCGAATGTTCTTGCAGAATACAGGTTGGGCTCCGGCCTGAAACAAGAAGAGGCTTTACGCCGAAGAGGCTATATGCCGAAGAGGCCCGACAAACTGTCTAGAAGAGGGCAGCAACTAATGGCTATCCATTTTGGAGTGTTCAATTCCAGAATGGATGGTCATTCCGTTACTACTAAGTCACTATGCTCGTAGTAGTTGTAGAGTAATTATAGTTGTAATAATTTGAAGTAGTTAGTACCACGGGTCGAGGTGAGCTCCCCGTGAAGACTCTGCCCCGATCTGCATTAAAGTTTTCGAGTCATTTTTCTTATTAAATTATTTTCATAAGTGTTAAGTAATAGAGTTTTGCATTAAAGTTTTCGAGTCATTTTTCTTACTGAATTATTTTCACAAGTTTTGATAATAGAATTTTGATTACAATTTGATATTAAATTCCTTTCAAACTCAGTTATTATTTTTGTTCATTATTATTAAAGAGTTAGAGTCCAGTTTTTTATTATTATAAATTTGAAAAATTAAATTTTTGAAAAAAGCAGAGGGGTAGAGTGTGATAGAATGAAGTAGTTAGAAGTAGTTAGTTCCGCGGGTCGAGGAGAGCTCCCCGTGAAGACTCTGCCCCGGTCTGCATTAAAGTTTCGAGTCATTTTTCTTATTAAAATATTTTCACAAGTTTTATTCAAAGAATTTTGCATTAAAGCTTTCGAGTCATTCTTCTTATTCAATTATTTTCACAAATTTTCAATCTAAGTCATTTTTATTCATTATTGTTAAAGAAACCTAAATATTTTACTTATTGAGATATTTTCTGAGAGTTCATTTTTAAGAATATATATTTTTGTCATTACTAGAGTCGAGTTTTTGATTATTACAAATTTGAGAAATTGAATTTTTGATAAAAGCAGAGGGGTAGAGTATGATTCAGTGTGCAAAGTTTGCACACTGCCATCCGCGCCGGTCGTAATATTTGTCACCACTGGCTGCATTTCTAGTTCCGCGAATTTATTAATAATCTAAAATTCATTATCTTTGTGTGTCTCGGAGACACGTTTTCTAATGCCGTATAGGAATTTTATTATCTAATATAAAATCAAAAAGTTAAAGCAGCTAAGTGACTCGCGAATCGCGTCGTACATCGCCGTCTTTGTACGAATCTATTTAAAAACAATCATTGAACCAAGCATTTGTTAGAAGGAATATTGCCATAATTTTATGCATAAATTGCATTTTATATTAGGATGTCTTATCTTGAAATTCTTTTCAGCCGTAACTAAATTGGATCTATTTAAGATCATTTTGCGTTTGCAATTAATTTCTATTTTCGCGTATTATCAGTCAAAGCGGTCGTGGAACTACGAAACATTATTTTTGCGCGTCGGTTTTTCGCGAGGAATTTTCGTAATTTAGTGTATTAGTTTTGCGGAAATACTCGCGAACGTGGACCAAGAAAAATATATTCGCGCGCGCATCGCGTATTTTCTTTCAATGAATTTTAGAGTCATGCGATCACTTATTCTTTATGACGAAACCCACGGAAATTGTAAATAAATTTAGTGTTGCGAAAATTATGTAAATTCGGTCGTTTCTTTCCATACCGACCAATGTTGACCGCGCGTGACAAGTAGTCTTTTCTCCCTTTATTAATTATAGACTCAAGATTGCGATACGGTAAAATTACAATAAGTAAAATGAGCTAATCACTCTTCTTCCAGCTTTGCTTTTTAGAGTCGCGTTAACTTAGAGAAATCGCCATTTACTCACCTTGAATGGTTTGTTAAATGGCGAGAAATCTTTTTTGCACCGCGCTCGCATTTTTCTCGATTCTATGTAAACTCGCAAAGTAACTTCTAGCTTATAGTATTCCAATTAATTACAAAAATGTAAAACATGATCCCCTGTGGGTCGGGGAAAGAATAGACCCACGGTATTCCCTGCCTGTCGTAAAAGGCGACTAAAAGGGACGTTTTGGTCACTATAGTGTCAAAACGTTAGTTTAAGGGGATATCATACGTCAATTTCACTTCGTTTGTCGTCGATCGACTAGAAAACGCGACTTCTTTGTTCGTTCCGCGTTATTAGCTTCGTATCAATTAAACATTTTTACCTTCAATTACATAGTTTCAGTTTTTAACTTTTAACTTTTAACTTCAACTTTTACTTTCAACTCGTAGCTTCAACTTTTACTTTCAATACTTAGCTTCAGCTTTCAATTTTTAGCATCAGTTTTTTAAACTCATTTTAATAGTAGAGTCACTTGCTCGTAATTTGCGGCGTTTGTCATACCCCTACGTTAAAACAACACGAGAAACGGTGTAGTCGGCCAGATAGCCTCACGGCTATCTGGTTAAATCGCGGTCCTGCGATATATTCATGGAGCGTGGCTTTCGTCGGATCATGGTTCCGCCGGTATCTTTGGGTGGCCTAAGGTTGTCTTGAAAGGTGAGCCCGAGTTCGTTCTGGGGACCTGTACACGGGTGGACTGCTATTTGGCGGGGTATGGGACGTATCAGGCTTATCGGTGGCGGCCGGACCGATTAGCCTGATATGGCTTAACCCGTGTACAGTTCGATTTGATGATCTATATCTTCGGATATATTTCATCTTCGATTTGTCCCTGGTTCGGATCTTTCGTGAGGCCCTTTCCTGTAAATCGACCTTACGTTTATCCCATCGTATCGGTTAACCATGGTTTGGCGGGAGTCCCGGTTCGTGGGTACTTCTCAGGACCGTGGTACGAGCCACCGCGTAAGTGTGTAAATTGTTTTTCCGTCGAGTTATGGTTAACGTCTAGAGTCACCCGCGTTAGTCTTACCATGAGGTTGCTTTTCTGGTTTGGTCGACATTTTCATTCTCGTCTATGTTATTTGTTTTATTCGCGTCTCGCGGGAAATTGGCGTTTGATGGTGATGGGTTTGTGTTTGTTATATTGAAACTGGTTTCAATATTTCGGCCACGATCGCATTGATAGACGTATCTTTGAGATCGTGGTTATTAGCTTCGCGATCGCGGTCGCGTGATATCTTTACTTTCCTTCTGAAAGTAAAGATTATGTTCGTTATCGTTTAAAGGAGGGAGGATGGGTGCCGTGGATAGGGTGGGTCTCCATTAGTAGCAACCTCCACGTGGTGAGACCTGGATCGATATTATTTGCATCGATCGATAATGAAATTTATCAATATTTTTTTGTAAGTCCGATGACCCATAGTCGTTTATATTGAAATGTATCGCTTCGATGCAAATGGTATCGAGCAAATTGGCTACGAGTAGTATATGTATGTATATCTCGTGTTTGCTTTTACTACAGTCAGAAAATACCTAAATTCAACCAGTTTTTCGCTTGCCATTTCCACAATTTTCGAGATAGCGACCTGAGACTGGTACCATTGATTTAGTTAGGAAATTCTACGGCAGATCAACCTATAATAGTTGTACTTTTCGAAAATTTCATTTTTCGCAAAAATCTGAAGGGGGTAGGTCAGGATTTTTTGCGATTTTCGTAATTCGCCCGCCATTTCTACAATTTTTTAGATATCAAAATGATTCTTTCACTGTCTTATTCGGCTTCGGATTCCGCGTCCAAAACGCCCTGGATCACTTTAATAGCTCAAAAATTACGGAAATGGCAGGCGATTTACGAAAATCGCGAAAAATCCTGACCTACCCCCTTCAGATTTTTGCGAAAAATGAAATTTTCGAAAAGTACAACTATTATAGGTTGATCTGCCGTAGAATTTCCTAACTAAAACAATGGTACAAGTTTCAGGTCGCTATCTCAAAAATTGAGCGAATGCTGAACGAAAAACTGCTTAAATTTGACGATTTTTCGCGATTTTCGTAATTCTTTCGTCATTTGCACAATTTTTTAGATATCAAAATGATTCTTTCACTGACTTATTCGGCTTCAGATTCCGCGTTCAAAACGCCCTGGACCATGTTAATAGCTCAAAAATTACGGAAATGACGAAGGAATTACGAAAATCGCGAAAATTCGTCAATTTCAACCAGTTTTTCGCTTGCCATTTCCACAATTTTCGAGATACTGACCTGAGACTGGTACCATTGATTTAGTTAGGAAATTCTACGGCAGATCAACCTATAATAGTTGTACTTTTCGAAAATTTCATTTTTCGCAAAAATCTGAAGGGGGTAGGTCAGGATTTTTTGCGATTTTCGTAATTCGCCCGCCATTTCTACAATTTTTTAGATATCAAAATGATTCTTTCACTGTCTTATTCGGCTTCGGATTCCGCGTCCAAAACGCCCTTGATCACTTTAATAGCTCAAAAATTACGGAAATGGCCGGCAATTTACGAAAATCGCGAAAAATCCTGACCTACCCCCTTCAGATTTTTGCGAAAAATGAAATTTTCGAAAAGTACAACTATTATAGGTTGATCTGCCGTAGAATTTCCTAACTAAAACAATGGTACAAGTTTCAGGTCGCTATCTCAAAAATTGAGCGAATGCTGAACGAAAAACTGCTTAAATTTGACGATTTTTCGCGATTTTCGTAATTCTTTCGTCATTTGCACAATTTTTTAGATATCAAAATGATTCTTTCACTGACTTATTCGGCTTCAGATTCCGCGTTCAAAACGCCCTGGACCATGTTAATAGCTCAAAAATTACGGAAATGACGAAGGAATTACGAAAATCGCGAAAATTCGTCAATTTCAACCAGTTTTTCGCTTGCCATTTCCACAATTTTCGAGATACTGACCTGAGACTGGTACCATTGATTTAGTTAGGAAATTCTACGGCAGATCAACCTATAATAGTTGTACTTTTCGAAAATTTCATTTTTCGCAAAAATCTGAAGGGGGTAGGTCAGGATTTTTTGCGATTTTCGTAATTCGCCCGCCATTTCTACAATTTTTTAGATATCAAAATGATTCTTTCACTGTCTTATTCGGCTTCGGATTCCGCGTCCAAAACGCCCTTGATCACTTTAATAGCTCAAAAATTACGGAAATGGCCGGCAATTTACGAAAATCGCGAAAAATCCTGACCTACCCCCTTCAGATTTTTGCGAAAAATGAAATTTTCGAAAAGTACAACTATTATAGGTTGATCTGCCGTAGAATTTCCTAACTAAAACAATGGTACAAGTTTCAGGTCGCTATCTCAAAAATTGAGCGAATGCCGACCAAAAAACTGGTTGAATTTGACGAATTTTCGCGATTTTCGTAATACCTTTGTCATCACTAACGAATCGACAGGTACCACTAATGTGCTCCCGTCCATCGCACGATACTCGAAATTCATTTTCGACCCCGAGGACGGATTCTAGAAGTTGGTCCGCAACATGTGGGCTTGTAACAACCTCATAAAAGGGGGTGGAGTGCGGTGCCCGTTTCGGAACCAACGATACTCATTTAGTTCAAAAAATTCTGCTCCTTCGTCAAGGAGGCGCTGCAAATCCTCTGAAATGTGAACGCGTCGGTAATTCAGTTTCGTGAACATCGAACCCCGTAAGGTGATAGGTCTATCCAATACCTCGTCTGTGGTTATGCTTCGTTTGAGTAGCTTCATCGTTGTTGGTAAAGAAGTAACCTTTAGAAAGTGTTTCTTCCTGCAGAAAATAATTCGCACTCGTAGCTCATATACCGAGGCAACCAACAAGCCCAAAACAGTGAAAGGAAAGAATAGTAGGACAATGTAGCTCGTAACACTCGGGATGGGGATTGAATTAAAATCAGACTGCGTTATTCGAATGCGTGTTGTAGCGTACAAGTATAAATATTCTGTCGAATGAAAAAATTATTTGTACGTTAAAACTTATCACGAGAGCAATTATCTACCGTTTAATTATCTAAATGTCGCCGCGGAGATCTCGAGCGTCTTTCTAAACGTTTGAAGACCGAACACCCAGATCGCGCAGCATCGTAGAATACTTTTAAGCAGACCGTAACAGTCTCCGAGATAATACCGATCGGCGTTCTCTTAAGGCTTATGAAATCGACTTTCCCTTAAGTGGCAGCTGTTCCTCCGGGTCCGAGCGTCTTCTCGATGTAGCGTTTTTAATGGTCCCGCTTTCCTCCGGGTTATTCCACTTCTGCAGTTCACCGGATCCGAAAAATGCGAACGTGAGTGCACCCGTGCAATAGGTCGTCGCTAGGATCCAGAAAATGATACTCCATTGGGAGTAAGTTTGGTTCTTGTACGTTATGGTGCCCACCATGTAGCTACTGAGAAATCCACCTAGCGAGCTAAGCGTGTTCGCCATGCCGAAAATGGTACCGGAGAAGTTTGGCGCGATGTCTAGACCGTTTCCGAGATATCCAGCCGTGACGGCACCGTTGATCGTTAACGCTATCGTGAAGATCGACACGGAGGTGACGCGATCGCAACCCTGGTACGCCTGAACGATCATTAGAAGCCCCGGGCTCATGATGGCTGTGGACAAGGCGCGATAAAATGCCATGTGAAATTTGCTCGCCGTAGAAATCCTTTGCAAAACTCTAAGCTTACCGAAGGTGGTGAAAATTTTGCGAATGGCCGTTACCGATAGTTTATTCGTCTTGAGCAAATAGTCGGCCAGGGAGGAGGTGGTCACCGCGAAAATGTATTTCCCGAGATACGGCAAAGAGGACAGCATTCCATTCTGTAAGAGAGAGAGAAACCGATCGACGTCACGTAGATCGTATTAAAACCGAGCGGGCCATTGATACGGTACCTCCTTGATGTTGAAATTCAAGATATACTTCATGTAGGTCGGCAATTGATTCACCACGGTGAAATAACCGAAAACGCTACACGCGTGTGTTATTATTATAGCCCACACTGGACCGGAAGTGATGATCGATTTCCATGGGACCGCTAACCGCTGTAATCACGAATAGAATGGTCAGCAGCAAAGAACGATAAGCGTTAAGAAAAGAAGGAGGATAGAGCGTTGATGCTTAAGCATTGCGTGTGACGATTACGAAGCATAGTGTAAAGTTGTTACGGATGTGTAACGAAAGTTTTTTGGTACCTTCGAGCTGGAAGTCGTGCCAATGGAATCCTCGATGTAGCGACGTTCCTCGCTGGATATTCGTGGGTGTTGGCCGGGTGAATCGAAAATCACGAGAAACCACGCCACGCTCCATACCAAACCGATCGCACCAGTCACATAGAAAACCGACTCCCAGCCGATCGAGGCGATTAGAAAGCCACACATCGGCATGGTTATCGCTGCTCCGAGCGAAGAAGCTGAAACACGTTCGCAACAACGGTTTCAGAGTGTCTCTCGAGTTTAACTTGACATCACTAGGGTAAAGTAAATGAATGTTTACCCATCATGTTGGAAACAAATTTGCTACGTTCCGTCGGTGGAATCCATCGCGCGGTCATTGGCTGTATCGCTGGCCAAGTAGCTCCCTGTTCGCAGGAATAGTGGATGTACTTTACAAGCAAGAAACCCTATGCCTATGGCTATCTTAACGATGGGTTAACGATCTTTGACGGTCGTTAAAAAGTGTTTGATAGAAAAGCGGTGATTAGTTAGCAAAAACAGGATAGAAAAATGATTGCGTAAGACTTGAACGCGTTAGAGGCCGCGTTTCACGTGCGAATCGTAAGAAAGGAGTATCTAACCAGCATGAATCCAAGTATCGTTCTCAGAGCTGCGACCACCACGTAGCCATACTTGGCGGATAGAGGTGTTAGAAGCGTGATGCCGCTGGATACCAGCATGCTATAGCCAAACACCCTTTTCGCGCCTATTATTTCCGCGAGTCTTCCACCTGGTAGCTCCGTGCAGATGTAACCCCAGAAGAAACTTCCCAAAATCAAATTTACTTCGTATTCGTTCCAGGGATACCGCGTCTGATACGTTTCCTCCTGTGAAGACCGGAAGATGCAGGGGTATGGTTACTTTTTGCGTGGTGAAATTTCGCGGTAAAACGATTTGTTGGAATCGAGAAACCTACCCGTCGAGGTTGATAATGCTCGGACATATCCGAGGCTACGGAAACATTTTGCTGGGCCGTTCCATCGTGACCGACGGTAGGCGTGGAAGTTGTCCTATCGTCGTATAAAGTGATGTCCGTTTGACCACCGCACTCGCCGAACGGGACGGATTTATTGGAATGTAAAGTGTCGTTGTTGGGTATCACCATCGACACGATCGCGATCGTCAGATTCACGCGAAGCATGTAGTTCAGCATGAACCCGAGGATCACCATGATATTTAGCACCTGTCTGCATGTCAGCCAATCTGAAATCACGTCGATCGATGATGGTTTCGAACGGTTACTCCGACCGTCCTATTCCCAGGTGGCTTAATTTTTCAGAGACAAGATAATTGCTTCGTAGATTACAGTCTATCTAACGGGCTGATAATGTTTCCAATCGAACCGTCCGCTAGTTCCGAAAACAGGATGCCCGGTCGGTCGTACGGCCCGGCATTCGCTATTGTTACGTTCCACTGCGTTCGGCCGTGCTCGTAAACAATTTTTACGTAATCCAAGAAACGCCGTGGGATACACTCGCTGTCGCTCGCTGTCGCTCGCTGTCGCTCGCTGTCGCTCGGTCTCGCTCGGTCTCGCTCGTTTCATCCTCCTACGACTCCCGCGCCTCGACGCTGAGGTCATCGCACATTCGCGATCTCTCCTTGCCTTACGAGTTTACCTCGAACGACAGGAATAAGGAAGAGATATACTTTGATACTAATTTTACGTATCATTTCGAGAATTGGGAACTGCAGAAGTTCAACGATTCGTTTACTAGTTTACCGACGAATCTTCCCTTGACTTTGTCCGACCCGCGTGTTTGGCTCGCACCGCGAATTTCTCGCGCGTCACGAGATGAACCGGCGTCAGCTGATTTTACGTCCGACAGTATTTACGCGATACTTTTCAACCCGACTCGCTGCAGGCTTGTTTTTCCCACAGAAGCGTTACGCTGCGTTAGCGTCGACCAGTGACGTGTCCGCGCGATTAAAATCGAGAGGTCTTTCCGGATGATCCGTTAAACGACAATCTATCAATCGCGACGTTTTAATCGACGACCGCTGGACGGAACGATGACGATGTTTCGCCGACTAATCGATTCTGTGACTTTGTGGTACCGCCGTTCAAGGTCTAATTTAGCATTACGTTATTTTTGTTTCAACGCTGTATGAGGTCCCTTGTCAATCGTGGAGGTCTTATCGGTAGGCACGTGTGTTTAAAAATGCATAGAAGCAGACGCAATTTATGCAGAAGCAAGATATATTTCGCTTTTGAGGATCCTCTTGCCAAGTCCGTGGACGAGTAATCGAGCAATCGAGCAATCGAGCAATCGATAATCAACCTTCGTCGACGTAATTGGAAAATTGGAGTGACGTAACGATCGAGCGGAAGGTCGAGCGAAACGATCGGTGCCGGTTTCATGTAAATTACCGTCCTGGCGCCCGACCGATTCCCACGAAAACAATCATACATGTACGCGTAAAGGAAACAGCATTCCCGGCAGTTTGTACCGTTTCTACGGAACGAGGGAATAGTTTTCTGCGACCCAGCCAGCCACCTTTGGCTATCGGCTCTCCCACAGAGGCGACCGGCCTCCCTCTGCGAGTATCGTGTAAATCATCCCGTTCCGCGGCGTAAATCGTGACGCTGACTCTTCAACTCGAGTGCCCCCGACATCGTCGTACGGTGTCACGAATCAACGAATCAAAGGGTCACCCGTGACCCCGATGCACAATTTCGTCTCGTTCACGATTAATGGGCTCTCGAGCAGCGAGTTTCACAGTTGTTACCGTTGCCCCATTTTTTCTAATATTCCCTTAACACCGTCGTCGCGGGTCTAGGCGTCTACGTACTTGCATTTCATTCGTAACCGAACAGTCGTATACGTGTTTCGCGTGATCGCGAAATTTCGCCCGCCTGTCGGTACGAACATTTTGCACGACCTTCACCCAGAACTTAGACGCGCATCTTTGCGGCAGTTATTTATACGCCGTCTCGGTTTCGTCGGCATTGGCGTTCGACGCGTCGCGTCGCGTCGACGACTCTTCCCGTCTCGCGGATCGTTTTCAGACGTGGACACGTTTCGATTCGGGTCAGGGCGGTTTATCTAGACGAGCCTCGTTAAATTTCTTTCACGACTGGTCGGAGATTATGCGTCCTACGTCGTATTCTGGACTATGAGCTATCGATAATCGGTACTTTTCATTCGGATCGTTGATTCCGGACCGAGTCGGTTGGCTCGTTGGAATTTTTCCCACAGCTATCTGCGGAGACCCCGATCGAAGTGGCGCCGGACGAAATCGTAGACTTTCCTAAAAGACGTCGTGGAATCTATTCTCGAGTCGGCTACTCGTCGCGTGACCCGTCGCGTGACCCGCCGCGTAGCGCGTGCCACGCATGCCCGCCCGCGCTATCGCGTTCCCGCCAAACACCCGTCGCTATTCCTACGAACGAACCTACCTCTCGTTTCTTATTCCAAACGCACCCCTAAAGTAGCGCTGCGACAATGAAACAGCAGGGCGGCGGTAGCCTTTCGTTTCTTGGATTATATTTCGAGTCGAAGGGTGCCTCCGGTTCGAAGGGCTACGATCGGCCGAAAGAAAGGAACTCTTACCCAAGACTGTTTTGTTGGCCATCCTCCGTGCAGCCTCTAATTATTTGGTTCGCTTTTACGGTTTCTCTTCTTTCCTCCCCCGCATCCGATTCCGAAATAAAGCGAAACGCTTTGCACACCGACCGTCGAGGAACGGAACGGAACAGAACGGATCACTCTCGAAACTCAGGAACCCGACTGTTACTATTCCGCGGAGCAGGGAAAAGCCTGTCTCTCGAGGCAGCGTTACGACACCGACTCTCCCGTGTCTATCTATTCGTGCTATTCGTGCCGGGTGTTCGTCGCGGTCTGGCGTCGTCAACGTCGCCGTCGAGCCGAATGGAGGGGCACGGCATTAGCGTCAGAAGACGAGCCCTCGACTGAATTGATTCCAATGCCGGGATTGCTTAAGCGTTAAGGCTAACGGAAATAACCCCCCGTTCGGGGCTTGGGATCGAGGGAAAAGCCGCGTCCCTGCGGGAACCGTTAGATCGATGGAGGGCGATAGGTCGCACGGAAAGGGTCCACGACTCCCTGGGTTTTCTTTAAAAATTGTCAAATCGGGGGGGGGGGGGGGGCCTCCCAGGGGGGTGCCGAGTTCGCTCAAGTTTTCGATGATTTTCTCGGCCGGTCGTTGACGCGACTCGTTGACGCGACTCGTTGAAATATCTAGAAGTGAAAATTGTTGAGACGTGTCGGAACTGAACGGTCGGTGAAATTTTCGTCGATACTGGTAGACGTTCGAGGGCTCGTCCGTCATACGGGAACGCGATTGGTTTCCACTTTGTACGCGTATATTTCGCGACCTGAAAGCACCGATAAGGATTCCGGTAAATTTTGCTTCGCCGGTGACTTCGTAGTTTTCCACCGTAGAGATAATTTCGAAGAGGGCAATAGCGATTGCGTCGCAACTAGATACGTGTGTTGCGAATGTCGCGATAACTTGTTTTACACTTCCGTATCGTTCTTTCCTCATCGTTCGCCTATCTATGTATGGACGTTCTTGCGGCACGTGCGTCACGGTAGTGTCAAGAAAACAGATTCGGTTCTGTTGAAATTCTTGACCCGGGCACGGGGAAAGTAACGATGCAAATTATCGGGTTCTAATGTAGCGTAAACTTTACTTAACCATATGTATGTACATGTTACATTTCACTCGCGTTGAATACATTATAAACATCTATCCTTTGCTCAAGGTAGAAAGATAGGTAGAGAAATCAGCGTTACAAAACGCGAAACTTTTTTCTATAGTTGCGAAGATCTCGCGGCCGATTTATCGGAGATTTTCCATCGAGGCTATACGTATCTAATCGCGCGAGCAATCGACGTTTTCATTAATCGTCTTTTAAACGTCGTCGAATATCAGGAAAAATCACCTCGCCGTTGATACTTGCAGAACGTTCGCGTCTCTGATATCCACTATAAATTAATTGGTTTAACATCAAGTAGCATATCGCGAAGTAGACGAGTGTAGTCGATTCCTGGTAAAAAAAAAGATACAAACATTGAATCCCCGACAGAGTTTTGTTTGTCAAGAAGAATCTGGCTTCGGTGCTGTACGACGAACGCCAGATATATACGTTATCCGTGAAACGAGATACAGGTTTAGCATAAGCTTCGTAGGATTGTTCAGTGACCGACGGGGCGGGGGGGAGGGGGGGGGGTGATCAGTCGAGAATGTTGAGTTTGCTGTTTGTCTTCCTTAGCTGCGCCCTCCATGGGATGATTTGACCGTCGTCGTCGGAGTCGTTCTTCGTATCGTTTCTCTTATCGTCCGTGTCGAATTTTTCCTCGCATCTGGAAACACGTGGGGGACAGGGAGACACGTCCCGTTTAGGCGACGCCGCGACTTCGATCTTCACTGCCGGTACGGCAGTCGGGTGCGTCTGGTTCAGTCTGGCAACAAACGCGGGACTGTCGTTTACCGTTAATCGTGTCTATGTCTGTACTCGACTCGTACCAAGTGTACTCGTTAGACTGGGATTTAATCCGGTAGTTAAAAAAATAGCGGAAATTCACCTCTTCTCGTCGTTATCCTTCTTCGCGAGTAGCTGCCTCTTCCACGGTGGTATCGCGTTTAGCCTCCTCTCTTCGTTCTCCCTCGCAATTTGTTCTTCCAACTCTTTCTTCGCTTTCTCGGCAGCTTTGCGGGCCAACATTTGTCGCTTCCATATCGGTATCACGTTCCCGGCGCTGTCTTTCTCTGGAATCTTTAAACGCGACTAATCAACGTAGGACGAAGAAATACACGGTCGACGGTTGGGGTGGAAAATGTCTGTGATACCTGATCGACGAAGTTCGAGACGCTGAACGCCTTGTTGATCTCTGACATTAAATTCTGTTCCTGCGTCTTCTCCACCTGTGCTCTTTCCACTTTGAGCTTCTTAATACCGGGTATGTCCTTGGTGCGTTTCAATTCCGCGATCAGATCTGTCTTTTGGACGAAGAACGGCTCTGAAACTGTGGAGAATCGTCGAATATTACATACACGTATATTATATGGTATTAGCTACGTTGATCCGACGCGTACGATCGTCAAGGTACGACGACGTCCCGCGCGTTAGCCCGTATGGTAGCTGCCGTATGATAGCTAAGCGAACGACCCCACTTGTGATTCGTTAAACGGAAACTCGACTCTTACCGTTGGTCATCGACACGCTTCTCGGCGGAGGGGCAGAGAATGTTTTCGTGGCGTTCATTTTAGTGTTGGTCCTTCGTAGCTGGATGCTGGTGAGGTCTTGAATGCTGATGGTAGCCAAAGGTTGCGGTGTTCTGGAAACCTCGGATTCCGACTCCTGGGTCCGTTTCTTCTGGAGAGGGGACATGGGTGGGGGTGGCGGACCCGGAATCTCTTCCTTGTCTCGGGGGGCTTCGTCCTCCGGTTCCGCGCTCCTGCCCTGAATGTCCAAGTTGTCGACGGACCTGAGAAACGGCAGGCAATTAGTGAGCCGGGGCGAGATTAGTCGATGAGACGGGATACGTCGTAGGTGGCGGACCGACCTCGCCTTCGAGAGACTGTTGTTCGGCGCAGTTTTGCAGATACTCTTGAGATACTCGGACGGCTTGAGGAGAGTGTTCGAGTCGGCGTTGGCGAACTTGGGCGGTATAAACGGCAGCACCATATGCCTGCTGACCGGGTGGCTCGGTTGGCTCTTAATTTCTTCGGTGTCCGCGGGTAGACTGGCGGCGGGTACTTCCGGCTGCTCGCCGCAGGATACGTCGGACTTGTTGGCCGCTGTTCCGAGACAAGTGGTAGGGAGAATTGTTAGACGTACGTACGTACACGCATGTAAGGCTGGGTGGTAAGTGGACGTGCCCAAGTGAAATCTAGGTAAGTATATTATATGCCCGATGAGCGCTATGGTCTAGTAAGTGGCCGTTCTTCGTGATCCGCCAACGGTTTTAATTAACAGACTTAACACCGGTTGCGTAGCCTAAATCGTACAACGATCAGACGCGATAGGACGCGATAGGACGCGATAGGACGCGATAGGACGCGATAGGAGGAACACCTTTTGTTTAGACCTCGTTACTTACCTTCCGCCTTTATTTCAAGGATAACAACGGTTACCTCGATAGTTGACCGTTTAACAAGTCCAACCAGATTCGCGTTTCTTTTTTCAGAATTACGGAAACGTGTTTGCGATCGATGCCACGGAAGGTACATACATACACACGTCACTTACCGGGATCGTTCTCGCTCTGCGAATCCCGATTTGTCTCACCGTTATCCTTCTTCTCGTCGGTTTTCGAGTTCACCGTCAGCACCACGATATCGTCCCTGTCCGGCGGCGGGGGTGGCGGTGGCGGTGGAGGCGGCTTCGCAAAGCTGAGCATTACGAGAGCGAAAGAACGTACCGTTAAACATTTGCTAATATTTATTCATGCCTGTCCCGTTACCTTCGGAAACGGTTTGTCGGACCAACCACCGAGACCTAAAGCTCGGCTCACACCGACGACTCGTCGGAGAGTCGATCGAATTCGGACGTGCGGATTTTGCAAAAGTTGTCGTAAGAAGCCGAGCCACGTTGCCACCGATCGACTCGGTGGCGAATACCTTCGATATTCTGTCGCGGCGTTAACATTGGCACTCCGCGATTCTCGACGATTAACCTGTCACTCGCGACTTCGTCCAGTAAGTTTTTCAGTAACGGGGTCAGTGTCGTTTCGCGCATTCCCGTTTCAGCCCCGAGAAAGTGGATCCCGGATCCGTCTCCGAGTAATAGAGGGAATTTCGAGCCACCGGATGATTAAATCGCCACGATCGACTTTCGATCGATTCTTTTTTATCCACGGTATCGGTGTGTGCCACTTACCTGGCTCCGCCGTTGGCCGTCTTGGGCTCCTTTTCACTTTCCATCAGCGGGACGGTCGTGTCTCTCTTCTCTGAAAATCGATACGTGCATCGGTCAGTTTGTGTCGCCGGTCGTTTCTCGCTTCCGTGTATCGCACGATCGTAGATCCCTGTGGCTATTCGGCGGAACTCTCGAGGAAGCGCATCCTTGCTCCGCGAGTGTTCCCCCGAAACGCTGATCCGGACCGATCCTTGGTACGTACCGTTAACCGTTTCCGTGCCGATCTTGGCGTTCTTGCTGATTCGCTCGTTGCTGCTGTTTCGCGACAGCGACGGCGTCGACGTCGTCGACGAAAAGCACGGGACTTCGCTGCTCATATTCGAACTCTCGCTTGCGCTACTGGACCTGCTGTATCTCCGATCGGTTTTTCGGGAGCGACTGAAACAACGCCGTTTAATCGGAACGTTCGTAGAATTCCGGCACGGTCGCGGTGCCGCGGTGTGTTTCGTTTACACCAACGATGCTAACAACGGTGTGTGTAATACATTTCGCCGGTCGCGCAAGCGTTACAACGTTTAAATTAAACAATTAGTGGCTCGTTTGTAATTAAACGAGTGACGCGACGGTCGAAAGTCTTTGTTTGATTATCTCGCGACCGCCTTTCGTGGTCAGAATTCGACGAAATTAACGACCCACTGAAATCTGGGACACGTTTCGAGACTCGTTTAAGATCAACGAAAATAATGTTGCAAGCGTAATTGTCTCGTGTATCTTGTTGTAGGTTCCGACACGTTACAGTCTTTCGAAATCTGCTCGATTAATCAATCTCTAAGGAATCGGAATTACCTGCCCTCGGATGCGTTGTCCTGTTTCTTGTTGACGTTCGCAACTTCATCCTGTCGTAGGCAAATCTGCTCGTAGGCGTGTTCGGACGGTTCCCGCACGGTTTCGGGTCTGGTGACATAACCGTTTCCGGTCGCTGGTCGCTCGGGGATACCGTTGTTGACGTGGACATCCACTTTCACTGAAGTTCCGGAAAGCAAAGCCGAATAAATGAATTTTATACGGCGCGACGATTCTTAACGATTCTTTACGATTTTCATCCGACGACATGGCGGTATAACGTAAAACGCGGGTTTTCGATTACGCGGAGCGTTCGCGTCGTGGCCACGGTCGTGCCGATCTTGACTTAAAAGTTCTTTGAAACGATATGCGTCCTCGATTCGAGCAGAGAGACTCTTTCTCTTGAAAACCGAGCATCCGCTTTCGCGTACCGGACAAATTACCACTCGTTTCAGTTTATCTTCTCTCGAATCTCATTTACTTTCGATTAATCAAGTTTTCTGGTAATAACCAATGACAGTTGCGAATGCACCGCGGCAACTTTCCTAACGAGACGCGATATCGAAACGTTAGACGAACGAACTACGGTGCGGCCGCCTTTATGGAAATATAGCCCACGAGATACCGTGGAACCCGTTAAACCGTTACATTCCTCTCGACGTACTCGAGAAAAGTCTTTGATGACCGTTTCACCGCGACGGCGACCGCGACGGCGACCGCGACCGCGACAGTCTCTGGACGAAGATTCGTCATTTAGCAGAATCCTCCTACGTACGTACGCGCGATGTAGCTGTAAAGATAATGCCAACTACGATTAACATCGCGAGGAAATGCATGTAATTGTTTACCGTAATTGTTACGGTCTCGACGTGCTGTAGTGGCAGTTTTTGCGATCGGTATCGGCGAATAGGATCGCACGATTATAAAAGCCTGGTTAACTTTGGATTATCGGCGATACCGAAACGATCGAACGTCGTAGGGGTTTCGCGTTACCGCGTATTCTTACCGGTGAGCTCGTCTTTCCTGTCGGGGGCACGGTGTGCCGTGTCGGCGAACAGCCTCGTGATCCTGGTGTACACCAGGTCGTGCGGGCTGTGCAGATAAAACGACTCCGTGTCCTTTGGCCTCTCACCGATGTACGCGGTCATGGGGTTGATGTAAATCCCATCCCTGGGACGGGAACCGGGGGGATGTAGGAAGAAAGGCTCGTGGAACATGCCGCAGCTACGTAACGAGCACTGCAATCGAGAGATCGGTCGCTTAGAAATGGAACGGATCGTCCAGGTTTCCGAACGGAGGAGGCGTGTCGGTTGTTTGCGACCGTGGGGGCTGAGTTCTAAAGACGGCACGCATTTTCCACCCGACGCGATATCCGCGTTCCAAAGGTCCGACGCGACGATTCCTGCCGCGTGCGATAGCGATAGCGGAGTGTAAACGATTTGCAAAGATGAGATTATTTACTAGCCTTGTCGACGGAGCTTGTCATGCAACTGCAGGTCGTGGTGTCACTCATGTTCTCTGAATAGTCCGAACCAGAACGATCCCTGGCCATCCTGCCGGTGACATTGGTACGGTACGCTTCGCTCGTTTCCTGTGAAACGTGGTTCCTCTTTGTTACGCTTCGCTCTCGTTTACGTGTTTTCGATATCGCGCGAGCTATCGGAGCCTTACAAATAATTCACCTCCGAGTCAAAGCGTAATAACGAAACGTATTTATTTGATGCCGCGAGTCGAACACCTGCCAGACTTTCACTTTATTTCTCGTTAAATATTCCGATCTGAAAACATGAAATCCAGATAGAATCTGTAAAACCTCTCGAGTAGCACGTGCGAAACGATCTCGCGAAACAGGCGCCACTGTTTACGTACGCACGTACGCGCGCACGCACGCAGACGCGTGGGCCGCGTTGCTCCACCCGATATCCGTCGGACGTATCGCGCTGCTAATTTATTAGAGTCAACTGTCGCGTCGTTACCCTAATACGATAATAACGGGAGTCGTTATGCGCGCGGCACCCGACCTTGCGATAACGAAATAAATCCGTATCATCTACGTCTTCCCAATGTTGTGCAATTTCCAGCTCGTTGGTTTTGCAACGCTGTTCGATACCTTTTAACCGTTCGCGTTCTTTAGAGTTTCATTGGCCGTGTATCTGTATGTGTTCGCGAGCGTGCCCGCGTGCCTACGATTTCTTTTGTAGCGAAACGATTCCGTGACAAAAAATAACGATGATTCGACACAAGTCAAGAAGACGAGAACGATGTCTTTGCGGCAAAGAGAAATCGTTTAGAAACTCGTCCGCGGAAGGAGAGTACGTATTCACAGGTGTTAAAAAGCTGGACAACGTCGTCAGTTTCACGATCTTTGTTCTAAAAGTCCGCGCACGACATGATTATAAATGTTTTCCGCGTTTGAATCGGGCTATAAACTTGCCCAGCGTTCCGACATCGACGGCTGCATCGTACATCTAGCTATGGGATTTCTTTTCGCATTACGTTGAACCGATCCGTTGGTATCGTTATACCCGTTGCACCGAGAACAAGATTCAGGTGCAACGACCGTTTCTTCTCGAAAGTTTCATTAATGCGCGGGTCGAAAAACGCTGATTTTGCGTAGATAATCTTAACGGGCGCGTCGTTTCGGTATCGAAACGCGTTTTCTCCGCGTGCCAGTCAAAGGAGAACGGCGGAACGGCGCTCGCCGTTTGGCGTTTTCACGAGGAGAGAGAATTACGTTGAAAGGGAGTTATAGTCCGGCCGGACGGAGTAATGTGGAAATGAACGCCTCGCCGTTCAACCTGACTTTGAACGAACTTAATTTCGTGTAAGCCGCGCGTCGTTGACGCAGACACTGGCACGCGACGGTTCTTTCTCCTCGGCCGCGGTGAACAGAGCTATTATTGTACTCACGCGTAGACGTTTACAGAGGATATCAAACGATCCTGCTTTTTTTGGCAATGTTTCGAATCGATCAGCTTTCATTCTCAAGCTTGTTTCGACGCGACCTAGGGGGTAGAATGTTTAGTCAAACGTTACGACAGTCTTCTACAAGCAAAATTCCGCGGGTAATCTTCTTCCGAAACACATATCTGTGAAATCCTTCCTCTAGGGCGACTCCAGAGAACTCTTGTAACCGACCGCGTGCAACAGTAATCCTCGTTGTAACCGCGATTACGTTCACCGTTCTAACGCCACGTTTACCTCGGCGATTAGTGCATTTCACGTGCAAGACTTCCGCGTAGAAAGTAATGGCGCCATGGGCTCGTGAATATTTTTTTTTTTTTGATAACCGATTCTTGGATATTATCACGAATTCGCGGTGTTCTCGAGCGGCATACGAAACGGTCCGAACGACGATTCTCGACCATCGATTAGCCTCTTTTTAATATGACCCGCTGGAATTTTTGTCCGCGAGTCTGTTCCATTTCTCGGGCAACGTTAGTCGAATTACTGTCCGAAATCGTGACACTTAATTTCTGAGCTCACTTTCTAAATTTACCGACACCGAACGTTTCGGGTAAAAAAGCAGCTGGCTGCGCGTGTATCCGTGTCACCAGATTCATCGAATAATTAACCTGGCCACGCTTGTTTGCTTGCTTGCCACAGTTTTACGCTCTGCATGGTAGAAATCTCGTTAAAACAAAGCGGGAGGCAAGAAAGGTGAATCGCCATTTATTGTATATCTTTAAAGATCGCGACTCAAATATTTTTCGCTATTTAGTTTGGAGACGTCCGCCTTCCTTCCTTCCCGCATATTCTATTGTGCCATGCGGCAATGATATGCCCGCTGGATAACCGGGTGAAGGACGATATGCGAATTCGCGTATCACGCTATGGGAAAAAGAGCCGTTCTGCCGCGCGATTCGCGGCACATGTATCCGTAATCGATCGAAGCTGCGGCAAACGTCGAGAGAAAGGCGCTTCGCGTTTGCCGATCAACTTTGAAATCTACTAACTCGACGCCTAGAGAATCGTTTCGACTTGTAGCGACTTGTAGCGATTTATTCTCTCGTTCCAATCGAGAACAATTCGTTTCCCAACGTGTCGGGATCGAATGTCGAATTTCTTTCGATTTTCGTGATCCGTCAGCTTTTGGAATCGGTCAAGTTGCCCGTCTTAGCAACTCGATGCGATTCCATATGGAGGGTACATGCACGTACAGCCGCAACCTCGTTCGCGGAAGATTTACCGCTCGGCAGTCGTCGCTTCTCACGACGTTAAAGTAAATGGAACGGAAACGCTTCGATCTCGATCGGAGATTAGAGCTGTCCGTTTGAAATTGCTCAGACTTTCCCTGTAAATTGTAGTCGCTTGACCGGCTCTAGTCACCGCTAAACCTCTCAAAAAGAATTTTCCTATTTTTCGATCTACCTAAAGTGTCGAATTTTCCAAATGCTTGCGTTTATTCGAGCGAAACCTCGGATCGTTCGATTCGCGAGACGCTACGGCTGAAAGGCGCGCGTTTAGAAACATACATCCGCGAACAGGGCCGTACCCATGACAAGTTACGTCGTGGTTAACTTACGTGTACACCCATGCAAAACCGGAACCGGGATTACTCGTATCACTGAAAATAATCCCGACGCCACGGACGGTGCGTTCATTCGGAATCGACTTGTCCGATCCACGGCCTATCACTTGCAACGATAATTCTGTTTGTCCGTCCGTTTGCCCTAATTTCAAGCACTCTTTTCACTGGGGCATGTCAGCCACTTGGCGCGGAAATGGAAATCCCGTGGTGCGCGGTCCGCCAGCTTTATATAGGTATTTCTTAGTCGAAGAACTCGGGAACTCGGGAACCTAACCCGAGAGACCGGTCGGACAACGAACTCCGGTGGTACCGAACGCGGTAAGCGGCGGACCGGGACTCTCGCGTCCACCTGTTCTAAGCGAGTGCTGGATACCGACGAACTAGGGTAGGGGTACCTCTACCCACCTACCTCGCGTAAAGCTGCTTTCATACCGTGAAACCATCGCGTGAAACGACCGCTCGGTGTGAAACTGTACCAGCAGGCTTGGAGATTTTTAACATTGGACATGTTTACGTCGAGGCCTGATCCGATTCTCTCGAAGCGAAACAAACTTTGCTACGGCGCGGCATTGTGTTCTTTGCACCCCTTTCGACGGTGTGTCGCCTAGTACACGGACATCCGGGCCGAACTCTGGCCGGAACACAGGCTGTCGTTCCGTTTTTCGCAAACCGAGTGAACCCTGATCTTATCAAACGTATCGGAGAAGATGATAGAGTTTAAAGATGCTCGATTGCGTTCGTGTGGTTTCCTCACGTTCGAGATACAGGTAACAATAGCGTTGAAAAGCGGGGTATTGGAAGCGTGGATATACTCGTATGTATGTACGTGTGTACATATTATAATGATATCGTGTGCGAAAGAATGCAGGCTCTTGTAACAGATCGACGCGCATTGAGACGGAGGACTGTTCTAGATCCGCGAAGGTGGAACGGTAATGGGTTTCAATCAGTTTTTTGTTAACCGTTACTGGTAACGTTGTCGTGGATAACCGTGGAAATCTTGTCGGACATCGAGTGGACGAAATGCTTTTAATTAGCCACGTCGTAAGTCTAACGTCACTAATTTCCTCTGTCGGGTTTCGTTGACAAGTTTATATTGGATTTGCTACCGTAGCCGGTTTTAACGTATGCTTGGTAGAATCAGTCGCGATGTCGGCATCGATTCGTTCGAGCCAACTACCCCCTAATTTAAGCGGACGACAGATTCTTCGCGATCTGTACGAATGAATACGCAAGGCTGGAAAGCGCGTCGCGAATCGAGTTTCCGTGGCGCATCTGCATTCCCCGTTAGTTCTCGAAGTAGGATGCAGACGGAAGGTTGCTCTCCTACTCGACGAGGATTCCTCTCGCGAAAGCCCTCTCGTAATCTCGGCTAACTGTAAACCGCTCCCACTTTACTCTCTCCCCTTCTATATCCACCTTTCCACGACACAGGTGACTGTTTTAACGCGGCCAATTACAAGCCGATTAGGTCGACACGCTAACGACTCCGTTTTCCCATGGAACACATACGTGCACGAGACGTAGGTCTACCGATGTTTACGCGGTATCGCGCGAGAGGCGTTTGCGAAACCTCTCGGACGATACCCTCCGATCGTTCGCATCGCCTATCGCCGTCTCTCTGTTTCTTATCCGAGTTCTATCATATTTCTAGCGTAATTAATAATTAGACGTTACGCTATAGTTTCTATTATCATTTTTGTTCTCACAGTCTCCACGCACTCGAAGCGAACTAGAGTATTTTAGGTTGTTCGATACCAATCGGGTTTCCAGCACTTTTCAGATCCGGTTATCGATGCCGGTGACGCGTGGGGACCGAAAGTGACGGTTTCTTGAAATTTCTCCATTCGTGGTCCGAACTAGAAATTTTACGGGAGCCGCGTTCCATTCGCGAGAACCAGTTTCGCGTTACGAGATTACGTAAACGACCGAGCAAAGGGTCGCCCCCGAACGTAGAGCCGAAAGGCCTAAAGTGTCAAAGTCTGTCGCTTTTAAGCGGAGTTACTACATTACGTCGTATTTACTTGGTTCGAATTGCGAATCATAAAACATCTGGATTACGACGCGACGTCAACGTTATTTGCGTTTCGATAAAAATCGTGGCAAAACACCTGTCGTGTTTACTCTAGCCAGCGTCTGTAGCCAGGCGCGACATAATTCCGGATTCATTATGTTGTTCTAGTTATCGTGACTCGTTTTCCGGACAATCGAGTTCTCTTTTTTTCTCTCTTCCTCTATCGTACACTATGGAAGTCGTAAATTCTCGTGCGTTTCTGATTTGGCGTCAGCGTTTATTTGTCACTGTGCGACGATCAAAATATTCTCGATGATCAAATCGAAAACGTGTCGCAGTCTTTGGAATACACGACCCGTGACTTGGACACTGGCTCACGGTTGTTGACCATTCCGAATTCGATGACGGGAAGCATCGTATCGCGACAAGGAACGAGGTATAGCTGAGTTATCCCGAATGATGTGACGGTAAACGCCCTTCGCGAGGTCGACGAACCTTACGATCGAATCTTCGAGTAGAAACCCTTGGAACGTTCGATGGAAACGAAACGACAACTTTTCCGTCGGTCTTAAGTTTCGATTCATATTTTTCATTAAAACTGGACCTCGTTAATATGTAAAAGACTTTCAGTCGGATCTGTCCCTTCCCTCGATCGAAACGCTTCGTTTTCTATGCGATCGTTGCCACTTTCGTTCGCGACAAACCGGACTCGCTCCATGTAGATTAATTCCAGGCGCCGTGCGTATCGAAACTGCATTCGAGAAACGGCGCGGTAGCCGGTATTATTCCGCTGGTATGCGAAATATCACGGTAGAGCGGTCACGAGAGACGGAAACATTGATTTATCCAGGTTATTTTTACCAAGCCCCGAGTACCGCGCTCTAAACTCGGAGAATTGTCGATAGTTGTCCACGTGGATAACATTTTGGTCCATTCTTTGGAATTTCATAGACGACACAGTAGTCTCCGGAGTGTCTGGCTCGTCGATCGGCGAGATTTTCCATCGTCTAAACGCACATGGAAGAAATGAACGGAAACGTGGATAGTTGGAACCGTAACTGTCGAATACATATATACATAGAACGTTTGTCGATCGGTATATTTCCGACGAGCTAATGCCAAGATGATCGGCGCGTGATCGGAATCGAGAATCGTATAAACGGAGTGTCGGGGGGGCTCGCCTCGATCGTGAACACGGGTGATAAATTGTCGCTCTACGTGGAATTTCTGGCTGTGTCGCGGGAGATGGGTGTTGGCCCCAACCTGTTAATGGGTCGTGCCTTCGGATAAACAGTCTCGTGATTGGCGGAGATCGGCGAACGGCGTAAACATGTTTTTTTCCATAATGGCATAATCTTGTTGTCGTTGCATCGTCTAAGGACGACCGGCATACGTTCGCGTATAAAATCGCCGGGCTTCGGAAAGGTGTCTGTATTTCGTGCTAGAACAACGCCGTGGCATGAAGGACGAGTTTAAGGTAATTTGGTTGTTTCGGCCCGTTGACCCTTTCGTCGAACGTTGTCTCGGTAAAACTTTGTCTGGTGTTTCAGTAC
Source organism: Mimumesa dahlbomi (assembly GCA_917499265.3). NCBI lineage: Eukaryota > Metazoa > Arthropoda > Insecta > Hymenoptera > Crabronidae > Mimumesa > Mimumesa dahlbomi. The sequence continues at coordinate 12,268,146 of OU824125.1, read as the reverse complement.
GTGACAGGCTTCGGCTGCGAGTTCGCTAGCGAGGACGAGCGTTGTCCCGGTGCCCTTCCCGTTGGTCAGAACAGTCCGCAAAAGTGTCCGTATGGCCTCTACGCGGAGCAGCTCTCCGGCACCGCGTTCACGGGTAAATGACATTCGTCGAATTTCCGTAACGCCAGCCTAGATTTGTCCAGTGTTCTCTTAACGTCCGTTCCTCCCGCTAGCACCTCGCAGCCAGAACCGAAGAACATGGTTCTACCGGATCCAACCGTCCGTGGTTCACAAGCCGTTTGAATCGATCGATCAAACTTCGTCGCGTCTGTCGTACAGTTGGGACGAAAAGAATCTGACTCCTAATCAGGTGGGTGAACAGTTTGGTAACTTTGCCAAAGAATCGTAGCGTCGAACGGTCGACGGTAAGTATAATAATTCGCGCGTTGTTCTCGTAGCTGAGATGGAACCCGTTCGACATGCCAACCCGTCAAGGCGCAGAGGTGGACTTTGTGGAGGGTTTGCACACCGTGTGCGGCGCCGGTGATCCCCGCGTGCGACAGGGCATCGCGGTCCACGTGTACCTTTGCAACGCTTCCATGAAGGACAAGGCCTTCTACAACGCCGACGGTGACTTCCTCGTTGGTTCGTATTCCGAGATTTCGATCCGACGCGGACGTTTCGACACGTGAATATTCCGTAAACTTTCACCGGCGACCTTGATTCTCGCGGAGAACGAGAAACGAGGGACGCGTTAATACCTGGAATGTCGAAAGACGATTTTGTCCTACGTTAAAAACGTGTACGATGTCGCTCTTTCCAGTTCCCCAACGCGGTGTTCTGACGATAACAACGGAATTCGGCAAGATTCGATGCGAGCCGAACGAGATATGCGTGATCCAACAAGGGATGCGGTTCAACGTGATGGTGTACGGTCCTTCTCGCGGCTACATCCTCGAAGTCTTCGACGATCACTTTCAGCTACCCGATCTGGGTCCGATAGGTAATTCGTGGCTGCGTTTCCCTTGTCCCCGATAGACCGTACGTAAATTACCTTGCGCGCAATTTTCGATCAGGAGCGAATGGCCTGGCGAACCCGCGAGACTTCCAGACACCGACGGCGTGGTACGAGGATCGAGAAACAGAGTTCAAGATCGTCTGTAAATACCAGGGGAAGCTGTTCCTCGCCAAACAGGACCACAGTCCGTTCAACGTGGTGGCTTGGCACGGGAACTATGTCCCCTTTAAATACGACCTGAATAAGTTCATGGCCATCAATTCCGTCTCTTTCGACCATTGCGTACGTAGTTTTTCGATCAACGGTCGAATCGTTTCGCTGGGAAGTGTAATCGAACGATATACGTATTTCACCAGGATCCATCGATTTTCACCGTGTTGACTTGTCCGTCGAGAAAACCCGGGACCGCCGCCGCTGACTTCGTGATATTCCCACCCCGATGGTCCGTTCAGGAGCACACTTTCCGGCCTCCTTATTATCACCGTAAGTAGAAAGTAGACGCACGACACTTGGAACGGACAGAAGTCGATAGGACGACAGAGAAATTTCGAGAGTATGTTAAATGATCGTTCCGTAATGTATAATCGGACTTGGCGAACGAGTTTTCATTACATTTTTCCTCTGCGAACGGCAAAGAAAAATCGATAATGACGAGTAATCGCGACGCTCTATCCTTTTGCTTTTTCCCTTGCTGCGATCGAACGCCAATTACATGGCTACTGGTACGTTGTCTTCGTTATGCTAGGCCGCTTCTAAAAATCGCGTAACCGAGATACCGGTGAAAACTTGCAGTTTTCCCTGTTAGAATATCGATCGTGTCTCAGCGACTTCCTTTTTCTTTCGGCAGGATAATTCCAACGTTTAGCACAAAAGAAGATACTTTCTTTTCTTCTTACTATAACTAAACGTCCAAGAAAGTTCATGATATTCTGTTCCGTTTACATTAACGACCGAGCGTATAACCGTTAATTATTCTTATCGTCAACCTAGAGATACAGGTAACCTTCGAACGATACCACGCTTGGTACAGAGACGGAACTATTCTAGCTACCGTCTTGCGATTCACGCTGTGGTAAGAGCTTCTCGCGGTGCGTTCTCACGCGGATTACTTTAACCTCCAGGAAATTGCATGAGCGAGTTCATGGGTCTGATAAAGGGCCGGTACGAGGCCAAGGAGGAGGGCTTCCAGCCGGGCGGCGCATCGCTGCATTCCATCATGACGCCACACGGGCCGGATATGCGTTGTTTCGAAGCGGCTTCGTACGGCGAATTAAAACCGGAGAAAATAGCTGAGGGAACCCAGGCCTTCATGTTCGAGACCTCGTACAGCATGGCAGCTACTAACTGGGCAATGAAAGTGTGCAACAAGTTGGACGACGAGTACTACAAATGCTGGCAGGATCTTAAGAAACATTTTGATCCGAACTCGAAACCTACTCACTAGAGACGAATTTGCTCGCCTCAGAGCCGATCGGTTTTCCTTACGTGTACGGTAGTTGTATCGCGTGATTTCGTAATTTTGACAACCGACCAAGGAGGAATAGCAACATTTATTCTCATTCATTTGCTGAGTAATACCGCGATAAATGTAAGCGACTTTGCATTAATTCCATGATACGCGATGGCTGATCTTGTGCTACGCGCATGTACATACGAGTATACGTACATACATGTATGTAATACGATGGGAGAAATCTTTGTTCTCTTTACTTTGGTGTAGTTGTTAAGTTAGTTTATGCGTCATGCAATCACACATCGAATTGACTTTTTTCCACGATTCGCATTGTTGAACGACGACGAATAATCTTTGTTGATTAATAAAGCCGCGTTAAGTAATTTTCAGTATCTAGTTTATCTTAATGACGCTATTTTACACATTTATACGACGGTAGAGTTGACAAGGCGTATGGGCAACGTGTCGCGACATACGTACGTGCGATAGTTTGGATTGTCTCTTTAAGTTGTAAACATAAATAGAATATTTTGCATCGGCGACAAAAATATTCCCGATTAAAACATTCGGTGCAATGAAATCGCTTGAAAAGTAAGAAACTCCAAGGTCGGTATTTCAGCGTTATCTGCCGATCAGCTGCGAATGTTGCCTAAAAGTATATCGCGTTATTTCCCGGCTAAAAAAGTGCTGTTTATATAATCTTAAAATATTCAATGTACTCGCGGCTTGTTCGATAGCTTATCACGGATAAGCTGCGGCCTTAAGCTGCTCTCGCACCAACAGAAATATACTTTTCTACGCTTTCGAGCATTCACGGACCTGAAATATCTGCGTGCGAGCAATTCTTGCCTCTGGAAATGATAGGGCGCAAAAATACCGACGCGTACAAACGGGCGTGCTGTATAATTTCGACACGCAAATGTTTCCGAGTCGAGACGGTTTATTCGAAATCGACGAGACGGTATTAGCTTTAATCGAGAACGCGTGGGAAGGCGAATCGACGCGACAATGATCTCGGTGTGAAATTGGCCTTACTATCTCGCGGCAACTTATCATGAGTGTCAAGGCGTTCCGTGTCGCGTCATTGCCGCGTTTCTCGGCAGAGCGCGTTTTTATACGGGACAAATAACAACAAATGTAAAAGTGTCTCGATATGTTTTTCCACGGTTACGAATTGCGTTGTGTGAATTCCATACGCGAAAAATGTAGACTCTCGGCGAACAGCCGTATCGTTCGGAAACACCGAGTGAACGTGTAAATGCCGCATAAACACCGTGCAAACGTGAATATGTTGACTTCCACGAAGAAGTGTGCTACCGTTGACTTCTCGTTGTAACCTTACCATGCGGAAGATCACTGAATTCTTTGTTGTACTTCTTTGTTACGTCGCCGAAGTCACGGCCTCGTATTGCTATCCGGACTACTGCCAGAATTTGGTAATTGTTAATTAGGTCTATAGTACCTTGACCGCGTTTCACGTTTGTCCCAATTTTTCTTCCGAGAGGAGGTTATTGAACGACCCTTATCGATTCTACACCTTTTATTCAATATGTTGCACTGTCGATCGTCATTCTATGGTATAGTAAACTCAGTTCAAATTGTATCGTTTACGTTCCATTCTATGTTTGGTATTACTCGTTCCAGACAATCCTAGTTCCTACGCCTGGATTTCAGTGTTTGTTAACACGAGTACAAAGGGGAGAAGGTACGTCGAACGAGGTAAAACCTATGCCGTTAATAGGACAGGTACTATATACAGGATTCTTTCTTCTAGAATGTGTAAAACATCAATTCGAGGTCTCTCATCGGGAACCATCGACAGAGAACAGAGCCAAATTCGTACTACACGCCTATGTACACGACTTTAAGGAATTCCAGACTAAAGCTACCGCATTTAATTTATCCATTACCGACGCAAATTTTAATAGTAAGTTTGGTAGACCACGCATTCCAGTCTGTATTAAAAAACGTAATGCAAATGTCCATTAATGGTAACAGGGTTAGTGACACGCTATCAAAATTTACTTGAGGAAACCGAGTGTGCTTGCAGACACGTAATGTTGTATGGAAACAAGACGCATCCCAAGCCTACACACTTGTACGTTTCTTGTCCATTTTCCAGTGACTCGTACGAATCCTATCCCTATCGTTTGGAGTACCTTGTAACGGGGGATACGTACGAGTATAGTAAGCAGTATATTTTCAACGTACCGTCGCATAAATACTTTGGTGAGCGTTTGCAAAAGTGTTAGATTTTCATAAGTGGACAGTGGCTCGTAGTAAAACTCTTTTACTTTTAGAAAGTGATGTAAGTATTGACAAGTATACACCGTTCGTATACGTAGACGTATCTAACGCGCCCATTCTCTCTCTACACGTACAACCCATGCCCGAAGTTTATAATGTAACAAAGTACAAGATTTGGTTGATAAACAACGGTACAGATACCGTAACTTACACGGACACGTTCTCAGTAACGAGTAAGCAAGATATCTGGTACAATTTTACGGCACACAGTGGCGTGTATTACTTTCGAGTCACTGCCATACATTCCGACTGTGGTAAATATGGATGCGCGAACAGCTCCACACCGTACATAATTATAAGTAAGCAACCGCATTTTCCTAATGTATTGATAAGAAACGAGAACGACATTAACGAATGTTCCTGTTGAATTTTACAAGGGGAAACGTCTCATAGACTGTTGATTATGATCATCAGTACCGTTTGGATACCGCCAGTAATATTGTACGCGCTATATCATCTTTATAAATTATACAGAAAGGGTAAAGTCGTAACGCTGTACTAGATTTTACCAAGATTATCTTCTCACTGGAGACAAACATTTATACTTCCAGTACTTTCTTTCAGAGGTACTGAAAAGAAGAAAAAAGCCAAACTGTTTGTTGGTGTATTCACCGACCCGCCTGTCACATATAAATGTGATGATCGATTTAGCCAAATACCTGAGAGCTTGTAACGTGAACGCTATGATCGACATGCTGGACGTCGCGGATACCACCGGCAAAGTCAGTAGACTGGTTCGATCGCATCGCGAGTACGTATGTCAATCGGGGGAACATGATACTACAGACATTCTATATCGCTTTAGGACACAGACATCTGGTGTACCGCCGCTTTCCAGAACGCCGACGTGATTCTTGTCGCCACCTCTCCGCCGTCCAAAGAGGCTGCTGTCTCCGTAATCTATCGAAACACCTACAACCCGTTGTTGAGACTTTTGAAAGAGAACTATCCGCAAAGAGAAAAAAGGTATTTTATCGTTCAATTTCCGTACTGTAGGCCGGAGGACGTACCCGAAGAGACACAGCACTTCAAACGATTCTGCCTCCCTAAGGAGTTATCGAAACTCGTCAAGACTATTTACAACGTGGAACAGGTACGGTGCATTCCGGTTTCCGATAAAGAGTTTCTGGACAGTGTGAAGCTTGCAAAACTTGAATTGTTGGAGGAGGACAGTGCCGCGAAAGAAACAGAGGAAACCGGTCAGTCGTAGCGTCTGCTTATTTTAAATCTCGGTAGAAACCAATCTGACTAAAAGTATAACATAGTAACGGTATTTACACTTGTCAGATGGTCTCTTAGCACCCCGCAATCAGAAACCGAATAGTCAACTGGATAAAGCGCAGGACGATGCGATACCGCAATCTTTCGCAACGAACATCGACGAGTTGAATTTACTTGGCGAGAGTAGAGAGGCAGAAACTTATTACAAGCCCACGACGAGTGCCGTCGAGTTTCGCATCGATGAATTGATTCTATGATTCTTTCTGTTAACTACAGGAGATTAAGTTTATCATCTAAGGTTGGCACGAGCCACACGGTTAAGTTTTAATCGCTATTTTATATCTGTACCGGAGTAGGTTAGAAATAAACAATTTCCTACTACGTTTACTTAGCCTGCTGATCCGATATGTCATCGTCGTATATCCCCCCCCCCCCCCCCTCCTACACACACACCACTCTCCCCCCCCCCCCAACGATTAACATGATTTGTCACTGTCAAGTGCAATATATATTTCATTATACACTAGTATACAAGGAAATAATAATAATAATAATAATAATAATGATACGATAACAGCCACGTTCGCAGTTACACATAATAATTTCCTAAACAAATGTTTTCCCGAACGCATTTCGCAAGTAACAAACGGTATCAAAGACGATGCAAATTCAAATAGTACACATGTACACACTCCGTAGAGGAAACAGATAAATAATAACTAGCCTCTAATGGAATGTTCGCTTTATACATAAATACAAAAGGGACGAATTTATTCGACGAGGTACAGAAACACAGTCTTCTTTGGAAATTCTTGCTTTCACGCGTCGACTACAACAATTTCTTATACAATTTATCCACGTTGTTCGACAGCGCGTCTCTTGCTGTAGCGTACAAGCAAAAAGGCGTAAGCTTGTGCGTTAAGAAATACAATTTCTTCGAATGGAAGAGTAAAGTGTGGATCGAGCATTAACTCTGTAATCGTGAGGTTTGGTTTTCTTACTCGACTTAAGAATTTTTCGCTTCTTGGCGGGATCCTTACCTCGAATGAATAAATTTTTGAAACTATATACAAAGGAATAGGAAACATGTACCCGAAATTCGTACAGTATATAAATAATATAATACAAACGTATCACTGAAAGAAATACGTATGGTAGTATTCGAAGGGTTGACAGTCGTGCGAATAAAAATTCGGAACTAGAAAGTCGTTTACAATTCGACTATAGGCTCGTTTATGCCGGATGTCGAGAAGAATCGATAAAAATCTATAAAAGATTGGAAATCGCAAGCGTCGCGCGATTGTTCATGCAACTGCATTTGCCTATTTATCCTAAGAGCGCGTTTAGTGACGTTCATTCGCGTCGAAAGAGGTTTTCTCTTAATAGAAGGAACAGGTGCTTTTTCCAATTTTTAGTACAGAACGATAGTTTATACATAAAAATACGCTTCTCTCACTATTTACTCCATATTCGATACACTACCTGTAGCTGCAATATCTTCCTCCTGTCGTTGCTGCAAGGTTCATTCTGAAATCGTGCTTTTGTTTTTATTGGTATGTATATCCTGGCGCACGCATCAGTGTATGTACATTCATTTGAACAATGTGTGAAAGCTACGGAATAGACAAAATTGAGATCGGCATAGACGCGAAAATATTTCGATGCCTTTTGTAAACGCGTCCGCGCGATTCGTGTGGATTTCTCATTCCCTCTGTAAAAGTTGCGCGGAATCTACTTTCCTCTGACACTACCCTACGTTTACCAATCGCGAAGGGTTGATTTATCATGGAAGAAAGTCGTTTAAGATTCTCAACCGGCTAGCGTCCTTTCAATTACGCTTGTCCTCGGTTCTCTCCAGGCTCCCGAAAACCAGCAGGTCCTCCGTTTCCTTTTTGCCCTCCATGTCCATGTAAGATTGCGGTCTCTCGTTCGACGGTGTCGCCAGATCGTTTTCACTGTTGCTAGTGAGGCTGGTGTTTCTGAACTTTATGGGACTTTCATAGTGGTTCGCGTTTACGTTTGTGGATCGGTCGTTGGCGTATTTCAAAGGCTCGTCGGGGAAAGACGCGACAGGTTCCTGCCACAAAGCATGGAGTTTGTCGACCTTGTCGCATTTCGTGACCGTGTCGGGCGAAGGTTTGCTCAGATAGTTCACCACGTCTGTTCGTAAAACGTTAAGAGCGCTGGTCTCCGTTGCGTCGTTGCCGGAGCCTACGAATAATTACGGCATCTAAAGTTTCTGTATCACCGCGATGAATTTGCAACAAGTGTACCTACTGTTCGGGCTGTCCAGGGCGTGAAGGGACGCGAAATAAGCTTGGTTGTGGACGGTTCGGGGATTCAGGTCCAGGTACTCGGCACCGTCCTCGAGCATTCGTTCCCAGTGGCACGTGAGCTCTTTAAAAGAAGGCCTCATCCCTGGTTCTTGATGCCAACAGGACACCATCAGTTTGTACCTGCAGGATATCTCTTACCATATAGTACGGCGCTACGCTGTGATATTTTGTCGGTGAATGTGCCTTTTAACGAGTTCACACTTACAGCTGATGCGAACAGTTGGCCGGTCGTTCCATGCGATAGCCAGCTTTCAGCAGGTTGTACAAGTTATGGACATCCACCCCAGGATAAGGAGAGGCGCCCAGGGTAACCAGCTCCCACAGTAACACACCGAAGCTCCATACGTCCGACTTGCTCGTGTACACGTGATCCGCCAATGACTCTGGCGCCATCCACTTGACCGGGACTGGAAACGCGCGAAACGTTGCATTAGGATCCAAGTCGAGAAGTTACGGTACGCTTTCAAGTTGAAAGGATAAACCCACCTCGGCCTTTGCTTCGTTTCAAGTACGCGTCGTCTTCGTAGACGTCTCGCGTCAAGCCGAAATCAGAGATTTTGCACACCTTGTTCGTGGCGAGTAAAACGTTCCTGGCCGCGAGATCCCGATGAACGAGCTGTCAGGATTGCAAGAGTCCCATTGGATTAGCACGCGATGCACTATTGATAGAATACGTCGAATAAGAAGTTTAATAGCAACGGCGACGTAAGTACCTTGATGTCGGCAAGATACGCCATTCCTTTACTTATTTGCCAGGCAAACGATAGAATGTCGCGAGGGGCGACGGTGTAACTCAAACTCGCGTCCACGTTTCGTAATTCCTCGCCGATGTTATTCGACGAAACGTTCGGCAGCGACGAGCAACCAGACCTTCCTTCCGATTCCAAGTGTCTGCTCCGTCTCAAGTAGTTCCTGCACATGAATCGCCCAATTTCAACAACGTCGAAACTCGTCCCTCGACGGAACGTACTTTCGCCTTTATGAATTTCTTTTCTACCCGTTCCGCAGAAATATGACCGAGAAGAATTTAATTACTGTATAACGTTACAGGAATCTCCAGCTCGACCGCTTATCGTCCCGGAATCCCAGGACGCATTCCACGTCGCGGCATTCGACTTGATGTTTCCGCTTTCGGAAATTCAGAGACACTCTTTCCGGAACAATCTTCATTTCGCACGTAGAAATGCACTCTGAACTCGATTCCCATGCAGATTCCGTTCTACCGGTACGTGCGGGCATTATACGTATACATACATGTGTACGTATGTATGTACGTATTTACATAGTATACACACGTGTATACACGCAAGTTCATTTCGGCGTTACATCATCGTCTCTCCAGAAAATGCGAAAACATTTTTCAAACGTCCCCCCCCCCACCCCCGCCGCCGCCGCGAAGCAGTAGCCGTACGAATAAACGTAAAGAAATAAATATTCACTCACCGCAGCGATCCGAACTCGGCGAATTCGATTATCAAGTAAACAGGTGCGCCAGGAGTAGTGCAAGCCCCGAGTAGTCGGATCACGTTCGGATGCTGCGCCTCCTTTAAAAGCTGATACTCCGATAGAAGATCCGCCAGCTCCGAGGCGCAGGCGTTTTCTTTCAACGTTTTCACTGCCACCGTGGTAGCCCCCGACATCCCGGCGATGTCGATGGCCCGCGCTCGTAAAACCCGGCCGAATTCGCCCTCGCCTAGCACCTGCTCTATGCTCAGCCGGGAACGTGGAAACTCCCATTTTGGATCCGGCTGTGGAAACGAAGCAAGTAGATATCGGTAGGGCTTGGGAGAATTGCCGGACGTTACACGCTCGGGAGATTGGAGAATGCCGTAATACTAAGAAAGACTATGGTAGGCGTCGTTTCTCCGAGCCATTGCGCTTGCTGCGACTCGGTGGCAAACGTTCGGTATAAAATGTATTTTTGAAACGTGTACGAGGGAGTGTACGAGTACGTGTGTCGGAGAGTTTATTCGGTAGTGGGACTTCTCAGTCCGTCAAATTCGTAATTCCCTCGTGGTGCATTTCTGCTCCGAGGAGTTTCGTGGTTTAAGTGGCTTCTACCAAACCGTGTTAGGGAGATGCATAAATATAGAGAAGCAAAGAGTTAAAAATCTGCTTCTAGGACGAAAGAGTGGAAAGGGAGCCGCTTTTAGAGCGTTCGGTTTTATGCGCGCTTAATCCTGGCGCAAGGTAAAACCGACAACTTTATCGCTCGGTAGGAAACGTTCCCGACTCTACGTAGAAGACTGATCTTGCCTAAAATATCGGCGCTCTGTCCCGTCAACACCTCTCTATTCTCGTTTTTCACCACCCTTCCCAAGTTACTAGACTGTACGCTTCCTCGTACGTTTCGGGAGCATTATCACCTTGACCGTAAATGCCAGCGAAAAGCGTGACGGCGTCACGAGTCCAGTTAATTCCAGCCGGAAACGAGTTTCCGCGAGATTTAGGATTACCCGGTTCTTCCTGGGAACTCGACGGGATTACATGGTTTTACGCGCGGATGCCTTTGCCCGAATTACGCGCGGTTACTCCCAATGACTCTTGAATATACCTATGCGGTCGTATCTCGAGAAAGAAAGATAGAAGCGATCGAACCTGTGGCCACGTATACTTACCGGGCACGTTTTGGGAAGTAGAAGGTGACGATTGGCAGCCGTGAAGGTGTCCAAACCTATCAGCAAACCGTCACCGCGATCGACGTAATCCGAAGGCAATATTCCAACGCCGTTCGAATCTCCGTCCACCCTTCGCTTACCGTCGCGGCGCGCACCTTTCATCGCCATTCTGAAACAGCGTACAAATATTGACGCGTGGAAAAACTCGTCAAGGTTTAACCACAAAGAAATTACGGGAATATACGGGAATAATACCGTGTCTTGATTCGGGTCTGGAAAAGAAAAACTCTGAACCGAGTTTGACGCGACGCAGCCCGGCATTGAGTTTCTTAATCGAGCTTTTTCCCGGAATAGAGTTTTCTAACCAACGCTGTTCTCTCGTTACAGGGAAAATAGCGATAATTTCCATCGCGGAGGGGAGAAACGACGCTGGAAACCGACGGGCAGCCGAAGCTGCGAGGGGTCTCGCGAAAGATGAGCCCGAACTCTTGCACGACTGCGAAAACTTTTGCAATTTCGTGCACGCCACACGGCCGGTTTCGCTGCGGTTCCCGCGATTGAAATCGTTGTTTGCCAAGTATCTCCCGTACGTGGGGAACGATTACAACAACATTTGCAAATCAAGGATTTTCCCATGGATTCGTGCACGGACAAACATTCGGGTAGGTAAAAGTGAAAATAATTGGACAGCTGTTCGATAGATGCATTAGAACTGGATCGATAATGCACGATAAGACGCTATCTGCTTCGAAATTTTTAGTACCGTTCCAAACACTTTTCTCACGTAGATAATTGCAGGGGAAACAATCGCTACGGTGCACTTTGGTCGATAAGTGGCTCGACAACAAATTTGTCTAGAAAATCTGGCATAGGTGGAGAAATCGTAAACTCGATACGAGTATTCCAGAGAAAATCTACGTCGATTAGAAGTTAATCCGACGACAATCGGGAGGAGTGGGCCGATTTTATGTCCTGCTGCGATTCGTTTGCGCGATGCATCAGGGGTCCGGGTTCCCACGTATCAACGATAATTCGTCCGTTTGTCGAATCGCGACAAGGGTCTCGTTTGTGAGTTATCTGGATTGCTGCAGCTGTCGCGCGAGGTAAAAGCAAACATCGGTAATGCGAGCGTCGCGCCTTTGGTCACGAATGTAGCGAAATTCTCGCCGTCTCTGGTTCGATCCCTTACCTGTATCTGGACATGACGAAGGAGCCGACGATCACTAGGAGGACGAAGCAACTGGCGCCGATCACGCCGATCATGCAGATAGGACCGCACGGTCCTGTAGACGCTACGCAAAACAAGGGCGAGGAGCGACGTATGAGAACCGATGAAAAGTATCGCTAAATAGAGAGGAAGAAGGAGAGAGAGGAGAGAGAGAGAGAAAGAAAGAATGGAAGAAAGCAACACTCACCTTTCCGCGCGCCAGACACTAGGATCTCGTTCTCGCTGTCCCTCGACTTTCCCTCTCGTCCCTCTTTCCCACGTCCAACGTCGTTCTCCCCGGCGAAGCCGTCCACGTTGCAGGTACACTGCAGCACGTCGTTGCACGCGCAAGTTCCCATGCCGCTCATGATTCCGCGTCCACCTCGATTCATGTGCGCAAAGTGCACGTCCGCTAGATGGACCGGTTTCGTCGCGATTAAATTGCACGTACCCCGCGAGGAAACGGCATGCAGAGCGGGTAGGTCTATCTCGAAAAAGTTCGGGACGTGTTGTCGCTAACCGGGACATCGGGTGAGAAACCACCTGGCCCGGTGACCCGAATCGTTTGCGATTTAAATAGAGGGGATGACAGCAAAGAACCGGAGTAGACAAATAAAGGATTTATGTGACACGGTTTCACTTGGGTAGACAGAAATATGGTTATGTATAGAGAGACGTTCAAACTGTTACGTGCAAGAGAGAGTACAAGTATCTCCTTCTTGGTACGTGGCAACGCGTCCTAATCGACGCTCCGTTTTTACACGTATATCGAGCGATCGATATCAACCCTTTGTCACGGTTCTCTTTGCAGTTTCTTCGTACTTTCGATTAAAGACTTAACGGCCACTACTCACATTCCACGGTGCAGTCCTGCGGACATATCCGCGGGTCCAACCACTCCAGTTGGTCGCATTTGTTATCCGGACAGTGGGAGAGATCCGGCGAGCAGGTGGGGTAGTTTTCGGACATCAGGGACACGTTCGAGCGACGATTTCGCCAGACGCAACGGTCGCTGAAGCCGCCCTTGCTGAAACAGGGATCGTTTGTCCGGGTTACGGATAGCAGGGGAATGAAAGTTTAAGGACGGCGCTCGCGGGATTACGAAAATTGAAGGAGAATTACGAGCCCGCTGAGATACGATCGACGCTGGAATTTCAAAGAACGTACTGAACAACCGTTCGGGAAAACGTTCGTGAAAATGGTAAAGGTACATACGTACGTACGTACGTACGAGTATGTGCCAGGGAAACGTACCCGAGGAGGCTACTGGCTACGCCGCATCTGGCTTCGCAGTCCGAGCGAGTCTCGGCATTCGCACAGGAGTGACGCTCCGTTTCCGTTTGATTGCACGTATCGGTTTTCGACGCCGGCAAATTCAACAACGCGACCCTTAGAGTTTTCGTGGAGGTCGTCCGATCCTTTCCGCTCCACTTTATCTTGAGGCTGGAAGATAACACGTTTCGTCGAAGGTTAGACAAGCGTGAAATACACGCGTAGCGAGCCGCGGCGTTGCGAAACCTTTCGACTCACGGTAAATTCGCCGGTTCTGTTTTCAGCAGAGTTTCGTCGGCCACGTAGACGATGCCACCTGTCCGCGTGATGTTAAAAGCACTGGAACCTTGTATGGTGAACGTTACAGAAGGATGCGGCTGACTCGTCGGCTCGGCGACTCGCGTGAAACGGGTGGCGATTCGCGCGACTCTCGCCGAAGATGGATACGAAACCGACTGTCGCGTGGACACGGACGGCACGGTGGTAGTGGTGGTTCGATGCTCCGGACCGAAGAACGTCAAGGTAACGTTCAGCTAAGAGAAAATAGAAACTGTAACATATGCTTTCTCTATCTCCCTAGATTCCGTGGGGCTGCGGTGTCCCCGGAAGCTTCCAAGCTTTCGCGTGGTATATCCGAATTCGGGAAAAAGTATCGCCCCCGTAAATATTTTAATAAACATTTTCTACGTTCCAGCGAGACATGTTGCGCGAAAAACTAGGTAGCTCGACGTTCCGCAGGGTATTTCGTCTTTCGTCTTTCGTGTCTTCTTTGCTGAAATTACGCTCCATGTTGCGGTTCACGGTATCTTTTCCGAAAGATAAACGTGGACTGCCGACAGCGTATTTAAGATACAGTCGTCTCGAGAAGTCGTTTCCGATATGCCGGCGGATATACGTACTCGTATAGCCCGAGGATTCGCGTATAACGTCGAAATTTATTTCGTTCCACGCTGCACGGACTCGATTTAAACTACGCGGGCCGTCTTAGGATGGTTCAATTAAATCTTTACAGTCCACGTATTAACCCTCTCGTTATTATACCGTCGGATTATACCGTCGCGTCGGTGTTAATCGTTCCACCGTCGTATCGGTGGGAATATGTACCTGGAACATCTAAATTCGATCGTCCGCACAATTTCACCTGTTATCTTCCGATTACGATTTTCGCTGACGATCGTTTCGTTTCGGTTCGGTTCGGTTCGGTTCGGTTCGGTTCGCGAGAGCGAGAGCTAGAAGCGATCCGTGCCGGTCGAGACTAATGAATTTCGTGCAAGATTCGCTACGGTTACCGTGCCGTGTACGGCTTCGATTGATAGTAAACGGAGTTTACGGTGCCAATAGAAACTCCATAAATCTTCGTTCTTTGGCTGCGACTCGATCCGAGTGGAACTTTCGACTCGTCGGTCCAGCGAGCGAAATTTAGTTGGAAAAAAGGAGATTCTCCCATGGCTCCGTGGGCGTTAACGATCGGAAATCCTTAAATCGGAAGTTCGTCGCGATAACAAGAGCTTTACGCCCACGGTCTTGCAATTTCCGTGCGGAGAGCGGTTCCCATTAATCTCGGATTAACCGTGGAATCGGTACCGCACCCCCAAAGATGGTTTTGCCGTCTAATTGTTTAATGGGCCGCGATTACGGACGAGTAAACGGTACAAGGCGCGTCTAATTGCATTCTCTTTGTTTCCGGCGTACTTTGCCGCGGATTCGAGTGTCCTCCGAACGAACGGGACGCGGTAGAACATTTGCATGAAAGCACTCCCTCTTTACAAGGGAGTCATTTTCGAGCGTTGCATTCGAGACCATCTTTGAAACGTAAAAGTCCGTAATTGGTTCGAACCTGTATCGGCTGCTATTATTTCCTAATAACCGATCGGTCGGAACCAGCTGACGTTCTTTGTGCATTATCTACCCTCCTCCGGTCTCGCGTGTCACCGAGTTACCCCTGCCAGATACTCGGGAAAGTCCGCCGAGCTAGCCAAGCGCGGCTCTCCTCTTTTCCTTCCGGTCTCCGCCCCTCCCTCTCCCTCCCTCTCCCTCCCTCTCCCTCCCTCTCCCTCCCAGTCCGCGAAGCGTAGGAAAAGAGAGCGGGGTCTGTCGCGACGTGACTAATTCGAGTTGATTTGGACCACGGTGTCCATGGTGGGCGATACGACGAGGGCACTCAGGGCAGTATCGGGCTTGGAAACGTCCAGGCTGAATCCGTTGGTGGAAAGTCTGGACTCACCGAATCTTCTCCGTTTCCCGGCATCAGCGACTCGTCCGTCACTCTGAGCACCACCCGATAGGGTGACTTTGGTAGCAGGGTGGTCTTGGCGTAGATTTCTGCAAAAGCACTGGCGTAGATAGCATTCGAGACGTTGAAGAGATTTTGCACGATCGCGTGGAAGGAACGGGAGGCAAACTAACTTGTCAAGATCAGCGTGTAGGGTGGCTTCGGTGCAACGTCTATCGGCAGAGTGTCGCAGGAGACGTTGAGCGCGTCGTGCGTGTCTCCGAGGATGCGGACTGTGTATCGATTACTGGTGTGCACGTCCGCGTCCTTTAGGATTAAATTGTGGTCGTCCAGCCTGTCGCCCTGTCAATTTCGTCCCTGGTATTGTGAAATTTGTCTACGGAAACGTATACCTTTCGGTAAAACCAGCCGCAAAGGACATACTAGGTTCCGTGACGCTTAATATGTACTCCGTTGAGAACTCGTTAAGAGGCGAGGTAATTGCGAGCGAAACGGAGCCGATACTTTGACAAAATGCCGTTTCCGCGGACAGGCCGAAGTACGCTGATTAAAATTCTCGACAGGCATTGAGAGGCAGAGGTGTTTAAACGTTCGCGCGTCGGGACGTTCCTTTTATCCTTAACGGAGTAGGAAAGCGTAGACGCGACGATAAGGGGAAGCGAGAGAAGCACAGGTTCGGCGCTGCGTCGGATGTATGTACAGGTACAGGGGGATAGGCGAGCGAACAGGAAGGAGAGCTGGGTTTAATCAGGATCATCGCCCGAAGCCTATCGGCCTCCTCGTCGCGCGCTTTTCCTTCTCCCGCGGCGTCGCGCTCGTCGTTTCCGCACCTTTTGCAAGCTCGCTGTCCAAAACAATGCCATGATTACGAGAACAATGCGGCCCTGATTAAGTCCGATCCGACGCACGCGCACGTTCGACTGGAATCGTCACGGTTACCTTGAATATCCCGCGTTAAGTTGCTCGTTACCAGGGAAAAGTACAGCCCGACAGGTTTCTTACCGCGAAAAAGTCTCGCAGCTGTATCTCCATAGAATTGTTTCCTTGCGCCATCGGAGGATTGTCGTCCTGGTCCAAAACGTCGATGTCCAGGAGTTTGATCGGAGCGTGCTGTATCCCGGTTTCCTCCACCCAGATGACGCATTGAACCTGAATGGTGACGCGTGGACCGGGACCGCCGGGTGGACCGAGCGCGTCTCTGTCCAACGACGCGTTGGCGAACAGCGTGTTGTTCACCACGTGAAAGTATTCCGTTCCTATAAGAGACGGTTACGCGTGATCTCGTGAACCCGTTCCTGCCTCGAATTCTATGCGCGAAGCTGAGCGAAGCTGAGCGAAGCTGAGCGAAGCTGCGCTGCGACGTTCCGACGAATTTTTAACGATCGCCAGATACCGGCGGTATCGAGGAAATTTCCTGGCTGTCGGCAACCAAGAGAATAGAAAGATTTATTCGCGTGCTCGGCTAGCGATTAATCACGTTGCCGAATTTTCTAGGTCGAGAGTTTCGACTCGCATCCACATGCAGGGATATTAATAATTTGTCCCGCGCGCGCGTGCGGTCGCATAAACATATCCGGGGAAAATTGTTGGCGAAAAATTGCTACGATCCGTCGACGTTACTGCTACGTTATTAAAATATTCCCGGTGTTCCGTATCGTTTATCGCGGGGCAAATAGAATACGTCTCGCAGCAGTTTCGTCGTTGAAATTGAACAACGATAACGAACGGTTCGATAGATAGGATAGGTTAAAGGAAATCCGAAAGGCAAAATCAGAGAATGCGAACTTGCCGTTTAATAGTTTGTAGTCGGTGACGTGGAAGCCAGGGCAAACGTCGGTGTAAATGTCCGGGCCAAAGGTACCGATCATAGTGACCGGCTGATTCTCGTAAATTCTATACTTTGACGTATTCCAGAAGCATATATCCTGCAAATTGATTTTACATCAAACGAGGTGTCTACCGCGAATTTCGGTGCATCAATCAGAATTTCGGTTTAAATGGAAATTAAAACGGAAGAGTTCCATTAACTTTGAATACGCGGCGATACGTTCGCTCCGAAGTGCGGTTAATTTAATTCGCCGCGTCACAACGTTCCGATATTTTCTCTACAATGTAGCTAATTCGTAAATTACATTGTATCTCTATCGATGCTTTCACTCGCGCGCGTGCAAAACAGTCCTCGGTAGGAATTTAAACGAAGAGTTTGTTTTTGAAAAGTCAGTGATGCAATTCGAGTCTGTGTTATCCACGATAAAACATGTATATATGTATGTACGTGTATGTATAAAATCCATGGCATACCTCGGCGTAATCGGCGCAATTAATTTCTCTCTCTACGCTTATCGGATGAATCGTGATCTCCAATGCAGCTTCGTTGCTAGCGTTTTCCTTTGCCAGGACCACGATCGTGCCAGATTCACCTTATCAACGAAAAATTGCTTCGATAACGTTCCTTTGTACCAACGATACGCTTAGAAATTCAGTTTCTTTAAGCCACAGACGAGGTATTGGATAGACCAATCATCCCCATGCTTTTCGATGTCACTGGTTTGGAGGGCTCTAGAGCCCTCTTACCATTTTAGTGTTACTCGCTACGTTACCATTTTCGGTTCGAATCTAGGATGTCCGTCGATTATTAGTAAGAATACGATATAGAAGTTATAGTTTATGCGTATTAATAATTGACCTTTGTACTGCGAAAGAACCAGTTTTTGCCTGCCATTTCCACAATTTTTTAGATATCAAAACGATTCTTCGCTGTCTTATTTAGCTTCGGATTCCGGAAATGGCGAGCGAATTACGAAAATCGCGAAAATGCGTCAATTTCAACCAGTTTTTCGCTTGCCATTTCCACAATTTTCGAGATACTGACCTAAGACTGGTACCATTGATTTAGTTAGGAAATTCTACGGCAGATCAACCTATAATAGTTGTACTTTTCGAAAATTTCATTTTTCGCAAAAATCTGAAGGGGGTAGGTCAGGATTTTTTGCGATTTTCGTAATTCGCCCGCCATTTCGACAATTTTTTAGATATCAAAATGATTCTTGCACTGTCTTATTCGGCTTCGGATTCCGCGTCCAAAACGCCCTGGATCACTTTAATAGCTCTAAAATTACGGAAATGGCAGGCGATTTACGAAAATCGCGAAAAATCCTGACCTACCCCCTTCAGATTTTTGCGAAAAATTAAATTTTCGAAAAGTACAACTATTATATATTGATCTGGCGTAGAATTTCCTAACTAAAACAATGGTACCAGTTTCAGATCGCTATCTCAAAAATTGAGCGAATGCCGACTAAAAAACTGGTTGAATTCTACGATTTTTCGCGATTTTCGTAATTCCTTTGTCATCACTAACGAATCGACAGGTACCACTAATGTGCTCCCGTCCATCGCACGATACTCGAAATTCATTTTCTACCCCGAGGACGGAATCTAGAAGTTGGTCTGACGTTGCCAAATACGCAGACCCTTTACATTTGGCAACATGTGGGCTTGTAACAGCCTCTAAAGGGGATGGGGTGCGGGGCCCGTTTCGGAACCAACGATACTCTTTTAGTTAAAAAAATTCTGCTCCTTCGTCAAGGAGGCGCTGCAAATCCTCTGAATTCGAACGCGTCAGTAATTCAGTTTCGTGAACATCGAACCCCGTAAGGTGATAGGTCTATCCAATACCTCGTCTGTGTTTAAGCGCTCTCCGCACGACTTTCGACGCTCCACCGGTGTGGTAGAAGACGACGACGACGGCGACGACGGCGACGACGACGACGACGACGACAGCACGTATTCTACCGTCGCGTCTTCGGCAAGCCCACGCAAGACGCGGGGAACGCTGTCTTTCATGCGTACGCTCGGCATAATTAACTGAAAGCACACTTACCCTCTCTCGGAAGATCGTGCAAAAACACGCGTTTAGTTTCCGGATCTATGGAAGCCATCCTCTCGCTGTTTTCCGAAATTCGATAGTCGGCATGTTTCGTTTCAGTCGAGTCGTTCCGCAGTGTCCTGAGTTCGAGCAGCTTAACTGGCGAATCGGCGAATTGTCCGTTCTCGCTTTCTTTCGCATACGGCAGCCTTAATGTTAGATCAGACTGCGGGAAGTAGAGGGCTGAAAAAGATACGCGATTCCGTGAGTCTTGGTTCGGCCGAAAGGGACAGGTTTAAATAGAAAATTCTTTTTCCACGCTCGATCGACCTCGATCCTGGTTGCGAGAGTGGAAGAAATTGAGTCGAAAAGCCGATACGGACTAAATTTCCGGAGAAACGATAGAAAGAGGTTAAAGGGACACCGTGTGGGTGTATCCGTCATATTTCGCGCAAATCTCGAAGGTCAGATAACGAACCCAGACACCGGCAATTTTATCGGGATGATTTATCGCGCGTACGAACAGTGGATCTATAAAAATGCCCGATAACGGTCCTCGAGCTTTTGTACGATCGAAATTACTCCGTCTCGATCCTCGCTTCGTGCGAGTTTGTGCACTCGAGCGTACTTGGAAGAGTCACGTACTTTCCTGGGAAATTCAACGGATCTACCGTATTCGTCAAAATCTCGTTTGTTTAATTAACAGGCGAAAAGTTTCATTGTCTCTCGGACGGTATGTAGTACATACATACATACATACATACATACGTACGTACGTACGTACGTACGTGCATGTACGCACCCTCTTTCTCTCGCTCTCTCTCTCTCTCTCTCTCTCTCCCGGAAGATCTGTAAAAGCACTTTACGAGAGCACGTCTTGTAATCGCTTGGCGAAACTTCTCTTAAAGGTGAGCACGTTCCGTCGTTAAATGGAAATAAAATCATATCGATCGGCTAATTCTTGGAAAGAAAATAGGCACGAAGATTCGACGGGATCCGGGATACGATGCACCGGGGTGGCTTTACCGCAGTGGCTCGGTTCGCAGCGTTTCTCAAACAAGCTTCCGCGAGACACCTGCATCTGCCAACGCGGATGGTGAAGCGTTCGCCGGATATATCTATGTATGTATGTACGTACGTAGATATATACGTCGCTGGGAGGTCGGTTTCCACGCGCGAATCGATAAAATTAAATAGATTTTCAGGTGACATCTCAATTCCCGTTATCATCGAGTCGTTCGATTCTGACACGTTTGAGAAACACTGGCTTATTGTGTGCTTTTAAATCGACTCGATATTCATCCTCGATAATATAATATAATATAATATAATAGAATAGAATATAATATATTCATACGATGTGAAGTATATTGTAATATGGTAGGAATTATTCTGGATGGTAGCTGTCGCGATACGCCAGAGGGGAGGCATCGTACTTTGCGGAAGAATCACTTTGGTTCTCCTGCGGCGCGTTGTTTAGTTCGCTTTCTAAACGTACCTCGCCGTTGAAAGATAAAAGGGGTAACATTTTCGGAACGAATTTCTTCTCTGTCGCCGGTGGAAATGTTTCAAAGATAAGAGGGCTGTTTGTTATCAGGGATACGCGTTTAATCCCGACGCCTCGAAGGCGGGAAACTTTAAAGCACGGATCTTTCAAGGCACGAACGATAGGTACTTTACCGTGGCACTCGTGCATCGTCCTCGATTCTCTGTTTTTCACCAGCAGCGGATCAATGTCATTCGGTCCGCGGTGTCCGTCAAACATCTGTCTATCAAACGGGCGTATACGTAGGACGTATGTATGTACATATATCTATTTTGCTGTTCGCCCGACGTCCGCGTCGGTGGAAAGTTCAGCGGTGAAAGTTCGTACGCTGGCAGGTTCGTGGAATCGAGCTGTGTCAAGGTGAGCGTTTAATCGATACACACCGGCCAGTTAATTTTAATCTAAAGATCGCGTGCGTGCGCCCTGAACGTTTCACGACGCGTCCAACTTCGGGATGCCTTCGGACGGTCAAAGGGGTCTTTGCGGTTCGCACGGAGATCGTTACGTTGCCTACGTCGTAACTCTTGACGGCGTAACGGAGCGGGCAAGCCCCGTAATGCCAATGGAACAAGAATAAACGTTTAATCCAGCGTTCATCCGCACTTTTATGTCAAACTATTTGTTTCCCTTAAACATACAAAAATTGTGCAGCTAACGGGATCGTTTTTGTACAGCCCGACTGTAAAGCGATAACGACTTCGTCCTACCTTGTTGGTGGTTATTAAAGTTGGCTGTTCTTTCATTATTTCGTACTTTTCTGTATTTTTCTCTTGATTGCGGTCTGTCGACGCCCGGTCTCGATTATCGGAAGGTGCATATCGATTACCTACGATGTTACGCGCGTATAGATGCACGCCGCGACTGTAGAATAATCCGCCCATTGTTTAGAGTTTGCTGTACCCCAAATGGTTCTCAATGAAAATTCCCAGCTATTCGAGAGGAACTTTTTACCGCAAAGTAATCAGGGGCGAAAACCGCTAACGCATTCGGACGCAGGGTTCGGCCGCTTGAAGGTTACGTGACATTTTCCGACGTCGCGTGTATAGACACGGTCCGCGCGGGCCTGAAAATCGTTAGGCGGTTTTACAGCGAATTCCGGCAACAGTGCCTCTTTGCGTACAGTAAAACGAAAGAGAAGGTTCGCTTAACCGGCGTTATCTCGAACGGCCGATTCGATCGAGCAAAGTTTCATTTTCGCGAGGACTCGTCGAGCCGGGATATCTCCCACCCGAAATCGTGCGTACTCTTCTAGCCGGCGCGTTCGTCTCACGGTTTTCCATTCGATAGCTATCGACAAAGTCGAGTCCTAGCGTTATTTCTTCCGGCGATAACGGAATCTCCGCGTATCTCCGCGTATCTCCGCGTATCTCCGCGTATCTCCGCGCGAAGGGGTTGTACGATTGATCACTGCGCGAGACGACGGGTCAAAGTCTAGATAGTTGCAGCTTACGGTGGTCTACGGGGCTTGCTCGAGCCCTCGAGCCCTCGAGCCCTCGAGGCACGTTAATACGATCTCGGGAACAATCGACCGGGGCAAGTTGTTCGCGTGTTAAGCACTTGGTTATTTGCATACTTACGAGCGGAGCGGGCTGAAAACATCCCGTCGACTAGACGCTTCTTGCTGCACGGTGTTATTCAATCTTTCTTCGATATCAACTTTCTAACCCCATCTGTTATTTCGCTTTTCCTCTCGCTGATCGATAGGAAAGAAGAGTCAAAGAGGGTGGATTTTAACGGTTAAAGCTCGAGTGCCCCTTACGTTCGAGGACACTGTTGCAATTTCAATGGGGTACTCGGGCAAATTAAGGGTATACCTTGGGTATTTATTTCGCGGAACGCTAACGACGGAGAAGAATACTCGGAGAAATTTCATTCGGTCGGTACTGTTTCAAGTTGATGTAAATTAACCGAGCTCCTATCGTGGCGGGGGCATCGGTAATAATAAAAACACCGAGGTATCGAAATTATCCAGGTCGATCGGGGGTAGACGAATGTACATTCGTACATCGGTCGGCTGTCGGCCGTAACTGTCTTTCGTAATCCCACTTTATTGGCGCCGTCAACGGTTAATGCCTAGAAATCTCCTACGAACCCGGGGAAATTGTGTCCCGCGGAACGTGGCGCGCGTACCTACGTGCATACGGTTTATTAACCCATTCTACGCGGTTTGCAGCGGGATAAACGGGAAAATATGCCGGCGGTTCGTTTCCGGGAATTTCATGAATTCCGCGAGAAAATAGATGCGTCCGCGGGTACTTTGAAATTATCTTTCGCTGCACGCAGGTCGGGCTGTCGTTCCCGGGAGCAGTTCCCTTGGACAGTCGGACACACGGTCGGACACACGGTCGGACACACGGTCGGACACACGGTCGTACATCGATGGTAAAAACCTGGCCAAAGAGAATGTTGCTTTCGACGGCGCCACCGAATTTTCAACCGAACCAGGTCGCAAACGATTCCTCGGACATACGCAGGTAACGGCCCACGGAATAGAATCCTTCCATTCGAATACTCCACAGCAGTCGTTCGGTCGCGAGATCGTTGCACCTGGAAACCTTCTATTTGCACATCGAGTTACAATTCCCGAAAACAGAGACCGTGAACACGATACGCGCAGCCATACAACACGATACACAGCCCTTCGGGGGCCACGGTTCGATCTCTCGAAACACCGTCTTCGGGGGAAACGGCCCCAAGGCATGTAAATTGATTCGTCACGACAGTGCCGAGCTAACGAGACGTATAATTTACTCGGGTCTCGGGCGAACTTGCTTCCTTCTTCGCGGATTTCTTCCTCCCTGGGTAGGTTTAGCTTTGCTCTTGACGCGGAGACGAGTTAACCCGGTTTCGAGTAAATCGTTGTCCGCGACGCGAAGAAGAAAAGTCTCGGGAGTCGGGGACTACGGGAGAGCCGCGTCTTCTTCGTGTCGACCAGCCTGTTCTCGCGACAGAGATCGCTTTTCAGTTCGGCGTGTCGAAACTTTGATCTCCAGGTGGGGGGGGGGGGGGGTGGATCGACTTCCGCCCACGTCTTTTGACCGAAGGGAATACATGCATACGGTGTCCAACGTACGGGTGGAATCGTCGACTATTTCTCTGACCGAAGGATCGTTCGAATTTTAATCGACTGCACCTTTAGGATTGGTAATAGGGCAGGTAGCATCCCGCACGTGTGCAAACAGTTTGCCGCTCGGTGGAAAGATATATGCATCGCTCATTGACGGCGCACTCGCGTAGCGGTTCTTTGGAAACGTAGATCATCGACGAGGACACCTGCGTGCATGTGCCGTCGATAAATAAACGGGAATGCATTTGCCTTTCGACGGCTTTTCCTTTCTTCCAATTTATCTCCGGTTTCCCCCTTTTCCAACAAACGTTGGTTTTCACACCGCCGAATTCGGAAATAGCTTGGCTATATTTAGGCCACGCACGGTCCCGCCGCCCCAAAGAAAAATTTGGACTTTTATATGCTGTAACAACGAACTTACGACCTCCTTCGGGACTCTGGGTTTTTATTACGTACCCCGGAAAAACGGAAATCGACGTCTAGCCGGATCGTAGGGTGTCAGGATCGAAGGGGCGGACCCCAAAATAGACTCTCTCACGCGTGTTTTTATCTTCACCTTTTCAATTCTCGTTTGAAACCGTGTCTTCGCCGACCTTTTGATTAATGAATTCACAACCTGTTGGTTGACGGTAATAAGCCACTTTCTACGATAATTAATCGACTCGTCCTATCGCATCGTTAATAACGGTAATCCTTCTTTCTTCGCGATGCACCGAACGATTCCGCGTACCGCGAACGCGACATCCTGTGCAGCGATTTGTCGCACGTGCAGCCAGCGTTGTATGTACGTACATAGGTATTTTACGGTACGCTAAGGAACCGTTCGCACGTAACAAGGAAGCTCGTCGGATAATGTAAATTTCGCGGTAATGGGTTCCGTTGGAAACCGAAACCGCGTTTCAGGTAGTACGTACCGCGATAAATTTCGGATGATCGTGAAATTATTGCCCCATGCTTTTTCCATCGACGTCACTGCCTACGGTTCGTTATCGTTCTCGCCGATACCGTAGGTGGACAAGTTTTCCGACCGTTTTCCAAAAGTTTGGTTTTCCACGCGAAACGGCCAATCGTGCGAGCGAACTCGAACGTTAAAAGCCGAGCTTCGAAAGATGTCCGTCGCGACAAGTTCTCTGATACTTTCGACAACTCGAACGAAAGTGAATGAAAACTTCTGGGCCACCGTTTCCGGGTCGATCGACATCCTTGTATCGTTCGGGCGGACTCTTTGCCAGCACATCCGACTGTCGTGTTTGCAATATTAAACTCGCAGCTGGATGGTTCGTTCGCTTTTGGAGCGGGCATTAAACGTTCACGAGAATCCGAGTTCGTAGTTGGCAATCGTGTCGGGAATCAACCTAGTCGAATTTTCGTGTCCCCGTCTAGGCAGCGAGAAAATTAATCTTGTCTGGCGAATGTAAATTCCCGCTAACGGGACGTGCTGGTGCGTAATCGGAAAATTTACGAGCCGGTTCTTCGAAATAAATAGATACCTATAGATTTTTCTCTTAATTTCCTGTCCAGTCGTTCGAAATCTTGCCCCCCGCGTCAAAGCAGCGGGTTTTATCCCTCTCGCGCGTATACGATCGATCGGGCTATTCGTGTTTAAAAATGAACTTGGACTTTCGAAGAACACGGGCCCCATTTTTGTAGCTCGATCGTAGGACGGATTAATTCAGCTCTCGTAAATAAGATATCGATCGGCCAGCCCGAAACCTCGCTCTCTTTCTTTGGATAGCATAATTGCTTTTAATTCCGTTTTTACGCCCCATTCTTTGCTTCCCGATAAGTTTACCCTGCGGCCGCAAAGCAAGCACACCACGGCAGTTTTACCGGCAATAAGGTGCCGACCGCTTAATCAAAGTCACGGCAAACACGGCCTAGTTTTCAAGAAGCGACTACCCCTCCGCCGTTTCGGCGGTTCTTCTTTCGATTCGACCCTCGCCGATCCCGTAGAACGATCTCGACACCTTTAAACCAATCCGAAAGAAGCGAAACGCCTCGCGGATGCTTCCGACAGATTTATTCTTTCGGACCTCGCTACGACACGGTCGGCAAAGGGAGAGGGAGAACCGTAGTAGGTATGCCCTACGAACGTTTCACGAGTCGCTGAAAGTGCAGCGTAAAAGGGATACCGAATATGTAGCTGGTACGACGATGAAACACCCGATGTTCGGTGGAGCCTGTTGAAAGACGGGTAAAAAGATTTCCTTGGATGTTTCACAGTGATACATCTTTTTTTCCACAACGACTCCATTCGTGGAAATCTTTTGCCGTTTCTCGTAGCGAATCGTTTTTCCATACGTGGATACGGGGATAAATGGTTCCTATTCGGCAAAGGTGTGTATACGTTTTTTCGCCGGTTGTAATTTTATCCAGGCGCAACGCCGTTCGTTTCGCCAACAAACGGTGAATTCGTTTCCTTCCGTGGTGCGGCTAACGAACATCGCTACGTGAAAAGAGGTCCCGCTACCGTTTTACAAGTGGACCGGTATTCAAAGTAAATTCAATCAAGCTTCGGTGTTGTCCGCCGGTTAACGACGTTGCCTAGCTGCCGGGAATCAACGCTATCGAGAGTATGGTTTCGCGTTGTTCGGACGGTGCAAAGTGACGCGTGAAACGACTTTTCCCGCCAGCTAGTCGAATTTTCCGGAGATTCCTCGGAAATTTCAAGGGCGAAAACCCGAGCGGCCACTGTGGCAGCTCGATCGCGTTAGAGAATAGATATCGAGGGACGGTATTAAAAGTTGCGACGTTGGTTCTCGCGTGCTATCGGCGAGTGCATCACGGTTAATGACGTGCCTGGCCGATCGTTTGAATATCGACTCCGCGACCAACTATATTGACATCGAGGATGTTACCACCGTGTGCGTCCGTCCCGGTGTGTTTGCCCGGTATACGTTCCTCGTTATAATGTTGCGGATGCGGCGTGGAAATGATACGGTCAACAGCAAAGTACGACGGTTAATTTCGCGCTCTTTGTAAAAGCTGACGGGCATCTGTCACAGGGACACGACTGTCCAGCCCGTGCCGGGTTGTTTTTACGACGCTCGCGTTCCTATCGTTTAACCGTTGATTAAATTTCGGATCGTCGACAGGCTGGGCGGTTATTTTAAAGAGTCGTACAAATTCGCGCATCTCTTTAATTGTCGTTTATCGGCTGGCATTAACCCTCGGTTGGTTGGTTCGAACGGTGTCTCGAGCAAACGCTGGAATCTCGCCTGCTTTCTTGCCACGTTCTAATTCCGCTGGCCTGATTAATTAACACGTTTCGGTGCTCACGGTGCTCACGGTGCTCTACGTTGCCGAGATTTACGTTCCTCCGAGTTCGCAGGAGCGTTACCCGACGATTCGTCGGACGAGAAGTAAAACTCCCGACACGCGATACGACGTTTGATAAACGAAATCCCCGGGAATGAAAACGTGTTGCGTGGGACGGGCTACGATAATATATTAATGCGGAATGTTAATGTAATTAACGTTGGACGTGGGATTAACTTGCCGGACGTTTGAATTAGGATAGGTAGTCCGTGTTTTCAGGTGAAAAATAAATGAACTCGTTCCCTACCGACTGTCCATCCTTGCGGCAACGTTGCGGCAACGTTGCGGCTAGCCTTTTCGATTAATCGGACTTGTATGTAGTTACTCGACTGCGATACCGACTACGTGTTCCATTCTTTGGTCGGAACGAAGGTGAACGAGGGTAAACCAGCCTAGAAACGGCTGGCGTGTTCAACGTGGCCAGAGACGCTCCGGCCGTAGTAATTTCATTGACATTCCTAATCGAACCGCGAGGAGAATGTGCATCTGCATGTGCATGTGCATGTGCATGTGCATGTGCATTCGTTCGTAGCCATTAATAACGTTCGCGCGCACTCGTCGCCAAATTACGCGGCAACGATGCGCTCGCCAAATAGTGGAAATTATGTGGACCCACTAAATCAGTCGTTTCGCTCTAGGGTTTTGGGGAATAATAAACCCGTTATGGATTATCGCATTGCCGAAAACCAAACCGCCGAAACTTGGAAGGCAAGAAAATTGGCGGGGCACGACGTTTCAAGGCCGATCGAAACGGCAAACTTGGGTCGCACCGTTTGCCGATGCTATACCGATTACTTATGTATTAATAAACGAATCGTTTAATCAGCAAAAGAGGGTTCGAGAACGGTTAGCGGAGCATTTTACGAGACCGTTAGTGGGTTCGTGGTTTTAGTATTTGGGTTATAGGGTGTGGCAAAATACGGCCCTGCGGGATTGTCAGTCGACTGCTCACCTACATACGTGTCCAACGTTCTTCGTGGCGAATCTCGCGTCGAACGGCGTAGTCGAAAAATTGTGTGAAATCTACCCCTCGAGCCGGCGGCGGATCAGAAATTTTATACCTGGACAAGACCTCGCGCCTCGTTGATTTTTATTTTCCAGAAAAGAGAGACCCTTTCAAACGTTCGTATACGTCCCTTGGGTAGCTCTCAGCTATCGTCGTTTCTCATCGAACGTTGCGCAATTTGTCGCGAGAAGCGATATAGGAGAAAAATTTCGGAAACATCTAACCTCGGGAGCAAGATAGATCGCTTTCCATGTACAGCATCGAGGAACGAGCCCGCGTGACACGGTATAAATACCGCGATCGATTAATTTTATCCCATCGAGGGCAAGAAACGATACCGATATTAAACGCGGTTATGCGTTTATCTTGTGACTTTACGTTGGATTACATTTACACGTCGCATTAGATTAAGTAACGTGTCCAGGTCACGTTCCTCCGCAATGACAAATTATGTCCTCTATGTGGTTCCGTCACGAATACCGTGTGTTCGATAATCACGCGTACTTACGTTACTTGGCTTAATTATATTCGCGATAAAACCTTCGCGTGGGATAAACAAATACCGTTTTAGAAGGAATTATTCTGCCGTTAGACCAGCGCGATCGTAGGACTGGGCGTACACCCGCGCCGGTCCGATGCTGAAAAAATCCTGCTTCTAGAGACCGTAACGCGAGCTGTCGCTCCTACGCGATGGATCCATAAACCTCCATTAGATTAATGAACAAGCTGTCATCGTATCCCTGACAGAGAAGAGATCTCGCGAGTCGCCCGTTCTACGGGAACGTAATTACGCGAAAAATGACCACGTTAGAATCGCGAGTAGAAAATGACAATTTCCCGACGACGTATGTTTCTATGTATGTACTCGCGCATATAATACATGGGTACGGTATACCGAATCGTTTGTACGCTCGGGCGAAGGCCGAGGCTCTAGGTAGACGTATTACCCGGCGTAGAGTAGACGGGAGAAAAAATTAACTCCATCGAGTAGCTTCCGGAGTGACGTACGTCTACGCGTGGGGGATAAAAACTCGAAAAAGCGTGCATTTATCGCCGGCAAACAGCGGGTGGACGACAGACGACAGACGATCGGCGATCGACGCGCGGCATTCCTTTTTTCGAGAAGGGATTAAAGTAGAAAACAAAAGAGCAACAGGGAAAGGAAGACGCATTGTTCGGGGTTAAATTCAGAGAGCAAGCGTAGTTGGAAGCAACGAACCGAGCCGGCTTGCACGCGTATAACGTAGCACGTACCACGGTAGGTAAACACACGCAACGCGCGGTCGATATTTGCCCACCGTGCTAGGGGAAACCTTTACGTCTCATCGAACTTGGACTTTCTATCCATACGTTTTGTTTTCTTTTCTTTTCTTTTCTTTTGCTTTTCTCGAATCGAACGATCGTCGCGATCGCCGCGAAACGCTTCGAAACAGACGGGACGGGAAATATCACGAGGCGTATCTCGATTGAAAAGTAATTCGGATACGCTTCCAAGTCCGTCGCAGGTTTGCTCGGCAAGAGTATCAGGGGATGCGATCGTACAGCCGTCGACGTACGTTCAACATCGGTGGAAAATAAAACGGGAATCATCCCGCGTGATGTTTGCGGCCAAGTCGGAAAGGTAACCACCACGAGGTTGCCAGCGAAATAGGAATATCAAACATCGCGTGCAGCCCCGAAATCGTTAATCAAGACGGGTCTTAAAAGCAACCCTCGCCCCTGCAGCTACCGATTCGTAATCAAAGAGAACGTGCATTACACGTGCACACGTAGAACCGTCCCGAGCGGAATCGATTTTTAGCTATTTCGCCGAAAGCGAAATCTTGGCTCGAATTTCGAAACCGCGGCGTGCGAGATGCCTTCCACGAACGAGGGACACGCTCGACGTCGATCAAATTTCAATGTTTTGCTCTACAAACAAACGTTCCATCGCCAGCCGAGTTTCTCTTACCGGGGAATACGTACGCCGACGACGCTTAACGATTCGCCGCGTTGCTCTTTCGGTGGACTTGTTGCCATCGATATACGGCGACGTTTATCTCTGCCAGGGATAACTTCGGAAGTTTCCGGAAACGGTAACGGTGCCGATTGCCGTTATCGTTGCACAATTTAGCGGGTTACCATTAAGAACGGATCTCGAGGGTTGTTCGTTATTATTCCCGCGGCTTACAATTAGACTACGAACTTACGGGAGTAAGTCGCGTTGCGAGCCACTCAAATATTTCTAGTTACGGACGGTAGCTACCGTCCTCTAATTGGTCGTTTATACGGAAACGTTGGGCCGGCTCGTTAAGCGAATCCACCGGATTACGGTTATTAAGAATCTCGCGCGCCGAACGAGAAGGACGGATCCACCGGATACGTGTTTCGTTTCGGCCGCACCCGCCGGTCCACAAAGGCGACGCGATAAGAAAACAGCCGGGCGATTCATAGTCGAAACTTCTATCGTACAATGTATTTACGATATCGTTCCGCAAGGATTTCAAGCCGAATCGCTTTATCTGCCGACGAAAAATAAATCGATTCCCCGACAGAGAGTGACGCGTATTATGTATTCGCAGACAGAAATCGGCTTACAATAGCATCCACTGTGTCGAAGCGTCAAAGATGTCTTTATGACAACGGCTCGCAAAACACGTAAGTGTATTCTTTCCGCGGTGTATGTATGCTTTCCGCCTGTACTTATGTATGTACATGTATGTATGGACGTAGACGCGTTACGATTCAGCTATCGGCCGTTCGCTAGAACGATTCCCCGTTCGCGGGCAAATCCAGGCTAGAGTCGATCGAACGTCTCGCACAATAGCCGACGTCGATATCGTCGATACCGGGCGAAAGAGTTGCCGGTGCGGTCGATAAAACTGCCCGTCGCGTCGGAAGGGAACGTTAATCCCTGGTCGCGATTAACACTTGCGCCCGCATAAGTTTACATGTAAATAATTAATGAGTTCCGAGTGCCGAGACGGCACGATTTCGAGGTACATACGGTATCGTCACGGCAGACCGAGGTGACGGTCAACCTTGTAGTAAGTACATACATACATACTTGATACGGACAATTTCGACGCGCTTATACGCGCTGTCTGGACGGGGGGCCGTAGGCCGTTCGATTTAATGTTTATCCCCTGTGAACGCGGATCGAAAGTTAAAACGCGGTAAAGTTGGACGAGTCTCGTTACCATCTAATTACCTTTTCAACGAGGAAACAGAAGTCTGTAAAGTTTCGATGGCCGATATACAACTGTCGCGGAAAACTCGGGAAAAAAAAGGTATCCCTTCGATTCACCCACGATTCCCATGCTCGCGTGTTTTTCTCCTATTAAATTACCCGTTGCATGTTCCCGGAGTCACGAGCTACGGCTCCACACTCGAAAATCTCGTAATTAATTGAGAATACGCACATGTCCGACGACACGTTAATGAATTTACAGCCGTAAACGATGCTCGCGTTTTGCGTAACCATTACGACTCGTTTCGCAATCGAGAACGTCCGTCCGCAAAAGTCCTAGAAAGTTTGCTCGATATAAAAATAGCCCGTTCGCTCAACGATCCCGGGGTAGGCGCAGCCTGACTGGATCCGGAATTTACGCACGATCGATGCTATCGACACCGGTAGATCGACCGGGTGAAAAGTCCAGCCGGACGGATAAAGAAAATTATCGATAAGATTCCTCTAGACGTTTCACGCAACGCGTAGGACTTAACGGACGGTGAAAGGCTCGCGAGTAAAAATCTAAATCGAGCCGTAACGTTGATCGCCACGGAAACCTATGTCGCGAAATTACCAATTAACCGTCGGTACTTTAAAGGACGGTTCCTTGCTAGTCGACGACAAGTATCGCGATAAACTTGGCGGTCCTGCCTCCCCCGCATGTCCAAGGATCTTCGTAGTTCTTTCGTGTCACAGGTACGCGAAAAATATATCGTTTAAAGATCCACTCGTCGTATCGGGAGATTGTTCGCGGGTTGGTCGGACGTGTCCTCGTCGCTCGATCGTAGAAGGAAAAGGGCCGGCCGAGGCAGCGAAAGGGACACGGGCAACCACGGCCAAAGGGAGGTATCGATTTTTCTGCATTGGAATCACGTGGGGCCGGCCGGCCTGCACGCGACATCGCGATATCGCGTTTTCTGATTACGGTCAAGTGCGAATGTCATCGGTTCAACCTTCGCGTGGCATTCGCGTGGCATTCGCGTGGCATTCGCGTGGCATTACGCGAGCCACTCGCGAAACTGTATCGAGAAAACGTTCTACCTGGAACCACGCCGGAATTTCTCTTGGCAATAATTACGTCCGACGTTTCATTTACAAGGTGCGTCGGTTTTTCGCCGATCGGCCCCAACGACCGGCGACACTTGTACGAGCGAGTAAACGGGAATTACTGTAAATCGTGGAAACAATCGTGCACCAGCTATCCCGGAAATTATTCGGGTTTTTATCAGATCGTCCGAAACGTGCAGTGGACGGAGAAAGTTTAATCTTTTTTTCGTAGGTGGGCGGTTTTAGCGGAATTAATAGTCGGACAGGGAAAGAGGAAAAAATGCGGGGCAACGAATTAATCCTAAAATAATGGCTCGGTTGTCTCGCGTGGCGCGGTAAACTGTGCACTAAAATATTCGTATATTCTTTTCCCGCGTATCGGGGGATTTTTGTTAACAAAAAATGGACTTGTTTGTTCACGGATTAGGTGCGCACGGCGCACGGATAATGGGATTAGCGTGAATACGATAATTCATCGGACCTAGAATCGTGCGACGCGACATCTTGTCGGATATTATTTATTACGATACTTTGAAAAAATGTTATTGACTCTCGTGAGAAGGATATGGATGTATGGATACGTATGTATGTATGTACATACGTCTCACGGGATACGTAAACGGTAGTTCGCAAACAGTAGTTCGTATGCGAATTTTAGCATACAATGCCGTGATGTATTCGTTTAATTATGAATCTAGCGCGACGCCGCGCAACGGGATTGCGTTCGCGCACGTGCCTTCAAACTTGAAATGCAACAACCTGGCCAACTTTGATAGCGGTTCCCCTGAAAAATCGATTTCTATCGTAAACGATCGTCGTCGAAGCCGGGGAAGCTCCGAGCGCGAGAGCGAGCGCTCATTGTCAGACTCGATACATTGTACATAATATGGTACTTGTGCGGACCGTACCGACAGGGGAACCAACAGGGGAATCATCTCGGTTGCGCCTCGGCCGGTCGTTTTCGTTGGCCAGCTTTTCGCTAAACAGAGACGAGAATTTTCTTACCGGAAGCAGGTGTTCTCAGCGGTAGCGATAGCAGCAACAGCGGCAACAGCAACGCGGTCAAGTCGGACCCGCGGGCTTCCATCGCGGTATCGCAGCCTCTCGCAAATGTCACTGGATTTTCATAGCCGATCGTCGTCGGAGATATCGAACCTCTTCTCTACGGAAACAGGCGACCGTTCCGCAGCCGCGAAAACATCTCACCTGCTTCGAGGCAACGATTTTCAACAACGGGGCACCGGGGCGAAATTGAAAACTGGCTCAAACGAATGTTCTGCCAAACATTTGTTCGTCTCTCGGAGACGATATCGAGGCGGACGTTTAGTCTCAAAGAAGGTTTGTGTACAGCGGTTCACGTTTTCCGACGGCCGGCGTCGACCGATAAGCGCGCGGATACATGCATAGCACGTATTTACGGAATAAATGGTCGCGTACCGGTTTCATGGAGAAATACGCGAAAGGTGCGCAGCCGGTTCGACGTTCAGTTGAAATCTTCGCGTCGGCGGAAACTTTGACGCGCGGTTATCTTACGTCGCAACGGCGATATGGAACCCGAGACCAGGAAAAAAATCTTTACCGTTGATTCGGGATGCACGAATCATCGGTTCGCGTGATATGTACCCGCCGCGTCTATCTCGGACACTATATCAAGATCCTTACAACCGGCGACAAACGCGTGGCTAGTTCGAATTCGGTTTATCAACTGCTGTTTGAAGATTCATCGTGCCGCCGCAATTCGTCCGGTCTATTTACCACGACAACTGTACGATAACGAAAAGTCCGGTGAAAAAGTAAGGTCGAGCGCCGCGTGTTCGGACGTCGCGACGTTACGGCGTTCGAGCCCACACTACGGGACGTCGGGACGGCCGACGTTATCAGAGAATTTTCCGCGCGTGCGCGGCCCAACGAAGGGCACCCTACGGCCGCTAAGGGAATAGGTGCGACACCCCGAGCCCTTCGCAGCCCCTCGCAATCCCTCGTAACGCCACGAAGCCCGTCGCAGCCCGTCGCAGCCCTCCGGCTGCTCTAATTGTTACGCGGTAAGATCTTGCGAAAGGTAAAGGCCCGTCGAAATGGTAGTCGACTTTAAATAGAATTTCTAATCGTTCGAATTTCTCGTTGCCCCTATACTTTACGCTCTTTGAACTTGCTGGTCGTTAACATGCTCGTTAGGTCGTTTAATTTGGTATAGAAAACTCGTTGCCGATACCGACCGTCCAACGATATTAATTTCACTTTCGCAGTTTCCGCGCCGGGCCACGGGTAAATTTTTATTTCTTCCACCTAGGAGAAAATCTAGCAACTTTTCGCAGTCCCCGTACACGGAATCGTAATTGACTTTTTTAACTCGGTTTTTTTTTACCACGGTTTCTCGTAACGAATACCCCGGATCGTCGGTTCGGGGAATTCTACGTTGAATCGTTTGCCGCGGTTTTTTCCTATCCTCCGTTGATTCTCGCTCGATCAACGCGTTACGTTTCGTTACCCGAAATCGCCGAAATCGCCGAAATAGCCTATCGACGCGCGGACGGATATGTATCGTCACGCTCGGCGGAGTTTCAAATTTGCTTTCGTCGATCGATATTATTTTCCGTCTACCGTTTACCCTAGAATCGTCAATATTTATTTTTCCTAGAGCCGTCTGGAGCCGCGAGTGACTTGGCTGCTGTTCACGGTTCCGTAGCGCGAGCAACCTACGTTACGTCCAGACCGAATACCGGTGCCCTTCGTGCTAATTAAATTAAAATATCGATCGCAATTTAATCAGTCGTCCTTGCTAACCGAGCTTTCGTTGGCACGGCGAAGCGAGAAATCGAAGGAAGCCCTCCTCCGCGAAAGGCGGACGGAACGGCTGCTCGTCACCCTTGTTTTTTCTTCGGATATAATGGTGCCAAGCACCACACTTTGTCAGACGTCTGGATTTAAAGGTCGCGCCTAGTTTTTCCAGGCCCGCGGCGCGTCCGCGGGTCCGCCTGAATTACCCGCCTGAATTACCCGCCTGATTTACCCTCCTGATATGCCCGCCCGATTGACCCGCGTGAGTCCTCACCAAACGGCAAAAGTTATCGCATTTCCAGGCTGATTCGGCGCGATTTTCTCGGACGTACGCACGCACGTATGCACGTATGCACGTACGTATGTACGTGCGTTCGAAAACGAGTCGGAACGGATAACGACCAGGTGCGAGCGATTAATATCCTGCGACACGTACCGGGTGTCCCTCTAGACGAGATTAACGTTTCCAATTGACTTAATCCTCTTACGTTGTTAGACGGTCGTTCCTCGGACAGACATTCAGCACTCTCTATCGAGTGTCGGATACTCGTTCGTACGACCGAGGGTCCCGCCTCGCGATATTTTTAATCGTCAAAATATTTCTCCTCGAAACGATCGGCACGTCCTCCTAATCCGTTCTAACGCTTCGAAACCGATGTTTCCAAGAAAATCGAGCTTTCCCTCCCCGTCGCCGTAACGATAACAGGGGACGCACACAGTGCGAGGGGTGCATTTCAATTGATCCGTCGTCAACGAGGGTTCGTTGACCAATGTTATCGCGTACAGCGACGTGCACGCGAACTCTTCGTGCCTGCTCGGTTTGCCAAACGTCCTTGGACAGCAATCGTTTTCGCATTAAGGTCGTGGACACCTGCCGTTTGCCGTTCCTTTAGGAAGCCTCCCGAAACCGTTTCATATCGTCTACGCGACCGAGATGCAACGCAACGTAGCGCGACGCCGACAGGGCTGCATGACTCGCGTCGTTAAAATGGAACCTGTCGTCCAGGCTGATCTCGACGTCGACCCGTGTCGTTGCCAACGACTTTCGCGGCTCGCGCCGCCGTCTGGACCGGGGAACGCCGGTGAGTCATCGAAAGATTCATCCCTCGCAAGAGATCGCCGCGTGTTGCGCAATTCTACGACGCGGCGTCATTCGACGGGGGAGTAGTTTCACCGGAAAATTCTGCCACGATCGTCCCGATGGATTTCTAATTAACGAGGTGAAAGTCGTAGGCCGGTAAGCCGGCAAAAAACAGAGAACCGGCTTCGTCGAACGTGGCACTCTTACGTCGAGTCGAATCAACTAGCCATTATTTGTGTTCGGTCTTCCGAGCTTCCCTAGAACCGCTCGATGCGCGATTATCCGATGCGTGGGAAGTTCGTCGAAAGCTCGAAACTGAAATTACACGAGCTTCTGCCAAGCTAAGCGTTCTCACGATTGCCTGGTTGTAAATCGTCGATGGTGATTTTCCACGCGGAACCGGGCAAAGTACTTGGGAGCTAGCTGATTTTCGCAGCGAATACGACGGTCCAGGGGTCCCCGTTCGCCGGCGACGGCTGGAGAATGAAAAAATATCGCGTTACACCGAACCACAGACCTAGTTCGCTAAACTAGGCGAATCAGCAAAAGTGGAAAACCGGAAGACCGTGGTGCGCGCTGAAGTTTGCGCGTTCGCGTTTTTCCATTTGCACGGCTTTCCGCTGAAACGTGGCGGAAAAAGTTACTCCCGGCTTTAACCCGTTAATCGATCTCTCCTCGCTAATGACACAAAATGGGCAATTTATCTCCCGCTAGCAACCAAAGTTCCATCTACTTGGTTCGTCCTACTCGTCGTAATTAAAAATAACTTATCGTGCACGTATCCGTAGATGTATTCCATAGTTGGACAAGGATTTACCCGCCCTGACTTTGGTGTTCTCGATATAGCGGGAGACAATGGTTCGGTTACGCTTAGAAACTTCCGTTGGACGTACATTTTCACAGCCGAGCTAATCTCTGGCGTTAACGTTTCTGTCGGTTAACCGGCAGTTCTCTTTCCTTTCATCTTTAATTTGCAAGACAAACGAGATCTCTAATTTACGAAGAGCACGACTCTTTGTTATTATTTACAAAGAAATCTCCCTAGAAACGGTAAGCACAAAAGCGGAGAGATACACAAAGGAAAACGGGGTAGAAGTAGGTACGGCAAGTATCCGTAAACGACCAAAGTAATTAATTACGCGTGGACGAATGCAACGGCGCAGAGACAATTCGAACTAAAGGAAAGCCACTACACTCGCGATATACGTTACCGCATCTTTGGCATTATCTCGAAACCGTTTCACGTACACGCATAAAGTATTATACGCGAGATGTAGGTTTTTTACCAAGTTTTCCTCGTATTTCTCAGACGTATGTTTCGAATGCGTTTCATCGCGTACCGGACTCGCGAGTGATGCTATCGTACGTTCCAGTATTCCAAGTGATTTCAATATACGTATATTAACCCTTGTTTTTTGTGCTTTCTAGGATTCTTCTCTCGCGGTATCCTCGGAGAGGGCGCCGACACGGAATGGGCTTCGTCGTCACAAGAATTATTTATAATTATATCTCCATCTTTAGAAATTACATAAGTTAGACAGCTCGAAATATTATTTATAACTTGGCTCATTTTTAATTAGGAACACTGTGTATTTCGTACAAACTGAGTCTTCATTTATAACAGTTATTCTTATCCTTTTGGCTTATGCGTTAGATTAATTGATAAGTTCTGTATCGGGGGCGGCCAGCAGGAGTTTCTCGTGTTCGAACACGGGGGGGGCATGGGGGGCGCTTTCGGGCATCCCAGGGCCCCAGGGATGCACGGAGCTAACCTCGTGGCTTTCCGTGCTTGAGCACTCCCAGGTTCCCTTCGCCTTCTCTTTGTGGGTGATGCTGCAGCGAGGGGGGTGGGGCTCCCTGCCTGGTCAGTCGCCCTCGCGTGGAGATAAGGGGGAGCAATCTCTGGAGATCTCAAAGGTGGGAAGCCAGGGGCCGGCTTGGCTGGCTGGTGCGGTTAGGTTAGCAACGTTACCATTATGGGTTCGAATCTAGGATAGGCGGGTGTAGAAGTTATAGCACAGACGAGGTATTGGATAGACCAAGTGCATCCCCATGCTTTTCGATATCACTGCTTTTGAGGGCTCTAGAGCCCTCTTACCATTTTAGTGTCACTCGCCACGTTACCATTTTAGGTTCGAATCTAGGATGACCAGGGGTATAGAAGCTATAGTCTGTGCGTATTAATAATGTTACCATTGTGAAGGGTAGCAACGTTACCATTATGGGTTCGAGTCTAGGATGACCGACGGTATAGAAGCTATAGTCTGTGCGTATTAACAATGATACGGTAGTGAAGGGTAGCAACGTTACCATTATGGGTTCGAGTCTAGGATAACTGAGGGTAGAGAAGCTATAGTCTGTGCGTATTAATAATGTTACCATTGTGAAGGGTAGCAACGTTACCATTTTGGGTTCGAGTCTAGGATAACTGATGGTAGAGAAGCTATAGTCTGTGCGTATTAATAATGTTACCATTGTGAAGGGTTACAACGTTACCATTTTGGGTTCGAGTCTAGGATGACCGAGAGTATAGAAGTTATAGTTTGTGCGTATTAATAATATTAATTAATTTTAAGGAATTACTTAATTATACCACAGACCACCCGTAAGAGTAGACAGACTATTCTATATGATATAGAAATAATAGATTGTACGCATTAGTAATGTGCACGATTAAAAGTTATTACTCATTTCAATATATATTAACACATAATTTCTATGATTTACAGGGCTCCTTTCACGCGGTACCCTGGGAAACAGCAGCGACTTGGAATGGATTCGTCCTAACAAGAATTATTTATAACGATTACTAAATTTAAGGGAATTACTTAAGTTATATTAATAGTACGTGAAATTATGTAGTTTTATCATGTATATTACACGTATTACAACATTAATAAATACTATGTATTTGGTAAAAACTGAGTCTTCATTTATAACAATTATTCCTATCCACTCATTCCACTTATGCATTAGATTAATTTATAAGTTCCGCGTCAGGGGTGGGCAGTAAAAGTTTCCCGTGGAATTTATGCTTAAGTTTTATATATCGGATGACCTTGAACTTGATGACGTCACAGGGCCGTACTCGTGCCACCTCCTATGCTATCATATTCTCCTGGTAGAAGATACGAAAATTCTGAAATATTGGGCGAAGACTGCAAAATTATCAAAGATCGCGTGACCTTGAAACTGATGACGTCACACGGCCGTACTCGTGCCACCTCCTATGCTATCATATTCTCCTGGTAGAGAGACGAAAATTCCGAAATTTTGATCTTTGAACGTAAAATTTTCTAAGATTGGATGACCTTGAACTTGATGACGTCACGGCCGAAAGCGTGCCACCTCTTATGCTATCATGTTCTCCTGGTAGAAATTCTGAAATCCCGTAAAGTTTTAAAAATTTTCCGAAATCTGGACTTTGTAACAGGATCACATGACGTCATAGGAGGTGGCACGAAGTTCGCGGATTCTTGGAAATGACGTCACAGTTCCAAGAATTTCCGCGAATTAATTCGCGGTCCGGATTCCGGAGTTAGAACGAAAAATTTCAGAAAATCTGGACTTTGTAACAGGATCACATGACATCATAGGAGGTGGCACGAAGTTCGCGGATTCTTGGAAATGACGTCACAGTTCCAGGAATTTCCGCGAATTAATTCGCGGTCCGGATTTCGAAGTCAGAACGAAAAATTTCAGAAAATCTGGACTTTGTAACAGGATCACATGACGTCATAGGAGGTGGCACGAAGTTCGCGGATTCTTGGAAATGACGTCACAGTTCCAGGAATTTCCGCGAATTAATTCGCGGTCCGGATTTGGAAGTCAGAACGAAAAATTTCAGAAAATCTGGACTTTGTAACAGGATCACATGACGTCATAGGAGGTGGCACGAAGTTCGCGGATTCTTGGAAATGACGTCACAGTTCCAGGAATTTCCGCGAATTAATTCGCGGTCCGGATTTGGAAGTCAGAACGAAAAATTTCAGAAAATCTGGACTTTGTAACAGGATCACATGACGTCATAGGAGGTGGCACGAAGTTCGCGGATTCTTGGAAATGACGTCACAGTTCCAGGAATTTCCGCGAATTAATTCGCGGTCCGGATTTCGAAGTTAGAACGAAAAATTTCCGAAAATCTGGACTTTGTAACAGGATCACATGACATCATAGGAGGTGGCACGAGTTCGGCCTTGTGACGTCATCATTTTCAAGGTCACCCGATCGTTGATAATATTACATTTTCTGATATCGTTTTGCTAACATCGAGACTTTGTAACAGGAACACATAATGTCACAGGAGGTGGCACAAAATCCTCGTTGACCACGGATCATCAAAGGTTTGTTTTACGACTAAGAGTAAAGGGTTTAAAATTACGAAACTCGTGATATACCATAAATACGATTTATTCAAAGACTTGTAATTTACAATACAAGACCTACAGTCTATAGGCTAAATATAATAATTGGTAAAAGTCTATAGGCTAGATATAATAATTGGTAAAAGTCTATAGGCTAGATATAATAATTGGTAAAACATATATTTCATAACTTATACGCTAAGTGTCTTAAATAATCCATCACATAAACTAGAATCACTGCACTTGCTGATCGTTGCTTCAGATAGTTTCTGCAATACTGTTTCCATCTGTAAACACGCAAAGAAATCGATTATTTAATTAGCCAATTTATATTTACCAGTGAAAAAGGTTGGCAACAAGTAGGACGATCATCGATCGTTGTAAAGACCAGAGTTAGGAAGGCCCTGGAGGTTCCATTGTATGTTAAACGATGCATACAGCCAAAAATGTTTATCTACGTCAACAAAGTGCAGTAAATCTATTGAAATTCCAACGTGTCGGAACTCAGTTTCCGAGTACGCACCCTTATCAAGTGCAAGGTCTATCATCACACAGACGAGGTATTGGATCCAATACCTCGTCTGTGGTTATAGTCTGTGCGTATTAATAATGTTACCATTGTGAAGGGCAGCAACGTTACCATTATGGGTTCGAATCTAGGATAGGAGGGTGTAGAAGTTATAGTCTGTGCGTATTAATAATGTTACCATTGTGAAGGGTAGCAACGTTACCATGATGGGTTCGAATCTAGGATAGGAGGATGTAGAAGTTATAGTCTGTGCGTATTAATAATGTTACCTTTGTGAAGGGTAGCAACGTTACCATTATGGGTTCGAATCTAGGATGACAGGGTGTCGAAGTTTAATTTCGACGAAGGTCATCGCAAATTATTTCTACGAGTCGACCCACCTGATTATCCCATGATTAATCGTTATTCCACACCGCGAGGAGGTACCACCACGTGCCCTGCTATGAGTTTACATTGTTAAATAAATGCAAATGTATTTTACTTACTTGTGTAATGTACTACGTATGTAGTGATGGAGAAATTGAATAAATGAATGCTGTTGAAAAGTACACGTTAAAGTTGTAGCACAATTATTTCTCGAACCTCCCGTATAATGAAAACTCTACTGTTGCTTACAATGACTCGACCGAAGAATTCGCGTCTGTTTCGTAATAAAACAACCCGTCCGCGGAAAGTTATCCGACAACGTTCTTGAGCAATGACTCGAGAGCAATTGAGAAGCTGTCCGATCCACCGGTAGTATCTACTAATAATCTACACTTCTCCCAGTGGCGGTATACCTGCCTTTTTCAAAGGGACACTAACTCTTTATATATGGAAACCTTAAGAAACCTTACATAGCGACAGTGAATTTCATGTATTATGTAAAATTTATTTCAAGTATTACCT
This sequence comes from Mimumesa dahlbomi, assembly GCA_917499265.3. NCBI lineage: Eukaryota > Metazoa > Arthropoda > Insecta > Hymenoptera > Crabronidae > Mimumesa > Mimumesa dahlbomi. The sequence continues at coordinate 12,225,799 of OU824125.1, read as the reverse complement.
TAAAGTTTATGGGTAATAAAAATGAATCTATGATATTCCGAATATGCTCGAATAAATGTATACCTATGGCAGGTATTCCGCTAATGGCAATTCACTCTACGAAGTCGCAACGCAAACTGAGGGCACAGACGAGTGATAGGATTCGATACCTCGTCTGCGTCCGAATTATCGACGCGAATCCTCGGTCGGCCAAGTAGACCGTTGCCGCTGAAAGATTCCTATGGACGGACGATAAGTGCTCGATCGACTCGACGCTTTGCTTCCTGCTGCGAACACGTTGACATTTCCACTCGTCTCGATCGATCGCCCGACGAATCTGTAAGTCTACGCTTCGACGTTACTGCCACGCAAAAAGCCGTCCGATCTTTGAGTTTCCTCGGGCTGACTCAGTTTTCTGGACACTTTGATCGTTCGAAATGTTCTCGGAAACGTCCGGATGACAACCTTTTCGTTGCTATACAACGATCGAACGGATGCGGAAGCGGAGCCTGTTTTACGAACGAAGAACGACGCGGCTGGCAGCGTTCAATTTTCCCCGGGCCGTTTAGTTGCACGGACCGAGTACCACGAACATCGTTGCCGCAGAAATTCAGGGAGCAAGTTTGGGTGTTTATCCTTCCGGCAAAATCAAGTTGACGTAACGCGTACCGGTTGGCTAGGCCGAGACGAGTGTAGGACGCATGTACATACGTGGCAACGTTCGCTTTATGCATATTCGCCAGACGGAAACGTTCGACCGAGGACACTTGTCGGGTAATCCTCTAAATTAGAGAAGAAAACAAATGCATACCACCGGTCCACGGTCTCGAAGCGGAACGCGTGCGTGCGACATCGCGGACCGACCAGCCCGGCCGGGCGTGCAAAACGGTAACGGTAGGCAAATACAAGTTCTCGGATTTGATTTGCCCAAGGGAATCCGATGTTGATGGTAGGTTCGATGTATCCGGGAACGCTCGTTACGAACGGACGAACGTTAAACTTAACGGCGGAGCATCCTTCGAGCTCGTATCCAGCTAATTAACTATCGTCGAACACCACCTTTAACACAGCGATCTATCTTACACCGTATTAGATGGCGCGGCCTGATTATTACTGCCGCCCGCGCCGTGTTAATTTCCCATGAAATCTCGTTACTCATCGCGCCGGGTTTGAATCGGCTTCTCCTACGGCTAGTTGCAACGTAAATAACGACGAGGGAACAGGGTGGATAAGTTAAAGCGATGTAAATCGGAGGCAGGCTTCTCGGTTAGTCTCGTGGAATCGCGATATCGACGAACGATGGCGGCAGATTAAGGCCTTAACGCGAAGGGATGGTAATTTACCGTTTTGTGGGCCGAGTCGAGGAACCTATCGAATCTCTTAGGTGCGCGTAAAATCGGGGGAGGCAGCGTCGGGAAAGAAAGTCAGAGTTTCTACGGTAGTTTCTCTATTGTCTCGTAGAATCGGCCTCTTTCGTGAAACGAGCCGGTGCTCGTCCGTGTATAATCTTTCTAAAAAATATATATATATATATGTACATATATATGGTATATCGTTGCTGGCCAGCGTCGAGAAACGTCCAGCTTTCCCCAAGAGGACGCATATCGGGAGTGTCGGAAGATCGGAAGGCTAGAAATCCGCGCGTACGCCGGAACGGGACGTAGCGCGGATCGAATGGACCGCGAATTCCAGCCAGCCGCGGAAAGTCGGCGAATTTTCGGCAGCGATTCCGGGGAGTTTCTGAACGCGTCGCAGAGCTTGCCGAGACCGTTTCAGGATACCTGCGACGCGACGCCTCGAATCGAATCTTCTCGAGACGCAGCTCTGCCGGCGTAGCTCCGCCTTGGTAGGTTAGACCTCCGCGGTCGCGGGGTTCTCCAGTGGCGGCTTTACGGGACTCGGTATGAAAATCGACACCGAGACGCATGCTGCGAAAAGGATAGAAAACGATAGAAAACGATAGAAAACGATAGAAAACGATAGAAAACGATAGAAAAGGTGTGAACGCGACGGTTCGGAAAGTTGTCCGATCGTAGAGAAGAGACTGCTCTCGGTCGACGTCCGAGGCGCAGAGTTTTCTTACCAGCGAACAGGCAGCCGAGTCCGAGAAACGCGGCCAAACAGTCAAAGTCCAGTAGCGCGGAGAAGATTAAATTTCCCAGAACGGCTGCCACGTTTCCGACGGTCGTCAGGAGGTCGAGGCTCGTGGCTCTGGAAAGCGAACGAATTCCCGTGATTCCGCGGCGGAAAAATGTCCGCGACTTTGCCTGATAATCGGACGTCCGCCGGTTGCCGGCGAGGCATTACCTTAACGGGATAGGGATAACGTCGACGTTCACGGCGGTAACGATGTTACCCGCTATTCTTGTCGTCACGATAATGGCCGCTGCCAGCGTCAGCATGTAGGGAGGAGACTGTGCCCAATTTATTCCAAAACTGCTTACCACCGATATCAGGAAAGCCGTAACTGCAACAGCACCCGGGACCGTTAGTTTCGCCGATTACGCGAACCACCGGAGTCGCGTCCGCCGAATCTCCGAGCCACGATTTATTGGATTATCGAAACTACCGAGGACAGTTTGTCGAGAGACTGGCCAATTTCGTGGGATTTAAGTTCGAACGATTCGCGGCTCGTCGGCGGTCCCTTCCGACCGAGGGAACGTGGGAACGTAGGAACGTGGGAAGGGCCTAACGTCGGAGTCGGAGGCTCGTCGAGCCTTTGCAAGAACGTGGAAACGCTCGCGAAACTTTCCTCGAGCACGCCGAACGCGTCGGACGAAGAATCTTGAAAGACTCGAGAGACCCTCTCTGGTCGTCTTTGCGCGGTTCTGGACGTGGGTAACCCGACTTACGTAGGGCAAGGACCTTTCTGCATTTCGTGGCCGTGACCGTTGCGACGAGAAACGAGAAGAGAACGGCGGACGTGGCGATGATGCTTGAGTTTTGATACACCGACGGATTGACTTTCCACTGAAAAAACAGTTGGATTAGTAAATTAGATCGGATCCGTGGGTCGACGTGATCGCATTGATCGACTCACCGTCAGGTAAACGTCGTCGAAACGTGGACAGGTGAGATAATCCCTGGCCGGGAGAGTCCGGCGCCGGTCCAGCATTTCGCATATCGTCGGTGCCCTGGGCGCGGTCCATCTGTCCGCGTCGAAGTTGTTGAGGATAATGAAGAGATGCGGTACCCACAGTCTCATCGTGTTGAACCTACGCAGAGAGCGTTTCGCGGCGTTGAACGGGCTTGTCTTGGACGTTTCTTACTCGACCGCTTACCCCAGCATGCTGCCGAATTGAAGGAAGACGAGATACTGGACGGGCTGCAGATACGGCTCGGAGAACAGCAGCCTCGCGTTGTACCAGCCTCGGCGTATTTTTTCGGAGCTCGCCTCGAGCCACGGCCGCCGCGGCGACAGCTGCCCGGTCCGCCGCGCGACCAGCGCTTTTATCTGACAACGAAACCAGACCAGGGATGAGCGAGCGGCGCTAGAATTTCATCGCGGCAATTCCACGTTCGCCGCTCGACGGACCACGCGGTATCTAACCGTAGCCTTCCGTTCCGAGGAAAAACAGAGCCTCCCGCCTGCCGAGCGGCCCTCGTAAATAAAAGCCGCGTCGTTTGTTTTCCTCGTTTGTATCTCGTGCTCGTTCGTTAGGGACGCGAGCAGGCCTGAAACCTCGGACGGCCGATAAGGGGGGCCGGAGAATATATGACGTTAATAGCAAGACAATACGGTATTATCCGGCTGCTCGAATAGCGAACATATTTTTATTCAGCCACGGGGAAAATGCGCCGCCACGGTACGTCGAGGCGCGACTAGCACGGTCGGAATCGACCCGAGTGTCCTCTTACCGGGAACGTGTCGGCCGATTTCCTCGTATTCATGGCGTACATGGTGCGGAACAGCTTTAGAGCGTCTTCGGACCTGCCGGCCTCCATCAGGCGCTTGGGAGTTTCCGGCAACAGGGCCGCCGCGAGTAGCCCCACGATCGGCACCGTCGAACAGATCAGCAGGTAGATTCGCCACGGCGTGTACTCCTTGCCGAACACGTCCACTTTCCAGGGGAGCGGCAGAACCGTGAATGCGATCACTGAAAGCATTTCGAATCGAGTGATCTGGCTCGACGAAGGCCGCGGGGGGCGCCATCAGCCATAAACGTGGCTTACCCGCTGGAACGATGTTGGCCACGGCGACGAAGAGTCCCGCCCATCGGGTAAACGCCGGCTTGTACCGCGTCGAGTGAAACTCGGAGAGGTACGCGATCACCATCGAGAACGGGCCTCCCGCTCTAAAGCATCGAGGGTTGCCCCGTTAGAAGGTGTTCGCGATCTCGGATAAATTTGCTCGCTACTCACAGGACGCCGGTAAGGAACTTGACCAGCAGGAACAGGTAGTACGAGTCCAGGCCGGTGCTGAGCACGTTCAGGACCGAGTCCGCGAGGGCGGCCACGACGAACAAGTTTCTCGTCCCGACGTACGGTGTCACGTGGTCCCAGAGGAAGCCCGTCAGAGCCATGGCTGCGCGAATCCCGTCACATGCAACAGGGTTCGATTACGAGGGTCGCTCGACGACCACGCGGGTTAGCTCTAGATACCGTACCCAGGTATGGAAACGCCACCAGGACGCCCTTGCGGAAGAACGTGAGTCGGAGGTCGGCCTCGGCCGAGGCCAGAACGAAGGCGCCCGTGGTGAGGTCGAAGATTCCGGCCCAGGCGATCGGTAGGGCCGCGAGGAACAGCAGCACGTTGAAGCGGCCGAATCCTGCGGGAAAGACCACCGGAAGATCGATTAACGCGCGACCGTTCGCTCGCCCCTCGTCCCCTCGACCCCTCGGGAGACGGGAGACGGGAGACGATTCTCGAGGAAAACTACGTAGCTACGTTCCGACCTGTCGTCGAGATGGCCCTCTCGAAAGACGCCGGTCCATCGTTGCCGCCATGTTCCGCTGAAAATCACGCGGGCCGTCAATCGATGGAAACGCGCGAGATCGTTGTCGCGACCCTTCGATCGGCGAATCGCCGCCTAGAGTCGCGCAACGAACAGCGTCTGCGCGTCTCCGGACGGACGCACGGACGCACGGACGCACGGTCCCGTACGGCTATAGCTACCGTACGACACGTATTCTTACCGATTATCGTCGAGACTTTCCCATTGTTTTTCGAGTCTGCTACCATATCCCAAACGTGTCGCGGCCCTGGGCGCGATCTTCGGAGAAACACAGCGTACGCGTCCAAGAGTCGCGAGACCGGGGAATTTCTTGCCAACCGACCGGAAGAAAAGAAGCGCGAGTTACGCGTCGTTTATCGCTGCGGCGAAGTAGAGAGTGCCGCTGGGAGATTCGGAATCGTGGTTGGACTGGCAGCCTTCCCATTCGCCGTGGTGCGTGTTGCCAATAAAAACGGGTCAAACGATTCAATTGTAACGATGTCGTCTTCAGTCAGCCGGTTCTCATTAAGCCGAGCGTTTCGCGTTATCGAGTGGCGAGAGCGGTCTTTAATAGCACGGATTTAATAGCTCCGCCACACGTACGATACGAAAGTCGACGTTACGCGCGGTACGTCGTCCCGACGGCGACGGTGACGGTGACGGTGACGGTGACGATGTCGGCGACGGGCGGAGCGGACCTCGCGGAGCTGAAACGTCAGGATCGGAGATTAATCGAGGGGCCCGGCAGCTCTCGGCCAGCGTGCATTTGGACGGGTAGAAGCGGCTCGATCGGAACGTTCGTTGCTACGTACCTGGGAAGAGTATTCTCGGACAGCCGGTGACGCGGAGTATCGACTCGGCAGGCTCTAGCTGTCCGTTCGACGGACCGCGAACCGACTCGGCGTCGTCTATACTTTACTGCCGTGGTTTTAACCGATTCGCCCTAGGTTTTTCCGTTCCACGTGAATTTGTCGTTGACATTATCAGCAATTACGTAAGCGAAAACAAGCTGGAAACGATGCGTCTACGTACGTACGTACACGTGTATGCAAACACTCGCGGATGCTAACCGCGAACTCATACTTTTCGCGGGCCGCGAAACAATCGAACGAACAAACGGGCAGAGATTTTCATCGCGGTCACGTGGCCCCGGCCGAGAGAGCGTCCTACGGGCTACGAAGACGCGGCGAGAACGACTCGATGTCGAGAGGAAACCGTCGGACCGCGCTCGTCTCGCCGAACGAAACACGATTCTTCTCGCGGAGAGGAAGCTTCGAGAGACGATTCCCGATCGTGGACGATCTTGCAAGATATCGCGATAAGATAACCGAACGCTCCGCACCGCGCTTAATCTCGCGTGCGAACCTTCGATTACGGACGTACTACGTGACAATTACTTTATCGTTCTTACCGCACCGCGGAAACGATCGCCGGATCTTCAGACTCGTTATCGCGACACGTGGATTTAGATATTTCGCCGCTGCTCTGATTTATACGAATCTTTATCGTCGAACGTTTCGATCGCGTCGACGTTGACCGCTCGTGGGCCGGGTAACGACGTGTCAACTTGAAACGTCCAGAAATCACTGACGAGCAAATCCGACGATCGTTTCGCGGTGGACGCGCGATCGCCGTTCAAACTTGCTCTAAAACTAGTTTCTTTCTTATTTCCATTACCATTGCAAATCGATACGACTGCGTTCTACGTAAGAAAAACTGCTCGCTATAGACGACGCTCCCGATAGATCCGCGAGGCCCGCGAGCCTGTTCACCTACGTAGAGGATCCTAGGGAGCGATCGTCGGGCCGAAGGAAAATCCGTCGGACGAATCTCGTAGGTGTTTCGGGTCGGCGACGAGTGGCTAATTAGAGAGGGACGCCGGCTCCCGCTCTCTCTCTCTCTCTCTCTCTCTCTCTCTCTCTCTCTCTCTGTTGGCGCGGAAATGGTCCCTTTAGGCAGATACGACAGCGGAAGCGGATATTCGATTCGACTTCGGCCTATTTTCGGCGAGGGTGCCTGACCCAGTTGACAGGGAACACGATAGGACCGTTGGTGCCGAACCACGGCCGGCAGGGTCGATCTTCGACGAAACCACTTTCGCCGAACGCGAACGTTTCCGCGGTTGATTCGGTCCACTCTAGAGATAAGCCACTCGGCGCGATAATCGCGCTATCGTATCATTTATTTCGAGAAAAAACAGTGAAAGATAATTAATGCGATCGCGAGATGTTATCGCGCCTCGCCGACACTTCCGGCAAATACGCGAGCCACGCCCTCGCGTGCGCTACAGATTTTTTGTCCGGCAGCGATCCGTATAAGCGACCGGTCGTCCTAGGAATACTTTATTATCACGTTCCGGCTGCGTGAAACGGACCGCGTGCCCGAGCGACGTTCTCGGCCGCTTTGTCGCTTTGTCGCTTTGTCGCTTTGTCGCTTTGCCGTTTCCTCGGCGGCGAATCGAAAGCCACCGACTCGAACGGCCAAACTACCTGCGCTGCGATACGAAGCCCTCTTGGCGAACGGGGACGATTGGCTGATAATTTCCGACGATCGGTGACCTCGAAACCCTGAGAAGCTGCAGTCGGTAGCTTGTTTATCCGTCAACCGTGCAGCCTCGACGAGTATCCTTATCCTGTACTCGTGCCCGAGTACTTTTCCCTCTCCCGCTCGCTCTCCCTCGCTCTCCCGCGCTCTCCCTCGCTCTCCCTCGCTCTCCCACGCTCTGCCTCTCCGTGTCTCTCGCTCGCTAGCCTTCTATATAACCCCTATGCTTGCTACCCAGCCGGGTGGCAACTCCCTTAATGAGTTTCTCGGGCATTCGATGCGGAATGCGGGCTCTATTCAAACTTGTTTCGCTCCCCGCCGAATTCTCGCAACCGGCATTACGTCGTGGGGATGTATTTAGTGGATGAATGTATTTCTCGAGGTATGCGTCTTGGGCGTTATAGACGTTGAAAAGCTAGTCGACTCTTTGGACTCGATCGCGAGCGAGAGAGAATAAATTCCCTGCCGGGTGAAACGATATTCGGAGCGTTTCTTTTGCAAAGATATTTCCACGGCCGGCAATCTTTCACCCTCGGCGAAGAATGCCGCGAGACTCGAGCTTGACCGTCGACGAGGTTCGCCCCCGATATCCAGGAATCTATCGGTCCATCGGTGTATCGCGACTCGCGACTCGCGACTCGCGACTCGCGTCTCGTAGATTGGGACGTTTTGTTTGTCAACGCACCGGACGCGTAGCAGGTTTATCCGATATCGGACGATCGAACGGTCGATAGATATTAATTTCGGCCCGCGGCGATCGCATCGTTGCCGAGCGACGAAAGATCCGAGAATAATATTCCTATCGAAATTCCCAGTCGGCGGCGACCAAGTTGGCCAGCTTTTTAGCAACCGTGGATACGTATCTCTGCTAAGTAACTTTCCACGGGGGTGGATTCTCGTTCCATTTGCAAGCTCGAACGCGTAAACTTTTCACTTCCATCGAGGCTTCCTTTGAGGAGACGCGACTCGCATTTGGTCACTTCCCAGAGACCTATGCCACCCCAAGGTAAACTCGGCTACCGCTTGGAAATGGACTCGCGTTCGCTCCCGCTGCTCCCCGGCCGTCTTTGCCCGGAAGGAAGTTTTGCGACTCTTTAGTTGGCACGTTTGCGCGCGAGCACGGAAATACGTTCGCTCGTAATCTACTTTCCACAGGGGCGAGTTTCGTTTGGAAAAAGAATCGTCGTGGTCCCCGAGCGGACGGGGAGATCCAGGCAAGGTCGATTCCTTCCGTGAGCTTCGACGGATCCGTCGCGTTTCCGGCGTGCCGCGTTTACGCGCGTTAACGGCCGCCAGACGGAACGCTCAAATTTCCCCCGATTCGGCCCGGTTGCCCCGAGACTTTTCCACGGTACGCTTCCAGACTTCCGGGCCCACCCCACCGATTCTTTCCGTGGACTTACACCTCTCCCGATCCTGCATAATTTCCGGAAACTTTTTAATGGCGACTCGCCGGCTGACGGCGTGGCGGTCCCGTTCCATCGACTTCGCGGCAACTTTCCCTTCGCCGATTATGCATACAGTCCTCCGGGGTGAGCGTACGGGGATCCACGAGTTTTCCTTGCTCTTTCATCGAGGCCTCCCGAAAGATTTACCGGCCAGGTCGACGGAGTCGGCGACTGTAACCCCTGAAAAGATATTATCTTCCCGCCCCTTCCCTTCCCTTCCCGCCTCTTCGCCGTGATCGCGTTCGACGTTATCGACAAGAATTTCAAGCTACGGAAATTCGATACTATTTAACGACTAATTCTCCGTCGGTCGAACTCCAACGGGGGAAACGTTGAAAACGACCGAGCCTCGTGAAAATTCGGTGACGCGTATTCTCTCGCGGTTTCTACGTTTAACCGGGCACGTTTTATAAACCCGGTATGTCCTACCATCTATGAAAAAACGAGCTTCCATTCGACGAGCGAGATCGATCGGACGGGAAATAAGAAAAATCAAGCGAAGCGAGCGGCAATTTTTGTCGGAAGAATTCCACGGGAACAAACTGTTCGTGGCAACCCGGTTGCTGGTACTCGGCCTCTCTTTCTCTCTCTTTCTCTGCCACCCTCGTGTCTGTCGTTCCACGGATTCTTCCGTTCGCTCGACCCCCGACTCGTCGCGAACCGAGAGATATTCGAGGTACCCAATTTATTTTCTCGACGGATTCCTCGGGGACGTCGTCCGCCACCGTCGCGGCGCGGGCGTCTCGCTCGTTCCCGAGGGTATCGCTGCCGACGGTTTCGCTTTCCCGACGGACCGCGAAACCGGCGAGCGCCGCCGGATCTCGCCTCGATTCGAACGAATTCGACTCGCGCTAAATTTTGTTACGTCGCTAGGGCGATAACGACGCCCCGTATCACTTTTTTCGGGTCGAGGTGTGGCCGCGGATTCCCGGCTTCCACCCGGCTCGTTCCAGCTTTCGCCTCCAGTTTTCGCCCGCTCACGTGGACGTTTGATCGACGTTGACTTCTCGCCGCTCGGCGGAGCGCATTTACAACCCCGGCAGAGTCTCGAGATCCCGTGAATTATGGATCATTCGTGGAGAACCGGCCGCGTGAAAAGGTACCGTTGAGAAACGGACCGGGCGGCCGAACCGCGACGGAGCTGCGTTTCTCCTGGCTAGCCAAAGTCGGCTGGAAACCCTAGCGACGCGGCGGCGGGAAAGCCGGCGAGGATCGATTAGCCGGCAAGATTCGCTGGCAGAGTCAAGACCGAGGCTGGCGTTCAAGGGAGCAACGGGATTATCTTTGTGCCATTAGCTTTTGACGCGACGTCGAAAGCCGTCGTGGCTTCTGTATTTGCATACATCGATTCCAAGTCCCCCGCCGTAGCGCTCTTTCGAGTATGCAAACGCGACTCGATCCGCTGCGCCGCCTCGCCTCGTGAAACCCTTCGCTCTCGAGACGTTGTCCGTGTATGGTATTTCGGCGAACCTTGATTGAGCCTGGCTAACGACTCGGTGCCGTTTGGCTACGTTGGACGATAGCTGCCCGCTAACCTCGAGTGTCCGACCACGTCCTGTTTCGCAGTCGAGACGCTACGATAACGACGCGACGTTTCCAACGAATCCTCCCGGTAATTTTCCGTTACGCGTGCCCCATTATTTCCAATGAAAGCGTATTCCGGGTAACCGATTAGGGCTGGCTGCAAACGTACCGAGAGCTTACGTATGCATTCGTCCCACGTTCTCGCTTTAGGGTATCTCCGCGATAATACGCAAAACGATGTATCTCCGCTTCGTAGGCGGAACCCGTGGTAAGACGGTCACGTCGGACCTCTCCGTTCTATTTACTTTCGAGCTATTACGCTAAGAGATCGTCGCGCTCGTTAACATTTATAATGCAACGTCGTGACGAGCTGGATGCGGATAGAACGCGGGTAAACGAGGTGCGAGGCTGCCTAGAAATTCCCGAGATTCGCGTGGAAATTCGGTTTCAGCTCGGATCGACGTTTAACCGTGGACGAGAGAAAGACCCGAGAGGCGTCCAGTACCGTCGCGATATTCGTATTCGTAGGAATCGAACGGCTGCTCGGGTTCCCCGATAGAGTAGGATACGGAATATGTAGAACGTACGAGGGACGCAGCGTGTCACGGTGTGGTAAGGTAAAACTTTCATCGACGTCTGTAACACGATTCCCTCACCCCCGCCCCCCCCCTCCTCGTTCTATCTCTTTCTCAGTCTGTATCCGAATCCATGCGAAACAAACGTTGACGCGGCGAAACAGCGACCTCGTTGCCAAGTCCGTCGTGCCGAAGAACGCGTAAATTTCTGATCCGCCGAAAACGGTGCAAAATTTCCCTTCCCTCCGTTCCGAGTCCTTGGACGACTTGCGGTATTCTTCGGCGACTAAAAATCGCTTCAATTTCCCTGGGAATCGCGCGTGCCTCGCGACCGCCGTGTCGGCGAAACGAGTCTGTCCGAAATTCACGGGCGAACGTTGAAAAAGTTGCGTCGGATCGGGTTGGCGTTACGCAAGCGAACGTCTAGCACGTTTAACGTAAACCCGAGGCCTCGATAAACTATAAAAGACTTCGAGGCCGCTCTCCGTAAAGATAGCCTGCCGAGAATCATCGGGCACGTACATACGTACCTGCATATTTCACGTCTTCCAGCTTCCGTTAGTTTTTTATTCGCGCTTTATCGCCGTCCGATCCAGATGCAGTTGTCGTGGCTCCCAGCGTTCCATACTCCAGGGAATTCGACCACGGTGGTATTTGATCTCGACCAATCGGAAAACGACCGATCCGCTCGAATCGCCCCGTCGAACGTGTTTTTCCATTTCTGCAATCCTTTCGGTTGTTCGTTAAAATTGCTAAAGCTAAGACGAAACCGGTAAACGTATAGGTCGCGAGTTTCCATAGAATTACGTGTTGCGTTCCTCTCGGGTTTATTCCTCGAGTCGCTGCTGGTAAGTTTGCTCTTACTCGTTTGTTATCCCATTCCGTTTGTTCCTCGCTAATTTTTCCTTTTCCCCGAAGCATCCGAGTTCTATCCTTTCCAACGACGTGGAACAATTTTGCCGGTCCGTATCCGAATGCTCGGTCCTTGCAGCCAGGACTCCCAAGTACCTGCGGGCCGAACAAAGAAGCAAGCAAAGAAAGGAAGCTTCGCGGGCTACTAGCTGGGAGAGATGGTGACCGTCGTACGCGAGAGGAAGAACGCACTTGGAAAAGCTTGCGGTATCGGGAATGGGTCGCCCGACCACCCTGTTTCCCCTTTGTATCTTTCTCTTCTAAGGTAAAGACGGGGCAATTATCGTAACTCGAAGCAACGAGCGTCTCACGTTTTCGGCGCGCAGGAATTTCAAAGCGCGGTACCCGCGGCGAACAGACGCGTCGAAGCGTTCTTCTCGTAGGACCACGCAACGACCCTTCTCGATGATCGCTTCGGCCGCCAAAGGTCCTTTCCGAAATCGAGCGACCCCTCGGGAATGAAGATCGCACCGTTCCCACCTGGCCCGAGGCCGTCCCGACGACTAACGCGCCCTCGAAGCGGAAGAATCTCTCTCTCTCTCTCTCTCTCTCTCTCTCTTAGTGTACTTAGAGGTACGAATTTATCTCCAAGACCGGCGGCGGGGGCTTTGTTAAGATGTCCTTTGGGTGGCGCTAATGCGTGACGAACCTTAACGAGGTGAAATACAATTAGACACACCCCTTCGCCCGCGGAAGCTGACGAGGAACCTCCCAAGTTACCGCCTTTGTCTTCCAGCCGCGATCCTTCGATCGCGAACCATAAGGATGATTATATCGTCTCGGGGGAATTTCCCTGGGAAAATTATACCCGTTGAGATTCCACGCCTTGGAAATTTCTACCGGGAAACTTTTCTCGGCTTTAGCCATCCCGGATCCAGACGTTCCGACGCGTTTCGTATTTCCACGCCCGAATGCCGTCTATTAAACCGCCGGGCATCGAGAGCAAACCACCAAACGTACCCGATACGCGTACGATACGTGTACGTAACATATACATACGCGCGGCATAAATTCACCGAACCGGATAACCGAATAATCGTTTTACGCAGAAGGAACGATGTTTCGTTTGGCAAGACGCGAGTTCGTTTTTCGCTCGTTTTTCGCTCGTTTCTGCAGATCGATCGATAGGATATCGATGCGTCCGTCTCCGTGTTCCGGGGACGAAGAAATTTCACTTACAAAGTGGACGTCGTTCGATCGAACAAAGCCGGCGTGAAATTGAGAATTCGCGAGGCTAAACGACGAAGGAGAGAACCCGAACGAGGTCGTTACTCGGGGCCCGAATCGAGGGAAATTCACGTTGCGTTATGAGAATTCGTTTAGCGTAACTCGGAACGGTTAGGGAAATTCCTGGTTAAAATTCCTGACGGCCCGGCCGTCTGCCTGTCCGCGCCACGAACCGGAAGGCTCCTCGAATTTACCGCTTTTATTTAATTAATCCAAGCTGATCGTCGATATCGACGCTGTCGGACGACGAAAGAACTTTTCGCGCCGCACGTGATATTCTCGAATCGACGGATAAATAGCCGGTCGCCGAGTTTAATTCGTTTCCGGGCAACGGCGGTAGCTCGGGTATTAACGCAACTTCTCGCCGGGAAGCAAACGCGATCACGTTCGCGAGAAGCTTTAACAAGTTCCTTCGTAATTACTTGCAATTACCCGGGGGGCGGGGAGGGGAAGAGATGTTTTCGCCTTTCGAAAGTTCGACTCGGGTTTCGCGGAAACGCGGCAGCACGGGTGCCGTTTCCATCTCGATATCTTCCGATACGGGGTTTTCACGACCGGTCGACCTACTTCCGTTTCTCCCACGTACCGACGATCCTCTTTTATTTCTCACCGCCGCACGGCTATCCGCGGTTCGACGGAACCATCGATCCGCCGCGCACCGCCGAACCTCTGGCAAAACGATCACGAAACGACCCGTCGGTCAAAGTCGACGCGTAGTCGCGACGCGTTAATGGATTTTCTCTTCGGTTCCGAAGGAAATTAATTAATTAATTCGATGATACGTACGTTTAGCGGCCGCGGTTGGGCGTTTCGACGAGAGACGCTCGATCGAGGTGAAAGACGTCGATTAGTTTAACGAACGCGCCTCGTTGTCGAGGAGAGTTCGTTTGGCGGGAACCGCGGAGACTCGAGCGGCAATCGAATTCGCGGGAACTCCGCCAAATCGAATCTACGATCACGCGCCGCCGAGTGCCAGGCTCGACGAGTCGACTCGAATAGTGGATAATGATTTTACAGGCCGGACGAGACGATTCGAGGAGACGCGTCCAAACGTCGCCGAGTAGACCTCGAGGACGCACCGATTACCGTCTTGCGTTTCCGAGCTTACCGCGGTAATCCCTGCCCGAAGGCCTGGGGCCGTCCACGGATCGAACGATCCACGCTTCTGAAATATACGTACGCACGTAGAGGACGTAGAGGACGTAGAGGACGTAGAGTCGATCTCGGCATCGGGATGCCCGGACGTCTGGTCGATCGATGGGTCGCGGCCTCCGATCCATCAAGCTCGACAAATGGGTAAACAACCCCGTGGATATCGACTATTCCCACGGGCTTATCGTTAAAGCGTGAACACCGTCGCAGATTATCGGAGACTCGACGGGATACGGAGACGCTCGATTTCGCGAACGCGTCGCGCACGACGGACAGACGTAAACGCATCGGGTTCTTTAGAACGTTTCACGGGTTTAAATCGAGCGGTAAAATTTCACCGGCGTATCGATATTCCATCGAAGAACGGTGGGAAATTTAGCCTCGTCGTCGAGGGAGAAAATCGGACGCGACGCGAGCCGGGCATTCTTCTATCCAACTCGATTTCGCGCGAATACGTCCGACGTAACAGCCGCCTAAAGCGGACGGGACGTTATCGAGCGAACAGCTAAGTGGACGGCTCGTCCCGGAGTGCTACGCAATTTGAATAAACAGTACGCGGCGTCGCGACGAATCCATTAGCCGTCGATATTCAACACAGCGGGCTGTCGGTACGGTCTGACGATAAGTGCGGGTAAAGCGAGCGCGGCTTATCAGAGAGGAAAACTCACGACTCGAGTTTACCTATTCCGCCAATTTATTTTCCCTTTCGCGGCCGCGACGAGTTTAACGAATTTTCCCCTCGCGGATTCCAGGTACCCACGCGACGATTAGCCCAAGATAGAACGGTTTATGGAAGAGGGAAGGTGCGTGGCAGGCCCAACTCCGCTCGGAACCTTTCACCAAACGTCCACCTTCTTTTGCACGAGTCCGAACCCGAAAGCCGGGATAACAATGAAATCGCGCGTCGTTGGTCGTAATTGTGAGTAACCGTGGCCGCGGGCGATCCACGCTGCCTCCGTATACCGTATGCCCTATTGTAGCCCGGACACCCGACCACGTGGCATTAGGCTCGTAGGAATTTCCAAGCGCGCCCCGCGTTTCTTTGAACACGCTGTGAAACGAAATTCACCGTTTAATTGGACCGCTTGACTCTTTCGTGCCGTATCGCGTTGCCGTATCGCAGGAAAAGTTTGACAAGCGCCGGGTTCCCGCATCGTGAAGCGAAAACAGCCAAGGAGAAAGGAAGAACGGCACTGGGTGGATGGGTCCTCGAGTAAATCGGGAAGCAGAGAGAGGGGGAAGAGAGAGAGAGACGAAACTGTCGGCAAACTGTATTTACCATTGTTGCTTCCAAGGCGCGGTACATTGTGCTCTCCGCCTAACTTTCCTAACGATCCCGTGGCTCTGCCCCGTGTTTTCCTTAAATACGACGCGAAACTCAGCGAGATAAGCCGAAACCAGTTAAACCGTCACGTTTCCTTCGTCCCGTTGTTACCGCCGGGAATCGTTTAAGGGGTTGGGCGCGCCGGTAGGAGCTCGAAAAACTGATCGATATTCCCGAGTTTCCGAAAAATAGGCTCCGCACCGACTTGCCGAAGAAACGGTAAACGGCCGAGGATCCGGAGTTTCGAAGCCCCTCGGCCTTTCCATCGTCGCTCGGTTGACCTACCACCGACGCGGCCAACGAAACTTTAAGGAAATTAATGTTTGTTTGCAGTTTTTGCGAGCTCGTCCGTTTGTTCGTTCCGCGCGAGCGATACCTCCGCCGTGAATCCTTAGACTCGTCGATAAAACGGAAGACTTTGACCCTTTACCAAGTAAACCACCGCCCGGATCGGGATCCTGAAAAGCCGGAGATAAGGTAGACGCGATTAAACAAGATTACTTTATACGATTCCTTTTTCGCTGCTCGTCCGATTTGCTTTCGACCGAATCGGATTCGTTTACCGTCCGAACTTAATCGACCTACTTCGCTCGAGACTTTCCAGATCTTGCGTATTTCCTGCGTTCGTTTCAAGGATTACGCGGCTATCTACGGGACGAAGCGCCTCCTCCCGATCGGGCCCCGAGTAAGGGCGGGAGAAAGGGCGGGCCCGATCGAGCGGTCCGATTTAATTGCAGGAGGTCGGATAATTATCGACCGTTCGTGCGACTATCTAATTAACGCCGGGACGCCGATGGCATTCGCCATGGCGTGGCTCCGAAATTTCGGAGCACTTTGTATGCAACGGACCTGGCACAACGGTCCGTGTATCGTAGCTCGAAATAACTTCGTTTCAATAGCGGCTAATTTAATTGTCTCGAGATAATATCATAGGCCGCGGCCTGAATTTCAAACGGCGACGCGGTCTATTACTCGCGCGCGAGAACCCCGTCGACCCTCCTCCTGCCGCGAACCGACTCTACCGGCTTTCCTAGCCAGAAACCAAATTTCCAATTTCTGCCCTATGATCGACCTCGCTGTGAAAGTATTAAACGATAGGAGGGCGGTCGGGCTGTTGCATGTTTCCCTTTCCCTATTCGAGGGAAAGGGAAAACCGGCCGGCACTTGGAAATCGTCCTTCGTCGGAGGCTTAATGGGATCTTAACGCGATACGATTTGCACTCGGGTGAATTACAGAGATTACGCTCCGGCGAATCTTCCGTGTCGCGGCGACGCGTACGTTCGTCGTTTCCCCTCGTTGGAAGGTTTGCCGCTACGACGTCGCATATTCCGTTCCCGTTCCCGTTCCCGTTCCAATTATCCGCCGGAGGATGTCCCGTCCGGCGGCAGACAGGAGTCGCGAACGAGGATCGATTACCGAGATATCACGCTTTTAGCATGGCTGGAAGAATGGAACGTGTAACACGGAAACTACCGGGCAAACTTGCCCGAGTATAGCGTGGCAACCGGTGGATAAAGTATTTTCGATAGCGGCGCGAGTGCAGGCTACCGGAGTTTCGAAACTTTGCCAACTTCCCGATCGTTCGCAGTCGCGCGGTAAAATTTTTGCCAAACTTACCGGGACAAGTTTTTCGGTTTACGATCGAAATTGTGATTGTTAAGAGGCGGCAAGAAAACTTACCGCACGGTTTTAACTTTTAACGAGCGTCGCATCGCGTCGACACCTGCTGCTGTTGCTGCTGCTGCTGCCGCTGCTGTTTCTTTATCGGCAATCCTACGTGCATAATTCCACTATCCACGAGTGCAGTCGCTGCCTCGGTTCCGCGGTTTCGAGCCGACGCGACGTATCCGCCACTCGATGGACGCGAGGAACGTCCCCCCGGCGCGATATAAACGATTTGCAAATTGCGAAATGGACCGTACGGAATCGAAACAAGCGTGACGGTAAAGCACAGGATTATCGGATAGGTTCTGCCGATGACGCCGAACGAGCTGTCACTGGCGTCGTTTCAAAATAAACCCGTAAAATCTGCCGGACATCCGATCGCGCTTTTATGTTCGATTCGGAACGGATAATCGCGTCGATTTACGATTCTCCCGAGAACGACGGAATTTCTCTGGACGTCACCGGTATAAAAGACAGCTTAATTCCGGTCACGTAGCTCGGCTCCGACGATCCGTGGGGCCGCGTCGCGGCGCTGACGAACGTCAGACAGGATCGCCGGCGTGAATGAACGGTCGCGCAATTAGAATTCAACGACAAACGAACTTTGATCTCGCGACGGGGAAACGATGGGCAAACTCGTCTACGACCAGGCGCCCGTGACTGCGGAATATCAATGAAATTACCGTCGATGCGATTTTTACGACAGCCAGCCCTCTTTCATAACATAGCTATCGGAAACTGACGGAGGAAAATTGGTTCGCGTGAAAAATGTTGCCGGTTTTTATAATCGAGGCGTACCCGCAACGACTGGAAAATTGATCGCTCGCCGGTTAGCGCGATGAATTTCTATCGTTCGTCGGCACGATAAACTGTACCGTTTGGTAAATTTGTCGCGATTCGATCGATCGTTGCGCGTATTGTTATGTCCGCGAAGCAGCTTCGAAACTCGTTTCCAGACGAGGATTCCGGATGTCGACGGGCTTAAACGAGTTTCGCGAGGGGTGCGAAACGCGGCAGGAAGTTCGGAATAGCTGCAATCAAGCAGCACTCGCGGCACGGACGACGCCGACGACGCCGACGACGCGAGCTACGTAGGTATGTATGTAAGTACTTACATACATGGCTCGTCTACGTGCACGGGCGTAAAACTTGAGCGCGCTGGTTCGACTGCCTAATTGTCGACGGTCCCCATTGAAAGCAGCTAGAACGAAGAAACTTGTTCCCACGGAGTCGCCGACTAATTCCGAGTAGCGGACCGGAAGATTAATCGCAGCCGTTACTTCGAGCCGGCTTATTGTACGCGAGCGTAGTTTATCCGCTTCGCGGGTAAGCGGGTAAGCGGGTAAGCGGGTGAGTGGCTAAGCGGATCGCGTGTTACGCGTCTGCGGAAAATCGCATTCGATTCCGGGAGATGGGTTACGGAAGGTATCGAGTTCGTTTCGCAGCGATCGCTCGACCGCGGCTCTTTAGCCAAACGCCGCGTCGCGTTGGCTCGTCCCGCTTTCGGCGAGAGGCAGTTCAACGATAGAAAATGCAGATACTTACTTTGGACGTGTACGTATACGTATGCTCCCAGCGATTGAAACACCGACGGAGGGAGAAAGGCAGGACCGAGGTGCGTAAATGTAACATTTATTCGGCATAAATTATGACGATAGATACACAGATTAGGTATAGATACAAAACGAATTGACTGTAGACAGGACTGTAGTGAAAATACATCGATGCATTTTGTTTTTCGCACCAGTATTCGGACTCCCTTTTACTTTCCGATGGATTCTTTTCGTTTTCCATTGGCTCGAGTCGTTTCCTCGCGCCTCCTTCTCGCGTTTCTCTCAACGCTTCACCGGGCGAGCAACGATCGAAAACGATCCTTCGCGATTGAAAAATCGTTGCCGAACAAGTCGCGTATCCACGTATCCACGTAGCCACGTGTACATACATACGTTGACCCTCCGCGGCAGCGATGCGACGGAGGGGCGGTTGACCACCGTACGAACAAGGCAAACGAATGAAAACAGACGGACTTTCCGCGAAATTGAAAGCCGTTAAAGTGATGCGAAAAGTTCTCGAGTAACCTCGTCGTAGGGTTTCAAGGTCGAAAAGCTCGCGAACCTGGAGCAGACCCTGCGACGTTTCGCCAGATTTTCAACGTCCGTGGATACGCGTCTGCACATCGATTTTACTTTGTCGCTTCTGTCGTCGAGGAGAAATTAAAAACTAAAGCCGTAATTCGCTCGCGGTGGCGATCCTTATAGAAAATACAAAGTCTTGGATTTTTTTCTGAGCAACGACCCGCGCGAGGTACCATTTCCATTCGTTGGAAAATTGCCCACCTCGTTTCCCACGTCCCGCTGCCGCTCTATTGCTTATCGTCGTCGTAACGGGAAATTATTTTTCCATGCACCTTTGTCGCTCCGACCATTAATGAAAAGTGCAAATACGAGGAAACGCGTCTTGGCGAATCGGTGAAAAATAATTCCTCGCGTGCCTACGCTACTGTACGGTAAACAAGAGACGTGGACAATTTTCCGTCGTATCCTCCCTGTTGATCTGAAACTTCGGATCGATGGTTTCGTAGACATTTATTCGTGTTACATGCGCGAAACAGTGTGGACACTTAACAACTAGATCTTTACACAAGTTTGATTTCACACAGGAGCTCCAGGAGACGTACAGTACATTTTTTTTTGATTTTCCGTTAGTATCGTTTACTATTTCCACACGCAGAGAATTGAAAACGGTGAGCGGGCATATTCGTCTATCCTAGGTAAAGAACGACGAAACTTTCGATAATGTAGTAAAAATTGCATGCGTCAGTCTGCGTTTGTTTTTAGATTTCTATAGCACCGGAGAAGGAAAACAATTAACCTAAACCCTACGGAGATACTTGGAGAAACGTGTCCAAGACGATGATGGAGCATTGAAAACGTCGAACAACGCGGAACGGAACGATTTCGCAAAAAATATCGTGTCATTTTCTTTCGCTAAATGTGTCATCGTAAACTTACGTATCTATACAATATATATATAATATTTTTATATATATATATATATATATATTTATTCATTTTTATATCGTGTCGAATACAATATGAACTTTTTCCACGATTAATTAGGATCACAGCCATAGCTTTGAAATACGAAACGTCATACCGTTCGTATCCATTTTTTCTCTTTCATTAAGACCGACATTATGCTATAATTATATAATCCGTTTAGCGATAATCCTAAAGACAAGTTTCTTCGGTTCTTTCTATCGACTATTCGATAATGTATGTACGTGTTCACTAAACATTACGGCTACACATCGATTACAGCGAGAGTCGGATGCGATAGTCGCGATACAATTAAAGATAATGTGCAAATCTGGGATCCAGAGAGATTTTTGCTTGTTACATTGAAATTTCGGACTATCGAAGCGGTCTACTTCTACAGTTTCTATCGGTTACCGTTTCCTACCGCTACAGCGCTACGAAATGGGACTCGGAGGGGAGCGTTTTAGCGACTAAACAATACTAATCGTGCTATCACGATTTTGACTCGAAGCTCGACTATCGTATCCTAACGATCCGATCTTCACTTCGCGAGGACGACCGTCTTCGTTTCCTTTCCTTTCCATCGTCGAGACTAGATTATCTTTGGATCTTGAAACGTACCGTTTATTGTACATATATTCGAAGGAAATTCCTGCGTATCGCGATAACCGGGCAAATGGTTGATATTCGGATCCCTGGAACCTGTCGTGCGATTTGGCACGCATCGTCGTCTATCGCAAAAATAAATAATCGCGTAATTCTGGATTGTTCGATTACTTGAAAACTAAGTCAATTAGAATTTCGCGAGGATTCAAGTTTAAGAGTAATAGAGTGAAATCAACAGGTTTGGAACCCGCGAGATCACGAGTCAACGGATCCTTGTCGCCTAGAAAAAATAAAACTTTACCGGTTCTCGTTCTCTGAGCGGGCTGCAAAGATGCGACTGGTTATCTCGCGATGGGATATAAATAAGTGTATCGCATCTCTGCTTGAAAAAGTGACACGACTATTTCCGATCGATCGAAAAGGAGACGAACCGGAACGGCGTCGAGCATGGAGCGTCGATCGGACGACGACGACGACGACGACGACGACGACGACGACGACGACGACATCGATTTTCCTACCGCTACGATATAATATCTACGTTTATAATCTCTCTACAGTCGGAGGATAGAGTTTCCCGTCCGCTTCCTATTTTCCGCCCGCCTCGAATTGAATTTTGATCCTCTTAACTCGATGCCGAATTAATTCCGCCGATTATCGTGCCACGATACTCGAGTCTGCCGGTCCAGCCGATCGACAGATTTGCAATTCCATCGGTTATCTTTTCTCCGCGGTGTACGCTGCTGCGGATACGATCCGCGTGGTCGCTGCTACTTTTACTCTACTGTACACGTTTACCACCTTTCCGAAACAAGGTACGACGTAGCTTTGGATAATCTTTCCAGCGGAGAGTTATCGAGAGCTCGCGCCCTCGATGTTCGTCCCGTGCCTCTCGGACCGGGGTTACGAGGCGGAGTCGATCGATTTCAGCAACGTGCACTCGACGGAATTTCCCGTTCCGACGGACGGAACTTCGGAAGCGGGTCTAAGAGACTAGAGACCCGTTTGTGCAGCTGACGAATGGTACAGGACTTTCCCTGGACGAGGAAGGTGCATCGGTGGGTCTGGGCTACGGCTAAGTAGTAGGAGGGACCGTGATATCGGACGTTCACTTAAATCACCCTATGAAATCCTAAACCGACTATTTCGAACGAAGCGAGGACAAGACTGTTCAGATTCAAGCGCGACTACTTTCGGCAGTCCGGAATATTTTCGTGCCTAGCGTCCGCTCAAAACGTACCTACCTCCAAGGTTCCGTGGACGTCGGCCACGAAAATATCCAGAATCCCTCGAAACGAAACGAAACGAAACGAAACAAACGAGCTACGCGATCGGACCGACTACGATCCGTCCTAGATCTAACGACTAGAATCGGCTAGACGAAGCGTTACTTCTTCTCTAGAGCCTAACGCCTAGAGTCTACCACATCGACGGGAGGTTTCCTCGATGTTTATCTACCAACGACACGCGAGACGTTTTCTACGCTACACTGGATAGCGATTCACTACTGCGTGGTTCGCGAGGCGGCGGACGAGTCGACCTTCTTTCGAGCGAAACGATCGGGGAGATCGCGTTTAAAAGCCGCGGCACGGCTCGAAGGTGGGACGTCTCGCCCGTCCGTGAGTCGCGAAAAACCATTAAACCCTGTAACACGTAACAGCACTCGACTAAATGGCACGGGGAATCCGATCGGATTCGATTGCCTTCGTTTTCTCCGCGATGCCAGACTAGCGCGTCGCCTTTCGTTCGACGACGCCTCTAACGAGCAAACGAAACGAGTCGTTTCCTTTGACGAATAGGCGGACGAACGGCGGGTAGGTGACTCGATGGACGGGGAACCCGAGACCGAGGGAAAGATAGCAAAGCATCGACCGTGGCGTAAACCGGCCGCGATCGGTGCTTCTGACTAGGGAAACGTGCAGGATCGTCCAACACTTGCGACTGGAGAAAGTACGCGTGTATTCGGCTAATCTACGCTGGCTTACGTACGCGCGGATCTAACCTAGTGCCGTCTACGTTCCGCATCGGATAATACGCCCTTTGAGCAAAGCCGAAGGTATTACACCCTATACACGTATTCTATGGGACTCGATCGACCGCTCGACCCTTCGAGGACCAACGGAAACATTCGTCGGGGCAGGCACGAGACAGCCGAAACAACCGACGCGACGCGACGCGACGGTTCGATTTACAGTCGCCGAGGTGGACGACTCGTCGTGTACCTTACCGAGAAGTAAAATGATAATCTTGTAATTCGAGAGTGCACGCTGATGGAGCGGTCCTAAAAGGGTGAAGGGATCGAGACCGATGAGCTTATCGTAACGGGATTTCGATCGTTCGTTCGATAAAGTTTCACGGACGAGACCGGACGGAACGAGATTCTTCTTCCGGGTCGAATTCTGCTTTGTCAGAGTCGCTTCGCTCGATAACGCTTCCACCGTAATCGGAGAATCGTTTCTATGTTTGCGAGCGCGAGTAAGAGGAGCAACCTGTACTCGCGATTAATCGGCGGGATACCTGATACCGTCTCGAAGCGCTAAAGCTCGCGAGAAGCTTCGATATCGCTCGAATAAGATCGAATCGCTCTGGAATTCGACACAACGTTGCTCAGTAATATTTCGCGACACGTACGTATAATCGCACCTACAGGAGGCCCTCGAGAATTAACGAGAAAACTAACGAACCTCTCCGTCGGTAGCGCGGTTCTCGTCGAACGAACGACCCTAGCTTACGGCTTCTAATCGGGACTCATCGCGGTTGTGGCCGAGTTTCTACTCCTTGACAAAAATAAGTATCGCGTAAACCCTGCTCTGATTCACGATGATCCCGTGGTTAAAAGGTTAAAAGGTTACGCGTTTGCGTGGCGCGGGAAGGATATTCTTTTCTTCGAGCGATGCGCGCGGAAGCTCAAACAAGGCGTAACAAGCTTCGACCACCTTGCTTACGCGGCTACTCTTTAAACGCGACTAACGCGACTAACGCGACTAACGCGCGGCAAAAGGTCCTGGATTCCCTTTTATATCTATCTATTCTTCGTCTTACGACTGCGGAGCGTCGCTCTCGGCGTTCGGAGGAAACGTGATGGAAATCAGAAAACGTATAAACGGAGAGTGTGTGTTTGGTCTTGAGGTCCACGAAAAATATCGTTCGTTACCAAAGCCGTACGTAATTTGTCACTCGCTCTCTCGGTTTTGTCAATTTCTCGACGACCGCGTGATCTTGGCAGTGAATGTACGTTGGCTGGCGCGATGCCCGTTAAACATTGAACATTGAAAACGAAGTTCCAGCGAATTTAAGCCCGCTTGAACCGTGCAGGTGCCTTTGCCGCCCGTTAGTCGTCTTTTCCGTGGTATTCACCTGGGGCCGAATTCGTGAATTCCCTGCTCGGCTCGTAATTCTCGCGAGCTCGGCCAGGAGAATTCAAATTTTACGAGCACGGTCAATTATGCAGGAACGAGTAGCTTTCGCGCGAATACAGACCGAGGCAGATAGAGAGACAGGCAGAGAGAGAGAGGGAGAGAGAGAGAGAGGGAGAGAGAGTTAGAGAGAGAGGGAGAGAGAGTTAGAGAGAGAGAAAGAGGGGGGGGGGTGAAGGAGTGGGAGGGGGAGAGAAGCAGCGGACCTCGAAAGAACGCTTAGGAAACGAACGCCCGTTGCATGCACGAGGTGCTCGGTATTGTGTTGCAAAGCTCGATCGACCGTTCGATACATCTAAAGAAGAGAAAAAGGATGGTTAATGAATGTTCCGGACACGAAACTCTTGAAATTCGAACCCAAACGAGACTTTCGACACAATACCAAATACTTTGCGTTACACATAATATTATCGCCGGCGAAGATTCATGGCCTTACGTGCTAATACTTTGGATATAATCTTCGTTTCATCCATCACCTTTCACCATCTTTGTATACTTCGATCTTTGGTATTCGTCGCTATTAAAAGCTACTTAAATTCGACCTAAAATTAAACTCTACCTTGTTGGACGTTTGGCTGTATTTCTTTGCAGGGGTACCGGGGTGCCTTTACTCGGCGATCACCCAATTGATTTTCTTCTTTTCTTCTTCAGCTTCTCCGTCGGAATTACCCTTTTTCTGTGTGTGTGTGTGTGTGTGTGTGTGTGTGTGTGTGTGTGTGTGTGCGTGTGTTTTTGTTATCTTACCGAAAATAGTCAGGCCGGCTGGAAGAAGAGACGCTCGATCGACACCCCGCGTTTAGGTATAGTGTTCGCAGTGCCCACACTCGGAGAGGGTGGGCGTGGACGGACACTAGGTGGGATTCGGGTCCTCTATGGCTTTCTCGTAGTCCCGACGGCGGATCACCGCGAAGTGGGTCATCTGGAAGGAGTTGGTCTTCTTGCAACCGCGCTCCAGCGTGCCCGTCATGCTGTAGCCCATGTTGAAGTCGCTCGAGGAGACGTTCGACGTCAGGTACAACTGCCGAGAGGAACAAAATATCGATCGAACCGTCGGAAAACGTATTTCCGTGCGCCGCCTCTCGTCGAGCAAAAAGTCTACACGGTGTTTTGGAAACTTTCTACGGATAGCTGACGTTCCAAAGTCTTTCGTCGCCAAGGCTTGTCGAAGGAAAGGATCGCGTAAACACGGGCAAGCAAATTTTTCCGAGATGCGACCGTAACGTCGCTTCGACGGACACGGCAGTGGCCCGAGTGCAAGCTAACCACCCAAACAGTTAAGAAACCAGCTGTGTAACGAACGTTCGAGTATCGGGAGGAAACGTCTGTCCGAAACTTCTGGCCGAAAATTGGTAAAGTATCAGCACGTCCCGGTTGCCGATACGTTCGCGAATATTTATCTTCCTGCCCGTCGGATTCGTGTAATTCACGATAGGATGCGAATACAAATAGACACGCACGCGTATACGTATAGGAGGTGTTGCAGCGTTCGCGTTTTAGCGGTGTCGTAAATTTCCAACGACAGCTATACGGCGCGGCCTGTCGGCGCACAATAGCAGCCACTTTAGCATTTGGGTCGTTCGAAAATCTCCTTTCTACAGAGCTTCTCCCGTTGCCCCGTCGCAAAAAGTCTTACCGTGACGTGACTCTTTTCCAAGTGACGCCTGTCGACCCGATAAATGTCGCGAGAAAATCGCGGCGTAGGTCGCACCACGACTCGCTGGCTTTTTTGTTTCGCGTAACGTTTCTTCTTTCGAGAACCGTTCGCGGTTCTTTCCCCGACGTTCTTGCCGCACGGTTTTCTATTTCGCGCAACCGGCCGAATTCTCCCGTTTATCCGTAAACGGCGGAGCAAGTAATTGGCCGGTGGAACTTGCTTCCGAAGCAACGTGGGAAACGCGCGAACGTTTACCAAGTAAACGAAACTAAGGATTCTCAGTTGCAAAGTACTTAGCCAGCGACGGGCCATTAACGCGTGACCAAGTTTCCGATGCCGCCGTAAACTCTCGTTGCTTTTTCGCCGCCGTATCTACACCCGCGTATCTGCGACCGCGTATCTCAAAGAACCCTTTATCGCGGCAAACGAAGGATATCAATTGCCGCGGTGCAAACGAAAGAGACCGATCGAGTTTCACGTTTTTTTTCGATCTCGACACCTCGTAGTGGCCGATAGACCGACAACATTTCCGTCCTCGTGTTTTCCCATTGTTCCGTTTATTTCGCTTTTACGCGTTGCCCGAAATGACTGCCGCGCGTACAACGCTCATTAGCCCGCGTTATACATAAAGAGATAAAAAATGTAATTTCAACGAAACGTCTCTTGGCACGAGACGCTTCTTTCTCGTAGAGGATTCACACGATTAATAGAAAACGACATCGTTAGTACCCTCTTGCCACCCATGGCATTTAAAAGCGTCGCTAATTGCTGCTCCGGTCGAGAGAAAGGCTACCTATGCGGTACGTATGCATGTACGGACGTATCTACATAGATCGTACGCGTAGACCTTTGGGAATGTCTTGGAAATTAACGTAACGCGTACAACTCGCGTTTCGATCGAATATCCCGAGCTAGTGCAGGGAATTAAGAGAAACTCGTGGTAATCCGATAATCTCCGATTGGTCTTTTCTAAGTAGCTTATCGTGGATCGGAATCTATAATGCCGAAACGAATGTCCGTTAGCGAAACGTGACGATTCGAAGCTGGTTAAAAACGGAATTTACCTTGAAATCCGGATCGGTCGTCATTCGTTTGAAAGAGCCGATGATATACAGAGTTCCAGTTCCCGTGTCGACCATCTTGGCCTGAGTGCTGTACCTGCAACAAGGGTGTTCGTTCTTTAGCGCGTCTTCGAACGTGTATATGTATGTACATACGTAGGTATGTATGTATCTCGATTGCGCGCGAGTTTACGCGTACGGTTGTTCGCGCTAGAAAAGCGACAATGCCGTCACCTTGGCAAGCGCCGCGTGGCCAAACGGCCCTTGTCGTCAGCCTGTTTCTTCTTTGTTTCTTCCATCCGGCTGCCACTCTACTAATTTCCCAAATTCATTGGTTGATCGTCGTCGAGACGAACGGCGAGTATTTTGCATCCAGCTACGTCGATCCTTCGGTTAATCTCTGCGAATTCTGTTCGCAACCACCGTTAATTCGTTCTTCCTTACTTTCGTTCCGCCTTTGTGAAATTTCATGGACCACCGGCAGCAACCGCTGCGTTAAAACGACAATTACGGGAACGCGACAGAAATTCAGGAGAATACCGAACGGTATATGAAAAGGAGAAAATAGGAGCAGACCCGTTCCAGACCGGTTCGCGAGCGCTGGCAATTGTACGCACGAAACGAGGTAAGAATAATTAATAAAAGAAGGGAAAAAGGGAGGGAGGATGGGGTGGTGGGTGGCGGGTGGCGGGTGGCGGGTGGCGTGTGGCACGGGAGCGAGGAAGAAGCGCAGGAGAGCGTTTTCGAAGGTTGGAGGGTGACTCGAGGGGCTTATTCCGGCGGCCGCTTCAGCCGGCGACGATCATTAAAAGTTTAAACGCCCTCCATTGAAGTGCGGCGGATCCGACACTCGGTTTAAAATCCACTATGGCTGCTGCTTTGACTTTTCCTACCAACCCTCGATCCCTCACAAAGGAAACTTCCAGCCAGGACACACGTACGTACGTACGTATGTGCCTTCTAGTCTGGTTGCTCTCGGGCACTGCACGTAGCTGTGTAGGACGTACGTGTATCGATTTGCTATGCCGGACCTATTGCTTTCCTCGCACTTTCGGAAACATTGCTCGATGTTTAATAAAAGATGAGACGACACCGTTCACTCGAGGGCCAGCTAAACGCTCGACTTCCAAGTATGTATTAGGAAAATCCTAACGAACGGTTTATCTCCGAAAATACCCTCGGTTTTGCCGCAGCCAACTTTCTACGACGCCCGGTCTCGTTCGATCGTGAATCTTATTGTTAGACGCGTCCTCTCCGTTGTCCGTTCGCATTTACCCTCACCCCCACCCCCACCCCTGTCTGCGGGGGAGGTGTATACTACGTATACTCGGGACGACAGCTTTCAGGTTCGAGATCGTAACGAGATCGTAGCAGCGAACCGATATGCACTTCGCAGGCCACGTAGCTATCTCGGCTCTCGAATTCGATACGTTACGACGTTCCAGGACGATCTCGTTGGAATCCTTCGAGAACCGGACGATCCCGGCAGAAACCGAGTTTTCGTTATCGCGCAGGGAACGTTAGGTTTAACGGATACGGGCTACGTAGGTCGGTAGCTATGTATGTATATCGGGGCGTCGAGTATCGAAACGTTCGGTTAAATTCTGAGAGGCTGTCGCGAAAGATCGTTGGAAACAATTCCGTTTGAAAGGAAATACGGCGAAATTACCCGACGCCTCGACTTTCCAGGGTAAGGTGTGTTCGAGCGGAAACGAGGTGTTAATGCAGCTGGGTCGCACGTAGATCCGTCTCCGTCTCCGTCTCCGTCTCCGTCTCGGTCCCCGTCAACCGAGAGCTTTTAAAGGCACGACTTTCTCGTATCTTCCGGCTCTTTAGAATTCGGGACCAACTGTTTTGCATACTATGAGAACGCGTTCTATGGGAACCCGAGCCGGTGAAATCGATACGTCGTTTAAAATTGAAACGATAGTCTAAACAGTTCCGAATAGCTTTTACGAACGCGGGATCAATTTCGCCGTGGGTCTCGGCGCGTCCGTGGAAAAAGTTCGTCAAAAGTCTCGCCGATCGAGTTGTCGCTTATCGCAGCCTTTCACAGCCTTTCACGGAACTCTCGTAAGAAATTTCCACGAAACGAAGACGTCCTGCTACTCGGAAGAAACCGACTGTGAATTTCACCAGCTTCTCGATCCTCTATCTTTACGGCCCCTCCCCCGGCCTTCGTTTCCTATTTTCTTTAACGGTTACCAGTTTCCTCGTGCTTGGAATTCATGTTCGATACGATTACGAGGCCACCGAGTGCCAGTTAAATCGCGCTTCGTTTTTTTCTACCACTTTTAACGGTCCTATTTTTCAAATATTAATTCTGCTTCGAAAGAGTTGGGTTTAAATTGCACGGCGCTCTCAATAATGGTCTCGGATGTAAAATTTCATAAAAATCGCAGCAGCCACTTCGCCGCTGATATTAACCGTGCCTCTAGTATATTCTCCCGCGGATAGTTCGCAAACTCTAGATTAACTTGACGTAAATTGTGCGCGATACTTGGACGAAATGCATACCTGCGAACCTTTGTGTATTTAACCCATTCTTTCCGTTCTATTTCCCGAAAATGATCCGGCAACTTGTCGTTAAATTATCGCCGAATGGTTCGCGAAACAAGTAACAGCAATAATTGTCAAGGAGCGGCTAATTAATTTCCAAACTTAGCAGAGACTAATTAAGAAAGTAATTCTCCAGGGGCGCCGGAGAATTAACCAGCCACCTCTAATTACAGGAAGCGTGCCGATTTGCCGACGTGTCGAGTAATCACTGATAACCAAGTTTCCCGCAATTCGATCCGTTCGACGGTACCAAAACCGTGTCCGCCCGGTTTTCGCCCAACGATCGTAAATTTCGAGAACGCCGTCCATCGCCGCAACTCTCGGGGCTCCCCCAAGACCAAGACTCGCGCGTTTTCCAGGCGTACCGTGCGACGGAAATATTCCTCAAAGATGAGTTTCTCCTCGCACGTTTTAGAAATACTCTCCCATTCATTTTCATAAATACGCTAGTTCCCGTACACCCCGAGGACGTGATATATAAATACGACAACGTTATGTAACACGATTCCATAGATACAGCAGCCTGCACCGTGAATATCTCCGTGAAAATCACCCATCCGGCGAGTATCAAACGTTGCACCTGGCAACGCTGAATCCTGCCACTTCCCTTCCGAAACGTGCAAACGGATTACGTGGAAAGCCATCGGATATGTGAGAATACTTTCTAGGTACTACGTAGCTGAACTTTGATCCCGGTTATCGTTCGCCCCGAGACGATGTGGTGCGTACGCCGATCGGTCAAAATCCTATCGTACTTGTTTCGAATATCCGCGCGGAAATTACCGAGGAATATTTAGAAAAACCCGTCTCGTTTGTGCGTCGCATCCGAGTCGAGTCTCTTCGCGCACCGACTCACCGTAATGGGAGAGCAACGACAGAGAGAGAGAGAGAGAGAGAGACAGAGAGACAGAGAGAGGGAGAGAACCTTTCCAACGCGATAAACGACTCTCGTAAATACGGACGATCTCGTAATTTTCCTCGTACTTTTTCCCTGGCTCGATCCTACGTGCTGCTACGTGTGCGCCGCTGCTGGGTCAGGAAAAACATTCTTCCAACTCTTCGCCGTGCAAAGTGGAGAAATTTTCTCTCCGGTTTCCGTTCGATTCCACCATATCGTTGGAACGAATGCTAATTCCGGAATAAATTGCCGGGTGTTTAAATAAATAGTCAATCGTTTGTCCACCGACTCGTAAACCGGCGTGTAAAGTGATTTCGTGCGAGATTCGATGCTTCTCCGTTGGCAAAGGTATCGCCGCGTATATCGTAGACACTCGCTACTGAGATTTCAACTAGCGCGGTATCGAGCCGTCCACGCGAGCTATTTCTATACTCGAGGTGCGAAATATTCCAGGTAAAAACCACCGAACAAATTCTAACGTAGACAACGCGAAGCGTGACAAACATACGGGTACATGTAATTCGTGCGAGAGCGTGTATAATTTCAGCGTGCGGTAAGGACTCGTGGGAACCGTTTGACAGGCGCAATAAGAGTTCGGACGCCCCGCTGGCGTAACTCGCTTGCCGCCAAGTAGGAAATAGACGTTCCGATCACGTAACCTACAAGCACGAATTTCCGTCCGCGAGACGAATACCGTTATGACGAAACGTCGTAACGGCATACGCGAACCAAGCCTGACCCCGTTAACGTCGCCCCCGGCCGTTATCGTCGCGGATCGTCGTGGATCGTCGTATCGACGCCGCGGCTCCTACGGTTTGCCACGAAATACACTTTCCACTTGAACACGTTACACCGCAACCACTTTTCGCGACGCGGGGGAAACGAGAGATAAACAACCCCAACCGGAAATACGTGCCCGGTGAAATATGTTCGGCGGTGTAATTTATTACCGAGTTACGTAATATGCGTGCAGTGTCTTCTTCCGCGGTGTTTTTCACCCTGAATAATGTTTTGTAAGATATTAATCGTTGCAACGATGATTAATGGGTGACCCGAGTCGGACGGAATATCAAAAGTTAAGGTCTTGACTCGGGCCAAGTACAAGAGTTCCCGACTGGTAGACCTGAACTACTCTTTTCCGGAAGAATTAGATCGAGGTTTTCGGGGTATTCAAACGGCATTAAATCCGCATATTTCCCCCAAACTATGGTGATATTCTTGTAGGGGACGTCCACCCGAGTAATTTAAGCCTAACTACGAGAAGATCCATCAAGCCAATCGCGAGATATTTTGATCTAAAAAGTCGAGGTTTTTGTAAGAAACGTCGTCTTCTTCCTCTCCACGTTCTCCATCTCCATCTCCATCACCATCTCCATCTCCATGTTCAGCCTGTCACGCAGCCCGGTGTCAAACCCTAACATATGTTTCATACCATGCGAGATAATTTTTCTGCCGATAACGTAGATTTTATATATGTTAGTATATGAAATTTCCTCTCACACACATCCAGATTGTTAACATATTAAATTAGAAATGTTTGTTACGTTACGTTTTTGACATTAAGCTTCGTAAAATTAAGGTTCAGAATGCGCATTCGAAACATATTCGATCATTTTTATATCTTGAAAATTGCGCGAATGGCGAGCGATGTATGAAAATCGCGAAAAATCGTCAAATTATGACAGTTTTTTGGTCGGAATTCGCTCAATTTTTGAGATAGCGATCTGAAACTGGTACCATTGTTTTAGTTAGGAAATTCTACGCCAGAACAATGTATAATAGTTGTACTTTTCGAAAATTTAATTTTTCGCCAAAATCTGAAGGGGGTAGGTCAGGATTTTTTGCGATTTTCGTAAATCGCTTGCCATTTCCACAATTTTTGAGATATTAAAATGATTCTTTCACTGGCTTATTCGGCTTCGGATTCCGCGTCCAAAACGCCCCGGATCATTTTAATATCTCAAAAATTGCGGAAATGGCAAGCGATTTACGAAAATCGCAAAAAATCCTGACCTACCCCCTTCAGATTTTGGCGAAAAATTAAATTTTCGAAAAGTACAACTATTATACATTGTTCTGGCGTAGAATTTCCTAACTAAAACAGTGGTACAAGTTTCAGGCCGCTATCTTTAAAATTGAGCGAATGCTGACCAAAAAACTGTCATAATTTGACGATTTTTCGCGATATTCGTAATTCCTTCGTCATTTCCGTAATTTTTGAGCTATTGAAACGATCCGGGACGTTTTGGAAGCGAA
This sequence comes from Mimumesa dahlbomi, assembly GCA_917499265.3. Taxonomy (NCBI): domain Eukaryota; kingdom Metazoa; phylum Arthropoda; class Insecta; order Hymenoptera; family Crabronidae; genus Mimumesa; species Mimumesa dahlbomi. The sequence continues at coordinate 12,193,026 of OU824125.1, read as the reverse complement.
ATCCGATGCCGAATAACACAGTGAAAGAATCAAGTCGATATCAAAAAATTTGCGGAAATGACAAAGGAAATACGAAAATCGCGAAAAATCGTCAAATTCAAGCAGTTTTTTGGTCGGCATTCGCTCAATTTTTGAGATAGCGATCTGAAACTGGCACCATTGTTTTAGTTAGGAAATTCTACGCCAGATCAACATATAATAGTTGTACTTTTCGAAAATTTAATTTTTCGCAAAAATCTGAAGGGGGTAGGTCAGGATTTTTTGCGATTTTCGTAAATCGCCTGCCATTTCCGTAATTTTTGAGCTATTATAACGATCGGGGGCGTTTTGGACGCGGAATCCGAAGCCGAATAAGACAGTGAAAGAATTATTTTGATATCTAAAAAATTGTAGAAATGGCGAGCGATTTACGAAAATCGCAAAAAATCCTGACCTACCCCCTTCAGATTTTTGCGAAAAATGAAATTTTCGAAAAGTACAACTATTATATGTTGATCTGCCGTAGAATTTCCCAACTAAAACAATGGTACTAGTTTCAGACGGCTATCTCAAAAATTGACCGAATGCCGTTCAAAAAACCGCCAGAATTTGAGGATTTTTCACGATTTTCGTAATTTGCTCGCCATTTCCACAATGATTGAGATATTAAAACGATCCGGGACGTGTTGGACGCGGAATTCGAAGCCCAATAAGACAGTGAAAAATTCAGGTCGATATCTAAAAATTTGCGAAAATGACGAAAGAATCCACAAGAAGCATCGAAAATGCAAAGCTATGGGCCAAGTACAAGAGAATGTTACATTGGAATAGGTTACTCATTAACATAAACTGCATTTTACACAGGATTTGAAATCAATCAAATGTGAGCAAGTTTGATTGATTTCAAATCCTGTGTAAAATGCAGTTTATGTTAATGAGCAACCTATTCCAATGTAACATTTTCTTGTACTTGGCCCATAGCTTTGCATTTTCGATGCTTTTTGTGGATAATGAATTTCAGGAGGTCTTACCTTCTGGTTCCGGCAACCTCGACGACCTTGCACCGACTCCGACTCCACCAGAACGGCGTTAAAGTCCAGTAGGAACTGCTCGCGCTCCTTGCCCATCCCTCCTCCGGGAACAGAAGTACCTGAAACGACACACCGAAACCTACTGCTGTCGTTTCTACGTTCGTCCACCACTTTCTTTCTATGTTTACGGTCGCTCCCGGTCGGATTGATCAATGCGAAAGGTCGGTCGCTCCGAGCGTTATAATTTCCGCGGAATATGAACAAACGTGTGGCCTATTGGCTGTTCGGTGACGTCACGGTTCTACCTGCCGGGCCCGCGGTCGCTTTGCCGCTAACGCGGTCTACTCCGGTTCTATCCAAGTGGAATCGGTTGAACGTGTTCGCGAGACACGTGGTTATTCGAGCGCGCAAAAACTTTAGACTCCAAAGTTTCGAGCGTTGCAATTTCGAAGGGAAAAAACTACGTTCTACGTTCCATGGCGTAGATATTTCCGAGCGTAAGACCTCGCAAGAGAAAGAATTCCAAAGCGTGCGAATACTATGGTGAAAAGTTCAAAGCACGGACCGTTCTACGCTTAAGAGTAACACGTACAAAGTGTAGAGAGGTTTCTCTACGTTGGTGTGCGTAAATCTGCCAAGCAGGAGAGACTAGACTCTACGAAAAAGGGCAGAAAAATTTCCTGAAGCACGGTGTCACAAAGGAAAGCTGCTCTATCCTGCTCGTTGCATTGCCTCTGCATTCTCCTCGTATCGCGAGGCCGGTATGTGACCGAAATATTGAAATTCTCTCTCGCTCTCTCTCTCGGCGTGGCGTCGTCTAGCTCGCCTACGTACATACGTAAACGAGCCGGGGTGGCGGCGCTTGCATGCAAATTGTCGAGAGTTGCTCCGCGTCTCGTATCGCCAGGGACTTGGCGCCAAAAGCTGACTACCTTGGTTCTTCGACGCGTAAGCCAGGTTCTAGAGCAGGTATCGTTACGCGTGTCATTGAACGTGGGTTCGAACGGTCTTCCCCCGTGGCTGCGGCTTCGAAATTCTCTGTGGCCGGTTACGCGCGATGCGACGTATCCGCGAGGGCGAGTGGGCGAGTGGGCGAGTGGGCGAGTGGGCGAGTGGGCGAGTGGGCCAGAGGGTGAGAGGGCGTCGACCGGCAGTTACCGAAACGGACCCGCGACGCTCGTTTACGGCTATCGCAGTCGATACGGCTGGATGCGAGATTCAAAGTTTCCGCTTTAACGAGCCGTTTACTCTCCAAGAGCGAGGCACGGCCGACTCGGCTTCCAGCGGAGTCAACGAGAACCCGGATAAATTCCCTCTTCGCTCTGGTTCAACGATTCGTCGGGCAACTCGTTCGACGATCCCGGCTTTTCGCGAGAGAGAAAACGAGCGAAAGAAATCGACGCGCTCGCTCGTTTCGTCCAAGACGGACAAGTTTTTCAAACTTCATCTCCGCGTTACGCCTACCCCGTCACGGGGCAAACTTTCCGTGAACGAAATTATGCACGAATTTGCAACACTCGCGGCAAACGTGCCAGGATCAACGTTTCATCCGTTTAGTAATAGGATTAACGTCTTTCTTACGGACGTATCGCAAACGTCATATTTTGTCTCGTTACAGTTTCAGCGGTCGTGCAGCGATCGATGTCTCCAATTAATTGACGACGAAATACATAAATAGTTGATCGCTTGTGCAGCTGAAATTCGGGCTACGCAAACGGATTAAAAATTAACCCTCTTTTTTTATTTTACAGACATCCATCGACTGGAATAGATGTTTTCCCGTGAAACGAATCGGATAATTCAGTGGAACGTATAATACGCGGTGGAATGTAAATATTGAACGGTTCGATGTCGAGGTTTTTCGTTTACGCAGTGTCAAATTCACCGACGCTTTTCGGAAGTTGGCCCGAAATCTATTCCCCATCGGGGAACCGCTAAAGTATGCATGGAACCGGAAACAATCGCAACGATTTTCCTCGCTGGCAATTATTTGTTCGGCTACTACACCAACCCCGACGCGGATCCCTACGTATTTAGCGCGACCGACCCTACCGACTGTCCGCGGTTTATTTCCACCGGTCGAAACGAATTCGACTTCGTTTCTGGTCGCGGATATTTATGCGTGCTTTTCCGAAGCTCAAGATTTCTTCCGAACGAACCTGTTCCAGCCGAGAAGTGGTCGGTGCTCGAGTCTCGCGTCGAATCGATGTTACAACTGTTTCGCGAGTATTCGAATTCGATTTGCGTAATAGCTGGCCACATCGATTGTTAGTAATAATCGGCGATCCGGCAGGCGTTATTTCTCCGCGGCAAGAATTTCCTAGCCGACGCTCGTGCAGCGTTTTCAAGCCCGCCGCTGGCGAAAGCTCGGAAAACGCCAGAGCAAATACGAATAAATGGAAACGCGCGATCCACTTAGGACAACCTAAATGCCGACCGCGTTGCCTCCTAAAAAACCGGAAACGCTTCGCGAGTCCACGCGAAACCGGCTGCATTTTTCGAAAATATAATTAGAGAAATACTCATCCGAGCCAGTCGCGTCTTTCGCAGAAGTAATTAGGAGCCGTATATCGCCGACGAGGGTAACAGGCCGCGATCGGACCAGCGTCCGTAACCGTTCGCGAAGCTAAATTTCAAGGGCATCGATGGAAACGGATCAACGTTTCTGTACCAAGCGATCGAAAGCCGGCGCGCGTTCGTTACCACTCCGACGAATGAAATTTCCCATTTATACATATTATGGTAGACGGATTGAAAGACGTTCGAATGAAAAATCCGCCGGATCGATTCTAGCCGACGCGTTTATCCGACGCTTCGAGATCGCTTTCAACGTCAAAGACCGGTTGCCGGGGGTTTCGAGTGCATTTCGATAATTAATCTCGGAGCCGTTAACGAGCTGCGTTCGATAACCCTAGGCACAGACCGTGCGTTTACGTCGACTCGACTGCCGCCGATCGAACAAGTGGATCTCACCCCGCGTTATCGCCGCTTCTTTTCCGCAGCACGTTTATCCCCGTTTCTTCGTATTTATTCTTTACGCGACGCGATCTCCGGATTCTCGGCTGGTTCAGCCTCGCGAAATATCTACTTCGTCAGCGTTGCCATCGATGCTTCTCTCTCTCTCAAGGTATAAGGAGTCTTTACGCCGCCTTTGGAGCTCGCTTCGCATTGAAATGCTTTTTCGATACTAATCTACCGGGATGGCGTGTGCAGCCGCTGTCTATGGAGAAAGTCGGCTGCTGGAGGGAAATTCAGGCGACCTTTCAACAGTTTTTAACATCGGTGGATGCATTTGTAAGGAGGAAAAAAATCAGTGACGAGAGACGTTTTCCCACGGCACACGCGGCTTCTACACGGTGTAATCGTCGTCCCCCACTCCCCGAGTTCCGCCGTCTCTATGCCCGTTGTCTGCTCGTTCCGGTCCATTCGAGCAGTCCCTCGTTCTCTTCTCCCTCGCGTTCCAGCTCGGAGTCGCGACGCGACTAGCGTCACACGGTACGCTTAATTACGCTCTCCGGAAATTATATTAATACTCGTTAAAATTCCGGAAATGATTTTCTCACGGCGTAAACGCCCGTCGTTTCTCGCCGGAGTTTATTAAAGAACCCGGCCTTGGAGCGAGTCTCGTAGTCTGAGACCTACAACCGAAACTTGTTAGTTTGTTTTTACACCGTGAAAATCGCCTGGAATTCTGCTTTATTACGCCGTTTCATTGAATCATGGCGACAATTTGTAAACCTGGTTTAGCACCGCTACCAACAGAGCTACTAATCCGCGAGACATGCTCGACCGAAAGAAAAAAAACTTGCTCGATTCGTCTCGACGCGGAAGTGGAAACACACGGCGAAAGGGTAAACATCGTAGCTCCTTCCTTCCTTCCTTCCTTCCTTCCTTCCTTCCTTCGTTCCTTCCTTCCTTCCTTCCCTCCCTCCTTCCCTCCTTCCCTCCTTTCTTCCTTCCACGTACGGGTTATTTACCTCGAATAGGTCTGGCGTAGTTTCTCGTGCGAGCGCGCCACGCGACAAAGCGGAAAATATTTTCACGAATGTTTCCTTTCTCTCAGACACGCGGTCCTTTGAATATCTCGCCTCGCGTGTTTCCCTGTTTGCAGTGATAAAATATCGACCCACTTACCGCGTATCTAAAGACACGTCTTCGTCGTGGACGTTAAACAGTGACCGATAGGGCGGAGAAATTTCTTTTGGATGGAGAAAGTAAAGGACGACAAAATTTCACGCGAGGATGATTATTTCGATATTACGTTTTCCAGATATCACCCGAAATATAGTCTAAACGTATTTTCAACGGTAATTCCCGTCCTGCGTCTGCTTGTCTCTCTCCCTCTCGCGTTGCCGAACCCTGTTAACTTTACAGAATGCTATTCGGCATCTCGAACACGGATCCGGTTCTCCGAGCCAGGGGTGAATGATAGCTCGCATTCACGCGTGCCTTGCCCGTGTTGCGCACGAGGGATGGTTAATCCGATAATCTACCGGTCCATTGCATCAACCTCGTCCTCGGCGAACCTACCATTTTCCTGCCTCTCTCGCTCTTGTTTCCTCGTTTCGTCCCAGGTCAACCTGGCCGGGAATCTCTATAGGAAAGACCCGAAGGATATCGGAACTTTGTGGAAGACAAAGATACTACGATTTCCCGGGGAAACGCGAAAGAAGATGGAAATTAAATGGAAAAAGGTTATCCTCGCGTTGTCTCTTTCGCTGAACCTGACTCGGCAAACCCGGGTTTTTTTTTTACACGCCAATGGATGCTTATAGATCGAACGGGGGATAAGGTACGGGGATGAATCTCGAACGGATCGATCTTCGCAAAGACGATTAAGGGCGACGGTAAACATTTTTGCAGAATATCCACGGGACTCTGTTCGGCGAACGATGCAAAATAAACTGGCCGACGGCCAAGTCGGCGGCCAAGTCGGTAGGACGCGCGATTCTCTCCGTCTTCGTCTTCGTTTTCGCGCGGCCCTCCTCGAAACGCGTATCTACCCCATCGAATTCGAATTCAACGATGGCGCCGAAACGCATCGGGTAAAACGCAAATCGACGGCGACGTTCGAAACGAACAATTTCGTAATTGAAATCGTTCGCACGGTCGAAGACGATTTAGGAAACGGTCCGTTGCATATTCCTGGCCCGATACGGATTGGCAGCGTGATATATCGGACAGATTTCTAGGAGATCGGTACCACGAGCCACGTAAATTTCCGACGGACGTCGGGGATTAGGAGACTGCGGTTCGGTGACTCGTATCTCCGTATTACGTCGCGGTAACCTGGCCAGCGTTACCACGTTGTACGAAACATGCCGCGGGGAAACGTTTTCCCGAGCGATAAGTACAGCTAAACGTCGATGCGCAGATATTTCCCTGCCTTTCCGTCCTTTCGTCGAAATTCCGAGCGGCTGCAAGGCGAAATGGCCAATCCCCTGTTTAATCCCATAATCCGATATTAACGCGGAAACGTTTTCGCGCGACTCGCGGAATTCTCGTAGTACGCGTATCGGTTCGGTAATAACGCGACGGGAGTTTGTTAACTTCGAGCCAGCGGAGTGGCTTCGACGAGAACGGCGCGACGCGGCGCGTCGAGGAGGAAGCTGCGAAAATACCATGGATAGACTCGTAACGCGAGCCCGATTGCGTTGCAGCTTCCAAATTGAGTTTCCTGCGAATTTTCCAGCGGCAAGCGTCTCTATTATCCTACTCGAGCGAAAACTAGGGACGGCACCGAAACGCCTCCGGAGGACGTGGCAATATCGACGCGGGATTTTGCGAGTGCGGCGCACGTTCGAATGCCAGCGATGCCCGGATTAAAAGGATTCGACGAATCACGTGGAACGATTCGCGCAGAGTGTAGCCTGTTTCCAGGTTTCGTCGAGGCTCGACAAATTCCGCGGAACACGGACGATTCTTTCTACACTCGATTACGGAAATTTCAAGTTCCGACGAAAGGAAGAAGAACCTAGAACGGCCCGATGGCATACCTTCCCAAAGCGAAGCCAAATATTCGTAACGGGAACTTTACGTGATTCCCGGTAATCCGAACCGCGCGCGTTTCCTGCGGTTTCTGCAACACGAACGCTAGCAACGTCGAACGCCGGATGCTGGAGGAACAGCAAGAGGGACGGGAAGGGGAAAGGGAAAGGGAAAGGGAAAGGGAAAGGGAAAAGGAAAAGGAAAAGGAAAAGGAAAAGGGTGTTCGTACGGGATATTGTCATCGGGGTTTCCCGACAACCATTATTTGGTTACCATCGATCGGTCGAGAAGTCCGCATAGGCCGGCTAGAGGATAGAAACTAAAATTCGTAGTCGTAAAAGATTGGAAAATTGTCCGCGCTTTCAAGGTTTTCTCGTGGAACGGGAGTCATAAAGTTGACCGGCTTTTTAGCATCTCGATAGCGAAGCCGTGCTGCCGATGGAACTACGTCGTTTACATTGCCTTACGTCTGGAGAATCTTCTTAGCACGCTTCGTCTCTTTGTGTTCGAAACCGCTCGACGAGAATCCGCTTTGAATCGCAGCGTTACAAGAATAACCTATAGAACCTTCTCGTCTCGCGGAACGTGTCGTTCGCGTTTTACACGAGAAGCTTACGGCTCGCGATTAAAAGTTCGAAGGGTCGCCTCTCGCCGGCGAAGCAGAAATTGTCGCGCGTTCCAGGTAACGACCGAGTTACAATGTTTTATAACGACGGGCCGCGTGTAACAGGGTTGTAAAATTCGATGCGACGATGCACGCAGAAAAGCAACGTAATCCGCGTACTTTCGCGTTAACTAAAACCTTTGAGTAACAGTTTCACCGGCGACTTTTTAAATCCATCGTATATCGTTTTCCCATGGATGGGAAATATTGACAGTAATTATACGGGCCGAGGTTACACCGGCTAGATTTTCCCGCTGAATTTTCCGAGGAATTTCTCGTTTACTAATTTCCCCGTTCCTTCCGTTACGGGGTAACGGAAGCCGACGGGTCTGGCCGGGTTCTCGAGGACAAAGCACCCAGGGTATTTTCTGGGTTAGTCGCTCGAGAAAACGGCAGCCCCCGCGTAACGTTACGGTGCCGGTGTTTCGGACGATAAATATATATCTAGATTAAATCCGGCTTTCTGGGAAATCCCAGAAATCGGGGGGCTCACCGATCCCCAGCGACCTGTGTGTATGCGAGGTCAGCGATACTTTACACCTGCCATGCCCCAAGACCTAATTAGATACAAGGGGGCTTACCCCGCCTCCGTGAACGATGCCGAACGATCGTTCCCAGCGGTTCGGATTTTCCACCTCCGAACGTTTTCCGCGGGATAAAACGTTTGTCTACGATTCGATGCTGGTCGGCGGTCGAGTTCCCAGTCGAAAACGAGTCTTCGCTTTATCAGGATCAACGCGATTCTCCCAGGAGTGGATCGGTCGCCGAGAGAACCGTGGCCTAGATTTTCCCGTGTCTTGGAACCACCCTTTTTCCTCTCACTTCTCGATTCAACCGTCTCGATCCAACGCGGCGCGATCGCGTTCTTCGATTTTCATTTCGAAATCGGTTACTTGAAATTTCTCTTCGTAGCCGGTTCAGGGAAGCGGTAGCGCGCTCTTCGGGATTCTCCGAGAATGTTTTTTCAATGACCGCTGGGATCCAAACGGTGGATAAAGTCGGAAGTGGCTTCGAGTCGATCTCGAAAGTCGCTAGCGATGGGGCAAAGATGCGTCGAATCGCTGGAAATCGTGACTTCGAATTAAGTAAAACGCGAATACCTTAAGGTCTGCCGCGCTCGGAATTTCCCAGCGGAACGACCGTGGGAACGATTCGATGGATCGAAGAGTTGCCAGCGAGAGAATCGAATGCCCATCGCTAGCCTCGGCCCTGATTCCGATCGATCCCTTTGACATCCACCTCCGCTCCCTAAACCAGAGTATTTCTTTCCATCCAGTTTCCCCTCGACTTTCCCATTTGCGAACCTAAGAAATTACTTTTCCGCCGAAATTCATTTAGATTCTCCGCTAGATCGCTATCCCACGGCTCCGATGGGTCCCCGTAAATTTCTATCGGCGGGTAATCCGCGAACGGAGAATGCGCGAGTTCGATCTCGTTCGCGTCGTCGCGCGATGCTGTGGCATATCGAAATAAACGTCCGGTAAACGATGTGTTTTCACGATCGACTACCGCGGTGGATTCTCGACCGAGTCGTCGTCGTTTGTGCGGTTGGCTCGTCCTTTAGGTGGCGACGTGGACGCGCATCTGCCGCGGAAACCGTTCTATTCGGGCTCGCGGGTATCTCGCGACGTCCCTTTGTATTCGTTTAAACATCGTATAATTAATGCAATAACCCATTAGCAGAGGAGGAAGAAGAAGTCGTGAAAGCATTCATAACCCGACCTCGATTCTCATTCTCGAAAGTAACTTTTCCGTCGAGTATCCGCGTCCTTCGTTAATCGTCGAAAAAGCACGTAGCGGCGCGCAATTAAGCGTCGCGCCGACGACGGCAACGACAACGACGGCTCGTTAGCAGTTGAAATTCGCACTTTAGGCGGTTCGCCTGGTCGGGCTGAATCGCTTATTAAAGTGTTATCGTTCGAGACGTAAGGCGTCATCGACGTTCGACGTCTCGGCGTTCACCGCAAGAGAACTCGAATCCTGTCGTTTCGAGTCAAGTTTGATCGTCGAGTGGAGAGCCGAAAACCCGGAACGGGTTGAGAACGGAAGAACAGGAGTAGCGAACGTTAGGACAGGCGGAGCAGCGGTCGAGAAGCGAGAGAGACAGGCCGCGTGGCTGAGAGAGAAAGCGAGAAAGACAGAGAGAGAGAGAGGGAGAGAGTTCTGCAAAGGGTGGCGGGGGTGGGTCGAAGGGCTGGGCTGGAGTGCGGTGAAGGGGTTTAAACAAAGGAGGGTCGTTAGAAACAAGTGGCGCCGATTAAAAACGCCGACGCCACTCGCCGCGATGCATCGACAAACATGCGACACCGTTTTTCTCTTGAACCTGCTTTTTATTTCTCGCAACATCCGGCCTTTATCTTTTCTTTTCTTTTTCTACTTGCGTTTCCCTTCTTTTCTCCTTTCTTCCCCAAGAACACGTGTCTGCCAAATAGCGGCCGAGATACCGCGACCGCGAGTCCTGTCGATCAAAGACGAATGCGATTTCCTATTGATTCGTGCAGACTCGTCTTCACACGTAAAGTCTTTATGTAAAATCTATGCGGGACAAAGGGCTGAAAGTATCCCAAGGGTCGGACGTGTGGCGGACAAATCCGAGTGATGATAGCTCTCGATTACGTTCGATATCGCTGCGGCATTATCGGCGGAGGAACTCGTTGAAATTACAAACGCATCGATTGCAGCCGCGATAGATAAAACGGGAAATTCTCGGCATCTTCGAGATTTTTCCGGGCTTGCGAGTGTCGAGCGGTGATTTACGCGGTTCACGGTGCAACGTGGGTATGCGATACCTATATAAATTCCAGCCGCTGCCCGTACATTCGTCTCTGGGGGGCGTTCGACGTGGCGATAAAAGGATCCGCGTGCAATCCTGCGGCGAACACGAAAATGCATATTTACGAGGCACGTTTTTAATCGGAATCCTCGGCACCCGCGTCTTTCGCGAGCCTCTCGTGGAGATCGCAACAAGTATCGCCGTATGGATGTCGAATCGATTTGCAGGTCGAACGATGAAAATGCGAACGCAACGTTTCGAGAAAAGTGGAGTAACGTACGATATCCGATAAGTTACTCCCAATTGGAAAATTGAGCGCGCTGGTCGGTGGAAAATGTTTTGCCGGCCGAGAGAAGGAGGTGAAAGGTTCTTCCCAGGATCCCTCTCGCGACGACGACCGTACGCTCGGCGCGGCGGTGTAAGCGCATTCCGTTAAGCTCGTTCGCTGCTCGATCTGTCTCGAAGGAATACGCGAAGGAACATGCGAACGAACATGCGAACGAACGCGCCAACGAGGTTGAAGGACGAAGGACGAAGGACGAAGGACCTGTAACGTGGAAATGCCGCGAGAACCCGTTGTCCCGAAGTTTCGAGCCGCGCGCAATTTCGTCACCTGGATGTTTCGACGCTCACGATAATCGCGAACAAACTCCAGGTGATTCGAGGCTGCCCCTGTCAGACGCGAGGTTGCTCCGACACGCCGCGACGTGGGAAACGTCACCGTGCATCCGAAAGTCATGGACGTTGACGAGTGGAAAGAGAACGCGTAAGAAAAACCTGGGTGTTTCGCGGAAAGTTCGCGGTTCACGATCCAGGTCCTGGCGTGGTCCTGCGACCTACATCAACGAAAGCGAGGATACATTATTACTGGCATCGGAAAGCAAAGCTCTGATGGTGCGACGGCCGGAGGGTGTTTCAGGGTCGGTTGCCATGGCAATGCGCTGGGACACGGGGTGCAGCCTGGAATATCCACCCTCGCCTCTTTTCCGCGATTCTACCATCCCGCTCCCTCTCGCTCTCCCCCGCTCTACCCCGTTCACCCCTCTCTCTCCCCGTCCCCTCTCCTCTCGCCCACCCTGTCTCTCTCTTTCACCTACCCCCAGCAGTTCCACTCTCCATCTCCCTGCTTTCTCTCTCCCCCGAGCGCCCTCGCTCCCGTTATCCTGGCTCCTTTCCTCCATCCTCGTTTCTTCGTTTCTCCAAAGCATCGCTGCTGCCTCTCCGTTGGCCGTACTAAGAGATATTCTCGCGTGTCTCGTTCTAGGAACGCGTCTTTACCGTGCCAAGAGCGCGGGAGATGGCACGAGAGAATGGCACGATCTAATCGCGGCACACGACGGATCGCGTTTTATTTCGTCACGGCGGATTCGAGGCTGGAGCGCGCATTGTTACGTCGGTCGACGGTATAACGATCGATAATGCGTAAGCGACGTGTGCTCACGCCGGAGAGAAAAAGCTGTCGGTCACGGCGAAGGTACCGCATCGACGGATACCGAATAGCTGGACAACCGAGGAACTAGGATTCGCTGACGATGAGTCGCGTCGCTGCGTTTCCGTTACGCGTGCCGGAAGAGGACGAGGATCGCATCGAACGTTCAGCGTTTTCCTCCTCCTCCTCCTCCTCCTCCTCCACCTCCTCCTCCTCCTCCTCCACCTCCTCCTCGATACCGGTAGATATCGGTTCGAATCGAGACGTTGGTCGGTATAATTGCGCGGGTTGGCCCGGCTCTTGGAAGCTCGGTTTAATTTCCACTAGTTCGATGCCTGTTTTTCAAACTTCCCGACTTCGTTTTCCATCGACAAACGAGTTGGCTTCTTCATCGGGAGTTTTCCGCTAGCCTTTCCTCTTTTATCCGCCATCGGAGCTTCTCGGCTTCCGTTCTCGCTCGGGAACAAACCAGCCGTCGATTCGAGCGGTCGCATCGATCTCGATGCCAGACTCCCGCTTCCTCTTCCCTTCTTTTATTCTCTTTTCCATCTATCGGCAGAGCTATCGTTTCACCGCATTTTCCGCGATCGTGGACGAGTACGTCGCAAGGCTGCCTTTACACCGTCGGAACACGCCGAGTTATCGGCCGAGGCCCTAATTTTTACGGTGACGTTCGAGGATTTAGCTCCACGCATCGATAGGAAGTTGCAGGTCGGCGGGAAAAATGATGGACGAGACGGACGCGTGACCCGAGTTAATTTCGTCGACGCGAAGCAAGCTTAAAAAGACAGGACGGACCGTACTTCGTCGTCCGGTCCACGTAACGAGAGGATCACGCTCGACCCGGCGGAACTCCTCGCGCTTGTTAAAAACTAATTACTTTCGTGCGACGACCAGCTCGTGATCCGACAAAGGGAAAACCTTCGGACCGCTTTTCGACCGTTTCGAAAACTTCACGCTCCTCGCCTTCGAAACCCCTTTCTAATAATTACGATTTACCAGGGACCGTCTTTGTTCCGTTGCCCGTCCGACCGTCAAAGAAACGGGGAAACGTACGAGTCGCGTCCGGCCAGCAAAAGGAACAATCCGAATATGGAAATCCTCCCGTAAAAATGATGGGTGCGCCATTACGCTCGTAAATTTCGCTGAAACTAGCGCACTAGCGGAATTATGCCGACATCTTCTCGATATCCTTTCTCTTTCCCGGCTGGCAGCTGAATCTGCCCCACGCCGAGATTTCCTTGCGAATGTTTCTTACGATATCTCGTGAAAAATAGCGGACAACAAGCTCGTCGACCGTAAATACCAAGTTAGCCGGAACGATCGGTAGAATCTGGCGCCCGCGGTCGATGAACGATCCTCTCCGTTTTCGTTCGTCACCGCGATTTCAAGTGTTTCCACATTTTGGAGATCGTATCGTTCGCGTCTCGAAGAATCGCGTTTCGCGACGGACGACGGGCGTCGGTGGTGATTAACGATCGTTCAGTTTCGAGAGACGACAGAACGCGGCGACGGCTGTTTCGAGCCAACGGGAGTCGCAGCTCCGTTCCGGCGAAAAGCTACGTTCCGATCCTAGCCGCGTTGATTAATCGTCCCCGAGGACCGGCGATGATCAATGTACGCGAATACCGTCGTCGGCTTTTAAGGCTGCGGTTAAACCGAACCGGTATTTGCGCGGATACGAGCGGGGGTGGTAGCACGTTTTGCGAATCGACTTGACAAACTTTCAATTGTCCCGATCAAGTTTCTGCGGGAGCATTTTTACTTCTAGCTGGGCGAAACACCGCCAAAGATGCGGTCGATAAGATTTAGTTGACGCTATTAACTATATCTGTACGCCACGAATTGTCAGCCCTCCGAGTGTTCCTCGTCGATTCGAACGTTCGCAAGGAGAAAGAGTAGAATGACCATGTAATAATCTATAGTGCGTGGTTACGAGGGCCGTGGAAAGAGAAAACGGTGGTTCGGGTTTCGCGGCGCGACGATATTCTTCCTTCGGTCGTTTTTCTCTCGTTTCTTCCGCCCGCGGCACTTTCCTTTCGGGGTCGGTCCGTGCGGTCCGGGAAAAGGGAAAAGGGAAAAGGGAAAAGCCCGTGGAGGAAGCCGGAACCCTTTCAACCAGATATCTTTAATCGCGCCGACATAAAGACCGTCTCCGTCGGTGAAAGTCAGCCGGGGTCGGGGCCCCGGACTCGTAGTAGCGCCTGGTCCATTCAACGTTCAGAGACAATGCCGCCCTTTTTATCGGAAAGACCAACACCGACGGGGAAATGTTTTTTTCCCGCTTTTTCCGTCTATCTTTCTGTTTTTCAATGCCCTTCCAGACGACGCGCACGTTACTTCGAACGGAAATAACTCGACAAACGTGAAACGGGGACAAAAAAACGGCCAGGAAAAAATACCGTCGGATAGGCCCGTCAGCTTTATCCTTCTATTTGCGAAACAGAGGACGCGATCAAGGGCAACGGGTTCTCGCTCGAAGAGCGAGTCGCGGACGCGCCGGGTCGAGGCGAGAATCCGTTGCCGAAAAGTGAAGTCGGAAGGACGAGCTCTGTGTTTCAGGCTCCTCAAAATGCAGATAACGGAATCAGCCGGGGAAATGATCCTCATCCATATTCAAAGGATCTACCGGGGAAGAACTAGCATCCGCGGTGGATTACGGGTCGCAGTCACAGGCTGGTATTATCGGTCGTCTCGCGATCCGTGTCCACGGCTGTTTTTCCTTTTACGAATGTAATTCCACCCACCCGGCACTCGATCGGCCTCTTTCTTCTACGAGCTTGACTCGACTTTTTCGACAGCCGAGCTTCTCCGTGAGCTTCTCCGTGAGCTTCTCCGTGAGCTTCTCCGTGAGCTTCTCTGGCTGCGGCAGAGGCGACGATAAAAGGTCGCGGAACGGCCTCGAGGATTTATTTACAGCTACGCACACGCCGGAACTAACATCGTTTGCGATATCGTCGACAAAGGACGATCGATCGCACGCTTAAACTTTCTAGCCACGATTGGGTTTGACGTAGCAACGTATCATAGAAACGAAACGTACGACTTCGAGCAATACCGGATACCGTTTATGTCTATTTCTTCGTCAGGGAACAATTTTCAAAAGGTATCGCAGCCGATTCATCGGATACGCGTAAAACAGGGTGAAACTACTGAAAAACGTATCGCCGAGAGAAGGCGGCGGTCGAGAATAAAGAAGAGAAGGCGCACGCGACGACGTAAGCGTATTTTTACGAGAGCCGACGTAATATTTTATAGCCGATCGTCGAGCAGAGTATCCCCTCATAAAAATTCGCTAGATACTCTTTCCTAGCCGAGCCGCTGGTCGACCGATTCTCCTCTCTTTACAAACGAAGACTTGGATCAGGGACGGATGGGACGAGGTGGCTCTGCGAGGTGTTTAAAATCCGAGACGGCTCGAATTTGCAGTTCTTTCTATCCGTAATTTTTTAACGATAAAACGCGACATCGAGTGGGAGACCAAACGGCATGCCTTCGGGAAACTCGAAGCGTAAGAAGATGGGGAGGGTAATAAATGACCGCGATGAATAATAACTCGGTTATTGAAAGAAAATTCCGGGTGATACGAAAGAGTTTTGAAACTCGAGGCATTAGCCCAGTTCCATGAGCGGGCATGGATAAGGCACCCTGTCCCTCTTCCTACCGCTCCGTCTACCCTCCGGTGCCCTGCCACAGCCACAGCCACTGCCACCCCCGCCGTCCCTCGCCGTCCCTCGCCGTCCCCTGCCAAAGAAGCCACGTCCGCATAATGGCTATTCAGATAGCGAATCGATTTATTTCCCCGGAGGCTTTCGGAAACTTCCACCCACCCGCTGAACTTCGAATGGCTTGCCCTGTTCTGCTCCTCTTCCGTTCTCGAGTTCCGGAAACTGGCGAAACGTTCGTCCGATTTTATGTACGGTTGAAACTTTTTAAACGCGATGGTGTGACTAGATTGATTCTTTCGCGGTGAACGTAGGTCGTGGACCGGCACGTTTCGAGACACCTATTTTACGATGGATTTTCGAGCGACGAAATGTGGGAGCGTGGAACCAGAACCCTCGGAAACGGTGAATCGTCGAACACGGAGGCATCGGTCTTGCTGTCCAACTCCTTAAGAACGGTTCCGGGGGACTCGTTTGAACGTCTGGATGGACGAGATAGTCGTTTGCCGCTGACAGCACGGCAACAACCTCAAAGGACTTGGGTGGACCGGCCCTGGGCGGTCTTGCATTCGATACCATATGAAATTTGCCGAGTTATCGACTGGAAGGCAACCATAAAGGAATCGCCCGGCGGCGTTTCTCGGTGTAGCGTAAAATCTCTCGCGAAAATGTATCTCGTCCCAAGTCGGAAGAGAAACGTCCAGAGCGGGCCGCGGCTCCGTCGAGAGGGATCTCGACCCTTGATTCGTATCTGAAAGCCAGTCTCTGGCTTTTAAGCGACGCTTAGTCGCAGTCTTTGCGCGCTCTTTGAAAACGGAGGGAAAAAATGATTACGATACACGCATTTCTATCCTCGAGCAACCGCTATGTATCGCAGAATCGCTCGACAGCTTGGGAAAAGGTTGCCTCTCCGGTTCCATGGCGTTTCCTAAGAGAACCGAGAAGCCGTGGAGTCTCGTTTGCCCGCTCGAAATTTCTCGCACGGCCGTAACGATGCAGTCTCCGGTACGGAACGAAACGGAACGCGAACGCCGACTGCGAACGAATTAAAACGTGGACTCACCTTGTTCGGGTATCCGTTGTATCGGAGCAGTTTCTTGCAGCACTTGCCGCGGTTCTCGTAGTAGAACATCTGGACCATCTCCTTGCGGTCCGTCGCGGCGCTGACGGTGAAAGGCGCCTCGACGCCGGGGGCCCGCGAGCAGCCCGGCTGCTGCTCCAGCTCCCGCCGGCCCAAGGGCACGCACGGGCACCACCCCGAGACCATCACACCAACCCACCGAAACCTATCTCACACCCTATCGATCAGGACTCGCATCCTGTCCGCTTACGTTTATGCTTGTGCTTGCGCTTATACCAGCCGATGCTCGGAGAACCTGTTTCGCCTCGGATCTACGCCCTTTGCTGTCTTTCGATGTGGAACCGGGGATATTTCGCTTGGCCGTGGAGAAGCTAGAGCCGATGGTCCAGGCCGCCAGGACGCGTCCGTTTAGACAACATCTGAAAAAAGACAGAAGATCCCCGTGTACGTGTCTCTAGGTGTTCCTATCGCGCGTCTTTCCGTCGGACGTACCGCGGATAAATAGCGCGGTGCGGCTCAATTAAACCGGAATTCCTCTGGGCAGCCAATGATCGATTCAACGGACAAAGGAGCCTGTCGAAATGGAAACGAACGGAAAGGAATATAGCAGATAAATCTCGGTCCGTCCGAAAGGGCAACGATCGATACCGAGTCGATGAATTCGTAATAGAACAATCCACAGACCGATTTTTTCAAGCTTTGACGATTCTCTCCCCTTAAACGGAACACCTCCCGGACGGAGATGAGAAAAACAACGCGAATATTTGCAATTCATGAGAAGCGTCGACGACAAACGTCGTCGGCGGACCGGCGTTGTTCGCAGGATACGCGACCTAGTTCAAGAACGGCGTCGCGAGTGCTTTATTTTTTTCGACCGCCTGTTTTTCCTGGAAAATTGACGGCACGGTACGCGCGACGCATACACTTCGACGGTGTCTTCGATTCATTATTTCCCCCCCATAACCCGTTGTTTGGGATCGGTTGCTAAACGATATTCCCATTGGATTCCACTAGATTCCCCGATGGACAAAGTAACAAATGGAATTTCGGGAGCATGAATTTCTTGACGTTAACACCCAACTTCTGTAATTCTGATTCGCGGTGGTTCGAAAATTCTGGATGCGGTACAGCGGTCACGCGATTTTAAAGGATTCACCGTACACGAAACGATATTGACGGGTAGAAAAAAGTTTTTGAAATTCTCGGCGTTGATATCGAGTTGCGGTGGGGATATCGAAGTGCACTTAATCGTGCGAGGCATGACATCGGGTATTGTTTTTTTTTGTGCAGCAGCAGTGGTCACGAGTGGCCGTCGAAAAAATCCAAAGTGAACCGGATTTATCGTGAAATTTCATTTTTGCCTATAAGTATTCGAGCTGGGATATTTACGCGGTACAGGTTACACACGAACGACAAAAAAAACCTATAAATAAATGAAGAATCGTTGACTGTCAACCGTTTGCAAACGAATTTAACGTGAGCTCCGGAAAAAAAGCAGAAATTCGTTTACGGTGAAATTGAAAAATAATTGGAAAACAAAAATTGCGGACAGGCCGCGTACGCGTTATAGGCGATGAAAAATTAATTTTTACCCGTCGGGCGAAACGCGAGCGCGCAGGAACGATAAGTTCACAGCGGATGACGTTTCGTGCTTCGTTTAATAAAGAGGGAAGCGAGGGAAGCGAGGGAAGTGAGGGCAATTCGCGCGTCGATGGTTCAATTGTCCCTTCGGACGCGGAATCACTTTATTGCCTCGAATCTCTTAAAGGTTCCCCTACGCGCGCTTGCTTTTCAAGCTTCTCTCTTTATACCGGGTATCGCCATCGTATTCTCCGACGACTCGATCGTCATCGAAAACTGTGGTTTTGCCCGGTGCACGGCGCTATTCTCTCTCGTTTCGACTGCTCCGATCGTCGCCGATTGTCCGATAGTCCGGTATTCCAGCGGTCTAGCAGTCTAGCAGTCTAGCGGAATAGCGGCGCAGCAGCGTAGCAGTGTAGCACTGTAGCACTGTAGCACTGTAGCAGTCTAGCAGTCCGGCAGAGCAGCAGGGCCAGCCGGATGCGGCTAATGGAAACCGCAGGTTCGACGAACTCTCGGAAAATCGGACGGAAGCCGGCCTGTACGCGTTCGGAATTACCAGAAACCGTAAACAGCCATCGAGCGATGCGGTTTTATTTGCTACTAAAACCAGACTCGTTCCGACGAGACGCATCGATCTATCCCTTGAAGAATCGAGGATGGAAAATGTGAAAGATATCGATTCCAAACTACTTTAACTACATTTTCTTCCGACCAAGGTAAAATGTGATTTCACGGTCGAGAAGATACACCTCGATTATGCTACAATGTCCGAAGAGCGTTAAAAATTGTAGACAACGTATTCGTATAGGAAAACACCGCGGAAAATAATCGATCGCGAACGGTGACGAACCGTACGTGGCGACGCAGATTCGCAATCGTGGGCGCGACTAGCGTCGAAAAGGTAGACAAATGTTATTCGCGCCTATCTCTCTTTAAACTCTTCTGCCCTCGGTCTATCTAGGCGAATGTGTTCGGTGCCGCGAAAAATTTCCATTCTGTCCGCGTGCAGGTGCATGCAGCCCGAATTCCCTTGGCAAACGTCCGCGGACACGTATGTTCGAACGATCTCGGTCCCAGCGCGATTACCAGCAATATTTCAAAAGTTATTTTTCAAAGCTATATTTGAAAATCATGGCGAACTCTCGACCTTCCCAATAAACTTCTATCGGGTTCTATCGGTGTGAAACGAGCCTAACTCTCCTCGGATACCGTACCGAGTCTCTTTATCTTTTCCTCCCTTTCCACGGTTTCTCTTTTTACGCGAACGTAAATTCCGACGGCGCGTAAATAAAGGGGTGCGCTGCCTGGCTCCCCGCTCTTTTCTTTCCTCGCGTCTTTCACCCTGCCGTTCTTCCCCCCGTCCGTCTCGCGGTCCCGACGCGTAGTTAACTTCTCCCGAAGCCGGGGATACGCGCAGGATAGTTGCTCCTACTCGAGCCGGGAGTATTCAACATTTTCCGATCGAATAGCCTCGACGGTGAATACCGGCGGTTCGCGACGTCGGAATCTTTCCTTCGAGAACCCTCCAACGAAATCGAGCGTTTCTCGAATGCCAACGAAAGTACGGTAATCGATCGAGATATTAGAAATCCGTTTCGCGTTGTTCGCTTTTGACGCGGCAACGACGAGTCGATAGGTTTAAATCTCGTTATAACGTAACTTTTCGAAAACTTGTGTCACGTGCTTTGGAATCCGATGTCGGTTTCTTCTAGCGTGCTGGAAATCCCGTCGGAAACGGTAAAGAAAAAGAGAAAGGAGGAATCTAGCCGCGCACGTCTAGATAGTTTCGATCGAATCCGCAGTTCGATAGTCTCCCCACGGAAATCCTGTCGCACTGAATCTTTCCGAAGCTCCTGAGAGAGATAACGGGTTTCCTTTTGGCCCTTATTCCGCCTTTACGGCCAAATAAATAATTCTACTCGGTAGCATTTTTCCGAACGGGAACACCGAGGTACGGCCTTCCTCGCCGACTGTCTGCCGAGGCCGAGGTGCTCTCCGATCCGCTCCTCCTCCAACGGAAACAACCAAAGGTTCGACGGACGGCCAACGAAATTTCCATCCTCGAATATTTAACGAGATACGCGAACCTCGGTGCAGGAGATTAGAAATATGCCTGGAACAACCCCGTATTCTTACGAGCGCCAAATTTCTCACCAAGTTGGCGAGTTCTTTTCTATCCGACATCCCTGGGTACGTGCCTCTACGAAAGGTACACGGCGAACACGAGTACACGCGCGCCACGTCCCGTAAACTCGTTTCGGAACTCGATAACTCAAGCCGTCCAAGTCGACGTCGAAATAAACTTTCCGCCGGAAGTGCCGACAAGTCGCGGAACTTTCGCGGATGCAAATTTCGAAACGATCGACCCTTAACCGGTTATCCAGCTCCTCCCCCTTCTTTCCGCGCCGCGTCTACCCGCGCCGCGATTCAAAAGCCAACTTTTATTTCGCTGTCTGCCTTCCGAATCGATGTTAACGTCCGTTCGACTGGCGCGTTCCGTTTCAGCCCTGTTCGCACGCTAGCGCTTTGAATTTTCTAGGTCGCCTACGTCAAGTAGCTAAACACGTGACACAAGCTTTTACGTGGCCAAAAAAGTCTGGTAAACCGACATCCATTAACCACTCTCTCTCTCTCTGTCTGTCTTCCGACGTAGATATTATTGGTAGGAGAATAAAGTCCCAAACGTCGCACGTTCTTGCGAATATTACGCGACGCGAGATGCCATTCCGGCGTTGCGTCGTTAAACTATCGGTTCGACGGGGCCAATTTAGACTAAGTTCCGATAGAATACCCGCGTTCGGATACAGCCCGTGTGCCGAGAACGAAAAGTCGCGTATTCAAACGAGGGACATATTTTCACGCTGCAGGGCCCGGGCGGTCGGTGATGGCCTTAATAGCATTTTTCTGTCGGCGTAGAAGGCGCAAAAACGTTTAGTCGAACGGAACGTAACGCGTTACGTACCGACCTCCGCAACGACGCCAGAGGTCGGGAAAAAAACCAACCCGCTCCTTTTTTTTCTCTATCGCCCGGAAAATTCCCCTTGTAACGAAAAACCCGCGGACAAACTGAGAGCGAAACGAGTAAAATATATCGAGTGGCGAGTTTCCCGACGCGAAACGGTGCCGCGCTTTTTGTGACGTAATTGCGACTGAACACCGATTAAAATCACAGCCCGACAATGAGACTTTTAATGAGCTCCTTAGAATCGGCGAACGCGTGGAAACGAGGCGATTCGAGTAAGGGCCACGTACCGGTGGAACATCGAAAGGAATTGGCAAAATGGTGTTTTCGTTGCGCGCGGAAATTTCTTCGTCGATTCGACCTTTCGAGGCGTTGAAATTGTTGCAGCGGTGGTCGCGAAGGCCAGCTTTTTATCGATGAATACGTATTACGCATATATTACGTTCTCGTGGGGTAACAAACGTTGCTATTATCCGGCGCGAGATCGATGAGGAAAAGGGTCGGTTGAACAGCGTGATTAAACTTTATCGGGTTAACGCGACTCCAAGTACCGTCGACGCTCGCCGAGATCCTATACGTTTTATACTCTCTACGCTGTTATACGCTCTCGATTATAATCTCTCGTTGGTTACGACTTTGTCGTAACGATTGCTAGGCGATATCTGCACGGAAGATGTTTCGCGCAATTAAGCCGACTGCGGCAACAGCTGCTGCAACGATCCCGGCACGGATGCGAGCCGCACAAATCTCTGCGATACGTTCCTCGAACGTACGTAGACACCGCTAACATATCTACGTCCTTGCCTCCGTACGTTCGAGAAACGATAACAACGTTCCGTCTTGCTACCTGGCAGTACATTCGGATTCGATGATTCTATCCGACTGGAATCGTTTAAATCGAGTTTAACGCGCGACGCTGCGCTCGTGCGACAGCTGTTACGAGCCGCGGGATTTGTTTGCCGCGATCGGCGAGCCAGCCGGTATTAGAGAAAAATACGAACGTGTGTCGCTGAACGTACCTTCATCCGGAGTATTCTCCGGGCACCATCCCGAAGCGCAAACGTGGAAGAGTCCTGGCCGCACACGACTCGTCCGCTGTACGATTGCGAACCGACACAGCACGATTTTTCAAAGTTGCCAGAAGCGTCGGGGACGGCGGGCAAACGCGAACTGCCAGCTCGTCGGCTCGCGCACGAGTGCACGACGGCCGGCGCCTCCTTCGTCTCCACTTCTCGACGGCGCAGCGACTGAAGGCCCGACGCTCGACGCCCGACGCCCGGCGCCGACTACTACCCTCTCCCCACCAGCAACCCTCCCACACCAGACCTAACCGGACGAGAGAAGGGTGATGGGTACAGGTACATACACGCAAGACGCACTTTTTCGCTCCTTCGAGGGGAGCGGGTTCTACGTCGGACAAAGGTATGCGCTACGTTGGAAAGGTTTTAATTAATTTTTCGCAAATTTAAATTATACGTCGCCGCTGCGAAACCGTTCGCGTTAAACGGCTGAAACAACGTCGCGGAATCTTGGTTTATGTTTTGAAAGTCGAACGGACGGAAATCCGCAAAGGTCGAACGTGTAGATTCCAATTCGAACGGATACTTCTAACCTCCGTAATTTCATTAGGCAAACTATCTATTCGCGTGCTCGGTACGGGCAGCGCGTCGACGGGTCGAGCGTTAGCCTGTCGTTGCAAGTACTATCGCCGGATGCGTCGCGACGCGTTATGACAAGCTGTGCCAGCGTAGACGCCGCTCGTGGTCCATGTGCGTCCGCGCACGCGCCCCCATAAATCTCCGTAATTTCCATCTACGATGTCTGCCTCTATGGCCGTGCTTATTTCTTCGCTGTCGTTTCCTTTATTTTCATTCTTTTCGGATTCCTCTCCGCAAAGCTCCCAAGATTGCTCGTGACTCGTCGCGATTCGTGTTGCCGCGTTTTTAACCAGTTAAGCGTGCCGATCTCTGTGCAAAGCGCGCAACACTGTGTGTTGCGATAATCAAGCGATCACAGGTATAGTCGTCAAATACAGAATAAGTGTCATTTTTGGCGATTTTCGTTTTTCTCTCCTCATTTTCGTAATTTTTGAGATATCGGTCTGATTCTTTCACTGTGTTATTCGGCTTCGGATTCCGCGTCCAAAACATCCTCGATCAGGTTAATTGCTCAAAAATTACGCAAATGGCGAACAAATTACGAAAATCGCCAAAGATCGTCAATTTCTAACAGTATTTTTATTGCCATTTGCTCAATTTTTGAGATAGCCGTCTGAAACTGATACCATTGATTTAGTTAGGAAATTCTACGTCAGAACAATGTATAATAGTTGTACTTTTCGAAAATTTTATTTTTCGCAAAAATCTGAAGGGGGTAGGTCAGGATTTTTTGCGATTTTCGTAATTCACTCGTCATTTCCACAATTTTTGAGATATCTATCTGATTCTTTCTGCATCTTATTCGGCTTCGGATTCCACGTCCAGAATGCCCTGGATCGTTTTAATAGCTCAAAAATTACGGAAATGGCGAGGGATTTACGAAAATCGCAAAAAATCCTGACCTACCCCCTTCAGATTTTTGCGAAAAATAAAATTTTCGAAAAGTACAACTATTATACATTGTTCTGGCGTAGAATTTCCTAACTAAAACAGTGGTACAAGTTTCAGACCGCTATCTCAAAAATTGACCGAATGCCGACCAAAAAACTGCTTGAATTTGACGATTTTTCGCGATTTTCGTAATTCGCTGGCCGTTTCCGCAATTTTTGAGATATCAAAATGATGCGGGACGTTTTGGAAGCGGACTCCGATGCCGAATAAGACAGCGAAAGAATCAGATCGATATCTAAAGATTTACGGAAATGACGAAAGAATTACGAAAATCGCGAAAAATGGTCAAATTTAAGCAGTTTTTCGTTCGACATTCGCTCAATTTTTGAGATAGCGGTCTGAAACTTGTACCACTGTTTTAGTTAGGAAATTCTACGCCAGAACAATGTATAATAGTTGTACTTTTCGAAAATTTTATTTTTCGCAAAAATCTGAAGGGGGTAGGTCAGGATTTTTTGCGATTTTCGTAATTCCCTCGTCATTTCCACAATTTTTTAGATATCTATCTGATTCTTTCTGCATCTTATTCGGCTTCGGATTCCGCGTCCAGAACGCCCCGGATCGTTTTAATAGCTCAAAAATTACGGAAATGGCGAGGGATTTACGAAAATCGCAAAAAATCCTGACCTACCCCCTTCAGATTTTTGCGAAAAATAAAATTTTCGAAAAGTACAACTATTATACATTGTTCTGGCGTAGAATTTCCTAACTAAAACAGTGGTACAAGTTTCAGACCGCTATCTCAAAAATTGACCGAATGCCGACCAAAAAACTGCTTGAATTTGACGATTTTTCGCGATTTTCGTAATTCGCTGGCCGTTTCCGCAATTTTTGAGATATCAAAATGATGCGGGACGTTTTGGAAGCGGACTCCGATGCCGAATAAGACAGCGAAAGAATCAGATCGATATCTAAAGATTTACGGAAATGACGAAAGAATTACGAAAATCGCGAAAAATGGTCAAATTTAAGCAGTTTTTCGTTCGACATTCACTCAATTTTTGAGATAGCGGTCTGAAACTTGTACCACTGTTTTAGTTAGGAAATTCTACGCCAGAACAATGTATAATAGTTGTACTTTTCGAAAATTTTATTTTTCGCAAAAATCTGAAGGGGGTAGGTCAGGATTTTTTGCGATTTTCGTAATTCCCTCGTCATTTCCACAATTTTTTAGATATCTATCTGATTCTTTCTGCATCTTATTCGGCTTCGGATTCCGCGTCCAGAACGCCCTGGATCGTTTTAATAGCTCAAAAATTACGGAAATGGCGAGGGATTTACGAAAATCGCAAAAAATCCTGACCTACCCCCTTCAGATTTTTGCGAAAAATTAAATTTTCGAAAAGTACAACTATTATACATTGTTCTGGCGTAGAATTTCCTAACTAAAACAGTGGTACAAGTTTCAGGCCGCTATCTTTAAAATTGAGCGAATGCTGACCAAAAAACTGTTGGAAATTGACGATTTTTCGCGATTTTTCGCGATTTTCGTTTTTCCCTCGTCATTTTCGTAATTTTTGAGATAATGATCTGATTCTTTCACTGTTTTATTCGGCTTCGGATTCCACGTCCAAAACGTCCAGGGTCATTTTAATCAAATCTGGCATTTGCATTTCTGCGTGGTATCAATTCTATCGCGAGAACGTACGCGATCGGGGCGAGGGTTAATTTTCATGAAAAAGTCGTTTTCCTGTATTAGCGCGGCCAATGGCTCCTCGGCATCTCAACATTTCCGAATCACTGCTTTACCATGAAAACAAGCGTGGAAATCGCGAGGATTCGGCCATTCTCGCGAGTTTTTCTTTTGCGCTCGAAATAATCGATGTAGTTTTCATCGGAGCAACGGTGGAATATTTCATTCCCGCGAAACGATATCACGAGCAAAAACGACAGGTAACTTCTCGCGCAGCCCCAGTCGTATATTAATAAGGGCTGCACGGACAGAGAAAAACGTTATCTTCCTTTTCTCCGAGCGTGTTCTCTCTTTTTCTCTGTTTTCCCGTCGGTTCGTCTCATTTTTCTTCCTCGCGGCCTCTTTTTCTTCGTTTTCGTTCGTTTGGCGCGCGCGGGTATGCGGTGCCGCGTGTATCTCCGAGTTTGCCACTCACTCTCTCTCTCGTTCTCGCCCTCTCGCTTTGCCTGCACTCGTACCCGTTCGTTTTCCTCGTTTTCTCCGAGGAAAAACGACGTCGGACCCGAGTACTCGGGGATTACGAGCACCGCCAAGAAGTCCTTTCTTTGATACCTATCTGTCATTCGTTTCTCAGCGTTATTTTTTTCTCCCCTCTACTTTTTTCTTTCGCGTTCGCCGCTACTTTATCAGCCTTATTTTTCACCGACGTTGCGTACGCGAAACTAGTAACGACGAAAATAGATTCGAGTCGCGCGGAAAGTCTGACGAACAGGCTCGTTCGCGCGCGACCGACCTTCTCACCGGTGGTCGCGACTTATAAAAACGATCTGTCGTACAGATTGCTGCTTCCATGCACGGAGAAATTTAAGCTCACGCGCAATCTACGCGCAAGGGAATACGGATATTATTGAAAGAGCTGGTAAATCGCGACTTCGAGTGGAGACAATTTTTCGCCGAGATACGTATTTTTCGCGTAGGTGATATTTCTCGTTAAAACGGCATCGGGTCAGCCAACCGATCGATGGGACGGTTCTTCTAATCAGGAAGCTAATTAGAGCGATTAATACGGTGAGCTTCGAAGAAGAATGGGTTGAGTTTCCGTGGAGAAAATTTAGAGATCCTTCCTGGGACGGCCATTAAGGGACTACCTTTCCCGGATCCGATGGCTTCCACGATTTCACCGCTGAAACGCTCGATTCCCTCGAT
Organism: Mimumesa dahlbomi; assembly: GCA_917499265.3. NCBI lineage: Eukaryota > Metazoa > Arthropoda > Insecta > Hymenoptera > Crabronidae > Mimumesa > Mimumesa dahlbomi. The sequence continues at coordinate 12,166,422 of OU824125.1, read as the reverse complement.
TAAGGGATGCCTTTATTATACGACCTCCCGGAAACGCCTCCTCCGCGTCGCAGGACATTTCTTTTATCCCCGTGCAATCGGATTCTCTCGCGTCGGTCGATCGCTACTGATTTACGGAGATATTCGGAGAATAGCAGATTTGGCGATACCATGCCGGAAGCGGGTAATAACGACCGGATAAATTTCCGCGATGTTATTTAAGGTCGAATACGCTATATCGGCTGGGTTCGCAGCGGAGCGAGATAATTAAGACTACGTTAGACCGGCGCATTCCTATGCAAACGACGGCAACGCGTGCGACACGCACGTTTAGTGTCCTGGGATACCTAAAGATAGAAACGTGAGACCGAGGAGAATAATTTCGCTGCTTCCCGTGCTACCAAAACTAAGCGTCAAAAGCGTTAAGCTGGAAAATTCTCGTGCCGGAGATATGACTAGAATAGCATCTCTATAACCCGCCGTAAAAAGAACGTAGAATGCGATCGTATTTCGAACTTTCTCACTGCGGTGTCGCAAATATATGTATGTTTTCATCGTGGGTAACCGAGCTCTGTCTCACGGTTGGTACACGCCATTTTCATCGCGTTTCATAATTCAGCGTTGGCTATCGTTTAACGCGACCGTAGACTTGGACGATCGCGGCGATAGCTCGTAAATACACGTCGCATCGGAGAAACAACGGTGTCTGTCGAAAATATTTCTCTTTCTCGAGAGACAGAGAGAGAGAGAGAGAGAGAGAGAGAGAGAGAGAGAGGGAGAGCGAGATCCGGTCGAGGAGGGTGTAAATTCTTAAAGGAAACGGGGCTCGATCGGATGCCGGGTACGCGCTTGGAAAAAATGAGATACTTTGCCAGGAGAGGGACTCTCCTTTTGAAACATTTATTCTTTCGTTGTGGAGCGTGAACGCTCGCGCGAATGGCCCATTGTCGCGCGTTTTTCATCCGAGTACGGTGCAAGGTAGCGTAGATGTCTACCGAGGAAAAATTCTGCGAAAGCTGTTTTTCCCGTCGAGGAAAACGGACGTCGGCGAGAAAACGACTTTTGTCGAAATCAAGGACGACGTGATACAAATTCGATGTTGCTACGAAATGTCTATCGGAGTACAAAGTATTAAGAAATCGTCCTCGTCCTTTCGTGTCTCCCGTTACGCGGCATGAAAACGAGGTGTACGTACCGAGTAAGAAATCAATTATAAAGTTGGCCAGTTTTTTGACTATCTATGCCAGGGGTCGAGCTAGAGACCGCGGTACTGTACTAACTAGACAGGAGGGTATGGCACAGACGGAGTCGGGAGCGTAGACAGGAAGCTGCAGAGTACCGTGGACCAGAGACAGGTTGCCGCTTCGGTAAATTCAACCTCGACTCACCCTTCTTCCACCCCCGTTTTCGCCAGGCCTTCTGGATTCACCTTCAGCCAGCCTGGGTCACCCTCGAACCCTGGACCAATCCCAAAGCTTGCTCCTACGTCGCATTGTCACGCATCGTGCGAATCCTAAGGCTTTGTCTAACTTCCAACGGTACTTACTCCACGACAATTGCGTCGCCGTCCCACCCTGTGTTCCGCGTCACCGTCAATGTCACGACCGACCGTTGTAGGTGAACTGCTCGAGCTTCGAATATCTGGCGCAACGCTCCTGCCCTCGAGTTTCCCGCTAGCGGAATACCTGCGCGCCTCCGTTTCCGCGTCTCTTTGCTACTTTTATTCGTCCTTGAAAATTTCCACCTACCGGCGAGTATTATCGTTTTGCTCATCGACCATCTCCGTCCACTAACGATACCGCAGGATGTCGAACCGCACGCACACCGGGACGTGCTCGAGATCGCTGACATCCGGAAGCGCTGACGCGAATGTCCGACAGCGGCACGACCTACAGGTCTTCCGGTGCTCGATACGGGCTCCAGCCAGAGAGAGAGAGAGGGAGAGAGAGAGAGAGAGAGTAGCCCAGGCAGGCAGGCAGGCAGCCAGGCAGACAGTCGGACAGACAGAGATAGAGAGGGAGAGAGAGAGAGAGAGAGAGAGAGAGAGGTAGACGGATTTCGTATCTCCTTCAGCCCGGTCCACTCGTCCCCACGGAGGGCTGCACTACCGTAATCTTATACCGAGGATTCTCATGGGCCACAGCACGTTTACGTTAACGGAGTGGCGAATCGATATTTCGAGTCGCGACGTAGGAATATCAATTACCGTATCTTTCGGCATTTACATCATGTCGTCGTAGGAATCGTGGTCGCGGTCCGATAGCGTATTAACGAGGAGAACTTATCGGACGAGGCTTGCGAATCGACCTTGATCGATTTAATTAGCCCGTTCTCTCTTGGCGTGGATCGTGTCGATGACAAACAACCGGCACCTCCATTGTTCGCACCCCGAGCGTTATGTTATGCGCCGTTTGCTTTTAATCGCGATCAAGCTATTAATCAAATCTTGCGCCGTACCGTTCCTGCCGATCCTGGCTCCCTTCCCTTCTCGTCTCTTTTCCCCGCACGCATCGTTAATCGATAGAAACAGGCACACCGATCTAATTTCCCCGCAAGTATTTCAGAACGATGCGAGACTGGTTCGTACGTAAGCGCAACGGGCGGGGCAAACGTAACACGAGTCCGTGATGATTAAACATGGGATATTTCGCCGGGAAAATCAGATCCATCGAAAATCTTTGCAGCTCGTTATAACACGGGTTATTCCGGTATTACTCGGTAGCGGCGGAATTGTTTCCTTAATTAAATCGTCATTGTAAATCTACCTGTTGCCGTTGCCCAGGCAGTTAGCCAGTCGGTTGGCCGCACAGCGGATACGATCGCGGCGAGTTATGATCGATTCGTACAAATCCACGATTTTTGTGGTCTGCCATTCGTTCGGTTTCTCGTTTTGCTTTCGCTTCATCTCGCTTCATCTCGCTTCATCTCGCTTCATCTCGCTTCATCTCGCTTCATCTCGCTTCATCACGCTTCATCTCGCGACGTAACGTTTTAAACCTGCATTTGCATAAATCGATCACCGTCGCTGCGCTCGAAAGGTTAACCCGTTGAAATCATCGCGCGTATCCGAACAAAAACGAGCCGACTTCATTTTTTTGCCAATTGGAATATTCTTTAATTAAGTGATTTTAATTGCTGTCACGGTCGACGCAGAATCGTGTAATCGTACACCCGAGTGTAATCGGGTCGATACGACCCTTTCGGCGTCGAGTCCAAGTCATTTCGGGCGGCACCCCAAGATTCGCGAATTAGTTTTCTTCCGCAGAGCAAAGGGGTAGGAGAAAGGGTCGTTCCTGCGATTCCACCTTCCGAAGGGATGCCTCGCGCTAAAAAACGAGAGGGCCTAACGAACCTATTTACATTCAATAATTAAACGAACAGCCGACGCAGCGAGACGTGCGTGCTCTCAAAGACAAAACTGCAAGCCCCTTTCCCGTGTATCTCGATTAATAATGCAACTTTAAAACCCTCGCCTATCATTGTCTTAAACCTTTCAATGGCATGACTCAGGGCCCCTTTAAATACGACCGGTGTATTGTCCCAGCACCCTTCGTCCTCGAGCCAATGGAATCGCAATCGAGAAAGCCAAAGGGACGTCGAGTCTCCGGATTCGTTCTTTAAGTAGCAGCAGATTCGCGTGCGAGTCCCCTACGGGGCCTTGACTCCGATGGACGCCGACGTTAATTCGTGGAATATCAATATTTAGCGCGAAACAGAGTGTTTATCGTGGAGAGACGTAAACCGATCGAACGACTTGGAATTGTCCGGATCCCAAAAGTGTCGACACGTCGAAATTTCAACGATAGATATATATACTCCCGGTGGAAATATGGAAGGTAAATCGGAATTGTTCTATTATTCGTTTCCGGCATACGGTTCGGCGTGCAAGAAGCACGTCACGTTTGAACGAGGAGTAGAATTTTCCACCCGGCTACTCGAGGGTAGCGTCGACGCGTATAGAGCCGTTAGACGTAAACCCCAGCGAAACGGGGGAAAAGTTTATAAATATTTCTGCGAGATACGCGAAAGATCGTGTAAGAAGAGGAACGGGAACGTTCTTTCCGCGTCTAGCTCTGCTTGCGTTTTCGCGTTGCCAAACGAATAAACCTGAAAATAGTAAAAAGAGGGAGAAAAAGGGTCGTGAATGTACACTCGGGCAGCGCAAGGTAACGCGGGGGTGGAACACCATTGGCTATGTTCCAGATTTTCCTAAAATCCCCGCGGGAGAGCTATTTGCCGAAGTTATGGCGGAACATTGTGGGGGTCGATACTCAGTTTCGCCGAGGTTATAAGCGGATTTTTTTTACACGCGCGATAATTGAAGCGGGCTCATTGTTTCTCGGCCTTTCGAGGGCCAGCCCTCTTTATCTCTCTTTCGTTTTGCCCGGGCCTGGCTTGGTTTGTGCTCCCCTTTTCATCTCTTTTCTTTCAATTTTATTTGTTTTTTTTCGTAAACAGGTAGTTCAGCAGCGCGAAAAACGAGTACGTTAATGGGAGAAGCGGACGCCCATAATGGTGCCCGCAATTTCGGGCATTGTTTCAATTTCTCTCCCCATAAGCGAGTCGCCGGTTGAAAGCAATTTGGCTGCACCACCTCTCTATATCTATAGACCGGCGAGTAGCTAACCCAGATCGCGGATCTCTGGGAAATTTGAAATTTCTCCGCTATGAAATTTCTACACGTCGAAGTAGTTTCTACGCCTTGAAATTTCTACCTCGGAAAACGCGCGGAACAAAATTAATCCGGTGGGATAGCGGGGTCCTAAGATGGCAGCGGAACCGAAGGGAATAATATAACAGGCGGTAGAGACCGGAAGAGGTGTGGGGGAAATAGGAAATAGGTGGAAAGGAGGAAGAACGGGCGAGCAGTGGGCATCCTTCTCTACTCAATTTACATGGGTAATGCAACGGGAAGGATCCTTCGTATCCTGTGACCCAATAATACGCAACTGGCCGACCGAACGGCCGGAATTGAATTACGCGAATGTAGCCGAACGCGACCGCGAACTCGGTCGGGGACAAGCGAAACCTAATAACCAAACAATAGCCCCTCGCTCCTAGCTTCGCGCTTCTCGCTTCTCGCTTCTCGCCTCTCGCCTCTCGCCTCTCGCCTCTCGCTTCTCGCTTCTCGCCTTTCGCCTCTCGCCTCTCGCCAAGCGCCTCTCGCTTTGCGTGGATAACCGCAGCGTTCCCAGCCAAAGAGCCACCGTTTCTATCCGTTTCCCACGTTGCTCCGCAGGATTCGATAAGACTCGATCTTCGGATTTCACCGAAAGAAAATTGAAACTGCGAATCCGCCGGTAATTCGATGATAAACTTCATGCGAAATAGAAAAGGGGTTAAACGACAGCCAAAGATCCTTTTACACATTTTCGCTACCACTTCCATTTTCCTAGACGCCCGGGTCAGCTCTAGTTCCTTTACTTCCATCGTCGGGGGACATTGCGCCAGAGATGGTATCGGTATCCGGTGTCTCGGGAACGCGTAGGTCTTACATTCCGCGTGGGATTCAGGTGTAATCGGGCTACGCTTTACCATCCACCTGTACGTATCTTTTCGCCGCAAAGTTTGGAAAGTTTGGAAAAAGTATCGGCGGGAAAGAGTTCTCGATGAACGTCTGTAAGGAAGCAACACCCCGAGCATCCAACTTCCAGCCCGCGAACCCCTTTCGGGATTACCGTTCGAGTCACTGCTGCAACTGTTTGCAACACCGAGTTTAGTTTTAACAAAGCCGAGGGCGGCCCGTTGCCTTCGAAAGCAACCGCGAGTATTAACGCGCGTCGTAGGTTTGCGTTAACTCGGCTTGGCGGTACGTCCGCCGAGAGTACACGCGGACCCCGCGTTTTCTCGCTTCCTAGGACGGTCCGTCGAGACCGTCGGCGATCGTTCGACACAGACGGAAACGTCCCTGACGGGTCAGGATTTCTCGAGCCTGGTTGCTAATCCGTCTATGTCCGACAAAAGTCTTTTTACAGGCAGACGCCCTGACGTTATCCGGTTGTTGGCTTCGGACGAGGTAAACGAGTCCAACTATCGTATCGTAATTGGCGGGATAGGGTTAGAAGCGAAGAAAGCGTCGATCGAGTGAAATTCTGTCGCGAAACTAGGAAAAATGAAGCTTGCCCGATATGGTATCCGTAGTCATCGGAGAGACCGCGACACGGGATCGTGAACGTATCTATCGCGAGAATCGTAGGAGGGATCCTAGTTCCGGGCGAAATCGAGTCCGGTATCGAGTCGAAACGAACCAGTCGATATTTCCAAATTCCCAGCGAAGCTTCGTAAGCTCCTTTTATTCCCTGCTTCGCGTCTCCGTCGAACCGTTCTATTCCGTTCCATTCCGTTCCATTCCACGCGCGATTTATTGATCCACGCACAATTCTACCTCGACGGGCAAACGGGAACCGAAGCTCGACCAGTGGCGCTCAGCTACGCACCCGGGCGCCACCGAGCTTCTTTCTCGTCTCTTACGGTACGAGAAATTTCAACGCGTGGAAATTCCAGTCGCGAAACTCGAAAGCGCGGAAACTTGTCTCGCGGCGCGCGGCGCGCGACCCGCTACGCGATTTCCATCGAAACGACTACCGAAACGGACTTTTTCTCTGGTTCTTCGTGGCAAGATAAATGCTTAAAGACGCGCGGGGATACCGGAGGTGGCGGCGGTGGCGGCGGTGGCGGCGGTGGCGGCGGTGTTGCTTTGTACGGCGGCATCTTGGTGTTTATATCCTGATCGCGTCGAGGTATCCACCGTGTAACGTACCGGAGAAGCATCTAAATCGGCTCCGAAGGCCGTTGGATACCGGATGTATTCCATGATCGACCGAATATATCCTGGCCGAGGGTTTTCTCGGGATGCTCGATGCTTTCGTTATTTTTACCGGCCAGAAGAAAAAAATCTCCTGTCCGAGAAATCCTTTTGGCTGACCTGTTACGTGATTCTATTATCGAGCAGTTTCGTTTCTTTCTATTTCTCTTCTTCTACGTACACGGCGTCGTTCTTTCACGCGCACCCATGTTTTTTCCATTTATTTTTTTCTACAGCGTTTCCACGTCGTACTCGACGCTCGTAGCCATATAGCTGGAAACAAACAAGATTTCTCGCGGTAGGGACAAAAGGGAAACCGTGGAAGCCCGAATAAGGGGGAAAAGGCTACTCAACGGAAATAGAATCGCCGACGGTCGTTGATGGTTTTCGGTTAATTTAGCGCTTAGCGTAAACAGCCCTGCCGGATCGTTCATCACGGTTCGTCCTACGGGTGTAAAGGCATCGCGCCACCGGGATCTGCCGTAAGACAAATTGCACTGGCTTTTACCACGGAAAACACCGTGACGAGGAACTCGAGAACAGTCTTCGGGAGACCTTCGAGATTCCTCGAATTGGAAATGTATCTCCATTCACGGCGCGAACGACGAAGATCGGTTATTGGGAAGATCGATCAAGCGCCCAAGATCCGCGGGAAAAAGTAGTCACCGACGTTTGCGAGCTTTCGCCGGCAAATAGGACAAGGTTAAAAGACAATGCATATTAAGTAAATATTCGCGTACCGTCTGCGAGGGAAAACTCGGTCGCGTTTAATAATTCGCCCGAAAGTTCGAATCTCTCAGACGTCGCCGTGCCGAACGATTCTTCGAGTAAACGACAGGTCGAGTTTTCCCGGGTTCGAGATACAAGGGGCGGATTTCACGGAAGCTGCCGCTCGCGCGACTCTCATCAAACTTTCACCTCGGTTCTTACGCCGATCTCGACTTACACGTTTTGCATAGAGCAAAGCTATGTCGGACTGCCGCGTCGTCCGTCTCGATCGTTCCTCGCCTACGTGAATTTTGTCCCCGGCGTTGAACGATGCGATACACTTCCGACAAGTTGTCCGTCGGATAACGCGAGAACGGGATCGCGGAAAAAAGTCGTGCGCTCGATCGAAACGCTCGGCTCGAAAATACCTGGAAACTTGTATATCTACGAGCGAGAATCGCTTCGAAGATCGATCGACTAGGTAACCAACGTCGGTTTCGTCCGACTCGGATTCGATTAATCGAAAAAGGGAAAAAAGGCATCGGTTCGTTTCCCATATCGATTCTGGCAGGTTCTACTTCCTTTCCGGTACCATTGTTCGTTCCTTCGACTGCTTCTCCATTATTCTCTCCATTCTCTTCTCCTTTGCGGGCCAAGGAAAAATTTCCCAGAGTGGTTACGGCAAAGAAAAGTTTCCACCGAGGGTAAAGGTGAACGCGACAGGGACGAGGATAAAGGGACGGAGGATGGGGCGGAAGAGAGTGGGAGGAAATTGGTTTTGCATTACAAAGCCGTTGGTCCGTGATAATGGAGCACTTCATAGGCGCAAGTACGAGCGCTTACCTACTATGAATTATCCAATTACATTATTATCCGGAGCGGACTCCCTTCCGAGCGCTTCGAACCGCTTCCACCGACTGATGCCGCGATGCATCGAAAATTACATCGACACACGCTCGCGTTCAAGCGTTCATCTTTTCCTACGTTGCCTACGCGCGGACGAAATCAAGCACGGACAACGAGACGAGGCGAGACGAGGCGAGACGAGTCGATCGCGAACGAATATCCGTTTTCGCCTCGAGTACCGTCGAGTTTTCCGAATCTCATCTAAATATCGATAAAAGTTAGCGTCGCGTATCATTTTTTTAATTCAAACGCCGGCTCGGGCGAAAGGACGAAACGGGAACGAGACGCGGGCGGATACGCGCTCGAGGAGACGATAACGATTTGTCCTGGAGCGTTTCCTCGGTTTTTTTCATTAGCTCGTAAATTCCAGCGAGAAACACGGCACCGGGAATGCGAATGGGAACGAGAAAAATTCGAGTTTGATGAAACCATAACTTACAATTTATTCAAATCTATGCTAATCGACGTCGTGGACGCTTTCCATTCAAATTGCCGGTAAATCGTATCAGCTGCAATGTACACGGAGGTACTCTTACTTCTTTGTCTTTGCCTTGGAATATCGCACTTCATTTTTTTCTCAAATATCCACGTTTAACAAGTAAGATCGCGGATCCGCGATACCTCTGCACGCACACTTCTATAGATCGAGGAAATTAACCGAGCTGTCGAATCTATTATGAATAGCTCCCGCAGCGGACTAAAGTGAAATATCCACGCGGCGTTATCTACGGCGATCGGGGTTGCGCATACGGAAAATTCGAGACTTTTGCGCGTTCCGTGGAAACTGGCTGCTAGAACGGCGCCAAACTTGACCGCTTTATTAGACGATCCAGGTTTTGCAACCGGTAATTGCAACCGGGCGTTTCCATTACGAATTTAAATATTGATTCTCGCCACCACCGTCGCCGCCGCCGCCGCCGCCGCCGCTGCCGCCGGCCGTAATGGAATCTCAAAAGCCTCGAAACTGGGCTTCGGAATATCAGTCGGCCCCGGGATACCTCGGTACTGCCTCCTGGCTCGAGGGACGCCCTTTCCACTCTCGTTCTCTCCCGTTTGGCCTACGAATGCATTCGGAATGGCAGATCAAAGTTCCCGGTAACTAAGTTAAGTCGGTGGGGCTATGCCAGTTAATCTGCCCACCGCGCCTTGCCGCTGCTGCGATTCATTATTAACTTCAAAGATCGTTCCGAATATTCCGCCCATACGATCCCCACGCGTTCCGTTGCACCGATCGAGCGAGGGAAACTCTCTCTCTCTCTCTCTCTCTCTCTCTCTCTTATCGACGACTTTACCTGGGGAAAAGCGACTCGCCGTGTCGTTTGTACACCTGCCATTGGTTCGGTACCCTTGGCGGTTGTTACGAACGGGACGTTTGCGGAGAAATCGGCGGATACGATCGGCAGGACAAACGCCAAGTTTCCATCGAATACCGTTCCGTGGGAGTCGATGCGTTTTATTAAGAATTCATCGTAATTCGAGATGTTAACGGCTCGACGAGCCACCGACTGACACACGTGCCGTGAAATCCTCGAAAAGTGGTATCTGAAAATACTTGGTCCCAGGCTCGTTGACACGCGATATTCGGGTTATACTCGGGCAAGAGTAAAAGAGGCCGCCAGAGGACGGGGTTGACGCGATTCATCCGTTCCAGCCGTCATCGGCATTCGTTATCGACTGTCGAGCCGTCCGCTTGTATTCGCGCCCTACGTGTTCCCGAGGGAACGAACAAGCTTGAGTCGCGATCGAGCAGACTTGAACTCGAAAAACATCGCCCCGACTCTTGCGAGAAGACAGGTATTAATCGTTAGACAAGTATTACGTTTGAAAGAAAATGCGAGGAGCAGCGGTGCGTCGAGTTAGCAGAGACTCTGTAGAGAACCTCTGTAGATACGCGGGGTGAGAAGGGTATTTCCGTGTAGAGGCAGATCGTAGCAAATACGTGCACACACGTGCGCCGAGTGGAGGACTCAGGAGTGGCTTATTCCCCGACACGATCGGATCACGCGACCGCATCAATATTTACTCACGTACTCGAGGAATGACTGCGAACGCGGGATCCATCGACGCCTTTTTCCAATCCCGTTTCGTCCGTCCCGTACCGACCTTCCCTACCCCGTTTCGTTCTCTTCTGTTCGCGAACTCGACGTACGTGATGACAATTTCTCCGATCCCCTGTCCCTGTCCCTGTCCCTGTCCCGGTTCCGGGGAAACGGAGCGATCGGTAGAGCTGTCGTAGTGTTAGGCCGCGATCACGCTGGAATTCTAGCCCCATAGAAACTTGAACGCGCGTCTGTTGAAAACGATAGGAAAAGCCACGTGAACGTGGCGACGTTAAGACGCGACCCCGATTTTCATGTGACTCGTAATCCTTCCGGAGTTCGGTAATACCCCGAATACCCAGAATACCCCGAGAGACCTTGAGGGATCATAGAGGCACGCCGTTGTCACTTGCCGTATATATTCCGGGGTGCTGGGATCGAAAGTTTCCCTCAACTCCGGAACTTGTCGCCACTCGTGAGAGTTACCGATTAACGAAGATCCATCGGGACCCGACCGAATTATAGATAAGGAGCCGTCCTCGGATCCACGCAATTTTTTCTGCCCGGCCGCTAATCTCGAGGACTTTAACGAGTTTCGCCCGATTAAATTTCTTCGAAAGAAGACTCGTCGTTTTATCCCCCGTATGTACATACGTACAGCGTGTATGGAAAATTCAAGTGCGCTGTTACGTACGCCGGCGCGTTCTACGTAGATCTGCGTTATGTTTGATAGTCTTTCATCGCGGAATGAAAAATTCTGTTGGTTCTTTTGGTAAAAATTAGACGAGCTTCCCCTGGCGTATCCGAGAGGTACCTGGGATGCAAGTTACTTTACGGAAGACCGAACGCCGTCTCGTTACATCTTGGAAAAATAGGTTCGAAAGTTCCGCGCTCGGAATCGCGGAGAATCGCGGAGAATCGCGGAGAATCGCGGAGAATCGCGAAGAATCGAGGAATAAACGCAGGAGCATCCGCGTAATCGAGTACAACGCTTTACATAGTAAACAGACATTTCCATGCCGGCCGCATTTCCTCTAGAGCCGTCCGCGTCCCGACGCGACGCGACGTCGGAAAAATTGTAAACTCGCGCCGAGTGGATCGAATCGGTCGCGACTACCGACGGCCGAACATCACTGACAAGTCGGATCCCGCTGTTTCCTTGCTAACAATAAGCGGTATTTCAAAGACCAACGCCTGTCAAGAATTTCTTTAATCGATATTGCTGATCGTCTTTGCGAACCTATACGCGAATGCAAAATCCACTTTACGCGGCGCACTCTTCGGTTTTTCTTCGTTTCCTCTATTATCATTGTAAGATTATTAGATTTGCCTTCTCTCCGAGACCGTTGAAAACCGTAGCCGAGGTGAAATTCAATTTCGCACGAGTTTATTTTTCTTGCGAATCCAAAGGTGACGTTCGTTCGATCGTGCCGAGATCCCGTTCGAAGTACTCTGAATGTATGTATTTCCTCGCCGAAACACGGGGTCGTTCGTAAATATTGACAGATATTTGGATATATTTTACACGTTGGCCCATCGATCGACGCCGCGATTCCCAAGCGTCATGGAACGGTACATACGTAAGCGGATACGTTTGCTTCGCGTAGACGTCTCCCTTTCCCCCTCTTTCTTCTAATTCGTTTCTCTCTCCGACGTATGTCTCGGGATATCAACGGCTTACCCGGTTAGGTGGGTTAGGTGGGTAAATAGGTACGAGGCGAAACTAGAGCCATGTGAAAAGTGAATTACATCTTTCGCGAGTTTTCTCCGCTTCGAAGAAGTAAAAATTGACGATGAAGTTGGCCAACTTCTTAACATCTATGGTTACGTATCTTGAAACGTGTCACCGGCATTCTCGGTCTTATCGGGGATCTGGAACGTCGGGAAATCCACTGGCGTAGATCGAATCACGATACTCGATTCGGCCAGAAGGAACCTTCCTACTCGAAGCTTTTCCTCCTCGTTCGCAGGCGGCACGCATTACGCGTCTCTACGCGTACTACGTCGACAATGGGTCTCGGTTATCGCGTCGGCAACGTCAGCGAAACGAAATTGGCTGACTACCACCGGGGAAGATTGCCCCGTGAACCTCTGTCCCATCGCGACTCGAATTTCCTCGACCATTCAACGATACCAAATGTTTTTCCATCCACGCGAAAAACGAGCCGTGGGGACCGCTTTGAATATTCACGGTTTATTCGAGTCGCCGGATCGTCCGTTCGATCACGATAGACGAAGCTATTTGCTACGACTCGTTGTCGCGAAAGCATCGACTTGGGCCGGATGACGAACATCTCGGCGATATATTCTCCGGCAAACTTCTCCCCCGGTTTCCGTGTTCGCGTTGTTAATTAGGTAGATGTATCCGGTTGTCGACTCGATCGATCCCCAAGACGGGCCAAGTATTTCCTTTGCCGGGAGAACGGCGCCATCGAGGCAGCTTCGTAAATATGTTTTCGCCACGGGGACGAGACGGGCAGCGATTATCCAAGCAGACTCGTTTTTACTCGGACATTCGTTTCGAGGAATGCCTTCGCGCCAACGGCACCGTGGCCGGTTCGCTTCGATCGGATCGCACAGGGCGATCGCGATCCTTTCGATAAAGAGTGTAAACCGTAGAAAAATCTCGACTGCTCTAAAGATGCTTGTAACGTCTTTGCGCAGGCCAGATCGTACGTCGCGTCGATGGGAAACGCGTTCAAAGGGCCGACGGGCCGAGGAGAAGGTCGCCATATCGCCGTGAAATTTCCATTGTGTTCGTGTGTGCGTGGTCCATTGGCTCCGCGACGATTCTACGTCGTGATGTCGGCAGCGGCGTCGACCGAATCACCGAGAAGCTCGTCCACCATCCTCCTACCCGACGCGACGCTTCGGATGCGAACGGACGAAACATTCCAACGGTGGATACGCGACGAAGGATTCGTTTTTTTGCCGGAAGTTCGCCGATGCTGTCTCGCGGTTACATCACCGTTAAATCACCGTCCCCTGGTCGCGAGTTACGTGGTGAAATTTCAACGAAAAAGTTATTTCCACGTTTGAATATTCACTCCGAGAATTAGGGTAAGCAGGTCCCCGTCACTGTTTGAAAATTCGAAAAAGTTTTCAAGCCCTCGAACCGTACGCGCGTAATCCCGTAAATACACGGGGTAGACGTAGGTACATACATATACTCTCGAGTTTCTCGAGTTTCTCGAATTTCCCCTAGTGAAATTTTAACCGAGTAAAAAAGCAGCCAGCTTTCAACTCGTTGTCCGGCGAGTTCCGTAGGTTTGTCGGCGAAGAAAGTATCGGCCGGTGTAGAATACGTGCACGTAAGGCCCACTGTTTTCACGCGAATCGCTTTGGGTTAGGTTCGTTCGCGCGACGCTTCGCACGGGCAAAGTTTGCGGCTGGTGGGATCCAGCGTTTTTTACGCTTTCGTCTATCCCGGGCTTTCACCGTTTTGTTGCCGCAAAGATTTAAAGCTCGTTTCGTCCGAGCGGACTTGACTCGATGTAGAACCGGGTTAAAAGTGCATACGAGTACAGAGATAAATAAAAGTAACACCTTGTCGGGGGCAGAGGCGGAGGCGGAGGCGGAGGCGGGGAGCAAAGCGTGGAGAAACATTACCGTTTGGCCAGCTGCCTGACACACCGTTGCCGATACACAGCCTCCGCTGGATCCGTGTACCGCTCCTGATGCGATTTCCCGGGCCGTGGGAGAATCGAGCGTGTCCGCGCCGATTCTGCGGCACCGCCGAGGCTTTATTGTTCGCATCAGTTACCATTCCGGGGCGTAACGTACCGCGAGATTACCGATTCGTCAATTAGCGCCGCTAATTTATTTATTGCCACGGCCTCCGGAGCTTCACTGGCGTTCGCGATTCTTTTCCACCCCGGAGTCTCGCAAATAAACTCGAAAATGTACATCCCTCTCGGAGATCGTCTAATTGGACCACGAACTACGGAGGATGTTGCGGTGTTTCAAGTATCTCCTGTTTCCGTAAGAAATAAGTAAAGACCTTCTATAAATTCTCGTCGACAAAGTGCGGACAGATAGGGAACGATAACGTATCGATATTGGACCGAAATTCGATGTCGGATGAAATAGTATTTGAAATAAAAACGAATCATATTTTTCGAATCGAAGACGGAATCCGAAGAGCGAGTCTATCGATCGAATCAATTTCACGGTACCGTTTGATCGTAAGGGTAAATTAAAGTGATACGTACCTGTGGTGATAAAAATATATATGACGTTGTACACGTATACGTAACATATATGTATATGTACGTGTATAGGACGGCAGGGTAAAGCGACAGCGATATTCGGGTGTGCCGTTTTCGACGTACGATAGATACTCGGTAAATGGGCTACTCGCTGGAATAATGCGTCCCCTTGGTTCACACGATGCTGCCGGGAAATGTAGTTGCTCTGTGCGCTCTTCCGCAAAAGCGCTCGAAAGCATTAAAACGAAACGAAACGAAACGAAACGAAACGAAACGGTCTAGTCGCGTTAAAAGCCCTAGTCGCTCGGACGATTAAATTTACCGTGAGCAAAAGTTCAAAGGTTCGTCTTAAAACATGTAGCACGAGTTTAGACGATAAGTCGACCCAGGACCCTTCGAAACCTTATCAACGGACGAAACAAGTATTGTCAAGAGTCCATGGACTCTTCGACCAGTCTAAGAAACAACCTGCTGCTTCTTCGACATCGATACATTTTTTCCACCCGTCAAAAATTATCGATGCGAAACGCGACAGCCAGAAATCAACCGAACGAAACGAATCGCGCTCTATTCTCTCGGCCGAAAAAGTAGAAAGAAGGGAAAAGAATTAATTTTCCTTTGTACTTTCGGTACGTCTGTTCGCAAGGAAAAAGGCGTAGGACTAATTGGGTCGTTTAACTACCTCCTCCTCGTTTTTCTCGCGATTGCTTTGGCTGGGAAAAAGACATCGCTTGTCCCAATTACCCGGTAGCCGGTGTGTATCGAGAAAGGGAATCGCGATTCCGAAGAAGCGACGGGCAAGCTCGTAAAACATTATCGAAGCGACGACGATAGCGTATAGTGTCCTAAAGCCGATAAAAGCCGACCGTCTCCTCTCCTCTTCGCTCCTCTTCGCTCCTCTTTGCTCCTCTCCGGCGCTCCCAACCCTCTGCCCGTGCTGTTTCTTTCCGAAAGCTTCCTCTCGAAAGCTCACCCGTTATTTTTATTACCTTCTTTCGGGCATTCCCCGGCATCCACCCGGGGAATCCGGACCCATCGAATAGAGTCAACGAAGCGGCAGATATTCCGCGGTGCACACGAGAACCACGCATAAAAAGTCTGACTTTTCAAAGGAACGAGAATCGATCGTTCCCTCCGCCGTACCGTCCCGCGTGTGTAGGTTTTTTTCTTACCTTTTTCCTTCCGCTCGAGGTTCGTATATCTTCGGGCCGTTGTTTCTGGACAAAGGCTGGAATCATCTCTCTTTCGGCTGGTTATCGAACATTTATGGATTTCTACCGCGTGCGGAAACGATGATCATAGTAGTGACTCGTTTACTCGACTCCCTGCGAGATGAAGAGAAAGGAAGAATTATTTATAAGCCGGCCGGTGCATGAATATTATCCGGATAAATAATCATCGATCGATCGTTCGCGTATCTCATAGACGTAGGAATAACCTTCCTTTCTTCCTTTGCCGCGCATTTATCGTAGATTAAACCCGAGTATCGACGATCCGCTGGCATCAGGGGTGGGGTGGGGGATAAACGGATAGGACGGTCTGATATTAATTCGAAGTATCGGTGGCATTAAATTTCCGACGTTTCTCATTAGCGATTCTTCGCGATGCATCGGAGGGGCTGAAGGGAGGGTAAAAGTTTCGAGGTCGTTTCGAAGAAAAGCGACGCTGTTCCCGGTTTCTATAGAAGTCTATTATGTCTCTGGCAATGTCTGTCACGGTCGAGCGGACTCGGCCCGATATTGAAAAGTCCTGATGGTTGTTTTTTTTCCCGCTAGTACCCGGAGCCCTTTCCTCATTTTCCCTGCGTTTCCTTCGCAGGAGGAAGCCGAGTTCCTCCTTCGTCGATGTTCCAGCATCTCGCGAGCAGGAAGAACATCGTCGATATTTCGTAATACGTATGGAATCCAGCTGTGTGGTTGGGTCAAGCAATATCTCGAAGAAAACGCAATTCTTCGCGTGAAACGTACCATAAAGCTCTCGTTCTTACAGTTAGCCACAAGCCCGACTAAAATACGTCCGTGTGCGTTCGTGGGTGTCGGAAAGACGACCAAGTACGTTAGATTTTGATCGCACGTGTGGTTAAGAACGAAACGTTCGTATCTAAAACGGAGTTTAATGCGATTCCGTTACCGAGGGTGTAACGGAGCATTATTAGGTCGCATAAAGAACGGGCGACGAGTTTCTTTCTTTTTGTTCGCGATTCGCGCCACCCGATTAATTAATGCACCGGTACAACGCGAAAGTTCCTAATATAAAAGCTATCCGCCTTGCCCGCCGTGAATGCTTTTCTCGATAAATATACGATACGTATTTTTTTCCACGTAATACCTCGGCCCCCAGGAATCACGGTATTGTGACGGCCGCGAGTCGCAGCAGGCGGTTTATTTCTTGAGCGGAATACAATTTTCCTTCCGTCGCGACGTGGGAATATCTCGATCCGCTTCTTCTTTCACCACGGAAATATGATCAACGTCCCACGCGGTATTGTAATCTCGTCGCGCAGAAATTTCATCGAGCGGAATACTCGGAGCGACGAACAGTTTCAAACGGCAGGGAAGAAAAATCGAAAGCTCGCAAAAGAGCATTCCATTGAACGTTAAGATCAAAGTTTCGTCCTATTTCCGGTTCGTTTACGAGACGTAACCGCGTGCTGCGCTTGGCCCGAATTCGAGGACAACGATACCGAGTACCATGCGCCGAGCAGAGTATTCCGGGTCGTTAAGCGCCGGGCAATTAGACGGTCCATGCGACACCGACGCGGACGTTCGCCATAGCTAGCCGATAAACTTCTCGGCGTGGCAACTTTAAACGGAAGGTCACGCGACGGTTCGTCGTGGTGCCGCGCAATGTAACGCAAGATGTATGTATGCGTATGTGTGTGATAGGAAAGTAAACGCATGTCCAAGGTATCCAGCAAGGAAGAGGCACGTTAGACGGAAAGCCTGGCGAACCGCGATGCTAATATCGCGCAAATAACAGTGCATTTTCCCAGCGCGGTCCAAGTTTGGAAAGTTGGAAATTTGTTCGAACGGTCGAACGGTCGAACGGTCGAATGGTCGAAAGGGTGTTCGAGTTGGAAAATCGTTGAACCTTCGACAAATAGAAACGGACGATGAAAGGAGGCTATGAAACGGGAAACGGAGTGTCCACCGGATATATGAAACGAGGAGGAAATACGTGATCCGAAATGTAGTGTCGCCCGTTCCGGAGTCTGTCCATTATAGGATGCATCGTCTTCGGCTGACCCCGGAGGGAATAAGGCCGAGCTTTATTTTCGTTCCCCGGTAGAAAGCTCTCCAGGGAGAGACGGTATTTTTATTCAAATTTCATTCGATCCGTTCCAACGAACTTTCGCGTAGCATGGCTACGGTCAGGACTGTATTATGCGCCTTCCCGACTAAAGTCGACCCGCTCTAATGCCCCGGACTTTGTAAATTTATTCTATTTACCGAACGTAGAGTCGATCGGCCGGTTCTATAAATTCGAATTTTCCCCTTTGAGTTTACTCGAGGATTATCGGACGCCTGTGGCGACCGAGTCTTTTCCGCGTATACCCATCGTCGCGATAGTATCAGGGAAGGGGTAAAGCCGGCTAATAAGCTTCACCGGGTGCACCGTATATCTCCGGTCGTTATAACTTTCGTACAGCGGATACCTACGAAGAACGTAGCGTGTCTGTGTTTTGGGATTTTCCGAAAAACTTTTTAAGAAAAACGGGGAGAATTACTCGATTCCGCGGTGACGGTGGACGCGTAGAAATGTCAATCGCGTGCGGAAAATGCGCATCGCCGCGTCGGACACGCTCGTCTGGCGAAGCTCGAACGGGAGGAACGGTATGTTCCATCGGTTTCGAGAGTCGAGCGTTCTCACAGCTATTGGAGAGGTGTGAAACGGAGAATCGCATAAAAGCCGAAAAGCTACGGTCGGTGGAAGCGGATAAACGATCGTGATTTACAGGAGGGTTTCTAACGGGTGAGCTGTCGGTGGCTTAAGAATAGAATACGGGTATTCTCTCCTCTGGTAGATAACACCTGCGGCAGTCGCCTACCAGCCGATAAGAGTTTCCAGGTGTCGGTGGCAATGTCAGCGCTGAGTTATCGTCTCGTTGCTTGCCGCGAAGTCGCGCCACGTTTCGCCAAAGGCGTTTGACGAGCCGGAGAAAGACTGCGAGCACAAAGCCGGGTCTTTCAGCAGCCAACGAACGGGGGTGGAGTAATTTTATTCTCGTCCGGAAGAAACGGGTACCGGGCTTGCCGAAAATCTTTCAAACCTATAGACGGACGTGCTACGCGTCTGATATCGACGTCGTGACCACGTCCGGCTGGAACCACTTCCGGACATTTTCCACGAGACTTTTCTTCGAAACTGCAAAGATACGAACGGCGGTCGATGTTTCGTGCGGAAAGAGGCTGGAGGCACGAAGCGAATAGGGACGCGTACTTTTCGAATTAAAAATTACATCGAAGCGTAAATGCCAATTTCGCTAACGAGGCCTGCCGGCGAAAAGATACCGTGGCAAAGATAAAAGAGGGAAAAACCGTGTCGCGGGACATTACGATGGACAAGCGACGGCACGTGAAAGGTGGCTTACATCACGATATTACAAGATCATGTCTAGAATGCCACGGGCAATAAGCTCGGTCCACGAGGGCATATCTCCGCGTACTCTCCATTTGCATTTCCGTATTTATCTCCTCGTATCTCTTCCCCGTTCTCTCTTAAACGGATCTCGCGTATGCAGGAAAATTTCCATCGAGGTCAACGGCAGGAATTTCGAAAATGTTCACGTGTTACCATAAGCATAGCTCCACTCGTTCGAAACGAACCAGTTTCTCGTTGTCCCGTCTATTATTCGCGTGAAATACGCTGGAGCTTGCGACGATGTAATCTCCCTGCTTTACTTCTTTCCAGATGGAAAATCACTCCTCGAAATTTCGGACACGTGACATCCAGCCCCTTTCCGCCGTCGAATGCACTCACACGCCTGCGGGTAAGCTGCGAGATTCGATGCTAGCAAACTCGTAATTAGGGGAGATGATGTCAACCGGATGTCAAGTCGATGTTCGAAGTTAGCTGTCACGTGGAGTAAAGGTATCGGGCTGCTTGCCGGGGGTGCTGTCCTCGGCACCGATTTAAGGTTGACGCGCATCCACCCGTCGCGCTTTACGTCTATCGTATTCGCGCGAGCGTTCAACAGCTCGCCAACACCGCAGCTAGTTTCGCGCGGATCACGTTACGTTTCCGCCACACGTTCCATATACATATTGTATGCTCGTATACGTGCATGTACATAGTACATAGTCGTACGTGCGGGCGGAGAAGTTTCGACGCTGCGTACTTGACGAATAATCGTCGGGCACGAAGATCCGCGGTTGTATTGTCCTTGTCCTGACGGGGACGACCGAGCACCGCGATAATACAGCTAGGCGATCCGCTGCCGCGAATGCTCGCGCGGTAGTTTGACGTGGAAAATATGAGAGGTCGTCGCTGTACATTAGGTACGGGCGATACATCAATTACAGAGTTCGTGGCTCGTGGCAAGGTTCATTACATATTACGTTGACTCTGCTTCTTCGTGTACCGACTGGATGAACAAAATAAAGAGACGACATCGGCAGTCTACCGAGAGTTTCGTCTAACGAACTTTCAAAACGCGCACCTCTAAGCCGGAGCTCTCCGCTCCTTTTGCTTCCTGTTCTTCGCGCCTTTTTAAAAAGTCTAAAATATGGCGGAACTTTTAAGCTAGGACTCTCTCGACGACTCTCTCTCTACCGAACTTTCCCTCCCTTTCGTCCCGGTGAATAAAAACGTTCTGCGAAAGAGCTTACGATCTCCGACGCGTTTGCTTGTGAGAAATCCACGAATGTTAATAAAAAGATGGACCGATCCTTCGACGGATTACCGGTCGGGCATTTCTAGCTCGACAGCTTCGGAACCGCCAAAAACGTTCGAACGAGTGGACAGCACGAGCGGGGAGAAATTATTTTGCCAATCGACGACTTTATCGATCCCGTTAACGTCAGACCAAACAAGGGGTGGATAATGGAGGTTGCGTAACGTCGTTGTCGAGACGTATCTCTGACAGAGAATCACTTTTATCTATGTATATAGTATACGTACATCCCTCGCGCGAAGTGATAGATGAATACGAATCGCAGCGGGCAGCCGCGAAACGACACCCTCCGATATATATTGTATTAATATCCCAACAATTGCCGAAATGGCCAGAGTATTATGAAAATCGCGAAAAATCATGACCTAGACCCATTCGCGCAATCTTTTAAATATCAACTCGAATCTTTCACCATCTCATTCGACTTGAAATTACGCATCCAAAACCACCTCGACCGTCTCCCTATGTCTACCTATCGATCATCGTACCGTTCGTCATTTACGTGACGGCGAATGGAATTTAAAACGTATCCGTACAGTATCGATTCTCGCTATTCGACGGTTGGATTCGCTTCAGACCGACGACGACGACGTTGCGTCTACTCACGGTAATACGAAAATGGGGGCGGACGGAAAAGACCCCTCCGTCTACCTACGCGAGTCTGCGGAGCGTTCCACGTCCGTCCGAATATTTATTTAAATTGTACGCACGTATGTGCATGCATGCCTACAGCCTGTATGGTATATGTATAATAGGGCACATAGGCAGAAATTCTCGCGAGTTACGCTCATGGGAGTGTAGTGGCTCGATATCTTACGGCGAAATAACTTAGCGGATCAGACGGTGGGTTACGTATCGGGGGTACACACGCGAATCGATTTACATCGATTTCCTCGGGCACGGATTTCGTGCGAAAAAGTTACGAGCCACGGGAAGGGAGCAAAGACTTTATTCCCCCCCCCCTGGATATATTTCCCGAACTAAAGAATTTTCTCTCCGTCTTCGAGAAATGTATATCGTTTGGATTGTTACGATTCATAATCGCGAAGGAACGGTACCGTTTCATTGTCAGGATTTTCAGTAGTATCACAGAGAATGTCCGTCGATTATTAGTAAGAATACGATATAGAAGTTGTAGTTTATGCGTATTAATAATTGACCTTTGTACTGCGAAAGTAGGATAGTGAATTCACAGGTATACAACTGTAAGTCACAGCAAAAGTAAGTTGTTTTATAGAGAAGAATATTCAGTTTTTCAGAATACATACAAAAGTTATGAATATTGACATTTTCCGCTATTTTTCTTTATTTCTTATAAACAATTGTATGTACTTTGTTAAAACCATTATCATTCTATTTGGTACCAATAATTCAAATCTTTTCCGATAATGTGAAACATAATACAGTCTACGTCAACAGTTAACATGTTGCTGAGCTGTTTCTTATTAATATGATATCAAATGTAACAAAATTTGCATTATTTATAATTCATAAAAGTATGTAAAATGACGGGTAATGTTATATAAATGTTATAGTGTGATTTCCGCAAATTCTTAGATATCGACCTGAATCTTTCACTGTATTATTGGGCTTCGAATTCCGTGTCCAACACGTCCCGGATCGTTTTAATATCTCAATCATTGTGGAAATGGCGAGCAAATTATGAAAATCGTGAAAAATCCTCAAATTCAACCAGTTTTTTGGTCGGCATTCGCTCAATTTTAAAGATAGCGATCTGAAACCTGTACCATTGTTTTAGTTAGGAAATTCTACGGCAGATCAACATATAATAGTTGTACTTTTCGAAATTTTCATTTTTCGCAAAAATCTGAAGGGGGTAGGTCAGGATTTTTTGCGATTTTCGTAAATCGCTTACCATTTCCACAATTTTTAAGATATTAAAATGATTCTTTCACTGGCTTATTCGGCTTCAGATTCCGCGTCCAAAACGCCCCGGATCATTTTAATATCTCAAAAATTGCGGAAATGGCAAGCGATTTACGAAAATCGCAAAAAATCCTGACCTACCCCCTTCAGATTTTTGCGAAAAATTAAATTTTCGAAAAGTACAACTATTATATGTTGATCTGCCGTAGAATTTCCTAACTAAAACAATGGTACAAGTTTCAGATCGCTATCTCAAAAATTGAGCGAATGCCGATCAAAAAACTGGTTGAATTTGGCGATTTTTCGTGATTTTAGTAACTCCTTCGTCATTTACGCAAATGTTTAGATATCGACCTGAATCTTTCACTGTCTTATTCGGCTTCCGATTGCGTATCGAAAACGTCCCGGATCATTTTGATATCTCAAAAATTGCGGAAATGACGAGGAAATGACGAAAAACACGAAAAATCGTCAAACATTAAGCAGTTTTTCGTTCGGCATTCGCTCAATTTTTGAGATAGCGATCTGAAACTTGTACCATTGTTTTAGTTAGGAAATTCTACGCCAGAACAATGTATAACAGTTGTACTTTTCGAAAATTTATTTTTTCGCAAAAATCTGAAGGGGGTAGGTCAGGATTTTTTGCGATTTTCGTAAATCGCTTGCCATTTCCGTAATTTTTGAGCTATTAAAACGATCCAGGGCGTTCTGGACGCGGAATCCGAAGCCGAATAAGATGCAGAAAGAATCAGATAGATATCTCAAAAATTGTAAAAATGACGAGTGAATTACGAAAATCGCAAAAAATCCTGACCTACCCCCTTCAGATTTTTGCGAAAAATAAAATTTTCGAAAAGTACAACTATTATATGTTGATCTGCCGTAGAATTTTCTAACTAAAACAATGGTACAAGTTTCAGATCGCTATCTTTAAAATTGAGCGAATGCCGACCAAAAAACTGGTTGAATTTGACGATTTTTTGCGATTTTCGTAAATCGTTTGCCATTTCCATAATTTTTGAGATAACAAACTGAATCTTTCACTGTCTTATTCGGCTTCGGATTCCGCGTCCATAACGCCCCGGATCGTTTTAATATCTCAAAAATTGCGGAAATGGCAAGCGATTTACGAAAATCGCAAAAACACCTGACCTACCCCCTTCAGATTTTTGCGAAAAATTAAATTTTCGAAAAGTACAACTATTATATGTTGATCTGCCGTAGAATTTCCTAACTAAAACAATGGTGCCAGTTTCAGGTGGCTATCTCAAAAATTGTGCGAATGCCGACCAAAAAACTGGTTGAATTTGACGATTTTTCGCGATTTTCGTAATTCCTTTGTCATCACTAACGAATCGACAGGTACCACTAATGTGCTCCCGTCCATCGCACGATACTCGAAATTCATTTTCGACCCCGAGGACGGAATCTAGAAGTTGGTCCGACGTTGCCAAATACGCAGACCCTTTACATTTGGCAACGGCAGCAACATGTGGGCTTGTAACAACCTCACAAAAGGGGGTGGAGTGCGGTAGTATCATTCCGGCGAGCCACTGAATACAGCTGAATTTCCGCAAGGTAAAGGTAAGGAAAATCATGACACCCCTCGAGGACTCGGAAGGTTCCGATCCCCAATATGATCGGTGGCGTGCAAATTCCACGAGTCATAACTATAAATGGAAGTAAAAATTGACGCAACCAAGGTCGATTCGTCGATCGTTACCGCTGATGCGAGGGCAGCCTAGAGTTCGCGAAAAACGGCAAGACGCGAACTAAAATGAAGTTTCACGGTCGGCTGAGCGTGTCATAAATATTCGTAGGCAAGATCGGCTCGATAAATTCGAAAAGTTTCTCAGTTGGCAGCGTTTTAATGGAAACTCTGATAACCGAGGGGCTTGCTGGAATATCTTTGCAGGCGCGGAATCACCGATGTTGAGACACGGGAACGCTTTTCCGGCGACACGTAAATAAGAGTTCTAGGGCAAAGTGTTTGGAAATAAAAGTATCATCGATCGGGAGAACGAGTCCGTCGCATCACCGAGACACGCGAAGGCTCGTCGTTGTCTTCGAGTTCGACCGTTCTGTTTCCGGGTTTCCCATCGGGGTGCCTGGATTTGTCTTCTGTAAAGAACGCGAACTATACTGCGGAGCTTTCCGCGGAGATTTCTCCTCGACAGGAGAACTCTGCGCCGTAAATGTCGCAACAAAGCCCCGAGTGGCATATTAACGGAACAGGCCTGTTATCGACGTCGCGTTAACAAAAGTCTTTTCCTAGGATAGAAACTTTCTAGTCAAGTTGAAAAGAAAAATTGTATGCATTCTAATGTATGTCTCTGTCGGACCACATAGACGAGCCTCCAAGTATCCGCTGTATGCAAGTAAACGTTAGATCGTTAACATTCGTGAAAACCGTTGGCAAGAATGTTGCGCACAACGTCGATTCGGTCTGGACACGGCTCGAGGGGCAGGTCTCTTTGGGAGAGAGTCGGTGGCGATGCGGAAGCTCGGAAAGCCAAGGAAGTCTCAAGAGGAAGAGAGCTTCTCTCTTATTCCTAAGGCAGCCGGTTTTTCTTTCGTTTCCGTACGAAACAGACCGAGCACGTATCTCGTTAGCGAATCATTAGCAACTCTTCTTAGACTGCAGCTACTGTCGCAGCGAATGCTCGCAGCCCATCCTATTCTGCGCATCATTTCCTCCTTTTCTCCTTCTCGCTGTCTCTCTCTTCCGCTCGCTCGCTCTCCTTCCCTCTCCATCTCTCTGTCTACGACTTTTTCTCTTATTCTACCCCGCGAACCATACACTCCCTTATCTTTTCGACCAGACGATTTCGCCGAGTAATCACCGTATTCTCCTTTAATAAGGTGCCACGAAAGAACGGGCAGATTCTTTCTCCTCTTGTACGCGTGATTCCCTTATCCTGACCCGTTTTATGTCTCCTTATTTCTCTCCTCCTTCCACTCGTTGTTTTCGTTCTCTTTATATTTTCTCTGGAAATACGTCGGCCAGTTATAAGTTGTTTGCGTTACGAGAGAGAAAATCCGACGTCGGATGTAAAACCGATTTGAGACGTAGCCTTCCTCAAACGAGAAACGTGTCGGCAAGCGTGGAATTTCACGGTGGAACTTGAGATTTCGACGTAATAGCTACTTTGCGTAGTAGCTACCAATTTCTTGATACGCGTATCTTTGAATTAGTTGATTCCAGGTGAAATCACAGCAACGACTTTGTGCATACATTTACGAGAAACCAAACGGGGAACTCTGGATGAGGAAAAATTTCGATACGCAGGTATGCACATACAGGGCAACGAAAGCATCGTCGAGTATTTAAAGATATATCGCCAGTCGATTTTACACATGTTCCGAACTCTCTGAAACGATCGAAACTTTCTACAACCATTAGAAACGAAAGTTTGAGAAGCGCTGGTCTATTCCGTAATATAGGTATTCAAAGGTAGAGAGTGGCAGAGATCGTACGTGTATACTCGAACGTATTTGATCGGAGTACGGCACGCACCTGTGCGTAAGAGTGTACACGTATGTACACACAAACACGGGGGGAGAATAGTAGATGGGGCAGGGGATGGACTCGACTGGTTTTCCGTTTTCCGTGGTGGCTAGTCTATGAAATATTCAATGCGGCCGCAGGCTACGTCGTTATGGCTTTTGTACGAACGAAAATCAAGCGTGCGTCGGTTCTCCACCGCCTAGATCGGTGCATTATTTTTATTCCTTTTTCCCTACGATCCCGTTCACCGAGCTTCCGGGTAACGCTGTTTTGCGCCCTCCTTGCCTATCGACCATGCGGAACATCGTGTTTCAGTATCTCCGATATTTTCGAGCAGATGAATAGAAAAAGGGGGGAAACACGTTTATCCGATAGTAATTATGTTGCCTATAATGTATACATATACATGTACCTATGTATGTACCGTCACCGGTGCCTAAAAAATTTACCATCTATTTTCACTGAATTGCGTGAAACCTTTGTAATATTTTGTTTATCGATACACGATCAATTACCATTACGTGCTCATACTAGGAATTTATACTGTTTACACCCGGAAGATATACGTTCGTCCTTAATTAAAATTTCTTTGTAAACGCGAACAAGAAGATACGGTCGGCAGAATTTAGTAGGGCAGTTTACGGGTTTATCAAGATCGCAACAAATAATCTTATTTAATGGAATACTCGGTACGAAATCTTAAATTAACTCGACTAAAATTTCCTTCTCTTTTCGGCGGAAGAAGAGAAAGATGGAGAGAGAGAGAGAGAGAGGGGGGGGCGGGGGGGGGGGGGCAGCGAAGGAAACTCTCGAGGGCTAAGGCCGAAAGAACCTTCTTCGCGCTGAGATCATTTTAATGAGATTGCCGTGAAGAGTGGTGGCGAAAGGAGCGCACGATAATAAAAGAGAAAGAACGAACATAAGAGAGCATTACAGGCGGAGGGCATTAGTAAAAGGCTAATGACAAAAAGTTGGAATTAAAATAACAAACGCAACGAAGTGAAGGGAACTACCGGCAGAGAGGATTTCAAAGAAACGTACGAATCGAGGGAACCACTTCCGATAAATCACTCTTCAAACCCTCCCGTGCCATTCCATTGACTTACTAACGTCGAAATATCTTAAAATTGCAAATTCACGGCTGCTCCTTACCCGAATTTCAATAAAATACACACCGACGGAATCTGCAATTCTGTCGCATGTACGAAAGTCGTACTCCGGGGTTGGCTTCTTTAGCGTTTTCCAATAAAATCGTTCTTTGCGAATGCGACGGAAAGATATACAGTATCTCGTGCACTCTACAAAGTAAATTGTGTGTGCTTTCGAGTCTTTTTTCACGATAAAAAGAAAGATATATTTCTTTTTTCATACGAAAACGCTGATAGATCCCGAGAAGCTAGGAACCGGGAAACGGTTTCGAAGGTAACGAAGGGAAAAGGAGGAAGATTTCGCAAGAGGGAAAAGATAGGAAAAGCAACGAACGTACAGACGGAAGGATGGATTGCCGGTGCCAACCTACGGGCTGGTTCCACAGATCATAGTGAGGCGTTCTGAATAATTTAACCGGCGAGGAACAGTTAGCGTGTCGAAAGTAGTCAAGGTTTTCAATACAATTCCACTCGAGGGGAAACGGGTGAAATCCGATTTTTGTAGCAGTTTCCTATTCGTCGTTGGGACAACTTTAAACATATCAATGGGAAATCTTTATCAACGTATTCTGACTGGAATTCGGCACCGAAGCTATATCGAGAGAAGTTTCTCGCGTAAGACGGATCGTAATATGCCTAGATTTCTACGGTTTAATATTCCTTTCTGGTCGATCTCCGAACCATACATACTCGACGACAACATCCTTGTGTCATTATGATTTTCGTTTAACATTTCCTGATCGTGGATAAGGCACCTACTTCGGTCGCGGGTATCCGACGTCCTTGAACTTGAGTACAAGTTGCTTGTGTCGTAACGATGCGCGGTGAATGCAAATCGATTGAAATAAGGAAAGAATCAACCGAGAAAGATAAGGCACGGTTGTCTAGACTGCGGGTTCTGTAACGAGCATCCCTTTGAGACCTGTTCGCGATTCAGAACAGCCGGTAATAACGTTGCGTCTTTTGTCCTTTCGTTCCTTTTGCTACTTTACATCCTCCAAGAATCTTTTTTCAAGACTCCGAGAAAAATATCGACGACTTAGCATCGATAAAATACCCGATTTTCTAATCCTCAATTTTCCAAGCAAAATTCTTATGCTAACGGGAAGCCTTTGACAAAACCAACATCGAAATTACTCGAGTTTCGCAGGGCCATATTGTCCACGATTCAAATTTCTCGTACACCCGAAAACAAAACTCTACGTCGAAGATATTTATCTCGAAAATAATCGCATTGCGCGTATCGAGAACCACAGATGAAATATTAATTTAAGTTCCGACAAGGGCGAAGGTTCTTCCGTCGAACCACACGGCCCTGGCGGCTTTCCTGGTGCTTGGACAGAGAATGAGCGGATCGTAAGTAGGGGCATATCCAGTCATTGGTGTACCAACCAACGCCCAATGAATGACGTCAGGTGAACGCGTGCACAGCGTAGGCTAAACAAGCGTAGAATCGCGATCGTAGCAAAAGTCTGTAAAAACGGATCGAAATGACAACCGATACCACCGTCGCGTGTGTACTTTGTTCTCTTCTGTTGTTCTCAGTGATAGGTAAGGAGGCATTCGTAAAGTTAATACCGTTGGAACGTACATTGGAATTCAAAGGGACCTGTTGTTTATATGGAACTGTGAAAGTCACCATCTTGAAAACGTACCGTCTACATCCAAATTTCACGCTAGTGCTTATAAGTGAACTCTATTCATACTATACGAGACATCAGAGTCAAATGACAAATTGCTGAGATTAGGGATAAAATCGTTCGTCCCCGGAACGAGTAAAATACACTTTCCTGTATTTTTAGGTTATACAAAGGAATTTCATTAATTTCGAAAGACATTGCTAATTAACGGAAACTTCTAGGCACCGAAGCGATTCGCTGCTATCAATGTAGCAGCGACACCGATCCGAAAGGCGAAGATTTATGCGGAGCTTATCAAAAATTCGATAAGGAGAAGAACGTTGCGACCGACTGCAGCCATGAAGAATCGCACATGCCCGGCACGTTTTGCGTCAAGTTAACGCATCAGAGTCCGCGTGGTTTCATTTGTAAGTTTCTTTTCACCTTTCTACGACATTATTCCATTTTCACGTGGATTTAATTCATATTTTCAACGAGTTTACATATTTATGTTATCTGACTGCTTAAGGGGACGGTAGGTGGCGGCAGGTCGTGCGACGATGCGCCTCCATAGCCAGTACCGGAGTCACTGGCGTCTGCAACTGGGGGGTTTACGAAAACGGAGTCTACTGGGAGGAGTGTTATTGCTCGGAGGATTCGTGCAACACAGCATCAGGTTTACAGGCATTCTCGATGCTGTTAGGATTCGGGATTATAATCTCGATATTCTGCCTGAGATAAAATGAAAAAATAGATAGAACATTTATCGAGCCTTCAGACAAAACCACCACATACGTTGTCCACGAAGACATAGCTACATCTGAGGAAACGTGTCTTACAATGTTTTCTATTACCTGATGGTAATTTTTTAACAAATTCCATTTTTGTAAATACAATACATAAGTTATATATGTTTTGTATGCATTATATACATATGTACAGCAGCCTTCCTTTACACTGCGATTAATGACCTTTTTAGCGTAAATATGTATTTTGCGCGTTTATCCGTCCGACAATTTATTAGTATTACTGTTTATATGTATATCGATATTAGGATAATCACGATTATCTCACACAACGCGACACTTCAAACTTATACGCCGGCAAACAATCAGACGATTGCACGAGATAAAGACTAATAAGTGTCACGAGAAATTGTATTAAATAGTTCGAATAGTCTGTTGAATACTTGATTGTTTTCTTTTATTTTTATATTCACTAGCGATAGGGAAAACTATAAATGTAAGATTTATATCCATTTGTAGATTGTATCAGAAAATTTTATAAATAAAGGTTCTTTCGAAATTCAAATCGACGTTATCTAGCAGACTTGTGCTAATGAAAGTTCAAAGAGAACGGTGGCGGGTGCGGTTAATGTTCGTTTCGCATAGATTCGAAGAACGAAGGTTTGCAGGGGTACAAGCAGGAAATTCGCGGTCACGAGTTAATTACGTCACGTGGTACAATTAATGCTTTAACATATCCGACACCACAGAATTCACAACGACGCGACGATTTAGGTCCTTTCCATATATTACGTCCTTGGCCGTAATAACCCTCGTTAGTTGGAACATTATAATTAAAACCCACCCTCAAGCTGCGGATGTTACCGATTTGCTGTTTTGCCCTGTCTGACAGCGCCAATGAGTTATGAGCTCCATGTTATCGAAAAGGAATATTCTAGCCTTGTTCGTGTTATAATTAAAATGTCTGTTTCTTCTGGTAACGCTAAGTAACGTCCGGAATAAAAATTATGTAATTCATCTTCGAAAGAAAGAGATATATCAAACTATAGATTGAAATACAGGTAACCCCAATTCGACTCGAATTCATATTTAGAATAAGCATTGATAAGCGACTGATCTATGTACCAAATTTTTTCGTTACGTGACCATTAAACTAACACGTGTGTGTGTGTGTGTGTGTGTTATCAGCCTCACCCTCTATTCATTTATAATACACGACAGGTCGTAATACAAGAGCGTACTAAAAAATAGCCACTTCGGTGGTTGTGCGCCACTTCATTTTACGGATAAGAGTGGCTCTCCATCAACGTTTTAGTCGTTATTACATCAAGGTGCGCGTAATTAGCCTTCGCAAAGGCGGTTTGTATAGTCTGCCGTTTCGTAATACACCGCCTTATAATGGGGAGAACACTTCTCTACGTGAAACACGTGCGCGCACCGGCTTTAAGAATCTCCTCGCGGTTGAATACGAACTACCGAGTGTTTGGAGTTTTAGCAATGATGCACGTTTAATTGCGAATCGTAATTAATCGTCGAATTATAAAGACCAGATGTTCCATAAAGTTGTACGAGGAAAAAATAAATGGCATTCACGATATTATGTTACAATGCGTTCCATCAGAAATACATGCGGGTAAGTTAATTGTCGATACGCTACTTTAAATATACGGAGTGATGCTAATTCTTGAACACCTTCGCTAGAACAAGTATTAGTAGAAAAGAACGAAATTCATTCAGAAATCCCTCGGAAAATCAGTTTCACTTTTATCCCCCGGGGATTCCTATCGGGGATTCCTAATGTAACATTTGTTAATATCTTTATACCAATACCCGATTGCGCATGCGTTCACTCTTCCTTCTCGCTTCAGCTTAAGGTTTGATTGTTCTCTCAGAAAACCAGCAAGTTGAGGCTTCCGCAGAACGTTCAAAGTGGAGAGCATGGAGAGTTGAAATCGCGTAACGCGGGATAACGTCTAGTTCCTTCGACGAATGAAGTTCCACGTGAATTCGACGTATTTCATTGCCAAATAAACAATGAATGTCGCGGATGGGGTCGGATACTCGCGATCCGAGGTGTTCGCGCTCGTGGCGAGGATGTCCTTTCTCGCGGCCGTCGGTTTTTTCAGCACGAAATGGATAATGAATCAACTGGACCCGACAAATAATGCGAAGAAGAAGGCAAGGAAAAAGGTCCGACACTTACACGTGATAGAATTGTTGCTTACATAACCTTTTTCCACAGTACGCCATAGAATTAACCTTGCCCTTGCAAAAGTGAAAACTAACCGTTTTTTTCTACGCGTTTTAGAAACAAACCTACACGTGTTCCGAATGTAACAACGTGACATTGTGAAAATGTTTTAGGCACGCGAACAACTGCGGAAACTTGCGAAAACGGATAATCTGTTGTGGACTGTCGACATGGATCAATTAACAGATTATGAAATGATCATAGCAAATCACATAGTGGATCCCAAAGACATTAGGGTTTCATGGGATAATATTGCTGGTCTTGAACATGTTATTCAAGAGCTTAAAGAAACAGTAATATTACCTATTCAGAGGAAGGAATTGTTTGAAGATTCACAATTGACACAAGCTCCAAAAGTATACGTCTATAAATTACAGGTTACATTATATAAATGACTTTTCATAACTTATACTTTTCCTTCAGGGTGTATTGTTACATGGACCACCGGGTTGTGGTAAAACAATGATTGCAAAAGCAACTGCCAAAGAAACTAGAACTTGTTTCATTAACTTGGATGTAAGCATTCTCACTGACAAGTGGTACGGCGAAAGTCAAAAGTTAGCTGCAGCAGTTTTCTCATTGGCCGTAAAGCTTCAGCCTTGCATTATCTTCATCGACGAAATAGGTCTTGTTTCACAGACATACGATATACGTAAATTTGCTCTGCTTCAAGATTTCTATTAAACTTCTTCGATTCTTTACAGATTCATTTCTCAGAGCTCGTAACTCACAAGATCACGAAGCCACAGCGATGATGAAGGCACAATTCATGTCTTTGTGGGATGGTTTAATAACCGATCCCTCTTGCACGGTCATTATAATGGGTGCTACAAACAGACCACAAGATCTGGACAGAGCGATTCTTAGGCGAATGCCAGCTACTTTCCACATTGGTTTACCAGTACATTGAATTTATATACAGTTATTCCTATTGTACCTAACAAGTTTGTATCGTTTATATATGCTTTTAGAATGAACAGCAACGTATGCAAGTTCTACGGTTGATATTGGAACATGAACCGATCGCCGAGAACGTAGATAATGCAAGATTGGCAAAAATGACAGATGGCTTTTCCGGTTCAGATTTACAAGAACTGTGCAGAAACGCGTCGGTTTATCGTGTGCGAGACTATTTACGCAGCCATACGCAGTAAATACATGTTCCGAGTATTTTGCATTATTCGTTTGCAGTTCATACGTTTGAAACTGGTGGCCTTGTTACAGGGACGCGAATGCCGGCACGGATGACGAGGAATATCACGACGCTGTGCGACCGATTACCATGGAAGATCTTCTTACGTCATATAAAAAGATGAAAACATCGAAACTACATACGGGCATGCTTAGTGCCGCTAAATTGGACTTAGATTAGTAAACAACATACACTTGTTGGGTAATTGCGTGCTTCAATATCGATATTCACTTTTTGTTCCAATTGTTTACAGGCAGCGTGAGAAGATATTGATTGACAACAATGAATCCCATTCCTCAATGTTTCGTACATTCTGTTTTTCCTCTTTCCGCCTTAAAGTGCACTATATCGTTTTAAGGTTTCATGATTGATACGCGCGAATACCGATATTTTGCAGCAAAGCGTCGTAGATGTTGTTGTGTAAACCATGTATTGTTTGACGAAATTCATGATGTTTAAAAAAACGAAATCTAAAAATCACACAGTTTTCTTTCGATCTACCTCTGTAGATTCGATTAAAATGGAACATGAAATCTTCCAGTATACGCATAGCGTTGTAATTCTTTTCTTTTGTTGTGGTACATGTAAATTAAGTTCATTTTTTTTATCCTGGGTGTTCCTAAATATACGCAGTCCCTTTTTCGAATCACTTGTATATACATTTTGCAAGATCACGAATACCAAAATCACGAATAAATCCTTGCGTATAATATGTGTAATGAAGAATCGACATAACTTGAATGCCGTTGTATAAATTGTGTCATACCCATACATATCCATAAAAACGGTACGTGTAAGTCTCTTTGCACGGCAGAAACTTATACGTACCACGTAGTGTTGTTATCGGTATGATACCACTTAATACATTGTTCGTGCATTTGTGATTCATACAAAGAGGTTAAGAAAAACTAATGGTAATCTATTTATTTTTGAGCCCATCATGTAAATTAGCTAAAGTTTGTAAGGCCAAAGGTACATAATGTTGAATTATGATATAGAATTTAGATTTCGGCGTGTATCACTTGCATGAATGTCACAATCCGAAACATCGATAATGGATCAACGCTAGTGATGGAATTCACTTAATTTTGTAAAAAAAATTAAGCCCGCACAGCGATTGAGTGATATAATTTATGATCATGTAAATAATTGTAACGTTTAAAAAAGAAACAGAAAAGAACTTTGTAAGTGTAATAATGGTGTAAGATACTATAGTCTATTTAAGCTATTAGATACATATGAGGAAATTTATAATTCCATATATCGGAAACTGTTATGTCGCCATGTCTGGCGAAGCTCGATATACTAAAATAAATAATTTAAAGATAATCCCAAATTCTTATAAAAAATATCGTCCATTACTACGCACGTACAATACTCCATGTATTGAGCAACAATAAAGTTAAATATTTATCAAACGAAATGAGAAATCCCGGCTACGTTCTACCAGAAGAAGGAAATAAATCCTTTCGGAGAAGGACGAACATATCTGTATAATTTGAAAGTTTACTTACATGTTACCGAAAGGCGGGAAACCTGTTCTTTCAACGGAGCTCGGTTTATCCGGCAAATTCCGACCCGAAGAAGTTTTCACGTGTGTCATTCATTTACCGATACCGACAGAAAAATGCGACACAACGAAGACGTATGCACTGACGAGAATTTCCATGGCAAAACAATGTCGACGAGAAAAGAAAATTCAATCGTTTCCACCGGAGGAACGTATCGGCACGTATTCAACTCACGGAAGCGAACGATGAACATGGCGTCCATCTGTACGCATGCGCAACAGGATAGTAATCGATCCGAGCGCCCCTATGAGTGGCGATGGAAAGTTTCCGGGAAAGTTCTAGGACAAAGCCTGTGGCTGTGGATGTAGCAGCACCAGCCTCCACTCCCCTCTCCTGGCCGGTAAGCTCCGCGAGCTAATGTGCCGTGGCGCACCAATACAGAGAAGCAGAGGAGAAGAGACGAGAGTATTTTTTCGCGGTGGCCGATCAGCCGCGATACACACGAGCGAAGCCTAGGCGTCGCGGTGAATGGCGCTCCTGGTGGTGCAAGGAAGGTGGCCGCGCGAGACTCTCGATTTCTGGTGCATCGGTCCGGGACCGTGCTTCGGATGAACGAGGGCTACGAGGAAGTTACTTCCGTTCCGCTAATTAAGCGTGACTCGTTGGCCATTTTTTCCCGATCGGTGACTGTCGAACTGGAGTGAGATACGATGCTCGCGGACGACGGGATAAGGACGGGAACGGGAACGGGAACAAGAACGGGAACGGGAACAGGAACGGTCGCGGCCGGATTCCGGCTGAGTAAAATTCGTTCGTAGAGTGGACGGACCCCCGCAACACCTGCGGTGCATGATATATCCTATATATCTTATTGTTTGGTGAGTGTGCGTGTGTAATCACGAAACACACGGGGAATACGGAGTGGTGTACCCTATAACGCGTTACGCTTCTACTGTACGAAGCGAGGGTGCGACACACAGAGACAGAGATTGCTACTGCTGCTGCTGTACCGTTCCACGCTATAAGATATATGTGAATATGTGCGACCGATGTATCTGTACGCGTTACGAACGCCGCGGGGAACGCGATCGAACGAGTGCTACTGTTCTGACACGATGACACGGCCGTGCCAGCGAAACGTGCCTTCGTCTCTGTGAAACACCGTACATTCTTACAAGCTATCCTCGATCCGAGTGCTTGAACTTGCCGATCAACGTGAGATTAGACCAAATCGGTCTTATGGATCGTCGAAGAAATTGTTCATTTCCATTGATCTTAGCTCGATAGAGATTAAGAATCTTTTAGGGAGTGATGTTAAATAAACGATTTCAGAGAATGTTCAAAAGACTCCCGGTTAGATATTCGGTTACGCGCGGAACAAGTATCGTTGGCTTCCTTCATACGTCTCGTATCGTACGGATACGTACGAGCAGAGTATCGCATCCCGAACGAACCGTTTAAATTCCCCAGCGGCCCCCGTACCAGACGTATAGACGAACATGTGAACGCTCGATTAGGAGGAGTGCAAACGGAGTATCGGTGAAACTGGCATGAAAATGTATCGTGATGTTTAAAGTGGCCCTCTACGATACGTTGCGAACGGTGCTTAACCTAACTTTTTCGTCGACGCTTCTGCACGGCATTTGTCCTGCGAGCGACGTCCCCCGATAACGAAGCTTGATCCACGTCTAAGTAAACGCGAGTTCCGATAGCAACAGAACCTATTTTATATCATATCAACTTGTCGAATTTCATCGTCACCGCTTCACACCGTACGTTCGTGATTCCTTCCGAAACACGAGACTACTTGTAATCGCCTACTATCTTACTTTTATGAAAACGCTTCTCGTTAACTGCACTTCCTGTCCTGTCGTGGCGCGATACAGGGATTAATAACACCCCATCCGAACAAATGTGTTTTTAACGACTTCAAGTTCAACGGTTATGTTTAAATGGAGATATAAGTCTGTTTTCATTCTTTCCTTTGAACAACCACAATTTTTCTAGCATTTATATAGTGTCTGTATGTATAGCGTTATTTTTTAATTCTTGTTATATCTACATATATTTCTATATACAGATACATATTTTCATTGTACATTACGCATACATATTTGTCCAGTAACAAATACGTACGAGTATATATGTATGCATACGTGAATCACGTATGGGATGAAATCAATTAACCATTAGACTTAAACATCTTTTCTTTAGCAAATGGTGATGGGTAGCCTTGTATTTGTTGTCTATATTTTTCATGCAAGAGACACAGTATCTTACTGAAACTAGTCTGAACAATGTGGTAAATGTCTGTTCTTGCCTGTGCTTTTGAAAACTACAAGAAACTCTTCTACGAATATCATTGGTCGTCGAATGCAAGCATCTTTCGTGGTGTCCACTTGTGTCTCGTGTTCTGTGCTGTGCTTCGAATTTCTTGTATTATCGACCGAGTGACAGTCATGGTGACATTACTACTGACGTATTTACATCAAGTGGCAAGGTGTCACAGAAAATGATAAAAACTCAATGAGATGGATAATAGAAAGGACACATGCTCTGGGAATTGATGGGTATATGCTTTTCCTGCAGGAGACCTACAGGCAGCAGGCTGAATAATAAAATCTCAGAGCATATCTCAGCATCAGTAACACCCCTCCATGTTTGTCTGGAGGAACAAAGAGGACCAGAACTGGGCTCATGTGACGCCTCAGCTCACAAGCCACAGGTAATAGCAACTTCTTTAATTCTAAAACCTTGGTAAGACTTAATTGTTTGAATTTGAATAAGGCCTAAAAGATTCTTTGTAAAACAGGAAGCAGGAGAAGGGACTGGTGAAGAGGAGGTGGAGACTGGTTTCTGTGGAATCGAGGCAGAAGATTTAAAACACGGTCAGCCGAGTATGGCCAATACTATCAGTAATATGAAGATGACCAACCCCATAAAGGGGCTTGTCAGCAAACGTCGAAAACGTTTCACAGAAGATGGTTTCGATCTTGATCTCACATGTATCCTTGCGCACTGTATCATTTACTATTAGTATTAATGAATTCTTAATTCATTTTATAAATGATTCAAGTTGATTTCCTGAGCGATTTGTTTTCTAATAATAGATATAAAGGAGAACTTAATAGCTATGGGTTTTCCTGCTGAAAAGCTGGAAGGAGTATATAGAAATCATATAGATGATGTTGTTAAACTGTTGGAATCTAAACACAAGAATCATTATTGGATTTATAATCTGTAAGTTTAATATTTTGTGTGAAAGAACCTCTGTACATGACACAAACAGTCTGTCCTTGTGTTTGGTTATCTGTGATTGTATCGTGGAAAGAAAGGAACTGGTGTGGTATAATGAGAATTGATTTTTCAGATGTTCTGAAAGATCTTACGATTTTAAGAAATTTAAGCAAAGAGTATCCACGTATGCGTTTGATGATCATAATCCACCCAGGTTGGAACAAATCAAACCGTTTTGTGAAGACGTGCACGAATGGCTTTCTCAACACAAAGATAATGTAGCAGTGGTACACTGCAAAGCAGGAAAAGGTCGGACAGGGGTAATGGTTTGTTGCTACCTACTTCATAGCAACCAATTTCCCACTGCGGCGGAAGCTCTTAACTATTATGGAACTAAAAGAACACATGATAGGTATATTTTTTAAACGCCAATTGTATAGTGTAGCAGATACCCCAGTGGTTATTTTTCTACTGTTTTCATTGTTCTACACTATTCAGGAAAGGAGTGACGATACCTTCCCAGAGGAGGTATGTGGGTTATTATGCTACCCTTGTCCAGGAGGGATTGAACTATCAACCAGTTACATTATTGTTACAAAAAATCCAATTGGATCCAATACCCATGTTCAACGGTGGCCAAGGATGTAAGGAAAAAACAACTTTTGAATACGTGTTAATAACATTGTATACAAAGTATGGTAACTACGATAACTTCGTATTTTAGATTTGCATTGCGTAATATCTGAATCCAACAAAAGGATATTTAGTTCAGATGTAGTAGAAGTACGTAAAGGGATGCACACTATATGCATCCCGCTACCTTCGCATAGTGTGCCGTTGACAGGGGATATTCGTGTGGATTTCTTTAATAGGCCGAAAATGAAACGTAAGGTATGTGCCGTCAAGAATTGTTCATCGTGTTTTCATACATCTTGATATTAGCCAACGACTGAATACTTGTTGAATTTATTTACAGGAAAAACTGTTTCATTTTTGGTTTAACACGTTCTTTGTGCGAGACTACTTAGCGCCTGAGTACGATAACGGTGAACTACCGGTCGAGCGTTCGACGAGGGCATTGAGTTGCGACGGCACGACGATGGATCTGCCGATGGTCATGTCACACATGAAACCTAGAGCAGGATCATTAGCTAGTCTCGGACCCATGCCACCTACTCTCGTTTTGAGCATAGACAAATGGGGTTTAGATGACGCACACAAAGATAAACATCACAAAGTGTATAGTGCAGATTTTAAAGTAAGCATTCACGTCTCTTATTCACACGAAAATGATTTGTGTTACATACACTTTGGTTGATGTCTTGATCAAGTTCGTTCTGAAGGTTCGGAAACATTTCGTTTATCTATCGATAACGGTAATTTTCATTTTTCAGGTTAGCTTATTGATGCATAGAGTGGGTGGTAGTATATCGCCGGCAGTGCCAGCGACGACAAATAGAACCACGGGCGAGGGTGTACAGATAGGCATGGGGGGTCAGGAGACGCCGAGCGAGTCCAGCGAGGCGGATAGCAGCGAGTGCGACAC
The DNA here is from genome assembly GCA_917499265.3 of Mimumesa dahlbomi. Taxonomy (NCBI): domain Eukaryota; kingdom Metazoa; phylum Arthropoda; class Insecta; order Hymenoptera; family Crabronidae; genus Mimumesa; species Mimumesa dahlbomi. The sequence goes on along the minus strand of OU824125.1, from coordinate 12,127,239 downwards.
CACCGGCGACACTACCGGGGACGAGGACGGGGAATCCGGTGAGTCCTCTGCATCTCTGGTGGTGAATCACCATCCTCTTACCACACACAGCAGTAGCCGTACACACGTTGCTATCCACCAAAGAGCTAGTCTCAGAGAAACTGCGAAGGGTATGCTGTTCACGCGCGGGGAGAAAGGTAGAGGCGCCGGTAGGCCGGGTAACGTCAAACGCTCGTCGACCCTCGTACGATCGGCCACCCTAGATACGTAGCGATGTTTCGTCGTATTTTTGTACTTAAAACTGTTGGCTGAGTTCTCTGAACTGGCATATTTCAAGCTTTACAGATTTATATATTATGTATATATATTTAATACATATATATACATATGTAAACAGCACTCCGTACTACATTTCGAACCTTTTTTTTAGTAACCGTATACACACAAATTAATGGCTTGATTACGCATATAGCGATGGTCGTTTTAAGTAGCTTTCCTTTCGTTATACTCCAGCATGAATGAAATTTCCAAATCAATTCAGCGGGTACGATCACGATCGACTTAATACCCTCCTTTTTTTTTACTATTTACTCTACTTTAAGAATATCTGCGTATGTTGCAACGATATGGCTACGATAGGATTGAATGGACTGAAATTTCTTTGTCGGACGAACATGTAAGCCGAACACGTTCTTTCTGGAAATCGTTTTTTTTTGGTACGATATTTTTCTTTTTTTAAACGGACTATCGCTCTATAATTAATTCAGATGGATCCGATTGTCCAAAACATTATTTAATCGTGAAATTGTACATACCACTGATATTTCTTAAATAATTTCCATATTTATGTAAAGGAGACTGCAACGTCGAATGTTGATTTCACTGGAAATACAGTATATCGTTTGCATGTGTTACGATTACTTCGCTATGGGTATTGGGTATTTAATAAGCGTTATGAACGACTTCATTTTTTTTCTTACATGTACCTATTGTTTGTTGTGTCTGTCGCATCTATTTTGCACACGATGTGTTTAAATTATTTGCATTAATGTTAATTGTATTTTTCCAAACTTGCTGACTTTCGTAATGGTAAAGGAAAAAATCGCTCGCACTAGGATGAAAACGTATCGTCTCTTGCCTGTACTATGCAAGCATAGAATGTAACATAGCGAAGAGTTAGTGTTTGTTTCGAAATTCTGTGGCGGGAAGCACACTCATTGAACATATAACAAGGGAAATCTTAGCAAAATCATCAATCTATCAAGTTAACATTTCGCGTTTGTATGTTTGTGACATCGTTCAGAGAATAGGCAAATATTAATTGTATTTTGATTCCCTTACGAAGATTCGTTGTGGTTATTGATACTATGGAATACCCGGCAAAGTTAATTTTTGCATAAATGTTTATAGACGATTCTACTTGAATCTTGTAAGATAACGTTGGCATGTCGGCAAAAATGTTCGTCCTTTCGATCGTACGAAGAGAACGTGCTGGGTGTTACCGGGCTGTGCAATTTTCGTAACTCTTTTTATTCCTTGATATCTTCTAAACACGATATATACATTGATGTCAAGGCACACATTATTTCTGCAAGCCACCATATTTTTAGAAACTAATGAGATGATCGTAATGAATCGTTTGTGATTACCATAAAAGGGTGATATACGTACATCTGACAAATCTGAAAAGTAAAATATTGTTCTAGGGAAAGCTGTTATCACAGGAAAAGTAATATTTTTCTTGTAGTGCATATATTTCTGTATACTTTCAGAGTTGTAATTTATCGTTTTTGCCAAAGTAATTCCTGGCCTAAGTACTAATCTACGTATTTGCATTGAATATATAAATATTTAATCATACCGTAAAATTCAGTTTTAAAATAAGCGGTCTTAAAACTGACATTTTATGGAAATGCAGATAACGAAATGAAAAACTGTGAATACTTTGGTTACTATCCAAGTGAAGTACGAAATATATAGGACTGATCTTTCTATTTTTTATTCAAAAATTAGTGGGAAAAATCAAATGATCGAAATGACAGTTTCAATCACACGCGATAATTAATACCGTACAAATGGTTTTCCGATAAATTTATATGAGAAAGCTTATGAGACTAAGACTCAAAAACAATGTAAAACATTGATAAAAATAATACAAGAAAATATTAATCATTTAAGAAAACACCGATTGTCTTTCTATCGTTTACACTGCTTCTTATGCAGATGATTATGCAATGTTAGTTTAGTTACACAACGCTATTGTTGCGAAGTGAATACATATTGTTTACTAAATATGAGTTACGAATGAGTAAATTCAACTTCGGGGCTGTTAATATATCTAATACGATTAGGATTTTATTACGAAAGTGTGTCATCGCAAAAGATTATTCATTTTAATGTGTTTAATATAGTTTCCTCGTGCATTTCATTAAATCATTGCTGGTATTAAAAGTACAACGATATTTTCCACGTTATATCACGTTCGAGCTGTCGATTCAAAGTACCTTTTACGGATGTTTTAATGAAGACAACGTTACTTTTCTTATTAGCGTCGATATGTTTCTTTTTAAAAGTTTTACATCATATATTCTATCAGAAAGTACAGAAAATTATAGTTAAGAAAAATAAAAAGAAACTATGAAAAAAGTAATATATGTGTATTCATATAATATATATATTTATATACATATATATATATTTATTTATTTATAAATATACATTTATATATATATGTATATTTATATTTCCACACACACACACACACACACATTCACACACGCACACACAGCCACACATACGCGCACACACATAGAGAGAGAGAGAGACGTGTGTGTGTAAACGTTGTATTATTCAGTGTATTAGAGTTTTAATTACGGTCGATTAATAATGTGTATCCCTGAAGTTGTTAACGCAGTGTTGATCACTTCAAACCTAACGGTTTTGTAAATGTGCACTAATTATTTAATATTAATTACATCGGTAATATAATTAATTAATTCCGTAATAATTGGTAGGACAATTTTGAACGTATGGGGCCTAGATGTTCAGATATTTTTTGAAAACTTTACCGTTTTCCTGTAGTTCCTTCCTGGATCTTTTTATTACTTAGACCATAGTATTCGAATTTGCGTAATAATTTCTCTTAATTTTTAGCTTAGAATGCATGAATTATACAGAAGACGTAATATGGCCTGACTTGGTTTTGTTCGAAATACATATTCCTTCCGTGGTTTTCTCTTCACTTTTATCGTAGCTTTAAGAATGTATAAAGGCGGGTAAAGAATAATATCAAAGCCCTATTACATTTTTAATTTTATTCCTGATCTTTTTTTTGTATCGTTGCATGTTAATAACGTATAGCACAGTCGCAAAATTCGAAATCTTTGTAATATGTCCGAAACATGTAAAATCTATACGCAAAATCTACAATATTGTGTAATGATTATTTTGTGATACTATCATACTTATCATTAGAAATTGTACCATTGTTATTATATTATTATAATTATTATCATTAATATTATCATTATCATCATTATTATTATTACTATTATTATTATTATTATTACAATTATTATTACTATTACTACTACTCCTACTCGTACTCCTCCTCCTCCTCCTCCTACTACTACTACTACTACTACTACTACTACTACTACTACTACTACTACTACGACTATACGACTAATTCTGCTGCTACTGCTGTTGCTCGTCCTCCTCTTCCTCCTCCTCCTTCCACTACTCTACTACTACTACTACTATTCTTATTGTTATTATTATTATTATTATTATTATTATTATTATTATTATTATTATTATCATCATCATCTTTATAATTACAAATGCTACTGCTGTTACTGCTACTACTTGAACACCACCATCAGAGACATTTTTATTATCATTATATTATTATTATATTATTATCGCAAAATAAAATGTTAGCGGTTTTTAAATATTATGTTATGTTATAAATGTATTCCCGTAAGGCATATTTTGAGGATAATATTTTATATATATTCTATATGTATACAATACGCACATCTGTGCATTCTCTATTTATGATTCTTTTTCTGGTTTAGATATGTTTGAACATTTACCCGGTAATTTTAGTTTATTTTACTTATTGATTTATATAATTTGTCGTACCATATTCGTAGAATTCGATATTACCTTACTCCGATATGTGTCAGATTTGTGTTGCTTTTTGCCAAGTATAGACGTTCGTAGGCGTTTACGTAGACGTTTCTTGCATACAACTCGTAGTATGTAAATAGATTTGCAGTGAGATTTCGTAGATTGCTTCGTAGGGTACTCGACCACATTTGTGTTTGAATTATTATTGATTATTGAGACGGTAAAGTACGTACATCGCTGCTAGACCCGCATTTTCCATTGCAGCGAAGAGAGATCAACGTTGCGTTTGTATAGCGTTACAGTCGTTGTTATATTCGTCGAAATGAAGCGTTTGCCGTGTTGAATCCGAGTCTAACTGTTTTTCATTGAAAATTTGCCAGTCGTAACAGTTTTGTTTGCGTGTTGTTTGCATGCCGCGTGCGCGTAGTACAACAACTTAACGTTATCGTTAGTGCGTTACTGTTGATTCACTTTGCGGTTTCCACACGGTGGGGGTTCGGGTGATCAAGTACAAGAATATTTATCGTACCGCTTAGTTTTCGTTAAGTCACGATTACCAAGAATGTAGTTCACGTTGATGCGTATAACGATAGGAAAAGTTTCGTCCATGTTCTAACATACGAATCGCGGCGACGCGTCGCGACGGTGCAGAATCATTCGAATTTCCGAAAGAAAGTAAAGGGAACGCTTGCTTTCGTGACAAGACACCTCTTTGCCCTCCACCTTGTACGTGGTGTGATCGGGAAGCGCGGTAAACGATACTGGTCGAAATAATTGAATTTCGGCCAATGATATTTGACGGGAAGATCGTAACTATGAAAACGTTTCATCGAAGCGTTCCGATCAGACCACGTAGACATATAGATTTGAGTTAATACGATAAGCTTGCACAGTGACTGACCAATATGTGTGTATGTGTCTGTTCACCCCCTAGTGGACATGGACCAGCGTGTCGGCAGGTACCGCCTTCTCTCTGACGGAGGAATGATAGATCTTTTGTGAGCCCATCGCCAATCATCCTCATTCATCTCGAGACATCGGTGTCATTAACGCTAGCACGCGAAATGTGTGCATATTATACGATATCGTACAAAGGGTCGATACACACACACACTATGACGCGTGGTTTTATTTTCGAAACGCGTGATCGGGAACTCGGCCGCGCCGGTGTTCACTCTTTTTCTTGTTAACTTCTTCGAGTCTCGCGTTTATTCTACGCCACGTTACGAAGCCCGTTATTGACCGTTCATTGTCTTGTTCATTCTAGCGAGATACTCGGATCGCCGTCTGATTCTGTTGTACTGGCACGCTTGTTACGTTTGTTCCGTTTGAGCGCGTATCCACGGATGTTTAAAAGCTAACCGACTGTTGCGGCTTTCGGAGGATTCGTCGAGTAACATCCCTGGATACGTATCGTTCGCTTTAGTTGCGCCGAAGCTGGACAAGATAACGGACCGAGGACGATCTTTCTTCGTGAAATTCACGAGAATCGTCCAGCTGTTCGAATTACCAAAGTGACTGTCTTCCCTCCGAGAGTATTAGAAAAGATACCCCCCTGCGAGAACATGTCGAATCGTCCTATCGAAGGGAGGAACGGTCACTTGGGAGCTCCGCCCTGACTTTTGTGAATTTCCAAAAGAGCGTCCGATCGTGTTGCGTCAGGCGCGCTGTCTTGGAAGAATCATGTCCGTTGTCGGTGGACGCGTAGTATGTCAGGGAAACCAGAGAAATCTCGCTTCCGGACGACACTTGGAATAAAATCGGATTCATAACGTTACTTGCATTTTTACCGTGGTCGATGTAACTACGGATTTGTCGCGAGTACATTTGCGAACGGAGCGCGATCCTTTTTCTCTCTGGGGACCTCTCGCAGTATTGTGTTGCGTATAGACTCGTTCTCCTGCATGCCAAGACAACAACAAATGTTCGTTGCGCAGCAATCATAGCCTGGACGATTTTCACGGTATAAATATTTGAACAGCGCTTTCGCGATATCGGACACAGACGGTTAAGAAAGTATTACCGTTCGAAGTAGAGAGGCAATGATCGTCCGGGCTCGCACCGGCTCGTGAAATTATAATTACATACAAACATAATAGGTATAAACGGAGGATCCTTTTTTCGAGGCGAATACGAGTTTTCTATGTATATTACCGACGAGCTTGCAAATTCGGTGAAACATTGAAACCCCATCGAACGAACCGTCGCGATCCGGTGGATTGTTTGTAGAAAAATTGAAATTACAAGCTCAACGTATCAACGACGCGTGCGGTACGTGCTACGTAACGTTCGTTTTACTTTTGGTTGCTGCTTCGTTCCTTTTAACGATACCGAGGTTCGGTCAAGTTCCGTATCTACGTGGAAACGGAAGACTGACCGGCGTAGAAGCGCGGCGACATCGAAAGCGATGGGCTACGGTGAAACGAGAAATGCGTGTTTATATAGACTACACTATGGATTCAGATGGAAATAATGCTGTAAAAAAACGAGACTATTTTCGTAACGAATAAATCGTAAGTCAATAATACGTCTAGTGAGATTGGAATTTTTCCACTTACTCTTCGGTTGATATATCGGCGATATTTAACGGCGAGAGAAAAGATAATGATTCGTGTTCGACGCTTACTTCTTCCTTTAAACGACGATTCGATCGGGAAAGTTTGTCGGTGTGAAACGAGACACAGTTACACATTTCCTAGATGCTTAGACGAATATTTTTGTAAAGAAAATCCTGTATAATTTCGCCGGGTCTTCGAATGCCGACAGAAATACGAGCGGCAACGACGCGGTTCAGCGTTTCGATACTCCACTTGGACTCGCGTGACAATCCTCGTTCCTGTTCCGTACGAAGATTAGAGGAACTTCGGAGGCATACCAGTCTGAATATTACCACAAATTGACTCGCTCTCGAAAGCATCTTCTCCGATATCGCGGATCAACTATTTACAGACAGTTATCCATCCTATGCAAACTGTATAGCGTTGGGCGTCACTATGAATAATTTTTGTTTGAATTCCTTCGCAAGATTTCAGGAAACACTCTCGTTATCCGTGAATTTCGCGATTAAACATCCTCCGATTCGGGCCGGACTTCCTTGAAAGTTTCGAACAGGTGTCTCTGCGAGAGTGAACGCTCGCAAAACAATTGTCGCGGCCGTAAATTCTCCCGACTAACGTCCGCGTTAGCGTCGTCTAATCAAGGATCGCAGGCAACTAATAAATGTTCCGCGCGAACGTTGATAGTTGTTCGCGGGCGAACAATTTTCAACGTTCGCGCGGATACGCACGCGGCGCGATCCTACCGATTGATTTTTGTTCCATTACTAAAGAGTACAAATATTTTCGAATCCTCGCGGAAACGTCTGATTTGCAGCGATCCAATCGGTATCTTTGGTTCCCTTAGGTTTTTGATCGTAGCACTTTAACCCCTGGTTCCTGCGAGATATACGCGGAACCGAATGTTGAACGGAATCGTTCCCGAGAGAAACGACGGACCGTGGACTAACGAAGCACAGGCTAGGGGTTAACGGTGTTACACGAGGGTTCGTGAAAGAATTTAGGGAGCATAGAGAATTATTTTCGAAGCCGTCCTTCCTAACGTATGTACATACATACCTATACTTTACGATACGATAGCCTGTAACCGGCTTGCCACGATAACGGATAGATCGATTACGTTTTCCCGCTATTTCACGAATGCGTTAGTTTCGTTTGGATTTTCATTCTACGGACCGTTCTCGCCACGACCCACGTACGTACAAGCTAGGGTACTTGCCTGCTGAAGAAAATTACCCAGATAAGATTGTGCGACGTTCCTAGATGTGGCATGGATCGAGATTATTGCACGCGTTACGTCGAATCGAAAATCAACTGTAAGATATGTACAATTACCCCGTGAAAGACGTGCGACCGCGCGCGTGTATTCGTAAATATGACACGTGTGCAGTATTTATTAATCGATCAAAGGGGAGACTTTGTCTGCGACGAAGATAACTCTGCCACTGTACCGTACCGTTTCGAGGTGACGAAGACGATCGAGCGCAAATGGCAAAGAAATGGGACGCTTCGTTTATGCCACCTACAGAGAACGACATAGATAAGAGGAAACGAACGGTGGAATCTCTTCTCGATTTGTCCCGCTGTAAAGAATCACTTATCTGCGAGGGAGAATCGATCGTTCGTACGACTTAATTCGTAAGAAAGCATGAATATGTACGATCGTTGTATAGCTAAGACATTCCTTTGCAAGTACGACATTACAGTTACAAGTAAGTTCGACCTAAGTATAGGATAAAAAGCTTATTTTTTGTAAACAAAGATACTTAGCGCCAACTTTGCCGAGATATGCTATATACGTAGAATCGACTTGTGATTAGCGTGTCCAAAGTGAACAAGTTTTTTTTTTCATCGACCGGCGGGAAATCCGTTATATATACTTGAATTGTTATTATATGTATTTATTCGTAGCTAGCAGGTTACGCTGGCGTTCCTCCGGGCGCGTTCGCGAGCACCCGCGACTATTTTATTATTTTTACACGCGTAACTTTGTAAACGTACGCGCCTCCCATCCTTTCGAATCGAACCCTTTCATCCGGCATTACGCTAAGCCTAGTGATGAGAGTAAATACGAATCGACCGCTCTTTCCCTGTCCATTAAATGTTAAGAGCGTTGACTGAAACGTAACGTCGAATCGATGCCGATTTCAAAGCAATGTCCCGTTTCAGTGATACTCGCGACTCGCGACTCGCAGGCTAGAATTTTACGAAATTTTCTACGATCAACCGATACCTCTTGTCCATCGACTCTTTCGGAATGTAATTGCAACCGACTCGTATTCTGGATCAGCATCAATTTTGCGCAACGATCTCCAGCCTAATAAATAAACGATCTTTTATAAAACGAGACAGGAATTCTCAGAAAAGAATCACTGAAAACGGAATCCTATCGAGACTCGCGATTCAACGGTGAAATCTTGCCCGTCACTAGGTGATTTTCGATCGTACCGACCGAAATCGTATACATACATACATACATACATACATACATACATACATGCATACATACATACATATACTACATGTGTACGTACGTCTAAAACGATACGTTTGCTCGCGCGAATTTTTTATACGTACCTCAGCGTTCGCAGGCATAACGTTCTATCTTAAGATTATGGATTTACATAGAATTAGTTTACGGTACGGATAAACGTTAGTATGCAGTTTGTGTAAGAATATCGATAACGTATCGAAATGAAGTACATTCCCTCACGAGTTTGAATTTGTTCCGAAATTGTGCGATAATTCGGTATTCTCTCGATTCTGATCTTTGACGATGCAAACTTACAACGGTTCAGAGTGAAAGAGAGGGAGACTGCGTTTTCCAGCGGTGCATTTCGATCGGCATATCCCCCTCCGGGCGAACCGGCCGCCCCTTACCCAGAACGGATTAGTAAATTTACCTCGTCTCTGTCACTTTCGATATATCGTATCTACATCTACGGATCGTTCAATTAGTATCGGCTCATCAGCGATTCTCGCGATACCTAATTTTTTTTAATTGCTAAAAACCAACACACAAACTAACCAAAAGGTAAACTTACTAAATACGTTTTTTACCCACCAATAATGATAATATGGCGTACGTACGTGCGATAATTATTACGTCGTACGAACGTATACACGCTTCTCGAACATATTTTGTCTCGTATAACGGAAAAAAGCTCGTAAAAATATGCCGTTTTTATAAGTGACGTCTCTTAAGATTAACTTTTATATGATTCATGCGGAATGTTCAAAATATAAATAAGATGCATTATTTTCTCTGTGATATATTATGTGCGAAAAAGAACAATCTTTCCGAATTTCTTCCTCTCCAAGTCGGACCTTATACCTTCGGCGACTACCGCGACCGTTTACTCGGTTCGCTCGCGAGCACCGAACGACGAAAAAAATGGAACGAGAGTCGGCTTTTCAGCTAGTACACGCATCATACGTCCGTCTAGCGTCGTAACGCTGACACGTTACGTATTATTATAAGAATCTCTCGTTGCACATCTTTGTCGCCTGTCGCAAAAAAAAAGAAATGAATCCAACGACTACGCGAAATTAAGTTCCGTTGAGTCGCGACGGTAGAACGACGCCGACAGTTTCCATAGTTCGTTCGACAGACTAATTCGTGGCTGACAATGAGTAGCGTGGGCCACCGGCGTCCACGGCACTCACGCGTCTCTTTAATAACGCACGGAATGGAATTTTCGCATGGATTGACGCTGGCTCTGCTTACAGGGGAGTCGACGTATTTGTGACTTTGAGACTCGATGCCGGGGCCGAATCAGATCGAAAGCTATAGCGAGCTATAGCTCCTTGTAGCGAGCACACCACAGACGATCAACCTCTGACCGCAACGCACCGCTTGATTACCAATCGATCGATCGATCGATCGAATCAAATAAATCGACCATCCTGCCCGTCTGCCTGTTCTGTTCATCCGCCACGCTATCCTGCCTGCCTCAAAGTTTGATTATCTTTTTTCTTTTTTTCTACGAACCACTGCTTTCTTCCCGTTTTATTACCGTTTATCTCTAGGATATTCCCGTTAGCTTAAGGTACGTATCCAAAGAAGCTGGAAAGCTGGCCGACTTTGTTTTCGGCTGAAATGTCCACGTTTCTCGCGAATTACCGAGCCCTGGCTCTACCGTTGCTTCGTTAGCTTTCTATTCCGCGCGGCTGCGAAGATTGCCAGCTTTTCAGCCACTATGGAGTATCTTCGGAAATTATGCGGCACCTTTTCGAAATGGTTAATGATTAGGGAATAAGATGCGCGTGTCTGGACGGGTGAAAACGGAGCCAAAGTTCGCGGGTTGTATCAGCGCGCGGACCTCCTGCTGTTCGCTCGAACAGTGCTACATTGTTAATTTGTTCTTAGCCTGCCGAGATGCGATGCGATTGTCGCGCGCGAATATTCGACTGGTCGGTTCGATCGTTCGGTGGAGGGAGGACCTATCGACCACGCGATACGTCGGTTCGCAACGTAATTTCATTTATTCGACGCACGAAAGACGTTACGTCGGTCGTAAGATAGCATTTCTCGTTGAACCGACAGTCTTAGCTTCGTTTTCAAATTTCTCTCTTGCCATTAACTACTACAGGTATTGGAAGAATGTTAAAAACGAACTAATACAAGTATACCGCTAATCGGCGATCCATCGTTTACCTTTGTATTTCTTTTAAATAAAATTCCCTAGCCGCGACGTGTTTTTCACGCGCGTCCTTTTAATTTAACGCGCTCTTCGTAGTTTTAGTTACGCCCTCATTTAGCTCGAGATAATCTGTTTTGCCGAATTTTACTGTACCCCAGACATCGATTATATCGAATAATCTACGCCGATCGAACCTTTACTTTTAGCCAAGACAGTCAATTATCGATCTTTACAGGTGTGTTTACGATCATTCTTCTTTTGATTTAATCGCATCGACTTGTAGAGCATAATTTAGGGAACGTAATATGTTGCACTTTATTATGATTTCCGATACTCGTTTAACTTTTTTTTCCTGCACCAACGTATTATGCGTCGATCAAACGCGGATCACGAATCTTACATAGAATTTTACCTTTTGTAAGTCGCATTATTATCACGAGTCTATGTACATAAATAGCAACACTGTTATTTCAGTGAAAATAGCAGTTGGAATGAAATATTCGAATCGGGATAATTCTGTGAGAAAAATTGTATGTAATATTCGCACGTAATTACCGTTAGTTGTTATATCGAGAAGGTAAAGAAAAACAAAATGTTTCTCAAACATATTCTATATCACCGGAAGCTTTACTGGGGCCAATAAATTTATTTCTAAGCGTATCTTCAAATAGAAATTGTAAATGCAGTTTTACTTATTTTAAGATCTATTTATGGGAAGCTTGATTTATTTACTCAGCGTACAGAGTACAAAATATACGAATAGATCTCAAGCGTTTGAAAATAACTACGTTCGATTTTTAAGAATTACGTATGTATACTTAAGATGTTGTACGAGTCCGTTGGCGTTCTACCTTAGCGATGAAAATTCCGAAATTCTTCGCCATACACGACTTTCTTCGTTTTGTTTTATCATACTTGTAGTTGACTGTTAAAACACGATCCCCGTATGACTCCCCGGGTAAATAATATTTCGCTGCTCCAAATTTTCAACCAGTGTTTTATTTCAAATATGTGTTGGATCTGTATTACAGAACATTAATTGCGTATCGTACTAAAGTTTACACAAAACAGTCGCAAAATCTTTGTAAGAATGTGATATCATTACTAGTTTACTAGTACTTTTACTACTGCTATTATTATTATTATCATTTCATCATCATCATCATCATCATCATCATCATCATCATCATCATGATCATCACCATCACCATCACCATCACCATCACCATCACCACCACCATCATCGTCATTATCGTTATCATTTTCAACCCCACAATATTATTAAAGGATATAATCAAAACTTTTCTAATTTTATATGTAAACTTCAGTGACCGCAAGTACTCAATACAAGTGAAGTTAACACAGGTTTGTACGTAATTTATTTTTCTACGCCATTTACGTATCCATAATCCATCGGGCTGTACAATAACTCGGGGTATCTTCAACGAATAACAATTTCAAGTTTGTCCTTGGTTTATATCACGTTTATTTGTTTAAAAAATTATAGCGCCTTAATTGAAGTTTATTTGCGAAGAAAATGATGGATCGGAGTGCAACACAATTATAATTTCGAAATGTAGTTGTTATAATCTGTAAAGACAAACGTCGCAGGATATAAAAGTAATAATATAATGGTGTCAATGAAAAGTTGCTTCGTCGGCTGTGCATTTCGTAAAATCGACTTCTTGTTCAACGACCAAGGCTCGTCGCGTTTGCATTTGCTAAAAGTGTAACGCATTCGTATCCAGCGGTTCTATCTTCCTCTGCCCCGTCCTCGATTGAAACCACCCCTGCCTCGTCCAGCAACTTTTCCCTTGGGTGGTGGAGACTTGGGCCTAAGCGCCTCGATACGCTCTGTACAGCCCGTTGTGATTTGACCATTTGCAAAGTAGCTTGTGTAAAGGTCGGCGTTGAAGTTTGTGTTTGTTAACTCGGGCCCTACGGTGAGCCATCCAGGTCTGATTGTACTGTCCCGTCCGAATAGGTGCAACCTGCGTCTACCGAGACAAAAGTGTTCGATTATGTGAAAAATTTCTACAGGTTTCTCTATAGAACCGTATTCCGGTTCTTCGGATATGATCAGATCAATATCCACGTTGGCGTGAATGAAATCACCGTCCGTCGATCTTCTCACGGTTCCCTTTATTCCCATTAGGCAGTGTTCCTTAGTTCTCTGGAGAACCGCTTTGCTATCTAAATTTTTACTGTGCCCCGGATTGTTGATGTTTGTTCTGATCCAGCAGATATCTTCGCATCGTCTGAAGCCCCATTTGCGAAGACAGAAACGTCCCATGTCTAATCCGTCGCTGCTCCCACACCATAGGAATACGAAACTCCGATTTGCCGCAACTTCGCCGATATCGAGTTCCATTATCTATAAAAAAAATCTTACGTTCACGTCCTATGTTTTCTTTCCGCTTTACCAGCTTATTACATATACGTTTACCTGGTCCCAATTCCAAAGTTGTACATTCGTAGCGCCACATGTTCTCTGATATTCTTCCAAAGGTGGCTCTATGAGTATTACGTCAAACTTGCAGTTAAGTTCTTTTAAGTTGTACGTAAGTAGGTTTGTCTTCAAATACATCGGTGGGGTAGCAGTTTCTGCTATTAAGTCGTCCTTTAGCTTTATAAGCTCGCGTAATTTAGGATACTCTTCGAACCTGTCTGCCAGGCCCACGTCTCTGATAAAATTCTGTGGCCTCTGACCAGTGTCGATGAAATGTTGACAGTAATCGTTGTGCGGGTTCGACGATTGGGTTCCCTTAAATAATAAAAGCGAAACAGTTTAGTAAACGCTCTGTGAGAGGAGTGGGTTCTTTGTCGATGTTCCTTGGTATACTTTTAAGAAGGTCGAAGAATCTTTGTACACAATTTCATCGGTCGCAGGTGTATCGCTCTTGGAATCTTTGACAGTGGCTTCTGACTTTTCTGATATCGGTTTAACTTTCTTTCTGTGAACGTCGTCTATATCCGTCCCCAGGATCTGCCTCAATTCATCGACGCTTGATACACCGAGCTAGGAAACGTAGGAAAAGACGATAAATGAGAGATCTTCGATTTGCCCAGAAACGATGGAATCTGGGAGATGGAAGGATACACATTACACAAGAACATAACCTCGAACGCCGCCGACGTTTTCTCACCGTTTGTGCCAAAAGCTTCTTGCGCTTCTGCGAGCGTTCGCGAAGTGTCTGAAGCATTTTCGACAATCTCCTTGCGTTGATCTCGCAAGAATATTTATTTATCCCGTTCGTGCTGTCATCGTGCAGTGTCGTACGATGTGCGAATAGTATTCGCGTTAGAAATGTGAAAGAATTCTCCGGGCTGTTGGGTAGAATGCGTCGGGTTTAATTCGTAGCGTAAATCATACTTGAACATCGGTGAAAAACGATAGAGTTGATTTATTTGAAACTGTATTGATATACATGTCCGCGACGGAACAGGGATCCCGCCATCGCCGCTATCGAAACGCGTAAGCGACACCTAGCGGCGGAACGCGACACTGCGGTACCGACGGCACCGCTCTTGCGCTTCGCGCTGTTTCGTCGGGCGAGTAGGCAACCTTTTATGCTAACGCTCGCGTCGATTCGAATTTACGGAAAACATGAATTTCCATACTTCGTTTAACCAGCTGCTAGATATTTCAAAACGTACGTTTCTCGGGCCTGAAACATTTCGTTCGAAACTCGATGGTACCATTGATCGCAGACTCTTTATTATTTAAAAGAAAGCAATGATTATGAAGCGAAAGTGGGTAATGAAAAATAAAGGGAGACAATAAGTCCAGGTGCAACATGTTCAAACAACGAAAAGGAATATCGCGAGCAGGAACGAGCCAAAGGAAACGGCTGCGTTACGAAAGTGTATCTAGAAAACGTAGGACAAATAAGATAACGTGTTTGCTCCTCGACACGAATTAATTGGTAACTATAAAGTGGCATAAAAAGGAAGCTGGAGGATGGTGTTCAGCCTCGATCGGACCCAATTCGAGGCGAAGGAAAACGGTTCGTCGAGAGTGCGACAGTAGCGTAAAAGAAACGTAAATCACTTTAGAGATCGCGATCTGCGTCGCAAGGAAAGACCGCGTTTTGAAAGAGTATGCGAAACTGCATCTTCCACGTGCCCAAGTGCATACATTTAGGGTACATTTGTATACGTTTAGTAGGTATTAGTAGGCGAGAAGCGCGAAAGAAAAGGCAGGCGTGTGAAAGCGCGACGTCGCGAAACAAAATGAGCAAGATAGTTTGAAACGAGCGGGAAAGTTGCGCCTCCGTCAGTCGGCTTTCAAATCGACATGCGATCGGTGCATACGGTGCTACACCGGTTATGCGGCTCTGAATACGTTCTAACTAAACGTAACAGATACACGGCTAAGCGGCACTGCTGACCGCGCTGCAAACGAACGACCTGCGTGAATCGGAGCAATGGCACTTGAGACTATAAAAAGTCTAATTTATAAAATAGTGTCGCTGGATGTCGGGATCCAAGTATCGTCGCCTCGTTTACCTTGTTACAGTGCTTTCTTGTGATCCTTGGTATCGGTTGCAAATACCACGTGGGCTCGCAGACTGGATAATTTCGAGTAAGTACGCGTACTAATACTCCTTGTTTCTAGCTGTTTATCGTACCGATCATGCTCGTTTCGTCGAAAGTTCGTCAAGTCCGTGAAGAGAATCGAAACCCATGGACCGATCCAATTTCCCCGATACATAATATTCGTTTACCCTTGTTCTTATCAGGTCCGTTTCGAAAGGGCCGCTGGAGGCCGATTCGGGTTTGCGGTCGATCGGTGAGAAGTGGTGTGAATCGGTGCGTACGAAGGCTGAAGGACAGACAGAGAAAGTGAAAAGCTGGAAAAGGAGAGGATAGGAAGACGAGGCTCGTTTCCCGGAGACAGTGATCATTCGCGATCATTCGCGATCATTCGCGATCATTCGCGATCATTCGCGATTTATTCGCGACGGTGTCAAGGTAACAGTTGTCGGAGGCAGGAAGCAGGTGGCAAGACCCGACGTCGCGTCGCTTCCTCGTTCGTCACCTCGTCGTTATCGTCGTTGAACTTACGCTCGCCCGGATTTCCACCTAGAATTCCTTCGGGACGCCAACGCTTAAGGGTCTCGTCGAAGGTACACGAGGTACTTGTTCTCGTATTCTTTCTTTATCGAATTTACTCGATTTTCGAACGGCCAAAGTTCTGGCGAAACTTAGCCATCGTCGGGATCGTTGCAAGGTTCTTTGGCGATGCTGCCGATCGAGCGCGACTTACAGCACCGATTCGCGTTCTATCGAACGAAATTGAAGAGAAACGGGGAGGTCGAGTCACGATTAACGAGACCGTCGAAGCCGGTATTACGCGACGTGGATTTAAATTTCATTTCCAAGTTCGACAGGTGTACCTTTAAACAATATCCTCGGTAGAATTCGAAAATATTGCTCGGGCCAATGCATTGTTTTCCCCGGAGGTAGTCTATGTTCGTGGTAAGAGTCACGTATACACGTACGTATCCGTGGCACGTGTTGGCGAAAACAATTTTTTGCCAGCAGTTGGCTCGCAAAGGTGTTCGAACGACACCTAGCCGGTTTAACACAGCGGTAAGAGAAAGATACAATGTCGCGCGAATCAGACGGGTTCTGGCAGGGTAAGAAAAAAAACGCGGTGAATCGTCGCCGGAACCCCCTCCGCGGTCTGATTGGTCGATTCGCCGAAATCCGCGTCGGTTTCCGAGAAATCGTCGGCGTCACGCTCGCCGGGATCCCCTGTTCTGTTTCCGCGTTCGGTGCCGGTAACCGCGTCCAGTCGTCGCTCCTGTACGCGATTCGTGAGAGAGAAAGAAAGCAAGAAAGAAAGAAAAAAGCAAAGAAACAAAGAAGGAGATATAGATAGACAGATATACAGAGACAAAGAGAGGCAGAGAGAGGGAGACCGACAGACCGACAGACAGACAGACAGACACGGAGGGAGAGAAAGAGAGAGAGCGAGAGAGCGAGAGAGAGTGAGAGAGAGAGAGAGAGAGAGAGAAAGTAGCTCTCTTCGTTTCCCAGGTCAGTCCCCATCGGCGAATCGAACAGGTGGATTACGAAAGCATATGCATTTTTTGTCTATCCGAGATGACGTGTTTTGTAATATTAATTTGCATTAATCGCGTCGTCTGCCATCGGAGAACCGTTTGATCTTTCGTCTCGATGTAAATAGAAACGATCTATGTTCGATCTAACCCACGTTTCGCTTACGCGTAGTGCAGTTTAAAAACCATCCGTTCGAGAGCCCTCGAAATCGATCGAACGTAATCCGCGCTGATCGCACAGAAATATCGATCTTCTGCTTCTCACCGTTTTCTCGTGTTCTCGTTCGCAGAGTGTTCAAGATGCGGCCCGACGAGGTGATACAGAGCGAGCGAAGGGCGACGGAGACGATGTCGGAGACTTCGGAGGGCACCGTGACGACCAGCGTCTCCGGGAGGTCCGGTTTCGAGAGTCGCGAGGAGCTGCGCGACCTCGCCGCCGTCCTTGGAATCGCCAATCCCGAAGACTTGCACCAGGACAGATTCCGCGTCGACCGCCGAAAACTCGAGCAGATGCTCCTGGGTAAGCATTTCGCGTAGACGGGGTGGTTTTCGAACGGAACGTTACGTGTGTACCGCGCGTTGAATCGCGTCGCGGAGAGAACGCTCGGGGCTGTTCGTCGTAAATAGTATTTCAAATTTTGTGGAATCTCGGCGAATTTCCGTGAATCCGATGCTATTTACAAAAGTGCTAGGTCGTCGAGGTGAAAACTGGTCGATCTCGCGGTTGACCGTTTCACTGTCTTTTCCGCGGATACGCGTAGCGCAACGTCCTAGATTTCATGCTTGTAACGGAGCATCGCTGTTCGACGAACGGATTAACAGAGAAATACAATGTATACGATTTGGTGGAAACAAGTAGAAATACATCGGGGGGTATACATATTCATGGGAATGCAACGATTCGAAAGTTACTGTCCTTCTGTAAAGTTTTTATTACACCGATGTTACTGCTCCTCTTATCGAGGAGACCGCCTAGTTACTTTCGAAACGTTCGTTTTTTATAAATATGTATAAAAGGACTGGACTTGTCGGATAAAAATTTGTATACTTGAAAATTTATGCCTGAATTCCATCGCGCCGCCTGATCTGTTCCCATTTAAGAGGACGCGTCGAATTTCGAAACTTTGGCTTTTCATGAATATTTACACGGACTGTTCGTCTCCTTCGAAGCCCTTTCGATAATTTGTCGCTTAATCGCTCGAGCGAGCGATCGAAATCGTCGCTCCGTCGTTCCGACGGAAAGGTTTATCGATATCGCGAGCATTATCTAAAATACCACGAACGATATCGATCGGACGAACCCACGTATATCGTACGCGACTCTAGTCCGTCGGTTTCTCTTCAAAGTTCGACCTCTCGTCGAATTCGGTCTCGCGCGATCTACGATTTAAATAGATCGTTTGTTTGTAAACGAGATTATAGGAACTGTCAAACGCGACTTGTCATCGTATGGGTGCTGATCGAACAGTGGCGGCAAGTGTACGGATATCGAGGTAAACCCCGCTGTAAAAAGAACCACCGTTCAAAGTTTTCGAAAAGATTCCAGCCGACGCGGTATTCGCGCGGGCCGCTACGTATCGGGGGAAACGTCGCCGGATAGAGGAGTACCATTTGTGCGTACCGCGGCAGGGGTCCGTTTACACGGCGCCCCTAGAATTTCAAATTATACGCCGCCACTGTCGTTGACCGTAGGTATATCTCTCGAAAGGTTTATTTTGATCGAGTGACACTGTATTTATGCTCGAACCGAAATCGCCCGAATTTCGTAAACACGGCCAATAATACCGTTTAGCGATTTCTTTCGCAGTTAGATCGAGCATTAGTCGCGACGATTACCCTGCTAATTAATAACACGTCCGTTCGTCCTCCAGCGATAGAACGTATTTTTTGCGCCCCCGAAAAAAACGGAGGAGAGTCCGTTGCCCCCTAACCGTAGTCTTCTTTCTGTTTACAGGTGACAATGACGTGGCCAAACAGGCGGACACATTTTTTCATAACGTAAGTCCCTTTTCGTCTTCTTTTTCGCTAGATCGCCCGAAAGGATAATGAATCGACCGCGGCGCGCACAGATCGTTGGTTCCGTGGTTCCGTGGTTCCGTGGTTATTAATTAACGCACGCTTGTTCAGCGGGCTTTACGCTGGACTTTTCCATCGCCGATATGCCAACGCGTATATGCGTGCGAGACGTTAATCCGGCAAGATGGTATCCGATAAATCCACGTGGGATACTTTCGGGTAAACAACCTACGCCTCCGTAACGATGCTTTTAATCGCCGTTGGATTGTTTTCTCGGTAGCCCGAAAGTTTCGCTGGTCATCGATAACGCGCTGTTTTATTTATTATTTGGTCCGTTGGTGTCACGGTTTCACGAATCGGTTCGCGATTAATTAAATGGCCGGATAACGCGGCGTTACGTAACTCATGAAAATATGTAGTCCAGCGTCTCGCGATACGGTAATTATCGCGAGACGTAGAGAGATCCTCGTTCGAGGGCGTATCCGCGGATGCTAAGCGCCCGACCGACTGCGAAATCAGTTTCACGCCTATGCACGTTACCTCCGAGTCGGCCAGCTTTTTTCATAGACTTTCGAAAGCGAAGGAAACGGAAGACGCCCGGAGCAGGAGGATCGTGCCGATGCTACGTGACGTAACGTCCACCTTTCTCCCGATAGAGCGAGAGAAAAAAGCACGCGAACGCCGCTTCGACGTAATTACCGGTCGTTGGGCTTTTCAGCTTCTTTCCGGTAACGGGGTCTCGTGGTATCTTGGATCGAAAATAATGTTCGCGATAGTCGGTGTTCGTACGAGACGGTTTCTCCGGACTTGGAGTTGCACGTTTCGGAAACAAACGAGGCGCGCTCGCGTGTAATCGCGTTTCGACGCTGCTCGTAAATCGCGGAAAGCTGCGATGCGTTCTGACCTTGCGATTATGCGAACCCGAACGCTGCTATTTTCGTAATACATTCCCCTCCTGTTGCCGAAGCCCGATAATTCGACGCTAACCCGCGACTTCTTTTGAAATTCTCCGCGACACGACGAATCCAGGTTTACGGGCGTTGGCTGCTGGACGGTAATTTCCAACCGAAGAATAGTTTAAGAAACGGCCGATCATTGTGTTCGCCGGTGGAATCGAGAGATCGATGATTCGACGTGGCGAGATCGCGGAAGAATACGAATACGTATGTATACATGCATATGCCTGCGACGCGACGGGACGCGACGGGACGCGACGGGACGCGACGCGAAACGCATAGGCCAAAGGCAAACTCGACGAACGACGAACGACGTTTCGCCGTTCACCAACGAGTCCGAAGGCAACGTTCGCGCTTATCCTTATCGTTGACACGTTGCGTAAAAGGGGGCCTGGAAATACACCGCCCGATTATTTATAGACCGGCTTAACTTGGCTTACTACACTCGCGGCTACGCGATCCCACTCCCCCGCGTTCAAGTCTACGCGAACAAGTTTTACGCTCCGCGGACCAGTGACGGCCGGTGCTATCGAATCGAGGGGCCACTGTGAAACGTCTGATTGTACGGCAATGTTTCGATCTCCCGCCCGGCAACGCTATCGACGTAATTACCTCTGTCCGCGTAGCTGACACACGTACGTAAAACCAAGCGGTTTCTCGCTCGATTCGATGCACGATGAATCAACGTTCTATTAACGTTCCTATTAACTTCGCTCGCCGGTCGGCCGATCTATCGATACATTCGTGGACGCGATAATGCGCACGATTCGTTCGGCTGATTGTTGCCACTGAAGTACACGTAGGTTACGTGTCTGGTTCGATTCCGATTGACGGTATTATCGGCCTCTTGATAAATTAGCGCGAAAACAAAAGCAAAGGAACGAGGTAGGATCGTCTGACCTCGGATGATGCAAGCCGACGATCGTACGTACTCGCCGAGCAAAATTTAGCAAAATACGTCTGCGCCGATTAAACTTGTCCCGGTAGAAAAACGGGAGAACGGCGTTCATTCGTTGTTACGTAAGTTTGAGATGTTCGATAACGGGGCCTGCTCTCTTCCGACGATCCGGCGACGCTCGCATCGTTTGCTATTTTTCGCGGACAGAGCGCGGTTCCCATCGATTCGTTTGTTTTCCCGAGCTCGATCGATCCGCCGCGCGTCGCTGTTCGCTGGTTGCTGGTCGCTGGTCGCTGGTCGCTGGTCGCACGTCGCCTAAAAATAATCGCGTCGAATCGCGAACGAAAAACGGGAGGCGTCACTCTTTCATCTGACATAATTTCAGCGTCGTCCGGTATACAGACGTATCTAGTGTCGTCGCTCGTAGCGAGTCGGCGATAACGGCTCTCGGGAGACGTCGACGAGGGGCGAAGGGATCTCGCGTTCCGTTTTGTTTCGGTCGCATCGCGGTAAACAACCGATTCGAGCGACGGTACTATTCCTTTCGGCAGCGGAATAATCCGGAAAAGTTGGTTCTTTTCCTCCGTGTGAAGTCGATCGATCTGTCGCGCGGCTGCCGAAAGAATTCACGATGCGATCCGAGTGCTTCGAGAGCCGATGGAAATTTATTTTTACGTACGACATCTGCGAAATTTCGGATCGCGGTTTGCTCCAGAAATACCTCGTTACACGCGGTACGGAATTTTAGCGGGAGTCACCGGACTCCGAGATTCCTAGTCACGGTCAGTGTTCGCGAACCTCGACGTTTTCGTCCAGTCCGTTAGAAACTCGTCCTTGGTAGCGAGCGTCGTCGGAAACGTCGGAATGTTCGTTAACGTGCCGCTAATTTAAATGGAGTCGACCGCGCCGATTCTCGGAACGTTTCTACGATCGGTTTCTGGCAACGACAGGTGTGGCTAGCGGAGGTGTCTTTCGAGAGGATAATCCAGCGAGAGTTATTTCCGTAAGAAGGCTTGCATAGCGACGTATACCTGGCCTCGTTGTTCAACGGGCCTGCCGGCATTGCACCCGTAACGCGAAACGCATACCGCCACTTTGCCTGTGCTTTACTTTTCGAGCGTGCACGTTAAATACAGGGGGGACGTTTATCGTCGGATGAATGAAAAGTAGGTTGCAAAATACGTCGGTAGAAAGGATCCTCGCCGTGACGGACAACACGTTGTTTGTCTAGTAATTCGGTGTTCGATAATCGGACAAGTTCGGCTCGTAGACGCACGTTTAAACAAATATTTGGCTCGGTTATTCCTGGGCCGCTATTTCCGTACCTGAATTTACTCGGTCGGTTTCGATCGCGACGTTCTCCAAATACGTTCTCCAAATACGTTCGAGCACGGTCCGACAGATTTTTGAAGGAATCGATAAATCATGCGCCACGAATATTCCGAGTCGCTTTCGAACGTTCTCGGTACCCGGGAGCGTTTACAGCCGAGGAGAACCTCCTCGTAAAGTTCCCCTTGGTTTCAGGTAGTAGCGCGGGAGGTACGGTCTCTACCGCGATGCGTAACGGTAGACGTTTGCCGTCGCGTTATTATTCTAGCACGGGCTTGCTAATCTTTGCGGGCGATTCAGGTGGATCGCGGCGAATCCTCGATTGCCAGGCCCGGTTCATCGAAACGGGCCGCGCTTTTCGCCATCCTAGGTTCGTTCGCGCCACATCCGGGGATTCCGTCGGCGAGATTAGCCGCGGGTTTCCCGGCAGAGTCGGTACACGCTCCCGCATTGTCCTTCGATGGCCCGTGTTCGCAGGAAAGCGTCGTAGAACCTTGCCACACCTGTCCGGACGGACAAACGCACCTGGCCCCCGTAGTTAGCCCGCCGCGTAACCTACCTGGCTGACTCGACGGGCCCTTTAAACTTTAAATCGTAGCAACGTCGCGGGCTCTCGTCGAGGGACCCGTCTCGATTCCTATCGATTCGTATCGATCTAAATTGACGCGGAGCGACCAGGTTAAAACGGGAAACGAGCGTTTCGTCGGTTCGACGGTAATTGAGAATATCGTATAGCGCCGCGCACGGTTTTGCATCTTTCGTTTGTCCGTCGGCGAATCGGCCGTTTCTCCTGGAGCACTCGGTTCCGAAGACGAAAGGAGAGGCCGTCGGGAGGGAGAGGTGTACGCTGTACAGAGATAGAGTCGAGTGGGAGGCGGTTGCCGGTTGGCGGTTGGCGGTTGGCGGTTCGCGAAGCCGACCCGTTATATTATCTGCTGTTACTCAGTCAGTCGTGCCAGCGATCCCGTCGCGGTAAATACGAGAGACGGGGCTCTCCGATCGCTCGACGTTCGACGCTCGACAGTGAAGTTTCTTCGATCCGTCTCGCCGGAAAAGTGATCGTAACGCGGTCGAACGACTCGTGGGAGCCGTGTGTTTCGAGTGAAACGGCGGGCCGGGGTCTGGTTCGCGAGGAAAAAAGGAACACGTCGAAATCGTCGAGTCACGATGAAGCGGACGGTCGCATCGGGATGTTCCGCCGATAGCCTGTGAATACTCGATATATCGGATAGTTTCCGGCAGTGAAAGTACGTCAGCGCGGCGGGTCTCGTTCCCCTCGCAGCTTCCCCGTCGAAGGCTCGCACGACGATCCGTCGAACGTGAAAACACGGACGACGAAGCTTGTTATCCACGCGAAAGCCGATCGACCGGTCATGTCGGGGCGTCCTCCGTTGGCTTCGGGTTCCAGAGTACTCCGGTGAACGTGACCGAACGCGAAACTCGCCACCCTTTCCGCTCCGTTCTCTTCCGTTTCGTGCTCGCTGGTTCCCGACGATTCGGCCTGATTCGAGTTGCGAGCTAACTCGACCGAGGACCGATCCGGACTACTCCGATCGACAACAATGACCGTGGTAATGCGAAACAATGAAATTTCGACCGCGGAAGACGATCGTCCGATTCGTAGCTCTGTTCGTCGATAACGAGATTCGATTCCGCTGGAAAACGGCGAGAGGGCATTCCGACTCGGCCACGATCGTCTTCGAAAACGTCTGCCGCGAGGTGTTTGCTTCGTAAAAGTAAAGAAAAACCAGTTCGCGTAGGCGTCCGAGTAACGTTGCTTTCCCTTTGTTTCAGGTTATGGAGGAAACAAATACGTTCGTTACGTGGCCGTCCCGACTCAAGATCGGAGCAAAGTCGAAGAAAGGTAAGCTGACTCACGGCTCGCCTAGGCGAAAGGCGTGAATTACGTTTGCCGGAAACTCGTCACGGCCGATTCCACGTCGAATCGATCATTTTTTCGTCCCTCCGTCTTTCACGCTGTACGGACGTGATTTCGACGAAATTCCGAGCCGATGACGGCTCCGACGTTCGTTTTTCCCGCTCGAACGCGCTGTCGAACGCGTCCGAAGAAATTGCGCTACGACGCGGAAGTCGACGTGTCCCGGTGTGGAACGTGCGACGGACAACGAATCGCGTTTCAAGTTCGACGACATCGGCGTCCTTGGGTGGAGGCACCGCGATGCCTGGACGGCCGTTTGAAAATTCTATTCGAGTCGACCGCGAGGCGAGTGTGTTTATCGTTTATCGACCGTGGCTCGTTACATATACCGGCGATTACGTCAATCGTAGGTTCTTGCGTCGCCTTGGGTCACCAGCTGACGTATCGCGTATTTTCTTACGACGGCTATTTACGGCTCGAGTACACGAATTCGAGTATATCTCGGGACGCTCTTGTATAACCGCGACGGGCGAACCTCCCGCCGCGGCGGCCCGGATCGAATTTTACTTACGCTTGCTTACGTACTTGTGTACTGTACGTACGGACGTACGGACGTACGGACGTACGGACGTACGTAGGCAGCCGCGCTTTTCATGACCGATGGATTCGCCAAGCACCTTGCCACCGCTATCTTCCGCGATATCGCGTTTGTGTGCGTTCCGTTCCGTTGCGTTGCGTTGCTTGTTTTTCGCGCTAGCGAGATAACTCGAACGAGCGAGAAGAAGCGCGTTCGTAAACGTCCGAGAGAAAAGTCTTCTAATCGGTCTCGCGGCGGTATCGCGTTTCCCGCATCCGCGCAACGAGTACGCTGGTACTTTTCGTCGGAGATGAGGCAAGCCGAGATTTCCAGCCGGTGACTGTCGACGTGTAACGGGAGACGCGTGAGGCGAGAGGCGAGAGTCGAGACGCGAGACCGGTCAACCCGGAAACTCTCGGCGAACGCTTTCGATTTCAGCGTCTCGCCGACAAACACGGTACGCAGCGTTCTTCTCCGTTGCGATCGCGCGTTTCCATCGTATCCCGAAGACGGGATTAATTAGAGCGCACCCGTTAATCGAAAGTGATTACGAAACGAGCAACGAGCTGCCCGTTCGTGCTCGTACGTGCAGCCACGCGCGTCGCTCGAACGAAAACCAGCTGCTTTCGTCCGTGGAAACTAGCGCGAGATTCGCCCGATTCGCCCGATTCGCCCGATTCGCCCGATTCGCCCGATTCGCCCGATTCGCCCGATTCGCCCGATTCTCTCGTTTACGCATAATCTGATTCTTCTCGTTCCGATCCGCGACGGGCATCGTTTGTCCTCGGTCACGGCACACCGGTCGCGCGCTCTTACCATGGAAACTTTTCGGTGATTCATCCCTTCCTCGTGACCTAAACAGCTGTTGGCGTGCTTCTCGTTGTCTCTTCTCCTCCTGCGGGGCTACCGATCGTGCGTGGCTACGCGCGCAATTCATTGTCCGTATAAATAGGCTCTGCGGTATCGTACCTCCTACCGATTCTCCACCTAGCCCGACGCGATCCGGGGTTGCCCGCTCCCGGAGAGCACGAGGCGACGAAACGAGGAAACGAGAGAAAAGAAACCTCCCGAGAGATCGATTTAAAACCTACTCGAGTCTCGCTGTTAACGGCTGGTGATTCGATCAAAGTGTCTGGTTAGCGCGATCGAGTACCTTTTAGGAATTTTCCTCCTTCTATCGCAGCAGCGATCGTTTCGACCGGACGGGCCGTCGCATCGTGACGTGTGACATTCGACCACAGAATTATTCTACTTTCGTCTCGTTGAAAGGTCGCGTAGGAGGTCAAGTGTGTCCGTCGCTTCTTAATGATCGTGGAATTATTCAGAGAAATTTCGCGGCCACGTCCGCGAGGTTCTTTTTTTTCCTCATGGGAAGTGACAGGTGTCCGCGTGGAAAACGAGCGGACGGTCGGGTGGAGAGTTTTTTTTTCCGTTGGGCATTCTTTTCGCGACGAACGAAAGGCGTAATCGAGCCAATGGCGTCGACGGCGTCGCCGTCACGGTTATTCCTCCGGCTGTCAAAAAAGAACCTTTTACTTTCGCTTTCTTCGTTTCCCTCGGACGAGGTGTGTCGTTTCGCTTTCGAGGAGGAAAGCGATTCGGTATTCGTGTTAAGGGCAACGATCCGCGGCTCGGAATCGATACGCGAAAATCCGTTCGCTACCGGACGCGTTGGGTGAAACGTCGAGGTCGTTCGCGAGCAAAGGAGAACTCGTCCTCGTCGATGAAACGTTCCACGGAGAAAATAACGAGGGAACGTATCGAGAATCAAAGTCGGTGGGTCGATGGTATCGCGAAATGGCATAGGAAAAAATTGCCGGTTTCGAAATCCGTTACATGGCAAAACTGGTCGGCCGGAACGGTTCGTCGATTCTGGAAAGTTCGAGTCGAAGGACTCGGCTCCGTTTCCAGCCAAAGGATGACCGACCGACGCGAATAATCATCGGCCGGGTCTCGTTGCGAGCGGTTCGGGAATCGAATCGAATTTCGATCGGCGGCCGCGATACGCCCGGTATTCAGCCGAGGGAGGTCAGGAAGACGGAAAACTTGCGAAAAATTTGAATCTCATGCAAGTCGAATCGACGCACGCGTAATACGTTTCGTTGCTCGCACAGAGCCACTTTTTACTCGTCGGAACCGCGTGAAAAACTACATATATCGCAAAAAGTAACCAGCGAACGTTTCCTCTAGCTAATTCCACGTATGTTCCTGCAACGCGGAAAACTAGGGTGATCGATATGGCGTCAGCGTAAGGGGATTCGGTCGAGAAAGACGCGCGGATTTGTTATATTTGCCGGTGTTACGTACGTACGTACGTAGCACGTAGTACGTAGACGTCATGCGAGAGTCACGCGGTGATCGCTGTTTGCCAGAACTGTAAATCACCCGAGTATCGTGGTTTACGCGTTATCCTCGGAGACTCGTGCCTTCCATCGATTCATCCTGGATCGCAGATCGTAGATTCGGCCGGTGTAATCGCGTTAATGGATTCGGACGGTAGACGGTCGAAAATAAGAGAGATTCGTCGCAAAGACGTTTCGCGCGAATCGATAGACTACTTCCGCGAGAGAAAAAGATACCAAAGGAAAGATTTATCGGCGGCTTACGTAACGAGGGGGAATCACGTCAGGCGTTAGCACGCACAGCTATTTGCATAGTTATCGGAAACCTCGTTACGTTCCTTCACCGATGAACCGTGTCGCGGCTCGCGGCTCGCGACTCGCTGCTCGACGCTCGAGCCTCGCGATCGGTATCGCGAATCGGTATCGCGAATCCGTATCGCGAATCGGTATCTTCGCCAACTGCCGCGACAACCTCGACGACGGATCCACGACGGAAGGTTGCTCGGGCTGATCTATTTTTGGGTCACCGTTGTCGATTCCCGACCGGACTTTTCTTCTCCTAGCAACCGCGGCTGCTTTTCTTCTCTATCGCGACTATTCTTAGGTTGTGGTTACACCGGACCGTGACAGAAGACGCGCTTCTCTGCGGTCGATTTTCCCCGTCTAGGGAGGTCGGGGGCAATTTTCCAGTCTTCGAGTTCGAAGACGCAATAGTTTGTATTTTGAAAACAAAGCTTGCGAAACGCTTGTCACTGGTGCCGGGCAATCGATTAGCACGATATTTCGAGGAAGAAAGCAAACAACGTTGCGTCGGAGCGGGCGCGACGGCCGCTAAAATAATTATTTCGAGGGCGAGACGGCAAAGTATGTAATCGTAAACGTGCCGTCGACCGATATAGCTCGCGGACGAAGGAGAGACGAACTTTGCAGGTTTTCTGCGCAACAAATTTGCCCGCGACGAAAGCATAACATGTGGGTCAGTTATAACATTCGGCAGGTATCGTTATCTTTATCGGAAAAGATAATATTTTTAATTCTGCACGGGCAACGAGGCTTCCACCTGCCGTTTCCGCTTATTTTCGGCAAGCCCCGAAAATACTTCTATCGGAGCACGCGTGGAACGTCTGTATCGTGTTTTCGACGGGTTATCACCGTCGCCGGAATAAATTAAACTCGGTGCCCGACAGTCGACGAGTTTGCTTAGCTTTCCCTCGATGAACTCGATTATGAAATCGGTTTTCCACACCGCGACTTCCTGGTTTTTTAATACCCTACGCGAACGCGAACGCGAACGCGAACGCGAACGCGAAACGCTCGTCGAGCAGCTGGAGTCGTTCCACCGAGCGACGCAACGTTTCGATACTCTGGCCAGGAACACGTTTCGTTCGAAAGAACGCTTTATTTTGACCGGCTGTCATCGTTGATCGACGAACAGTCGTTAGACTCGCGTAACGACGCGTCATCGTCCTCGACTTTGCTGCCGTTTTCGAGTCAGGAAGGGAACCTCGGCGTCGCTTCGGACAGCCTACGTACGTGGAATATTAAACGCGGCTCTGCAATAGCGTTCGCCTGCCGATCGCAACCTTTTAGCAGCTCCTTCGGCACCGACGTACGGCTGGATATTACGACGTTGCATAATTTATACGTTGATGTTTTTTCTCCGCAGATCCGCACATAAAGGTCGCCGGTCGGCCCGATGACGTGCGAGCCGCTAAAGAGAAGATAATGGAAATTTTGGACACCAGGGTAAGTACCGCTCGGTATTTTTCGCGTATCGATCGCTAATAATTTCAAGGTCGCGACGCGTTGCGTTTATTCTACCAAAGTTTGTCACGCACCGTTCGGAGCAAGATAAATTTGCCGATACTTTTTCTCGTGCAAAATATTACGTCATCCGCGGGCAACGAGATTAGCAGTGACCTCGTCGTTGTGCCGGGCTTTTGACTTTCAGCATTTCTGAATCGATCGACTCCGCCGCTGCGCACCGTACAAACATTTCACCGTCGTTATCGCCAGATAATCCATGTAACGATAAAAAGCTCGCGCGATCTACGGAGGCCGAGACCTTTGTAATGTCGTCGGTAAAATCGAAAGAGGAATTTTTCTGCCGGCATACTTTTCCGCCTCGGATAACTCGTCTATCGATAACTCGATGGAAGGTAATACTACTACGGAGGACCGTAGACTCGTTCTCCGGGCTGTTTTCCGCGAAGAAACTTCTATAAACCGAGATGCGTGTCCTACCGAGGTGTAATTTCGCAGCGCTCGTTGTCGGCCGCGTTGGAAACCGTGTGCTGATTTATAATTCGGTAGCAAAGCGACTCGTTCGGAATTCGCGACGTGACGGGAAATTTCTGCAAGGAATTCGCGTTCAGCGTTAATCGTAGCTGAACACGCGGTCGTCTCGCTAAACCCGTATCTCGTGTTTCCCGCGTCTCGCGTCTCGCGTCTCGGAAGGTTGGAAACTAGACGCGGTGATCGGGACACGGTTCGAAATATCCGAGCGGTCGACGTCGATTCCTGATCGCAAAACTTTCGCTTCGCCGGGCTGCGCCGGTCGCGTTCGCCTCTGGTTGGTAGCCGAGACTCGTTGTTGTTTTCTAATACGTTCTCGCATGCTTTTCTACTCGATTACCAGTCGCGTGAACGGTCAACCGGTCATTTTCAACGAGGACATTTTTCAAATATCTATACGTTCCTTTTACACGTGGAAAAATTAATCGTGCCGCAGCGTGGAAACTGATATTGAAATTGAAACGGGCTTTGCAACGCATCCGTGGATACGTACCTGTAGGAAGAACGCGTTCTATTTATACGTGCGCACGTCGTCTCGCAAATTCTCGGTCGAGAAAGCGAAACGTCGACCGCCCCTCCGAACGACCCACCCAACGACCCACCCAACGACCGACCGACCGACCGACCGACCGACCGACCGACCGAATCGTGAAATTTCCTTGCCGCGTACCGTTAGCTCGCAAGCACGTTGCCGTCGTTGTCCGTTCAACGACATCCTACGCTCGTTCCTTCTTGCTTTTTTTTCCTTGGCCGTTCCTGGCGTTCGTACGTACGCAACTTGTTATTTCGAGCGATACGTTCGATGGATCAGATCCAGCGGCCACCGTGTCGAGAGAGCGGAGTCGACGTCGCTGGAGACGACGAGTTCGAATGGCTGGCGACTATCGGAAGTCCGAAATCGTTCGAAGCTGTGTAAAGCGGCTGCTAATTGCGGACGATGCGTGACATATAAATAGGAGAGCGGTATTCGGAGAGTGCCGGTTACCGTCGCCGACTACGTGCACGGACGATCAACGAGCTTCTGCCCGATAAAGAACGTTGCCCCGTGGCAGCTGTACATTGTTCGTATCGACGTCCGGCGTGGTTCGCTCGCGTGGCAAAGCCTCGACATTTCTACCGAATGGTTCGCGTATAACGAGCCTCTCGAACGGCGAGAGTGTCGGGAAAGCAAATCGGCGAGTCGCGTCGCCGCGGCGTGGAACGACTCGCACGCTATCGCATGACGCTTTACATAACGCTCGATGGGCGATTCGATATTTAAAGTCGTGCACATTGAACTCGAGTCGCACGGACAATGTACGACGCGCAAAACTCGAGTGCAAAAGTCACTGTGCCGCGGAAGGCCTGGCGGTTTCGGCGTGACATTTCGAACGGTCTAAATCGTCGGCTCGCGAGGACGCCACCGAATGTGTTTCACTTATTAATCCTCCGAGTCGTCCGCCAGCACACTCTCCGAGTATCCGTTTAAAATTCATTATCCCGTTGAATGGAAATTTCCGAATGAAACCTGTCGAGATGCGTATACATACGTATGTATACATACATACATACAGATGGAACAAAGAACGATCGACGAAAGATTCGGTATCTTTGAAAGACCGCGTACCGGAATGGTAAACGGGTCGAAAAGATGAAATTCATTTCGGTAATTTCGATTCCAGCAAAGCAACAGAGTGACCATGAAGCTGGACGTCAGTTACACCGACCATTCGCACATTATCGGCAAGGGTGGGCTTACGATTAAACGGGTGATGGAGGAAACCGGCTGCCACATTCATTTCCCAGACAGCAACCGCAGCAATCACCAGGAGAAGAGCAATCAAGTTTCCATCGCTGGCGAGATGGAGGGGGTCGAACGAGCCCGTGCAAGGGTCAGGGTGAGTTTGTCGCTGCGGCCACCCCCGCGAAAGAAGTAGCTCCGATCGAGCGACGATTCGTTTCGTCTTTTCAGAATCTAACGCCGTTGATCTTCTCGTTCGAATTGCCGATCATGGGATCTGCTCAGCCTACGCCGGATTCCACGTCGCCGTACGTGGTCAAGATTCAAGAAAAGTACAACGTCCAAGTGATGTTTCGAACGAGGCCGAAGCTTCACGCGACTCTGGTCGTGGTGAAGGGTTGCGAATGGGAGGTGTCTCAAGTGAAGGAAGCAACCATGCTACTGATTCACTACATGTGCCAAAACTTAGCTGTAAGTGTCCAGGGAACGCGGCCGAACGACCGTGCTCGCGCTGCCAGATTTAACCGAGACGATTTTATCGTTTCCCGCAGAGTCAAATACAAGTACAAATGTCGATGGAAATCTCGCCGCAACACCACAGCATCGTTTTGGGAAAGCAGAGTAGCAATTTGAAGATGATCATGCAACGCACAGCGACGCAGATCATGTTCCCGGACGCTGGCGATCCGAACATTCCCAGCCTGAAGAAGAGCAACGTCACCATAACCGGCGCCATCCACAACGTTTACTTGGCCCGGCAACAGTTAGTGGTAGGTCATGTTATTCGCTGCGAAAACTCTTATCGCGGATCGGGCCGTTATCTGCTCGCGGGTGTTTTTTCGGAACGTTTGCTTTCGTTCTCGCCTGAAGAACGATCGCGCGATAACGCCGGAATCGTGCGAGACGCACGGATGCCAGAAACGGTTCGATCGCACGATTTCGGCCGCGATTTACCCAAACTCGACTTGTCCTTGTCCCCAGGGTTCGTTGCCGTTGGTGCTGATGTTCGATCTACCGGAGGATTCCATGTCGTCCGTAGACACGGAGAACATCTCGCAGCTGATGCAGTCTCTCGACGTGTTTATAAACGTCCGGCACAAACCGAAGCAGAGCACGCTCTCGGTGATTATCAAAGGAATCGAGAGGAACGCGAGTAACATCTACGAAGCGAGGAAGCAGCTTCTGGCTCTGGAGGAGCCAAGGGTTCACGCCGAGATACCGGCCACTTATCACATTCCGAACGCTGGCAGTATTTTCCAGGGAAACTCTGCGAACGGCACCGGTGAGTAGTCTCTGTCCTCGGCGGCACGATTCACCCTCGAGCGGGATCTTGATCGCAACGTTTCCTCAGCTCCCAGCAACCTCGTTACCGGTCTCTCGGACTTCTCCAGCATGCTGACGGTGAACACGCAGAATCCTCCGTATTGCGTGTCCCCGATGTCTCATTCGCCGAATCCGATGAGTCTGTCGCCCCATTGGGGTTTGCCGGCGATACCGTCCATGTTCTCGCCGCTGCCTCTGCACCAAACTTATCCGTATCCGCACATCAATCACCTGCTGACGACGCAGCACATGATGCACAACAACGTGTCGCATTCTCACGCCCTGCAGAATCACTTTGCCGGTATGGGACAGCTGCACCCGACCGTGGCTGGGTTTCATGGTATTCAGGGGTTGAACGGGAGCTCGTTGGCGGACAGCAAAGAGGGCAGTGGTACGTTTCGCGCGCGGCTCGATGCTCGATGCTCGATTTACGCGGCGCCTCAACATTCATCACCTTCGCCGTACACATTTTACTCCTATTTTCAGCTTACTCGTCGCTCAGCAGTGTTTCCAGTTCCTTGTCTAGCCCGGCCATCAGTCCTCGTAACGTATCTCCGGTTAATCCTGCGGAGACTAGTCCAAACTTAGGTAAGCGGTCCTGTTGCGTCGTAGACCGGCGACGAGCGCGTAGCAGATCGTACGAATAGCAATAATCGTTTGGTCGCGTGCTCGCAGATTTAGCTAGCATGTTGTCCAACCTCTCGGTAACCGATCGACGAGCACCAGGATGCGAGAAGAAATCGATGGAGATGGCTGCGCAGCAGAACCTTGCGTCCTTCGATTACGACCAAAAGAAAATCTTGGCCGCGAAAGCGATGCAAGCGAAGCCGAATTCGAACGATTACCGCGTGCCGACGTCCGCCTGGTCCGGCTACGGCCTCAGTCAAACCATCCCTCCCATGAGCACCACCGACTTGGCCAAGGTGAATATGCCGGTTCCACGGACGGCGCGAAATCGATTTAAAATCGATTTAAAATCGATTTAAAATCGATTTTAACTGATATGTTCTCACGCGATTACAGGAGTTGATCTCCCATCCGTCCGATTTGTGGAAAGAGCCAACGACGCCGGTGATCGCTAGGGAAATCGACTTCGGCATCGGATCCGGGAAGGATCGGTCCGGGCAAATTGGAATGTCCTCGAATTACATGGATCACACGCCGACCTCGCAGCTCAACAAAATAACGTCTAATCGTTACAACGACCTGACCAACATGTTGACCAGCGTGGGATTAGAGAAATATATCCGTGAGTCGACTTTCCTCGCTTTACGAATACCCTCGCTTCGAATCGCTTCTGCTTTTAATGTCTTCGTTATTCCCAACGCTGTGCTTATCGTTCTCTTCGTCAGGCCTCTTCACGTCTCACGAGGTGGACATGGCTACGTTCCCTTCGTTGAACGAAAAGGATCTTTGCGAAATCGGGATAACCGCGTGGGGCGCGAGGCGCAAAATAATGCTGTTAATCGCTGGTAAGCTGTTCGTGCTTGTCGCCTAACGCGTCACTTTTGCAAAACAACGAAACTCGGTGCGTTCGATAAGATCTTTTGTTTCTTCTGTTTGTTCCTAGAAATGAAGAAACGGACTAGTCCGTTTTGCGGCAGCGCGGCGCCAGGCGCCGAGCGGAAATCTACCACGTCGATGGGAACGTGTAACCTGGAGACCAAATGGTAAAGGAAAGCTGTCGCGGATCGCGGGAAGAAACGTACGACAACCGTATCCATCGTTCGAATCGTCGTATTTAACAAGTTCGCCCTAAACGCGTACGTAAAGCATCATATTTCGACCATATACGGATGAGAAACAGAAACAGGATTGAAAAACGAATCGCGTGGCGATCCACGCGGCTCGACTCGACTCGACTCGAATAGGATGAAAGAGTATGTTAGTGTGTTAGTTTCCAATTCTAGGCACCGGAAGAGTAGCCCAGTCGTTCTTTTTATGATCGGGGACCGTTCGCAATTTTTTTTTTTATTTTTTTTCCTCTGTTCCCCGATTCACGTGTTTATCGGAAGGTGCCTTAGGTTTAAGAGATGGTCGTTAATACTTTCGTTTCGTAAAGTTTTTTTATGTTGCTAGTGGTCCGATCGAACGGTACTCCACGGACAGGTGTCCCGATTACGAGTACCGTCTCGATCGTTCGTAAATCGTGCGTCTCTATTGTAACGGCAGGAAGGTCCGTGTTATGGCCAAACGATAGGCCTGTAGTAAGTAAAATGATAAAAAGAAAAGTAAAAAAAAAATGGTTATTAAAGTAATTGAAGTACCGGCGAAGCGAAACTTCGAAATTTGATACGCGATGGGCGAGGGATGTCCCGTGTGTTCAGCGGGCTTTCACCCTAGCAAAGCTAAAATATTTAATCCCGACTAAGCTCGAAATTCGTCGGGCTGGGTAGGTCTCACGTTTTCCCGCCGTTGCCGCGCGCGCTCTCTTCTTTTCGACCTCGATCTGCGACGATACTACCGATCGACACGTGCGCGATATTTTCGATAACGGGGAAATACGCGAGGCCATCCAGAGCCGCGTTTCCGAGTTTTATAAAATAACAAAGTATTTATTATTCACTCGCGAAAGACGCTGGACGCACGTCGAGCAACGGACTACAAGAATCACTTTTTTTTGTACAGAGCAGATGATTAAAAAGGCGGAACCGACTTGGAGACATTCGAGGGTATTTCGGGACCATGTCCGGAGTACTACGATCGATCGTTTTACACCGGCCGATGCGCTTCGATTTTCCTCGAGACACCCTCGAAGTCTTCTTGAACTTATTGTTAGCCGCAGCGAAATAATATTCCGCGATCGAATTTGCGGCTAAATAATTATCGCGATAATCGATCAGCGGACGATCGATTCTCTCAGGAAGCACCGCGATTTCTCTTCTTTTTTTTTACGAAAGTACTCGATGAACGTACACATATGTATACGAGGAACAATATTTTTGTTGAACGAATTCCGATACGTATCCGCGGCCCTCATATCAATAGCAGCAATTTTACGAAAGTAAGATACCTCGATCGATATATATATATATATAAATTATTAATATTTTAAATCCTTTTTTTTTTCTTTTTTTTTTGGAGTATATGGAATGGAAGCGTTAGGCAAGAAGCCGCGCTCGCTCACGCTTTGCCTACAAAAATCAAACGTCCAATAACCGTAGAAAAAAAAACAATCGGCAGAGAAAACGAATTTTCGAATGATACGTAGATCATCGCGGCTGAGCTTACGGAAAAAACAAATGCCTAGCGAACAATTTTACCGCTAAAAGTTCTTGACTAAGTCTCTTGTGAAGTCTTTTTAAGCATAAATTATTGTTCTTTGTGCGGCACGATCGCGTGCTGAAGAGTAATTGAAAAATTAGAAAAGGAATATTATGTGTTTCCGTGTATGTCATGTATGGGACTGTCCGATTGTCTCATTCCTCGTGTTCGTTCATAACGGTGATCGTTTACGGTATATATATATATAAAAAGAAGGAAAAAAATCGCTCGCTTTCGACGCTTCTCATTGTCCGATCGTTGTGCAACGATCGGACGTTAGTAATTATTAACTATATTGAAAAGTTGCTGTGTCTTCGTACCGGGGAATTATTGTTTTTGTTTTTTTTTTTTTGATCGCTGTTTCGGGAGAAGAATTCCGATCGATCGGTGCGAGGCTGTAGTAACACACGTAAAAGGAACGAATTTGATGTAAATAACGTACGATGCCGATGAAAAGAAAATCGTTGCATAAAAAGTCTTGCGCTGTTCGCCGGAGTTCGAGGTATTCTTTAGTGAGAAATGTCTCTGTTCCGAATTCCCTCGATGTTCCTATGTAATGTATATCGAATGCTGCGCGATTTAGCGAATAAAACAGAGCTGTTACGGATACTAGAGTTTAAAAGAAAAAAGCGGTCTACGGGGACACCACATTGAAAGTAACTTTGAAATGCCTAGCGCTCGAACATCTCGGTACGAACGAACCATCGAGTGGACGGGTCAGTTATCGATCGTCATTGCCAAGCATACTTTTTCTCTGGCATTATTTGCCAGAGGAAAGTTCCGTGACACTCCCCTCTTTCTCTCTTTGCCTCGGTTCAAATTCGGAACGGTTCTTCTTCGACGTTTGTACGCCGCGCTGTCGCGTCTCGCCCGTTATGTTCGATCGATTCTAGTAAAACGATTCGTATGACTTCTCGTAAGGTAATCAAGAGATATTTGTTGTGGCAAACGCGAGCGGTAAGCAACGATAGAGAAGAGAGGAAGTCGGGAATGAAGTCGAAGAGATATATAGGACAATTTACAGAACAACACCGGAGTCATCGTGCTCGCCGTGATGCATACGCTGACAATACAAGAATCTCGGAATTGATCTGCGCGTCTTGTCAATCATCCGACGGTCACGCATCTACAGCGATTTGACTCGGATTTATTTGAGATCCGTCGCACGGTACCGATGTGAAACGATGTAAAACGATATATAAAACGATGTAAAACAGTGTAAAACGAACGACTCGTTCCGAAAGAAACTTAACGCGTCCGTGTTGCTTCGAAACGTTAGGTATACATACACATATCCTATCGCACACTCTTCGTCGATATGATCTCGCACTTTGTTCCGATGCAAGTAAGAAACAACGTTCGTAGAGAAGTAATCATCATGTGATTTAATAGCTTTCACTAGTGCCTGTAAGGATCGGGAGATAGTCTTACTACGATTAACGAGTTTAGTATTATGATACGGGATACGATTAACGTGAATGTACGCGAACGTCTCAGCTCAATTGTACGTTTTCTAAACGAGTGTCTTTGTGAAATTCCTTCCAAACGAACACCACCGGCGGATTCTGTTCACTTAATCGCCAATGGGTCGCAATTGGCTACTCGTTCGCGTTTAACGCTTTAAATTGTATTGTAAGAAACAAAAAAGAAAACATTCCAACCGATTGAAAACGAAACAAATCGAATGAACGAGAGACAACAATCGAATCGAAACTTCCGATTTCCTGTGTCTAATTATAACGAAATCTGTAATTAATATTCGAGGGACGTGACCGTCCATCGAGCAGGTGCAGCAACTAACGAAGAAGAATGCAAATTCAACGAATGAACGTTGCGTATTTGTGCAAGCATGATATTTTTATACGGTAATCTAATGTTCCGATAAGCAATGAAATATATCATATTGATCCATTATAGTTCGTTTCGAAGGAAACGCCGAGAAAAACGAAACGTTATATCGAAGTAAATAAAGAAAATTTTGTATTGCTATTTTTTAATAAAAAAAAAGAGATATAATTATACACGAATCATCAGTGTAACCGTGTTTTCATTATATTACCCGCGTCCACGTAGATTCGAACGTGGTCTAGCTGGTCTGGACCGTATCGTCTGCTTTACCGCATGCAGACGCGACCTCGTAATGTTTCATGTTTCCCGCGTGCAATTCGATGCCGCATTCGGGGCACTGAAACTCACTTATTGCTGTAAAATGGGCTTTCAGACAATAATAACAGAATATATGTTCGCAGCCGGCATGCGTCGGCAAAATCGGAGAATCGTTGCAATACGTGCATCTCGTTGATCGGTCCATCATCGGGAAGGACTTTTGGAAATCTAACTTTCTCCTACGCTGCAACAACCTCTTCGTTGTCTGTTTTATGTAGTGAAAATTTATCATCGGTAATCCCATTGTGAATAGTTCCATGAGACCATGCCACAACAGTTCTCTCGTCATGTACGAGTATCCTATGTTCCTCGGCTTGTGCGTGGTGATCGTGCGGCTCGATACACCTAATAAGTACTCCGTCACGCAAGGCTGTGTTCCGCGGTGGAGGAAAATCAGCAAGTTGACAAATTCAAACAGCCTGACGATGTTGGCAACATAATCGAGAGTGGATTTTAAACTACCGTACGACGCGTCAGAGTTTTCGACCTTGTTGCGAGCGTAGCTCGGTAAAATTGTCAGAACCAGGTAGAAAAATGACTTTGTCCTGTCGATGTTGAAGTAATGCAGATTGAGGAGCTGCTGTCCAAAGGTCGATTTCCCACGGCGCAGCGAGAAATTCCATATAAGGAATTTGAGTAGCGCGTCGATCTCGGGCTGCCATCGATCGATTTTACCCGTAGACTCGTACTTGATGATTTCCTTCACCTGGTTTCGCAGCACCTTGTAGATCTCGTCGTCCAGCTGGGCAGCGTCGATTTGGTTGATCCGAGACACGTACGGGGATGACGGCATTTTCCGTTCACTAGGACGTCATACAATTGCGTGGAATAATTCTGCTAAACGTAGCGAATGTGTTTGAGAGGTTAGGAAACGCGACGGCTGTTCGTCGCAGCGTCGCGAGATCAAGAATTACTTGTTTCTTTCAATTTCGCTTTAACCACGTGCATTGGTTATTACAAATTGACGTACCTTCGATCCTGAATTCAGGATTCCCGCGAAGGAATCACGTTTACCGTGTCGATGCTGGCAGCTAGGAGTGACCGCCCTCTAACGGCGACGACTGCCGCTCAGTGCCGGAACAACAGAATTTGGCGCCCAAAGGAAAATACCACGGACACCCTCCTGCTAGAAAAAAGGCGATGGGAAATTTACGATTGTGCCTCGTACGAACGTTGTATTCGAACAGAAGAAATTATGGCCGTGAATCAACGTGTCGCTAGCGCTTCGAATTGTAATTTTACTTTCAATTAGTAACGTTGCCGAATACAACGATTTACGTCGGCTGGAGCGAGCAGTCACTGTCATAATTCCGTTTGTATTAGGACAAAGGCAACATTTAACTTCGCGACTGAAACCAATAAAAGTTGAACAGAATTTTGAGTATTTCGTTGAATAATCTTACTCACGTAACGCAGGGTTTCGTTGGTACGGAAAGAATTAGATATGGCGCCTTGAGTCTCGGAATCCTCCCTACCCCATCACGTGGAATACGTCCGTGGATCGCTTGCAGAGACCAGTGGAGACCACTGGGGACCGTCGACGGAAAGAGTGAAGAGAGACGGCGTGGAGAGCGAGGAGAGCGAGGAGAGAGAGGAGAGCGAGAAGGGTCGGTGTGTCAGTCGTCAGCGGTGGCAGGCGGTCTCTGGTTCCGAGTGGTGGCGGACAATCAAGAGAGGCTGTTTTTGAGGTTAGGTTCGCGGGACACAGCGATACGCAAGGCTTGAAAACTCTCGCAGTCTCGCAGCCTTCGAGTTCTCGAGCCCGCGTCCTATCGCCTGCGTTTCGGGCTCCATGTTGCCGCTGGTGGAATGACGTCATCGAGTGTTGGTGCTTCGAGAGCGGGCTCCTTCCTCTCCGGTTCCGTCAAACTTCCCCGGATCATGTTTTCGAGATCGATTCTGACGCTTCGTTCGGCTTGAGGAACAACCTTCTGTCCGACGCGAGTTCCTGCACGGTGCCGATCGGAGGTTACACGCTGGGTAAACGACACGGCTGTGCCACACGGATCCACCCGCCCCGAGGTGAGTACCGTCGAATTATATAACGTCCGTTTTTCTCGCTTTCACGTGAACCGTCGGACCATCGATCCGCCGACTGACAGGTTAACCTCCGATCCGACCTACCCCTCCGAACCTTTACCTCGCGTTCGTCCGATACTCGAATATTCTTGCTCCGAACGGTTCTCGCATCGTTTCTTTCGTTCGTAGACCGTTTTCATTCTCACCGAGGAAAATTCTACGATTCCCGGAGCATTATAACCTCCCAAGACACGTCGCGAGCACATTGCCTTAAAGCGCATTGCACATGTTATTTTCGTGTCGGCCACTTGTTCACGACCACCGATCTCTTTGCGCCAGCTGGCTTTTTACCTCGCTGCTCGTTTCACCATGCTAGTTTTCCATGTACGACACCGAATTTCCTTTGGAACGATTTTACACGCTATGCCGTTCCTCGTCAATTTTCATTCGTCCACGGATCGATCTCGAGAACGGACCTCCTTTTCGATCAGTTGCCTTGTTAACCCTTCTGTTTTGTCGTTTCGCACCTCCGATCCGGCACGTTCTTTCACGTATTCTCATCTGAGCTTTTATCCTGGAGAAGTTTGAAATTATGACAATTTTTGTCGAAGGTAGCCATGTTTCTGCAAAACAAACGCTGACCTTTTTGCCTTGACTATCGGCACCCTGTATCGTGTCGCGGTATCGCTATGATTTTTATAGTGCTACCGATCCAGAAAATGTTCGCACGGTAAAGAGTACGGATAGCCAAGACACCGGAGCCGAAATTGTTGTATCCCGGTTAGTTTCACCGCGATTCGTTCAACTCTGTTTGTAACCCTGCTAGGGTTGTTGCCGTTGCAGAGCCGGTGTTTCGGGCGTAAACAAAGCGCTTTCAACTCCTCGTTACGATACAGGGAACGTAGTGCCGCGATTGACTTGACCTTTCGTGCATCGAGTTAGGGCTATTTGAATGTTCGATAAAGAGTGAACAATCGTGTTTTCCACGTAAACAGTGTACTCGACCGACCAACGTTCCGTTCGTCCGCGGAAATTGGAAATACTGTTTGTCGATTTAACGCGACGTTCGAAAGATGACGGTTCAACGATCGTAAACGATCGCCAAACGGATTCCTGTTGAAATTCAAATGCATATTACACGTATCTATTTTGTACGGTTATTCAAACTGTGACTGGGCGTGGCGGTAAAAATTTAGAAGCGTCGCGTATATTTACGAATTTTGTGTTCCTCCTAATTCGCCATTCCGGGACAAAACGTACCTTTCATCCTCTTTACGGGTCTGTATGGGAGTCGTTTGACTCGCGACGCGCGCAAGATCAAACGGAAAATCCGTTGAATGCGTTCCCTCGGCTCACTAAACGTGGAAACT
Source organism: Mimumesa dahlbomi (assembly GCA_917499265.3). Lineage (NCBI taxonomy): Eukaryota > Metazoa > Arthropoda > Insecta > Hymenoptera > Crabronidae > Mimumesa > Mimumesa dahlbomi. Next base: position 12,085,706 of record OU824125.1, on the reverse strand, counting down.
ATGTTTATTCGTAATATCGGTGATGTAATCCTCTCGATAAAATAAATTTAACGCTGCGCGTCGCTCCTTCCGTCGTTCCACTTTCGTTAACGTTCTTTTCAAGCGCGCGTTTATTTGAGAAATTTATGGACTTCTTAACCGTAACGTTTATACGAGCGTTAATTCTTGAAAAGAGAACATTATCGTTCAAAAACTGTTGGTTTGCCGTTTAACGCGTTTCAGTCACGTGCTCTTTCTACGGACATTGTTCAAAAGGCACCCCGTGCCGTTGTTACTTTCTTTCCAATTGCAATATTCCCCGTTTCGTTAATACGTATCTCTTGCCATTTGCCAACCTTTCGAACGTATTACGTGACTACCTTGTAAAGTAGAGAGGTTTTGGAAAACCGATGTTTGGTATCCTTCGATTCGCGTGGCGTATATGGCACGTGTTTCGCTCAATTTCGACGCATCGCATACGCATCCTATACGCATCCCCGTTGCGTACCTCCGCGGACCAGAAATTCGATGGAAATCGATGCCACGAGCTACGAGGGCAATGTCGTCTCGTTCTCGTTCCCGTTCCCGTTCCCATTTCCATTTGCATCGCTTTGATTCTTTTACGCGCTCGTATGTTTCGTTTACCTTTCCTCCCCGCGCGTACATTTAACCCCTCGTTTCTATTGACACGTATGAAAGCCGGGGACAGCCGATGGAACTCGACACGAAAATCTTGCGTGATTGTACGGTCTTTTGTGTCGATGGCCTGGCAAATCCGTCGCTTGCCACGGTTTTCCTCTGCCGAAGAATTGTCAAAAGTTTCCTAACCTTGATGTCTCAGTGGGTAATGATTTCGCGATTTTTGAAATTTTCGTGAAACAGGTTCGGAAGTTGGCCACACCGTTTAGATATCGGTGCGGTGTATGTATTTACATACATACGTGCATGCGATACCTCGATGCTCGGTTGTTTTGACGCTTCGGTATCGGACGAATCGACGCACACCAGCAGAGGGCGGGGAGGGGGGACGTGATTTGCGTATCGACAGCAGTGGTATCTTCGACTCCCGTCTACTTTGCTCTTGGCTCTGCCCGTAATTTATGTTCCGCATCGTAGAGGACTCGTTCGCGCGAGCTTTTCACCGTTGTCGCATCCGACGGGGGTGTTTATCTTGCTAAAATCCGCCGGTCCTACGTTACTCAGGCTACTTTTGCACCGAGCAGAAACCAGCGGCAATTTATATCTCTGCTGTCTCGAATGTACGGTAAATTAAATTAATTTTCTCGGTACGAGAGCGGTTCGCGGTCCCGATAACACTCACGGGATATCGCGTATTGTTTCTCGTTACGTTGCGTTAACGTATCGGTTTTCGGTACGCATCCAAGATTCACCGTTCGAGGGGTATAGCTATATAGAGTTCGTAAAAAATTGGCATTCTTGCATCTGCAAAGAATTCGCTTTACCCGTTCCGACAGTAGCAGGATTCTTCGGGTTTCATGGGAAAAGTTGCGCTAACCGTGTTTCCATTGTGTTCGTGTTTCGGATTAACGTGGTTCACGTGTTCTGGAGTTGCGTGGGACGCGATGTCGAAGCGTAAGCACGCGGTCCGGTCGGGGGAGTGGACCGCTCGCGGATTAATTAATATTTCCCGTTTTGGCTGTTCGCCCGGTACCCGAATCGAGCTGGATGGACAGGGTGCTGCACTCTACGAATTACTTTGCCACGACTCACTCTTTTTAGCGCGGGGCCAATCGATGCCCCTTTTATGTTCCGCCTCTTCGAGGCCCCCAGCGTTGGATAAATCTGCTTTTCTGATATCGCGTTACAAACCGATCGTTGTTATCTACAGCTTCGAGTATCCGTATCCCTATACGAGTATCGTGTGCTACATGTTTCAAACCTAGGTGTAGCGACCTGAACTCTTGGCCCGACGAATGACGAATAACGAATATCGAATGACAATCAGAATCTTTGTTTTTGTTCGATACACTGTTGGGACACATGTACATACATACATGGTTGGTACGTAAACTCATCTGGGTTACGACGATACATACATAAGACAAAGGGGTTAAAGCTTGCACGGCGGCGAACAGCGGGAGCGATACGAGGTATAAATTGGTTGCGCGTAAATGTACGCACGCCGTTAAAGACAGGATAATGCGTGTTTACAGCGGGGGCATGTATGCCGGCGCATCGATTACTCGGAGCCCGTGGATCGCCATTGATCGCTATTCCCCATTAGTGGCGTGCCTCACGGTTTATTTATCCGTCCATCTTCCACCTCTGTAGACGAGGAGTTTACGCGATATCACTTAGACGTTGTTCGTATTAATCCACTACGGAGACCTCGAATGGTAATCGAAATTTCGCTGTGGTTTAGGCGGCAGCTCGATCCTGCGATCCGTATATGCCGAAAGGCAAAGGAAACACGCGGAGGGTTTCGTTCGTTCGAGTCGTGGATGGGGCAGAGGAGCAACTTTTTGTTTGACAGTAGCGTGCTGCCATCTCGTGCTTTCGCCTTTCTCTGTATCGTAACCCCGTGGAACGGGGTCACGTGTACCCGGGCACTTCCTGCCATTTTAACGCGTACACGAGTATCCCAAATGTATTTCCATTTCCCTTGTAATGCCGCGGCAAGTGTCGTCCGTCCGTGTCTCGGTGTTGTCGATTCCGTGCACTCGAGGTCCGTTTGCCAAGGAAATTCTTTTCCGCAATTTCGACGGTACGTCCCACGTTTCGTCGTTCGCCGAGATCGGTAGGGGCTTTTCCCATCCGAATTTCAACGGTACGGTCGAGACGGATAACGTTCGACGGAAGGTGAACTTCATAGCTATTCGTTATCTCCCCGATCGTTCGTTCTAGTTTCTTCTAAACTTTCTTCCTTCTCTAATTCGTTCTCATCTGCCGCCGTAACGTCTTTGAAATTTCCCGAAGGCTCGTCCGGTAGATTCGTAGAACTCCATTCTCCACCGAGACTCGCAACGGGAAAGTCAAGTCTCGGGCAGGGTGGTGCGAGGCGTGGCGGAGTATTGATCGCGCGATTTCCCTTGCCCTCTCCCCCTGACGTCATCCACCCCTCCATCCCTCCCCCACTTTCACCTCCGCACCCACCGTCGCCATCGGCATCCACCCCCGGCGAATCACGCGTTCTACGAACTGCTTCCCGAGGCCCATGTGACACTGCTTACCGATTCCGCCGATCAATTTTTCTGCGCGTTAATTGTACCTGTCGATCTGTCCCGCCTCGGATACGCGCTCTGCTTTTTTCCTCGAATAACGGACGTTACTGCTACGAAACCCTTGCCGCGCTGCGATCAGCTTCGTTTCAATTCCATTACTCTTTTAACAGTTTCTTTTATCGTTGATATAGTCGAAGAAAACGTCGCGGAACGACTTGCACGTTTTTCTTTGTAGCAGTCAGTTATCTCGTATTTTGCATTACGTATACGCCTATTGGGCTGCACAGTTGCCCGGAGTCCACCGGTAGTTTCTTTCGGAGAATGTTTGGGAAATTGTTTGGCCACTCGCCGATTACACTTGCCAAACTATAATCCGAGGAACCCCTGTCCGTTCGGCATCTTCTTTACCGATGCCGAGCCGAGGTTGGATTTCCAGCTGGGTATATCGCCATCTGTGAAGGGGTGGTTCAGTTACGCGAGCTTTAAGGAACTCTAGAATTTCGTTAATATAGTTCGGTCACCTGTAAATCTATCGTACTACGTTGTACCGCGCACCACGTTTAACGCATTAAGTAATGGTTGTTATCTTTGGAAATTATTGGACACCGCGACATAAAATCAGTTTGCCGATCTTGTTTCGGCTAACCGGCATTAATCAGCTACGAAACGCGGGCGCTTTCTATCAAATCGACTAGGGCGATACGGTTTCCGAGTTTTGGCAAAGGGAAACGCACCTTGCTGAGAATTTTTTCATCCCGCTCGTCGTAGCGTCGGCAAGAAGTTCTACTTATCGATGTCGGCTTTAATTAGTCGAAGGCTCCTTTGTACCGCGGGGGCTCCCTAGCACGCGCTTTCCGTTCTTCCGCCGGAAATGAAATGCTTCCACGCGACTGCACTTGTTCGACTATTCGCCCGGTTGCCAGACGGAATCCTGAAGGAAAGTCAGTCGTACCTACGGCTCCTTTGACAACCGTCAACTTAGCCAGACTACGACCTAGGGCCACAGACGACGTGTAGGAGTAGACAGGACATCCAATGGGGTTTCGTGTGTTAGGTACACATACGAGGTATTGAATAGACCAGTGCTGTCAAGGTCGCGCACATTTCAGTCGATTTTCGAGGTGCTCGCCCACTGCCTCACCACTTTTAAATAAGGGCCAGTGAGCGAGCGGCTAGACGTTTCTGGGCCATTTCGGCTCTATTTAATAGACCATGCAGCCCCATGCTTTTCGGTGTCGCCGGGTTTTGGGGGCTCTAGAGCCCCCTTACCATCTTAGTGTCACCCTCAACGTTACCGGCTTTTCACTGCAATCCGTATTTAATAGCACGTACACGGTATATATATATATATGTGTAAAATATGTGTATATTCTGTGAGTACTAATCATATTTTATTCCTTTTGGCGGGAGAAGAAATGATATAAAAGCATGAATTCGATATACTCTTATTCTTTGATTGCTAACAATAACGAGTAAAATGCGAAAATTCGTCAAATTTAAACAGTTTTTCGAACGGCATTCGCTCAATTTTTGAGATAGCGATCTGAAACTGGTACCATTGTTTTAGTTAGGAAATTCTACGGCAGATCAATGTATAATAGTTGTACTTTTCGAAAATTTAATTTTTCCCAAAAATCTGAAGGGGGTAGGTCAGGATTTTTTGCGATTTTCGTAAATCACTCGTCATTTTCACAATTTTTTAGATATCGATCTGATTCTTTCACTGCTTTATTCGGCTTCGGATTCCGCGTCCAAAACGTCCGGGATCATTTTAATAGCTCAAAAATTACGAAAATGGCGAGCGATTTACGAAAATCGCAAAAAATCCTGACCTACCCCCTTCAGATTTTTGCGAAAAATAAAATTTTCCAAAAGTACAACTATTATACGTTGTTCTACCGTAAAATTTCCTAACTAAAACAATGGTACCAGTTTCAGATCGCTATCTCAAAAATTGAGCGAATGCCGACCAAAAAACTGGTTGAATTTGACGAATTTTCGCGATTTTCGTAATTTCTCCGTCATTTCCGCAATTGTTTAGATATCAAAATGATTCTTTCACTGTCGTATTCGGCTTCCAATTCCGCTTCCAAAACGTCCACGATAATGTTAATATCCCAAAAATTGCGGAAATGACGAGCAAACTGCGAAAATCGCGAAAATTCGTCAAATTCAACCAGTTTTTTGGTCGGCATTCGCTCAATTTTTGAGATAGCGATCTGAAACTGGTACCATTGTTTTAGTTAGGAAATTCTACGGTAGAACAACGTATAATAGTTGTACTTTTGGAAAATTTTATTTTTCGCAAAAATCTGAAGGGGGTAGGTCAGGATTTTTTGCGATTTTCGTAAATCGCTCGCCATTTCCGTAATTTTTGAGCTATTAAAATGATCCCGGACGTTTTGGACGCGGAATCCGAAGCCGAATAAGGCAGTGAAAGAATCAGATCGATATCTAAAAAATTGTGAAAATGACGAGTGATTTACGAAAATCGCAAAAAATCCTGACCTACCCCCTTCAGATTTTGGCGAAAAATTAAATTTTCGAAAAGTACAACTATTATACGTTGTTCTACCGTAGAATTTCCTAACTAAAACAATGGTACCAGTTTCAGATCGCTATCTCAAAAATTGAGCGAATGCCGACCAAAAAACTGGTTGAATTTGACGAATTTTCGCGATTTTCGCAGTTTGCTCGTCATTTCCGCAATTTTTGGGATATTAACATTATCGTGGACGTTTTGGAAGCGGAATTGGAAGCCGAATACGACAGTGAAAGAATCATTTTGATATCTAAACAATTGCGGAAATGACGGAGAAATTACGAAAATCGCGAAAATTCGTCAAATTCAACCAGTTTTTTGGTCGGCATTCGCTCAATTTTTGAGATAGCGATCTGAAACTGGTACCATTGTTTTAGTTAGGAAATTCTACGCCAGATCAACATATAATAGTTGTACTTTTCGAAAGTTTAATTTTTCGCAAAAATCTGAAGGGGGTAGGTCAGGATTTTTTGCGATTTTCGTAAATCGCTCGCCATTTTCGTAATTTTTGAGCTATTAAAATGATCCCGGACGTTTTGGACGCGGAATCCGAAGCCGAATAAGGAAGTGAAAGAATCAGATCGATATCTAAAAAATTGTGAAAATGACGAGCGATTTACGAAAATCGCAAAAAATCCTGACCTACCCCCTTCAGATTTTTGGGAAAAATTAAATTTTCGAAAAGTACAACTATTATACATTGATCTGCCGTAGAATTTCCTAACTAAAACAATGGTACCAGTTTCAGATCGCTATCTCAAAAATTGAGCGAATGCCGGCCAAAAAACTGTCATAATTTGACGATTTTTCGCGATTTTCGTAATGTCTGCGCTAGGGCTTACGCGTCGATAAGAGATACGTACTTATTTTATAATACAAGAGGATGGGGCATTACGGCCTTTAATTAGAGGAAAGTCTCGAATATCGGGTGAAAGATCCCGAGGAAGGAGATGGAGTCAAAAATCGAAAACCGCGATCTTCGTGGCTCCGCTAATTGACATCCGACTAGGGTATTATGTTCTCTCTATCTACCGTGTGATTAAATTAAGCCTCCCCCTCCCACCCCGTTCCGCCATCGTAGCAGAGATTTACGAGCGTGTGAAAAAGAGAAACGTGGGACAGGAGAACGAAAAAAAACGAGAGAGCGAATTCTCTTTGAATGGATCTAGGCCTGAGTTTTACGCGATTCAGCCACCGAGGCCTATATGTAAATATGTACGTAGAGTCGCGTTAAGTAACCCGGTGTCGACGCCACTGTCCCTGCATCCCGACAATTTTTATACAATGTTTTGTACTTAGTTGTACGTTTGTGCGAGATGCGCGTGTACTTACTTTTCGAGATGCGTGTTACTTTGAGAGATCTATAGTAGACCTATAGCTTCCGGATTGGAAACTGTATGGAAAAAGGCGGTGTCGTATCTGTCCAGATACGTTGGTTTTTTAATTTCTACGTGGTTTACGCGTCTTTACAAAAAATTTGTAATTTCCATGTAAAGTACTTCCTGTTCTCCGTCGCTAATGCTTGTGTACGTGTCCTTTTCGAGGATCTTTATTACGAGCCGTAGCACCGACAATTGCACATTATTGCCTCTGGTGGAAAAGTCGGGTTCGGAATGGCGGGAGTGTCTAATTAAACTTTCCTCCTATGTGCAGTGAACAGCGGAGCCTGAACGAGTTTAGTCGTCCTAATTTGCACTTTGTCGAAACAGAAAGCAAACAGTGTCTTTTTTCCATCTTAAATTATTGCAACATACGCCGTAAGTCTCGTTCCGTGTGTTTCGTCGAACGTGCCTTCGTTTTTTTGTCGAAGAGTTAAATAAAGAACGATGCTGAAAAATTCACACAGCACGGTGTCATGATTTTAGGAAGTTTTCTTAGCTGGTATCGCGTTCTTGGGGAAAAGTTTCGGCAATCTCTGTTTGATAATCGGAAAGATTTGCTCGCACTTTATCGGAGGCCCATGGGATTATTGCTTCGTGGAAATCTATTTCGGTGTAGTGGATAATAGAAGGCAGGAAGAAAAGTAGAGCTCGTTATAGCCACTTTCGTTTCGCTTCTTTCCATAAGATCCTCCGAGGAGTCTTTATCCTTTCGGCAGGTTTTATCCTGAAGAAGTCGGGACATTTTCCGTCAGGTTTCGCCTATTAAATTTGCTAGCAGAACAGCTCGGACTCTCACGCATCGCTGCTTGGAGATTCCAGCCACGACTATGAACTTCTCGTAAGAATTTCACGTCTGCCGCTTTCGAAAGATTTTCGTCAGTTTTTCCGTTCTCTCGCGCGAAGGCAGTTATGACTGGAGTCCCTGCGGATCGCTTTGTTCGTTGATGTTTTACGAACGTGGAATTTCAGATACAAGTTTTAGCGAATGGAAGGGAAAATGTGGCTAAAAGATTCGTCGGCGCTGCGAGCCCGTTAGACTTTTCGTAGCTCGCGATGGGCCGAACTTACGACCTATTAGTCGGATCGAATCGAACGAACCTCGAGCTTTCCCCTCGATTTTTCAAAGAGTCGCATCGGACGCGACATGATAGTAGAGCTTTTTACCAGGTTCTTTCCTCCTCTCGAGATTCGATTGTGAAACGGTTTACGCGTTCGAGTTACGTGGTTCGACCGGGCGCAAAGGACACCTTTCTTTTGAGGTTTTATTATTATTCGTATGACAAACTCGTTCAGCGAAATTTGTCGGTTTACCAACTCGAGTTCGCGTTCGCTCGGTATGCGTCTGTGATCGGAATTGCTAATACGGAATCTTCTTCCATTGGAAATTCTTCCTGCGCGTCGCTATCGCATGGAAAACTTCAACGATGCGGTGTGTCAGCGAGCTACTACTCCCGGCGTGCTAGTCTTTTCTGAGAAAAACGCGAAACTTTTATATACTTGCGTAGGAACGATCACCGATGGAGAAATTCTCATTAACGCGTTCCCCGTGTTCCTGGAAACAACGGTTGGTCTGCAAAGCGTTAACGTTCGCGTCAGGCGTATATAAAATTTCATTTTCCGTATCCGAGAGAAAATTCCCGAACAAAGAGAACGAAAAGTAACTTGTTTCGTTTTCTTGGGATTATTTTTACCCGGTGCCGTTTGCGGCCCGCGGAAAGTGACAAGATAGATCTCGTTAAGTCGTGGGTTATGTCAGGAGTTACGTACGAACACCTTTGAGGAGGGGAGGGTAATGAAATTTGAGTTTTGCGGCTTCCACGAGAGCCGGAGATTTGAACACTTGTAATCGATACTACTTAGGCCAGAAACCGTAGCGGGCATCCTTTTCCCGACTCTTTGTAATCGCGTCGATTTTATTATGATCGACTTTACAGCTGCCCCGTGGCTTATAACCAGGATCGTGTCTCGGGCAGGAAATTAACTGCAACTTCCTTCCGGCTACCCTTCGGCGTTCGCCCTCCAGCTGATTCCATCCGTTTCGTTCGATTTTCCACCATAATATCTTGTCGGTATATGTATGTACAATATCTCCCCAACTACGTATCTCCTAGTGTCGACTCGAACGTTCGTGTCGTTTCGTGTCGTTACGTTTGGGCAGCTTTTTCTTAACCGCTCGTTACGTCACGATAAACTATTTACTCGTCGAATCTAAATTTGCCCGTACCCTTCGTCTTGAATAAACTTTAACATTTTCTATGGTTGGTCTATTTATACGAAAACGCCCGAGCGGGAATGCTCGGTGGTTTGTCGGACGTTAATTTTTCATCGGACGAGTGCATTGCCCGGTCCATCTGTGTCGCTCGGAAACTTTACGAAGAGGACAGGTGTTAATGTCGGAATAAAGACCAACGGACTTGTTTCGCTTTATCTCGTTCGTCTTTCGCTTTTATTGGCCAGGGATGGAAGTCGCAGCGCTCTCCTCGCGCAACCCTGCTTCTCGACCCCTGACATTCTTCTCACTTATTCATTGCCATACACTCGAGAAACTTGCGACGTGTGTACTCGATAAAGATTGCGCCACAGCGTCCAAGCGATAACCCTTCGGATCGGCAGATTTAGCAGACACCGGGATACTCGGATATCAAGTTTTCGTTCGCGTAAAGTTTCTACGTCGTCAAGTCGCAGACTCTTCGGACGATTTGAGAGTAGGAATAGCATACGCGTGAAACAAACGAATCCGAATCGTCGCCGTTGCAATTACTTTTCGCGGGTTGCCGCGTAGCGTTGGATTGTTTCGAAGTAATCTCGCGAAACGATTCGGAAGTGCTGCCGATATTTTTCTAAAGAGAGAGAACACGGTTCGAGGACGCGTACGTTTCAGGGGTGCACGGTCTATTTGCGGGTTTGTATCTCCGCCTACGATGGGGTTGGATCTATAGGGTTGGTTATCCATATTTAAATACCAGCCGTCCCCCGACACGATATCACTCCGCTGAGCTTTTTCAGCGTGCGCGGGCTTTTACGGGATTTTTGTGGCGGCTCCGCCGCTTCTTCCGTGCCAAACCGTCGTTATATGGAAATCCAATCCTGCTCGGTTCAATTTTACGCACGCCGATAGCCACGCTCGCGCGTTACGCCTAATTAATTGTCAGCGTAATGTTTATCGTCCGAATATCGCTGCTATTACGTCGTTATTTACGTCGAGATCTTTCCTGTTTTAATTCTTTGTGCGGGATACGCGCAGCCAAATACGATCTACGTAGTAATTATACAGTAATTCGGGATTCTTTCGAAAACACGTTTGCCGGTACGAAGAACTTGCAGGATGCAGTTTGCTGCGCCGGCGAAGGAGAATTACCGTCCGAATGTGCCGGCAAGTGCCGTTACATCGTTCCGGTCTCCGATATAAATTCTTATCCCGTGGTAGACAGCCAGGAAGCGGAATTGTTCCTCCGGTGCTTTGGTTTATCGGTCCATGCGCCGTAAAGCTTCGCGGCCACGAGAGTTGGCGACCTTCGCGACTCGTAACGTTTTCTTTTTATTCGACGCGTCTTGCTAATCAACTTTCCAACCCTTCTACAGACGTGTAGCGCCTCGGTTTCGCGTTACAAACGAGCGTGCGTTTCCAAGGGGGTACGTTTTTCCGTTTTGACGTCATCGGGTTACAGTCAAAGTTCACGGAGCCGAGTTCGGCCCTGAAGTTGGTCGGAGATTTAGCGGGCGCGAACAGTCGGTGTTTCGCTTTCGAGTCCACTTCGAGTTCCTTTCGTCGGAATAGTATTCTTCCCACTTACACGTACGTACGGTACACGCGCGTACGGTGGTGTTGGCGTGTACACTCGGGAATAACAGGAGAGCCCTTGACGCGCGCCAATCTAAATAATTATTGTGAGCCGAATAGCCCTGCCAACTCGTGACGTTGCGAAAGGGTCCGCTGCTTTTCTCAGAGCCGCCCCACTTCTCGTCGGATTGGGAAATCATTTTTCGATTCGATCCTCGCGTAGACCCCGGCCTTTACGTGAACGGACGTTCCGTTTTATCGTGATGCGTTATGTCGAGGGATAAACATTGATCTGGATGCTGCGGTTCGTAAGACGCCGGGCCAATCAATCGAGGAGGAAATCGTTCCGCGGCCAGTCTCCGTTTAATTACTGTCGCGTCAACTTATCGGAACGCTGGCGTCGTTTATGCGGTAAATCTATACCTGCTCGATAATGAGTTAAAGCCGAAATCTAAGTTTCAACGGCCCTGTCGTCTTCTCGTCGCGTCGCGTAACGTATTGTCGGTGTAATCGGAAATTGTAATCGGAAATTGGTATTATTAATCGTAAGCGGAGATTAATCGGACCCGATGACTTTTATTTTGCGACACGGATCTCTGTGTTCGTACGTGGCCCGTTCTTAGGGTAGGTAATATGTATTTTCATCGGGACCTGCCGCCGTCCCTCGACTCCCGTGTCTCAGACTGGTGTCGTTCGGGGTGCGAAGCGAGGACGTCGCTTTCAATTAGGGGATGCGTCCCGATGGCATCGGCCAGGGGTACCAACGGGGGAAAGGGCTTTCGAACCACTTGTCGCCCCATGTCGGGACCCCCGGTAACGACGCGAAGAAAACCGCGCTCGCGAAAACAACATCCGTGCGAGGGGATGCTGCGTGGATGTGCAGAGGGGGCAGATACTCGGAGGCGGAAAACAAACGGGACTGTTCCTCGCATCGATAGCTACAGTGACCCGCAAAAGTCTGCCGCGGACTTTTATTCAAATTCTAGAGCGTTTCGTTTTAACCGGTAACTACATATACGGGTTACAGGTGCCATCGATCTGTCGACGATGCACTCGGGATACGATATCCGAGGATATTCTTGAAGAATATTTTAAACAGATTCCATATCTTTGATCGTGGCAGTAGACTTTTGTAGAACACTGTAGATGGGCTCCCCGATAAAGGGTGTACGTTCTTGAGCGTACCCTTCCTCTTTACCGTTGCTTCTATTTTTACGTGGATCCACCCCCTTTTACCCTTTTACTCGCGGCCCTTCCACAATTATGCGACTTCAGCGACCGTGCGCCTCGAGTGGCTCGTTAATTATATTGTTTCGCCTTGACTTTTTTGTTACAGAGATCAATGGCAAGGGACATGGAACTGCTCGTGGCTTCCTGAATCGGTGAGTGCTCGTAAATCCCTTTCTTCGGTTCTTCCTCGTCTCGGCGAATCATTCTCGCGTAAAGGGTCTGGTTGGGTCTGGCTGGGTCTGGCGAACGATCTCCCGATGAGGTTGTCTCGTATGAAATCTTTTGTTCCGCTGTGGAGTCGTTTGATATGCGGCGGGGAATCGCGTGCGCGACTTTGTTGGTAACTTTAGAGTCGAAAGTTCTTCGGATGTTTAACGTTTCGTCCGGGTATCGAAGCTGCGAGATTTCTCAAACAGCAATTAAAGGGACTTTCTGTCGATTAATTAACTCGCGGCGGGAGGTCGATGACGACGATCGATGAGATGTTTAACCTCGCCGACACGTGCACGTGTTATTAACGTCGTCTCTACGTACGCCGTTCCCGATCTGGGGCAGCGTTATCATTTGCAAATAATTAATTGCCGGCTGACAGGAGTTACTAGAGACTGCACTCGGAGAATCTTGCGGCGACACTTCGGACGTGTTGAGATTGCAATTAAGGCTTTCTCTCGATAATGAACAGCAGGGGTTCTCAAATCCCGGACGCGAACGTGACACATATTACCCGATAATACGTCATAACAGGATTTTCCGCCATCCCGTTTAACCCTCCGGGGTGTTAAGCGATACAAGCTATCACGTTTCTTGGGAGAGAAAAAATGAAGCAAGCCTGAAACTTGCCCAACTTCTGCGAAACAAAGTTTCGCGATGTAACCGAGTCGGTTGACAAGTATCGTTCTCTAAATCCGATAACATTGTCGTAGAGTAAATTGTTCGTTCCATCGTTTTTTCCCGCGCTGTCGTCCAACAGATTTTTCAAGTATCACGTAAACGCCGGGGCGGGGGAACCGAGATCATCCAGCGCTACCATCGAAAACCGTATTTACACACACGGTGACAGGATTAATTAAAACGCGAGCCGGCTCGTCGTCTAATTAATAAAACTCGTCGAGGGACTCGATAAAAATCAAAGCGGCCCCAGCTTCGCGAAACAAAGAATTTACGCTCGGGTTCGTTGTATTTTCCCTCTGGTTGGTTGGCCTTTATATTCTCATTTGACTTCTCTGTCGACGTGTCGATAATTCGTGGTTCCGGCTAACGAATTCATCCCTTTGCCTCGACGTCGAAGAGCTTGAATTTGGATCGGATTCGTTGAATGGGAATTTCGAAAAAACCCTCGAGCGTTTCGCCTGCTTTGCTCGCCGTTCCGTTTTTAACGGGAAAGAAATCTCGCGATTCAATTTACTCTAAATCCGTGGTTATAAGTATAAAAGGTTGTACACTCGAATACGCGGACGGTTATAGCTATTGCGATGGCGCTATTACAAGAGATATGTAACGATAAGCGGGAACGACTTACTCCATTCTCGAAGATAGCTTTCACGAAGCTCCGCACGATGGAACGGCGGGGGAGAAAAAACGATAGAATTAAACGCCATAATTGTGCGTCGTTGGAACTAGCCGTGTGTATTTTCACTACCGTATCTCTCGTGTTTTATACCTTTCAACGCGAAAAAGTATTCCGCTTGTTTTCCGTTATTTTTCGTCTCTAATACATCAGAGTCCCTTCGTGCCTTTGTTTTCACGACTTCCTCGCGGCGGAACAGAAAAAAGTTGCAACGGCATACGCCGCGGACGAACGGAAAGTGAAACTTCTGCTCGGCAAAGTTACAGCTATTTTTTCTCTTTGACAAAACAAGGGTCGTTGCTTTAATTTTAACGAGAAAAGTAAATGCCTCTTACGGGGAAACTCTCGGAACAAGATTTCTTTACGTCGTTTCGCGAGGCGAGTCAAACAGATCCAGCGTGAAAAATGATTTAACGCGTAATAACGACTAAGGACGAAGACCGAGGACACGCTTCTCTGGAACGCGTGTTACGCGCTCAAGCCTGAACTTTCAATTCGGTCCGTCCATCGCTCACAATTACGGGGATGCTGGCAGAAAATTCACAGCCGAGTAATTTGTATTAACTAGAAAGCAATTTCCGTGCAGTTCGAAGAATATTAAAACCGGTTTCGTTGCAAAAGGAAATTTCATCGCGTTTCATAGTGGAAGGTAAAACGTAACAAAAAAATTTGTTGGAAAATGACGGAATTTCACACGGAATTTCATCGTCGCGAGAAGCTGTTGCCACGGGCGCGAGTGTAAAATGAAAAAATTTATAAACCAACTAAAAGAGTAAGAAAATGGAACGTATTATCCGTGGTTTTACCACCGTGGAAATTTTACCGGAAAGTGGAGACGAATTTTTTATACCCGCCGGCGGAAGTTGTGTTACGAACAAAGATTTCAGAAAGCACGGCAGACCTTTATCGATTCCGAATACGCGGTATTCTCGCGATAAATACTGTAAACGCGAAAATTGTATTTTACGTATCGTAGCAAGACGCTGCCGTACGCCAGTTTCAACGGAAACTGATGGAGGGTCGTGTGCGGCGTTATTTGCGATTCAAGTCATGCATCGCGCGCTTCATTAATTAATAAACACCCCGGTCGGTGGAGTTCCGACCCCGAACCGTTGCCGGTCTACTCCCCCGGTGTGCCGACTGGCACTCGTTTGCGGTTAATTGTCACCGTCGTACCGACAAACACTTCCGGAAAATTCAATACAGTCGGCAGCGTCTCCCGACGAAACGTGTTACAGTGTTCGGAGATGACAAAAACCGAGCTAATTTCGCGCGTTTCATATTGGAATTTATAATCGTTTTCGAGAGGATCGCGCAAATATCGTCCGTACGCATTTCAACCGACAGCGAATGTTTCGTCGGAGAACGTTTCGAACGGTTTGGTGGACTTGTTCTCCGATTAGTGGACCGAACGGGAAACGACCAGATTAGGTGTCTCGACATAGCGGAGTACGGCATTCGACCGCAAATTAGAGAATTATTGATCAGCTTCGAGCACCGAACGTCCGGTCACGTGTTCTACCTTCGTTCGGTCTCCTCCTCGATTCAATTTCCCATCGTATTCTAATCAAGAGCATCCCTGGATTAGCTGGTTCACCATCGTGCCCGATATTCTTCCAAACGACCGATCATCGTCGATAATACCTTGTCCGATGGAAGACGGCTGACGAACGTGAAAACTTGACTAGTGACAAGAGTGACAAGAGTCGACGAGCAAAGAATTCGCGTCACGCGGCCGTATCCGACTCGACTGCGACAGGGAAATTCGAGCCGTCAAAAATCGGTTACACCCAGCCCGGGTATGCTTTCACGGATAAAGGATGACCGGGAGTGGTATCGTCTCGATCACGATCGTCGTTTGAAAAAAAAATGAAGTATCATAGAATAAGGGAAAGGAGAGAAAAGGAGAAGAAGCGGCGGGATGAAGGGGAGGGAGGGTTTGGGGTTGAAATCGATAAAGCAAGATGGCGGCGCACAGTACCGCAGAGTACCGCAGCCTAGCTACCACGAGATTATCCTCCGTGCTTCTACCTATCTAACCACCGGTTATAGATGTATGCCCAAGGCATCCTCGTAATCAGGAAGCTGGCCCCATCCGTCCCTGCGTGGTATACCCTTAAGCTTTAAGGGATACTTACTCATGGATGTCGAATACCTGGCAGGCTCTGCTTCGAGAACAGTGATCGAGCCTTGTTTACGGTCAGACGTAAAAAGACCGTTGCATCGACTCGATGAATCGGTGGATTATTTCTGATTCTCTTATTGCTTTGTCGTGCGTGCGTTCCCGATGTCTCTTCCGTAAGGAGTGCACGGTGTGGAACGTGTCGTCGCGAGGTAGGATGTTTACAAGATCAAAGGCCGGCTGATCCTGCCGTGTAGCTGGACGTTTCCTCCCGTTTTCCTCACCCTCCACCGGGCCACTCGCGACTACCTCTTTGTTCATCTATATTCACCCTCGGTCCGTTTTTTCCCTCGGCTGTCTCCCTCTCTCTCTCTCTCTTTCCCGCTTTCTCCTCGCTTCCGTTGTGCAAAAGGAAGCGGCGACCAAGACCGGCTGTGCCGAGGACTTGGTATCGATTCGCGTCACCTTCGATTTCGTTCGATAACCGTCGGATTTTTCATTGTTTCGTCGAGACTCGTCCGAGAGCAGCTCGAATCGGAGCAGCTCTCGATAATTTGAAATTTCCTCCGATATTCCCGCTAGCTCGAAATGCCTGAGCTTTGAAGTTGCTAGACGATGAAATTTCTTCGCGTTCGCGCGGGACGAAGCTTAACACTCGACGTATCTTTCCAAAAGAATCCCAGCGAGGTAGGTAAATATTTTATCGAACAAGAAAAGTAGCTCCGCTTTAGTATTCGCGTTTCATCGCGTGACCGAGTACATTCGTCCTGCGCGAAGTTACCGCTGTGTTCCCCTGGAGAAGAGCCGTTGACTTTTGAACTCTGCCTCCGATTAGGAAAATGAGAACTCCGTTCTTCATAAACGCGTGGCTTTTTCCTTTCCGCAAAATCTCTCGCCTGGTTAGAAATCGGATGACGTTACTTTTCTAAGCGGTAGGCAGCTAATCGTTGAGGTGAAACGGACGTGTCAGCACGCTTATCGCAGTCGCGGAAGAGAAACCTTTCGATGGTATCTCGTCCAGCAGCCAGACGACTCGAGGAACAGCAGAAACATACCGGGCGGAGGACGAAGGGTCAGAGCGAAAAGACTTGCCGTCTTCGAGGATGCAGTCGCGCGTTATTCCTAACCTCGAGATCTCTACGAGATGACGTTTCAAGTTCGGAATGTTCGAACGTATAGAGAGAAATGTGTTTTTTGTACGATTTTGTTGTTTTTTCGAAAGAACGCTCGGCGAAGGTACGTCCAGATCGAGAACTCTGTGCGGAGCGCGAAAGCGTGGGACGCTGAAGCGACATGCGAAGGTCGCACAGCCCGAAAATCCATAACTATCCCCATTACGTTTGTCGGGTGTTGCGCTTGCGCGAGTCCACCTCGAAAGGACTACCAAAGAAAGGACGGCTAATGGCCCATCCTCGTCCCGATACACATTTTTCCCCGATTAGAGTAGGTACGAGTTTCCGAGCAAATTTTCACCGAGGTTCACGCGTCATCCGGCGGATCGGCGAAAACTGTCGCCGGTCGATAAAACCCTCCGGACGATTACGGGGAAATCCGCCGTGGAACGATCGTGAAATCTCTATCCTCGCGTCTATCTGGGAAACACGAAACTACGAAAGTAGGCGAAAGAAACGCTATTCGATGATTATGTCGAATCCATCGGAGCGGTCTGCCGCGGGGTCACGACCAGTACGTCGCGAAGGTGATGCAGACGTTCCTTTTAATTCCCCGTGAAATCGGGAGAGGACACAAGTTCCCGGTAAATGCAGCATAAATCGAGCCCGGGCCGAGGTTTCCCTCGTACGTGTAACTCGGTAAGCTTCTTATTGTTAGTCTACCGTGGTTCGGGTTTTCGGTCGCAGCGGTTTCGGCTCCGGAAGGGTTGAACCGCTGCTACTATTCTAGACGATGTTACACGGTCATTTCTCCCGACACGTATCGCCGGATGATTCGCCCCAAGCTAGATCCGTATCGCTAGGGAATCGGATATTTCGAACCGCCCGATGTCTCGTGTAATTTATGCTAATGCGAGTGTCGGGTATGCCCGGAGCCGATTGTTTCTGTCTCGCGACGTAGCAGAGCATAGCTTTGTTCTTGGGAAACGATCGTCTCTGGGTGGAAAATTTGAAACTCGCATCGCGAATACGAAACAAACCACTCGTTCGGTAGACGGCCCGTAAAATGTGAATGACGCTACGGAAGTCGAAAGCACTTAAAAATATTCCAAGGTCTGGCGAGTCGATAACGTCCCTGCGATCCCTCGTTCGTGCAGCAATCTTGTTCTTTGACTCTCGATGTTTCCTGACCTGTTTCCTAACGGAGTAGGTACTCTTTTCTTTCGTATCGCTGATTTCGTCCCGATTCGAGCTGAACTCTACCGCGAGTGTTTCGCGATCATACTCTTCGAGCATAAAACAAGGCGGCCCGGAAAAGAACTTTTCGAAATATTCATCGTCCCTTCGGGCAACAATGGCGGGAATATTTGCGCTCCTCCAAAGCCAACGTTTTTTCCGCCGGAGTATCGTTGTTTCGATTATCGGGTGTATCTTCTCCACTGTTAGCGCGTCGCGTCGCGTCGCGCTCTGGGACCTCCCTCGAATTTTACGGCTGACAAAACTGAGGGGCGCGGGCGATGCGCTTTCACGGTCCGTAGAAACGCTTCGCCGTTGTTCGAAACCGATGTTTCGCGAAACATTCTCGCAGGAATAGAGTCGATTTTAGTACAGCTCTGATACGCGTGTAGCTTCCGTTGCTGGAATTAAAACCGTTCCGTAAGAGCGCCGTGGTATTCACTAGGAGCCCGTTCGGTTCGAGAACGATCGCGGGCAAAGTTTGATGGCGAAATCGATACGGGTTAATCGTTCGAGGATAGAAGGTTTATTTACGCTCGCGAGTTAACGAGTTGCTCCGAAATACCCTACCCCATCCCCTTCGATAAGGGTTACCCAGACGGATCGTGAATATTCGAGCAACGGCAAGGGACTAGAAAGACGGATACACAGCCGTGCTCCGTTGTCACAGCTGTCGGGCGTAATTTCCACTCTGACGCGGGTTCGACTTGCTAATTTGGCGGACGTGCAAGCGTCTCGTCCAAGTCTTTCAAACCGATTCCACCGTCGCGTCCTTCCGTCCAATTATCACCATCATCTTTTATCGGGCATTCTCTCCGGAACGGGGATACATTTTCCAGGCTTTCGTTAGGCTCGGACTTGCGATCGAAGAGATCACGTTCGTCGCGTTCTTTTCCCACCTGGCGTAATCTCTTCGCGTTTGTTCGTTTCCGTAGTTCCGTATCATCGGCAATTTCTATTTTTAGCGAAAAGTACAGAGAAACGAGACGGCGGAAGAAGAGGCGCGTTTCCTTTACGTAAAAGTAGAAAATCTCGTTTAGGTGAACCATCGTGAGAACCGACGGTGGGCGTTCGGTGCCTCTCGTCTCGCGGACCCTGTTCGTAGAGCTTTTAACCCATTTTATCCGACTCTCTCGCGAGGCACGCTGAAAGTGTGTCGTGTCTCCGCGAGAAATCTAATTTATTTTAATATCGCTTTAATAATCGCGAAAGATGTTTCGATGCTGCGGAAATGTGCCGGGAACGTTCGCGCTCTGCCGATAGTATTTTAACGAATATTACGTAATTCCGATCGGAAGAAGGCAACTTCCGACGCTTGGACTACTTTCCATTTAGCTTACGTTTATAACGCGTAATCGAGTTGCGAGTAATCGTACACGGTGGACGGTTATCAGTGTGACGTACTTCCGCCCTTCCTCGGGGAAGGGTGAACACACTTCAAAGGGGTTATTTTAGGAACGCGAAGGTGGCTGGCCGCGCAATCGCGTTTCCACGCTCCACTTGGATACTTCTCGTCTCGTTCGGACATCGTTTCTACGTCTTGTTCGCCTCGCGATTCGCTTACAGCCATTTTCCTGCAAATCGCTCTCGTAGGACGGTCTCGTTGATTTTCATACGGTTTTACAGACCGCCGACGATTCTTGGAGAAGCTTGAGGAACTCTCCGGCCTAAATTTCCATTGCCGAAAAGTCTCGTAAGGCTGAGAGCTCTCGGCAGGATTAATTTCGCTTTTCTCGGGGCAAATCGGGCTTTCCACGGTGCAGTCCGTCGACCGCGAACTCAAAGGCCGTGCCGACGACGCCTCTCGCGGAACGTATCGCCCCGGCGCTTAATTAACTTTAATTAACCTACAGCGGCCGAGGCTTACTCTTTCGTCGTGATTAAGAGGAACCGGATTAACCTGGGCCGGGCCACGCGATTATTTACGCGAACCGTTCGAAGATGTTCCGACTTGTATCGGTATCCGATCGCCAAGCCTTACGCGGACAGTTGCGACCGCCTGCTCGAGTCGAACAAGGGCGGATCCTTGCGAAGCGGCGTCGCTCGATTTTCCCGCTCGATAACCGTTTTTTCTACTCGCGGCCGAACGACCCGCCTCGCGAGCACTCCGTTGATACCGACCTACCTCAAACATCTCGATGATCCCCCGGTTCGTTTCTATTTTCCACCTGCCGTCGCGTCGTCGGGAACGATCGATGAGCAAAGTCGGCGCATCGAGAGATCTTTCAATATCAGCGAAAAAAAACGTGTCGGGGTGTGAACGCGTTTTCGATGTCTCCCGTTCCAAAGTAATTCTATCGTGGAATTATCAGACAATTGGATTATCGGGTCGTTAATTCGACATCCGAACACATAATCCAGTCTCACGAATGTCTAACGATCGGATAATAGCTGTTCGGATAACCGAGGCCCCGCTATAATTTGTTACGTCGTCCCGGGGTCGGTCGCATAGTCGCCAAGTACGCGAGAAACGTGTCAATATTTGTACAGCCCGCGTAATCTGTTCGCAGACAAAGTACTCCTGATTTACAGAAAAGAAAAAATTACGACCGTCTATATACCTATAGACGCATCTCGGATATTTTTATCAGCGCGTAATTCTAGAGGAATGCGGCTTCGAATCGGGGAATCGTATCGCCCGAAGCGTGATAACGACGCCGTTTATTTTTAGATCCGTCACGTATTCGTTTCAGGATCCCGTCGTCATTTTCCCAGATAGCGGGAGGACGTTTTCCCGAGAATACGTTTGCAACGTTACCTAGCCGATCGGTCCCACTTTCGCGAGTATCGCGCCAACGGCACGAGCCGGTTTCCCTGAGGAAAGGACGAGGAAATAGTTACTTACGCGCCGTCGAACATTTCCAGACGTAACAATTTCCAAAGCTCCGCAAAACTTAACGCGCGCCAACTTCAAAGCCTTCCGACTCGATTACAAATTATTTTCCCAACTGCCCATTCATTTGGCTAGCTTCTCGACCGTTTCGTACCTTTGGACAAACACGTCTATCGGCCAGCCGTATAGCGAGCGAGTGGGAGCGAGTGGGAGCGAGCGGGAGAGAGAGAGAGAGAGCGAGAGAGCGAGAAAGAGAAACAGTGCGGGTGTCGGTGTCGGTGTCGGCGGCGGTGGCAGTGTCGGTGGTGGTGGGAGGGCCGGAGCGCGCAGGCGCCAGCCCCTGGGTTCCCTGCGGGCAGTCGTGCGTGGGCCCTCACACGCGTCGCGTTTCCTCTCCGGCTTTGTGTTTCGAACCGCGTCTCTTCCCTGAAGGTGAGAGGTGTTTCGTAGTTTCGTAGTTTTGTAGTTTCGTGTGGTGGTGACGCGGTGAAGAGCAGCGGGGAGACGGACTTGAAGTCGATACGTGCGTCGCAAGCTTCGGTGCTCGCGCGATCGCTAAATTGTGATTTCTGTGTGTGTGGCAAGAACGCGAGGATCGAGAGGTACGAGTATCGATCTCGTTCGGGTAGAATCCGAGATCCATCGTGTACGGAGGTTCGGTGGCTGACGAAGAAAATTGGAGTTAACCCTTTCGGTAGCAAGACATCGCGTTCTTACCCGTCGCTAAACGAAGCGAGAGGGTCTCGATCGGCGAGATCGGTGTAACGTTGGCTCGAATCGAAGCTCTTTGTTCGGACTCCGTACCGGAAGGGTTAAATCGCGAAAGATCAACGATACGCGAGCAAGTTTCTCTTTGCCGTTATCAGTGAAGTTACCGTCTAATCTATCGGATCCAAGTCTTGCGTGAATCGGATAGCCGTCACGGCAGACCACGTGTCTCGTACGAATGACACAAAAGTGGAGGAAGAGAAATAGTTGGACAGCAAGTGGTGTCCGTCTTTCTTTTTCCCGTGGTCCGACGAGTGGAAGCCCTCTACTACTATCATCGGCTACTCGTATCGCTAGTGCTACTCGTCACTCCTGGCACTAATACCGATACCACCTGGCGTTGACGCGGAGGGCCGCTCCTGTCCTCCTACCAGGGAAACGATCGATATTTACGAGGTACGACGAGTCGTCCTTCTATGCAGAAATTTCGGGTCTGTTGAATCGTTTCTGCGTCGCGTGTTCGTTCCGTCTTCCAGCGTAGAGCGCGAAGCTCGAGTATTTTTCGAACGCGTGGAAATTTAATCGAAACCGTGTCGCGTCCGTTCGTTTGCCTGTTTATCGGAAATGTCCCGCGGTCGTGTCAAAGCTCCCGAACTCGGGAAAACGAAATTATCGCTGATCCTTGCTTCCGGTGTTCGTCGCGATCGATTAACCTTGTTTCTCTACGTCGCGCGAATCGAGTATACAGAGACACTGGAAAATAGAAGCTAGCGTACGTCGCGTACGTCGCGTACGAGGGGTAATGTAGAGCACCGGTGCGGGTCGCGGTGGAACAAGTGGAAATACTTGAAAGTCTCGCGGCGTTTTTAGCGAAAATGTGGAAATTAGACTGGTTCTTGCTTGTCGACACCGCTTATCGAAACGAAGGAAAACAAGCCGCGTAATCGCGTTTACGGCAAACCAGGAAAACGCAGATACGTTCGCGGATTTATTGAAAACATTGACCGGCGAAGGTCGATCGATCTTGTAGAAGGTAAAAATAAAAATGAAACCGCGAGTTCGGTGGACCGAAGTCTTTTAGGTTCGCGAGCGTTAATAATGCTAATCCGGTTTCATCTTACTCGGTAATTCCTTTTAATTAGATTTACCATCTTCGTGTGTCATATTCGAGCAAATATTCGTAACGAGATTGAACGCGCGGGCGTAGAACTAGCTGCAAAGTAATTGATTGAAAATGTGCGAGCACGTAAACGTGACAGTTATGTCATCCGTTCGGTACGCGAGAGAGATCGGTTGTACGTATACTTCCCTGGGAAATGCGTGCACATCGAATCAGTGTTGGCTAGTGTGACACGTTTGAAGGGTGTCGCGCAAAGGGCTCGCCGGCACGTGTTCGTCTCCAACGATTTTGTCGAAGCGTCGGAACTTTCTCGCCTAAAAGGCACGAGCGTCGCAAACGATACTCGAGTTTTTACCGAAGTTTCCGTATATTACGTATTTGCACGTAAATACGCGTAAACGGCTTTCGCAGCGTTCGTCGGGAGAGCAGTTGTCGAGACGAGTGCACCTTGTGCTCTCCGAAAGGATGAATTTCATCCTCGAAAAGTAGCCCGACCGGAAACATTCCAATTACCTGCAATTTAATTTCACGGTCTTTAGTAGATGCGCAGGATCTGTCTCTCCTTATTTTGACGAACGAACGAGAGATGAATTTCACGAATGGGAAGAAGAAGGAACAAAGTAATTACGTATATCGTTGACGAGTAGATATTTCGAAGCAGGCTAACGGATTCTAGCTGTGTTTGGATTTCGACCCGGTACGAAACGTCTCGATCGGTGAATTCGAAACGCGAAGGAAAGCGGAGCGTGAATTCGGTCCGGTCGCGATTTATAGGCCTGACCGGAATATCGCCGGGTTACGTAATGCGAGCGTGTAAACACGACCGATCCAATTACTCCGCGAACGGTATAAATCCACGTAGAATAGTTCTCCGGCTGGAGCGCGGCACCCCGCCGAGACTGCCTTCGCCCCAACATCGATTCGGTTATTCGGATATCGTTGTTCTGATATTTTTATATAACTGTGGCCATTGTACGGGCACGTTCCGCGTCAAGTTCGGTGTGCCACGAATATCGTCGTATTTGGTCGTATCGGCCGAACGAAGAAATAAATATCGATCCATAGCATTGCTAATATTCTCGAGGACGAGTTATCTCGATTCCCTTGGGGTGAGACGCGCTTAAAGTTACCTGTACATATTTGACCTCCTCTAAATCCACCAAAGTCTACGTTTTATCGCTTTATCGCTTTATCGCTTCGTCGCTTTATCTCGGTCGGTCACGTTCGCTTCTCATCGAGCTCCACTTCCTGCTTCCACCCTATTTTTTTTCTCGAAATACGTATAGCGTGCTAAGAAATTCCCTTTTCGGTAACCGATGGACGGCCGAAATAGATTCATCGCGGGCATGGATCTCTTGAAAGCAGAGTTCGGATAGCCGGATAATGGAAATACGTTGCGCGATACTCTGGGACCTCGCAAAGAAACCGCGATCCCTAATGTGTTTACTCTGAAAACAGCAGGAAAGGTTGGCCGTGTAGCGTCGCGCGGTCCATCGAATGATTTTTCCACGTCGAAAATATCCAGAGCCATTCGCGACTTCGACGAGTAGGTCGGGAAGAAGGTTAATTGAAAATTTGGAAAATTTCTCGGCTTTAACGGTTCGGGATCCCTCGAGGATTTCGCTATCCCGCGGAGGTAATACCGTAGTCTTACCGTGCAACATATTTCAGAGGATTTTTTTCTAAGCCTCCACGCCGGCGATACTCGTAAACCCGGAAGACGAGATTTCTCAGTTTCCCCCTGCGATCCATACGATTCCGAAGCGGCCTGGAACGATTTCGAATATACTATTCCAAGTCTTTGCGTCCCGGATTCCCCTATCTCTTTCTCTCCCTTTCTCTCCCCCTGGAAAAGTTTGTCAACGAATCTCCCGTCCTGTCCCATACTTTCCAACCCAGCCCTTCGTGCCAATGAAATGTCACGTGACCAAAATGTCAGCGTCGCCCTTAGCAGCAGGGGGTGGCTTCCTGGGATCCGGAACTCGTCTGGGATGTCTTTGGAAAGGGTGGGGAAAGCACGCAACTCTGCGACGCGATGTCGCGATGTCGCGATAGTATCGTTTCTCGACCGCTATTGTCTTTTTCTCGGTGGAAAATTTCCTCGCACGTTTCAGAAGGTGGTTTCGAACGTTGTTTCCGTGTCAGCTGACCGCTTAAGATCGATGAGAAGAATCGATCGAGCGAGCATGTGGGAGCTGTTCCAGCGAAACGACAAAATTTCGGAGAGTGTCGAAGCGAACGCGTATCCATAGTTGGAGGATATTATTAAAGTGCCCGAGCGTTACTTGACCAGGGAAGAACCGCTTGGCCCTGTCCAGTCGTGTGGAATGCCCCTTTTAACGTGACTCGAAGCGAAGCACCGTGTGCGACCGAGACCGCATAATACTAACACACATAGCCGGTTATTGATTTTCTACCACCCTCCTCGACGCGAGTCCGAATCGCTCCTATCTTGCCACGTTAATACCCCATTGCACCTACTCGTACACCGTGTTTTATTCGTTTTTTCTTAGCGGCACGCAAAGTTTCGAGATTTGTCGCTCGGAGCGAGTTGGCCCAGGTTTTTTCACCTCTCGACTGTCTTCGGTACCTCCGAAACGAACGAACGAAAGCGAATGGGAAGTAATTTTGCCGTAAACGCGAATCCTGCGAGGCGGCGCGTATTCTCGGACCGGCCGTTAGATCTGTCCGCAGTTAATAATGACTCGACCGTTTGATTTAACGGCGTCATTAGAACGGCCGCCGTTCGTACACGAGGTCCTTACGACTCCATCGTCCGCGGCTATTAGCTTTCGCGGTTGACACGCCGACTCCGAGTAATTGGCCGTATTAAATTTAATAATCCCACCGTACAGCGTGCCCTCCCCGTTTCCGCCTCGGTCCACTGTCCGTTCAAATGTTGCCGCGTAGAAAAATGCAGAATACGTCGCCGTGCATTCCGGCCGCGTTGCCAAAGCTTGCCAGGTTTTTATTATCCGCGGTATACGTACCCTAAGATAGAGTCGCGAAGAATGTCAAACATCGCGCGAGGGTGGCCGTCGCATCGAGAATTTCGTGGCAGCTACCTTGCGCGATAACTCGTATTTAATAGTCCGTGATCTTCGAACGAGACTGGACACGCGCTGTTACGCACCGTTACGCATCGACTCGTATCCCGCTCGTGGATCGCGTCGATCCGAAAGTATCTGTCGACTATTTTCGACGGTGCTTCGTGCCATTCTTCGCTGCTCTCGTTATTTCAACGCAGGAAGAACCCGCTGCAATGGTTTTCTTCCGATTTCGTTGAAGAAACTGCGCGATATGGTAGGACGAATTAACGAAGAATGTGCCCCGTATTCGCGTTGGAAGCGAACGGAGAACGTTCGATTTGCCTGCACGATTAACCCGGCCGGGCCGAGGATAAGAATTTTGCTCTGGTACGCGTCGCAAGCTTTCGTCGCGTTTATCGCAACTGCAAATAGAACCGACTAAATTTATCCTCGCGACTCGTTGGAATTACTTCGCTACGTTTCCCTTAATTTCACCTGTTCGATGGTATGGGAAAAATTCTCTGGAACGGTTCTGGTGGAAGGGTTAAATCTTGTCGCAACCACCTGTGACAACAAGCCCGAGCCTGGTTCGCGTATACATACGTATAGATATATTACGTCGAAGGCGGAATCGATATCGCGTTTCACCGATTGTCGATGCACGATGAACACGATAATTATATGTATGTCTCACGTAACGGCGCAGATTTCACCAATTTATTTTCGCACCCGGGAAACGTCGAATCGATTTTTGCTAATTCGGTTCGTGCAGGTAAAGGGCGAAGGGCGTCGCGTCGGCGAAGGTTATGGACATTATTAGATTCCAATAAGGGTGACAAAACTGTACGATGCCGTGCCTCTTTAACGCGTTTAAATTTAAACTTGGCCAAGTTTGTTCTCCTAATAGAATTTACTAAATACGTTGGTTCTGGTGGAACGAGTCGTCCATGGGTCCGTGACAAAACGCGACGGCATTCTACGCGCCGGAAATAAGATTCCCTCTAATCGAATATTAATTTAAAAGAGCGTACAACTCGAAAGTGGTTATCTCCCGGATGATGGAGGATAACGAGCTAACTCGATAGAGTTTACCGCCGGCTCGCGTTTCTACAATCTGAAAACGGTAAAAGGTAAAACCAGGACCCAGACCGCTAGCGGTCGTGCAGGCCGATTCTCATGGGATTCGTGCAACAGGAGCATAAAGCTGCAAAGGCTGCACCGTTGCCCCATATTATTACATTAATTTCCCTCGTAGTCCGCGAATACTCTGGAGATCGGCAATAAGATCATTCGGCCAGCGTGGCGGCGAACCATGCGCTCGCGATCGCGATCTTCCGTCTTTCCATTATCTGCGTACGAATGTATGTACGTACGCGTCGGATAGCGGGGACGCTAGACCGTCGCGTCACGTGTTCTATCGCCTTCTCGCTGTCCAGCTGTCTTTAAAGCCGGGCACGAAATTCGGCTGTGTCTATCGCGCTTTCGCTCGTTTTAACGTCCCTCGAAAGGTAGCTAGGAAAGGTAAAGAGTGCGAAAGTGGAAACTGGCTGCATTTTCAAGGGTACGCGAGAGAGAGAGAGGGTGGGCCGGTAATTGGAGGAGGGTTCCCGAAATTCGAGCGCGAAGGAAGGGGGGGGGTCCCGGTTCCGCCATAAATCAAACGACCCTCTTCAATTTCGCTGGTCTCCTCCCCCGGGTCCAAGTGTTTCCCGCTTTTTTCCTCGGAACGTGGGGAAGGGATTTCTTTCGGGGGTGTTTTGAAATCGGTGCGCTGCAACTGCTCCGCGATGCGCGATGGATCGATAAAGGTAGCTGGCCCAGACGTTACCCGAATTCCAAAATTCCTCGTTGCGCGTTCCGCGAACCTATCGTCTAGCTTCGAGCCACCGATGTCGAGGCTTGTTCGCTTTACCGAATCTACCGATCGAACGGAGGATTAAGAGGCACGACGTTTTTCTGTTTCAGGTATGTAATTACGGTGAACATATTTTTGCCGGTATGTCGAAACCCTGGGAATCGCTGGATCACGCACGATCTTCGGTGACACACCTACCACGGGACAGGTAATTAATCGTTCGCCTCCGAACGTTGGGTGGGAGTTGTTTTCGAAAATTTCTGCCGGTCCCTCGAGACGGAGATCGATCGCGGTAACTTTGAACCCTTTGAAAAGCATGCGGTGCAAGCCCGCGCGTAACCGCGCCTTCTCGCGGAATCGAAATGTATGCGATTGCGAGAAGTTACGTGGGCAGACGTATCGGGTATCACAGAAGTGTATGTATACGGTCACGCCCTTTGCAAATACTCGCCGTCAGACGCTCTCAACTCTTCTCATCGATACCGTACGCCGGCGTAAGACACCGAAGAATCGAGCAACGAAATTCAAGAAGATCTCGAGTTTATTTAATACGGTGAGCGAGTCCGACGATCGCGCGGCTCGTTTTTTGTTTCGCGTGACCGAGAAACCGAGGAATTAGATACACGCGCTTTTCTCGCTAGCGTTCTTTTTCCCTCCGGTTCACGTTTACGATTCTACCGCGATAAGATAAGATTGAGTCTCGAGGTAACGTTGATAGGAAAAGTAGGGATAGGATCTCTCCCCCGATGAAACCGACGGAGGGTTTCTTCTTCCCCTATTTTATGCGCGAATAACCTTTTCCTATGGCCGTCCTTTTCCACCCGTATCAATGTATACGTGCACCGCGTACACGTGCCGCCTTCTATCCTTTCCAGTTAGCCCCGTAAAACTGACGAATATCGTCGTGACGTACCTCGCGCGGCTTCGCAACTTTATGGCGAAACTCCGACTCTTCTTTCCGTTTCTATCATCTTCTCCCCTTCGTTCCGCTCCCTTCGACGACCTTCTCGATGTACGAAAGGGAAATTTCATCGACTTTCCTCGCCGTCTATCAACCTCCGATCTCGCTTTTCTACAACTCGATACTTTTCGCTTGCGGCTTCCGCTGTTTTTTTGCTTCTGAAAGCGACACGCGCAGACGGCGGATTAATCAACACGGGATAATACGGGGTTATTTTTCGGTCGACCGGATCGATGTCTGGTGGTCGCAATTGTTTATTTTTAAGCCGCGCCCTCCGAATTTCTTTTACCGCGGCGGGCGGTGTTTGTCCCTTTTTTCCCCGTGTCGATAACCGTCTCTCTCTCTTTCTTCCCTCTTTATTCGCGGACTGACGTGAAATCAATAGCGGTCTGCGAAGGACAGGTCGCGAACCGACGGTATCGTCGGTTTCTATCGAACGATTCTTCTTCCGGTTTCAGCGCGCCGACGTCGACGTTTCGTTTCTGTTTCGGCAAATTCTATGGCAAATTTGAAAGCGCGCGCTCGCATACTTGCGGCGCATAGATCTGCCCGGGCTTTGAGATTTCTGCAAATTGAAACATTTAACACCGCACGCTTCGTCTTAATCCTTGTGAAATCAATTTCGGTGTATGCGGTAATCACTGCGAAATGAAAGAGACTCGCGTGTCAAGGATGCCAGGCATTTCAGAAGCTTTTTTGTTAACCGGAGGTTAAGTGGTTCTTCTTTATCTCCGGGAAGGTCCACTTGAACCGACTGTCCTAGTTCGCAGGGCGCGATGATGCCATTTTTCTAAAACGAGACGCTACGTTTTCCGTGGAAGAACGGGTTTGATCGTCGCTCGAGAACCGTGGACGAGTCGAAGCAAATGTTCCTTTCCGGCTTGCTAATTATTTTTTCACAAAGCGTCGTTGTGGAACACTGAGAGCCCCGCTATAAATCACGGCACAAAGTGTCTTTGATACGCGTTTTCCGGCTCCTCGTTGGAATAATTGAAAATAAATGTCACGAGGTAGACGTTGGCTGAAGACTCGTCTGTCTGACGATGTAACGTCGATTCGAGCGACCGTTGCGTTGCGTTGCGTTGCGTTGCGTTGCGTTGCGTCGCGACGGCCGCGGCAGCGTGGCTGGACGCAAATCTAAAGGCGCGTTAGATCAACATCGACGCAGGCGCGTTGCGTCATCGATCTGGGTACGTTGAGCGTGCGGTCGAATCGCGGCTTACTTCCAAGCATGTTTCCCTGCGATCACGGTGTTGGGATTTCCCATCTAGGCTTCTCTGGAAAAATGTGTTCTCCATTTTCTTAAGGCAGACGGTGCCGGGTTCGCATCGAAGCGTTCTGCAGAGAATATTCTCGTACAAGGGGACGCGTTGCGACACGAAACTTTTCGCATTAGCATTTAGATACCGTATCGGTGTAAAAATTCTGAAAGTTGAGCCGCCTGTTTTTACGCCACTTTCGCCTCGCGAAAGCTGCCAACGCTTTTCTACCGTAGAGAGTATGTCCCGCCTGCGTGCGACCCGTCGCTGTGTTCGATGCTTTACCGCCCTCTTTTTCTCTCCCCGTTCTCCAGCTTTGCTCGGCCGTAAAGATTTGTCTGGTCCGGCCTCGAGCTTCCCACGCGTAGCCGTTTCGTACGTTTCATTGGAATATTTACCCTAGTTGGAGTAACCTTTCGAAACATAGTGTCGCGGGTAATTCGTTTCTAACGGCGTGCAACCTCTCCTCGGAAATGGGTACGATAAGTTCGAGCCGGTTCGACTCGTAAGTGCAAAGTTTAAACGCGATATCCCCCGTCGACCCTATTCCCACTAATAAAGCGCCCCACACGCTCGTGGTTGAACTTGCTTCGGGGCGCGTACGTTGCAACCGTACCTGTCGAACGGACTCTTCCAACTTTCTGTGATTGAATTTCCCGACTAAGCGTAGACTACCCTGGATACTCGATCGCTACTACGTCGCCGGTAAAATGGAAAGGATGCGTAGACGAATTTGAGCGTTCGGACGTTCCGTGCAACTTTACGGTCCATTAATCGCAGCGGAATGCCACCTTGGGCGCCGATAGCGGTAGAATCGCGTTAAACGTCCCGTTCGAACGCCCCGGTTCGTCGACGAGGCTTAATTAACGTTAAGGAGGGACGAACCAACGCGATGCTTTATCTCGGGGAAACTAAATTACCAGTGGAACGAAGGGCATCGCGCCGTTTCGTCCCTTCGAGAACAAGAGAAATTCGGAATGCGCCCTGGATTCCTGCGCACGGAGAACCCTCGTTATTTTTATCCCCATGCAAATCGCTCGGCTTAATTTACACTTGCTGTTCTCTTTCACAATTTGCACTCAATTACGTAGCGAGCGTTATCGTTGGATTCGCTCGAAGTACATATTGGAATCGTTCTCCAGCGATACGTACGCGTACTCCGTACACCGCGTGACCTTTGCTCGTTCTCAAAATATTTTTGTTTCGTTTTGTTTTTGATCGATCGATCCGAGCGATGCAAAACGGGACTTTGGAGGGCCAATTACGCGATTCTTGATACCCCTCGGAATCGTCCGATATCCGTGGGTCGGGCCGCCCACCCTCGTGGGTGGTACTCGTTAAGGATATAGATTCGATTCTCGATGATATTGCGCTCAACCCCGCCGAGTTCGCCAGAGCTCAGCTACACTAGGCCTTTGGTACTTTTGTCGAGTAATTTTCAGTTTGTTCCGCGCATATTGAAAAATTCGACAAGTTCAAAGGTCGCGCGGCGTTACAGTTCTAGTTGTACAGGTCGATTGTAAGAATCGTACAAAAATAATCTACGAATGAAATCGTATTACGTCACGCAGCTGCGGGATTACGCTGAATTAATGGCCACTAACGGACGCAACAATGCTGTCCCAGTGTACTCCGTCTATTTTCTGGAAAATTAATTCGGAAAATGACCAACCGCTGGCGGTACGGCCGTCGACGAAATTGCCTTTGCGAACGTGGCCCAGGGAAAATACTGATATTGCGCGCGAAAACGTGTCGTGCCATTCTCTGCTCGGTGTACCGCCACGTTTTATTGCTACTGCCACAGTTTATGCGTTTCGATGGGCGAACGACCCAGGAATATTAGTGAAAGTATTTCGTTATGAAAACGACGATATCCAAGCAACTGTCGTTAGCATCGGCGGCAGAAAATATCCGTACAGGTTTCAACGAGACGATGATCAAAGATTTCAAACGCAAGGGAAACTTGCCGAGTAGACTCGACGGCATTCGTATCGATTTCGTTAATTAAAATTTTATGCAAATAGAATTCCTGGCCGGATTATTAATCAAAAGGGGGTTAATTCTCTCGCAGTTGGTCGATCGTTTCGAATCGCTTTCCGCGTGTCGAGATCGCGGCCCTTGATTTTCCACTCGCCAATTTCTTGGTGGCTAGGTCCAATCGAATTAACGAGAGCCGGGAGTGGGACGCGGGTAGGCGAATCGGTAGTCCGACCCTTCGACTTTCTCCCGATAAAGTTATTAATGGAGGACTCCGCCGCGGCGACCCTTCGGACAAAACTCGCGCCGATACGGCGACGGGAAGCTCCTTGACAAAAACGTTAATTGATTCATGCCCGACCAAACGTACCCCGAAAGGTTTTCTTTTACACTTTTTCGAACCGTTCCATGTGCAATCGAGTGGAAATATTTTAATCAAGTTCCAGCAAAAAATCCGACGCCGTGCCGCGACACTCTTGGCTGTTGCCGAAACAGGCTCTAGCTATACGGTAGCTTCTTTTTCGCTGGAACCGTTTAAAATTCCTTACCCTCGAACTCTTGATTGTTGAAGATTAAACGATTTATGTTGGCGGAACGGATAGATTTTACGTTAAAGCGTCTGGGACGGTGGCGGTAAGGTCTGTACAGGCGGTCGACGCGAAAAACGCGGGAAAATCCGCGGAGGAATTTGTTACACTCCCGTAATTTCTGTATGGATAGTCGAGGGCTGTCCCGAGTCTGTTGCCTCGGTCGTAGAGCGCATAGAGTCGAGAGTATGGAGGGTAGTAGTAGAAGAGATCGGTGTTTCAAGGGGCGCGGGTTTGCCTGGCATGCAAATGCGATAATTAGCCCCCACCGTGCAAGACCGTACGAGTACAACGGCACAGCTCGTTTCCTGATTAATGGATTATGCGTCTCCTACGTTTCCGCAAAGTCAGTCTACACGGTTCTCCTTTCAGTCGGCATTGTTTCCACTCCGTTCGTCGTGCCTTGGAGTAATTTTTACTCCTTAACCTTCCTTTCGACGAATCGCTCGGCCGAGCATAGGTTCGGGAGATTACTTAGCGTCGATCAGACGGTCGGAGAAACGAGCAACGCAGGTTGCCGCGTAATCACGCGAGGAAACGTGGCAGTGTCGGCGGAAGAATCGAGGCAACACCGAGTAATGTCACGATGTTGGCAGCATCGACGAGGTTGTTCCGCGGTCGCTATTTCGGCCGATGAATATTCATCGCCTATCGCCGTGGGCGTGGGCGTGGGCAACGCAATGCAGTTTACGTATATGCAGATCGAACGGTAGCTCGACGCGTCTACGCACGCCGGACGTAATCTCCCGGTCCGATGCAAATTCCGTGACGCGATTCGTGGATCTTTCCAGTTTTCGATCTGTAGGGAAAATTGAAATAAATTTCTCCTACGTATGTGGTGGAACAGAATAGAGGTGATACGGCTTATTGTTAAGACAATTTAAATAAAACAAAACACACAATATTTATTAATCACTTAGCCTAAACTGCACTCTACCACTTTACAACTTAAATACAACTTTACTACTTTAACGACTTTACGACTTTCTTCTCTGCTTCTTTCGACCAACGTTCTTCCACGCGCTCAACCTTCAATCTCTCGTTTTCCCGTCATTCACTCTTCTATATACGCACGCTTTTCTCTCTCTTACTCTTCATTCGCTTTCACTCGCACATTTCTCCATCTCACTTGCTTTCCTCACTTTCTCCCTCACACTCATCCCTTATGCCTAGGACAAGGGCCTACGGACCGCCGTCGAAGAGTCGACCGGGTTTTCCCATGAAAACGCCCATGGTGGTCGCTCTTCGACCGCTGCCCTTGTCCACCATAAACTTTCACTTTCTTACACGACATTTTCCAGACACACGCTCATGCACTCGAAAACACTCGGATTCTCACGACATTCATTCCGCTTGTTTTCTAAAATCCCACACTCAGCCATTCTGGAAAACATATGCCCTTGGATGCACTCTCAACAATCACTCTGAAATCTTTCATACCCTACATTCAACCCCTCCCTGAGTGGACATTCGCCCTCGCATGTCCTTATTATCTCAATCATTCCTACGGTCACTCAATTAAAAACTTCATATCTCACACTCGGTCATCCTGAAAATACACACGTCTTTGGATACACTCTTAATAAACACTCTCTCATAATCACACAGCTTACAATATCATTTTCACTTTACACACAAAACTCAATAAAATCGTCCTCTGTCAAATACAATGGAATTCTTCCAACCTGACCATACGCACACACATATCTCTTTCACTTATCACTAACGCAAAAATACAATCCCTTATATTTCTAATTCGTATTTCTAAACAATGTGCCTACTTTAAACTTATTCAGAACATACACGCATCACTGACTACGTTGTTTAGGTGAACGGAAGCACTTTTCTCTGTTTCATCAAATTTGAATTTTACATTCCTCTCTAATAAATTAGACAACGGTCTCGCTACATCTGAATGGCACGTTAATTTTCTAAAACGTTCACTCACAAAATTTTTCCTCTTCATGCTTAAAAATCTTCGCACCGGTCGCGCTACTTTTGTCTCGGAAAATTTCTCTAAGGTTCCTGCTCGCTCGGACAAACACAATTGTCCGTTTTCTAAGATATGCTCTGGATGATGCTTTTTTTCAACTACAATTACCGGACTCGCACGCTCAACTAAGGACTGTTGCATTCTATTTTTATCAATATGTTCGTAATTTCCAAAATCAATTACTTGCTCTGGTGGCGACAATTGCCTCGTACTTTGATGCATAAGTACATCATCTCCAAGCGTGATCGACATTGTAACGCTAGTCTCTTTACTTTCAACGGGTTTGTAACTCTCAATGATACCTCTATTTCCGTGATTTGAATCATGCATTCCACTATTTAAAACAGTTACATTCGGAACATCTACTTTGACTGTTTCCTCGACTACGTCTATCTGAAGAACTTCGGGCAGATCATTTTTTACACTGAACTCGTATTCATTTGGAATGATTGTAATGTTACCGTTTTTAATGTTCAACTCTACAGTATTTAAGAAATCTGTGCCTATTATCAGTCTGTGATTCATTAATTTGTTCGGTACTACTTGCAAACGAACAATGAATAAATTATCTTCAATTTTCAGCTGCGCATAAAACTCGCCTAATGTCGCGTTTGTTGCTCCCAACCCGTTAAACTTTACCCCTTTATATTCTAATCGAGGAGAACCCAATTCCTTATACTTATCAGCCCTTATCAAACATACATCACTCCCGGTGTCAATCAACGCTTCGGATTGATGCCCATTTATCATAACATTTTTTGTACATTTCTTTTTTGATGGTACCTGATCTATAACGCAGCTCTCCCCTGTTGTGGCCTGACCATTGGGACACCTCGACGCAATATGTCCTCGCTCGTTGCACTTAAAGCACTTGACACCGTCACTCCTCGTCGGACACTTGTCATTCATGTGATCCGGTGAACCACAATTATAGCAGAAACGTTTTCCGCTGCGATCTTCTAGTCTTCTCTCGTTCCTGCCGGTCCTCTCGGTCCTCTCGGTCCTCTCCGTCTTCGGCCAGCTGTGCCCCACGTTCGTGTGTCTCGTGCCCCCTGTTGCGCTGCTCTGGCTTCTGTCTCGTAGTGACACTTTCTCGAATGCTTCGAGAAGTGCCGTCTTTGATGTAAAATTGTGTATCCGTGCCTGATCCCGCAAGTTTACATCTGGTATGCCGTCTATCAGATAATCAACAACTTCGTCTTCGGCTATCGGCACTCTGTTGCCCATAATCACTTTGTCATGGACATATTCATAAAAAGTTTCTCCCTTTTTCCAAACTCTGGCTTCAAATAATTGTCGTAGCACTATCTTGTTCTGCCGGTGGTGAAACATACCTCTTAGTTCCGCCAACAACGCTGTAACGGACATTCCGATGTGCTCGGGTCTTGAGTGTAACCACTCAAGTGCTTTTCCTTTGAGCCGCATGCCCATTAACATCTTCACCTGTTCGTCATCTAACTTGTACGTCACTTTCAACATTTTTAGTTGTCTTTCCCAGTTTTCATACTCGCCTGCGTCTCCTTTGTAACTACTTAACAAATCAGCCACTGTTAAAATATTCACTCTTTGTCGATTATCGGCAACCACTGTCGGACTCGTGATATGAATGTGTTGCCTCTCGTTCGATACATTCAAACTTCGAAGGCTTCTCACTAATTCCAGCTCCTGTCGAATAAGATGCAGCTCACGCTCTGCTAATTCCCTATCCAGCTGGAATCTTGCAGCTTCCTGCTGACTATGGGCCTCTGCCATATCTTGTCCACTTCTTTCCGTCGCAACGTCCGAAACTCGTGCTCCTGCAATTGCCGGTTCTGTCACGACCGCCCCTGCGACGCTCGACTCCCCGATCACACGCCCAGCTTCGCGTGCCCTTGAAATGTCTTGAATCCACATACCAAGCGGATCTGCCTCCATCAATCGTTGGATCAATTCCGATTTATTTCCAACTGTGGAAAGCCTCAATTCCTTTAGCTTATCTTTTAACTCAACCACGGTAGCGTCGGTTGGATTCATCTTTACTCTTGAAACGTCACTTGTTTTAAAATTGTCTGATTAAAACCAATCACGTAACTGTTCACCACTGATTTGTAACAATCAATCCCGGACGAGCCCCCAAATTTGTAGGGAAAATTGAAATAAATTTCTCCTACGTATGTGGTGGAACAGAATAGAGGTGATACGGCTTATTGTTAAGACAATTTAAATAAAACAAAACACACAATATTTATTAATCACTTAGCCTAAACTGCACTCTACCACTTTACAACTTAAATACAACTTTACTACTTTAACGACTTTACGACTTTCTTCTCTGCTTCTTTCGACCAACGTTCTTCCACGCGCTCAACCTTCAATCTCTCGTTTTCCCGTCATTCACTCTTCTATATACGCACGCTTTTCTCTCTCTTACTCTTCATTCGCTTTCACTCGCACATTTCTCCATCTCACTTGCTTTCCTCACTTTCTCCCTCACACTCATCCCTTATGCCTAGGACAAGGGCCTACGGACCGCCGTCGAAGAGTCGACCGGGTTTTCCCATGAAAACGCCCATGGTGGTCGCTCTTCGACCGCTGCCCTTGTCCACCATAAACTTTCACTTTCTTACACGACATTTTCCAGACACACGCTCATGCACTCGAAAACACTCGGATTCTCACGACATTCATTCCGCTTGTTTTCTAAAATCCCACACTCAGCCATTCTGGAAAACATATGCCCTTGGATGCACTCTCAACAATCACTCTGAAATCTTTCATACCCTACAGATCGCTATACGGTTAAACTCTCAAGCTGGGGCTTCTCTTGTTAGATAGCAAGAGTAAGAGCGGAAGAGCGTTTTACCGAGCATAGAGAGCGTGCCGTCTTTCCCTTTAATCTCGCGTTTCGATGTTTCCTTCTCGCGAGACAGACTGGAAGGGAATCGAACGAGGGAGAGGATCGTTAGGTGGTGCTACATGCATGGAAAAATATTGCTTCCCTGAGGGAAACCCAGAGTCGAGTAAAAATCGTCACAATTATCGACACGGAGACAAGGGGGCCGAGACTAAAAACCACCTGCGTACGTGATGAGAATTCCAGCGTGGCAAACCGTCTCGAAAATCTGACTT
This sequence comes from Mimumesa dahlbomi, assembly GCA_917499265.3. NCBI lineage: Eukaryota > Metazoa > Arthropoda > Insecta > Hymenoptera > Crabronidae > Mimumesa > Mimumesa dahlbomi. Next base: position 12,048,143 of record OU824125.1, on the reverse strand, counting down.
TTCGCTGCTGTCTCGCCCGACGTACGTCCGATTCGTTCTCCCCATTTGCTTTTTCCCTTCTCCTCGTGACGTGCAAAGAAATCGCGAAATATCGTTCTCGGCTCGCCGCGCGAAAAGGTCGGTTAATCGTCAGTCAGCCCGGCATTTCACGGGAAATAAAATTCTGCAAATTTCGATAAGAGCGGGGCCTGCGAAAGGTAAACGCCGCGTTCTACGACCGGAGAAGCAGCGTAGACGGGGAGTGGGAGTGGGAGTGGGAGGGAGACACGTCGAATCGGATTCCATCGGTCGAACGCATTCGATTAATTACTCCACATCAAAGATCGTCCGGGTCCGAGGGAATCCCCCGGGACAATCGCGTTAACCCAGCTTTTGTTTGCGAACGTGCACCCGCAGGACTCGTCCGGACCCTTCGTTACACGGACCCGAATTTCGTCCCGCCTCGTTATCAGCGCGAGCGTCTGCTACGAAGGAAATTAATTGGCCCGCTTGTAAAGAAAATCACGTACGGAGACGTGATGTCTTGGTCGCACGCTGTTCCTGCGCTCCGGCGTGGCCATAGTTTCCGAATCGTTGTCCTTCTCCGTCCGTTTCCACGGACTGTCCCTTGCCGGAACTCCGTTTGCTTAGAGTCCTTCCGGCGAAGGTATACGACGATGTAATCGATATTTGTTCGAACCACGCGTGTACAGATTACAGCCGGTGGAAGAAAGTGTTTACGGAGTCTGTATTAGCACGGACTCGCGTGGCTTTGCGCCGGGACGTTTCCGACAGCTTTTCATTTCACCTTGAACACAGCTGCGGCAGATGCGACCGCTTCCGAGGGTCGAACTTGGGTCATCGTCTCTCAGCCATGTGTTCTCTACGGATATGTTTTTTTTTTCTCGGTAGCGAGTTGGAAAGATTTCAAATCGTATCGGCGGAATATTCCCTCCTTCTGGTTGTTCTAGGTCGGAACGAGCGCGGGCACGTTGGTCGCGCGAGTATTTCTGCGACGTGCATTCAATCCCCGACATTTCAATTTCCTTAGGCGAAAGAACGTCGGTTCGGGCTGTCGCGTTTCTAGCTAGCATTACGGACCATCGGGAACGATGTCACGTAGCTTGCCGCGGACATCCTTGACCGCTCTGCGAAGCTTTCGATTTCCTAAGTGTCTTCGACGTCCCCCGAATTCGCGAGGGACCGGAAGCTCGCCAGAGTCACGTTTTTCTCTCGTCTTTCCGTCGGACCGAGTCTTTACCTTCGAACTGTGTACGCCGCGCGAAACGCCCGACAGGCTTTTAAATACAATGTCTACGACCGAATGTCCAGAGGTCCGAACATTTTCCACGGTAGAAATTGCGACTCGCGGAATTATTTTGGACAAAATTGGCTCGAGCGGAAATGGACGAAACGCAGGTGTAAATTAATTTGTGCCGGACGGGGTTGGGGCACGTGGTCACGTGGACCATTTCACCCGCCGCGGAGAATAAAATGTGAAAAAGTCCGCGCGCGGACGACGCCGCAAAGGACGCGATCGAATATACCTGCAAACGAAACGACCGATCGCGTTAAAATTTCAATTTCAATTTCGCCTCACGGTCGATACCCGAATCGGTTTATATTTATCGAATATCAATTCGAAACGGGAAATCATTTTCCGAGTTAATTCGGCTGCCAGCACCTCGTTTTATTCGCGCAGCCATTTCCTTCCGAAACGATTCGTCGCTGGATGTTACAAACGAACGCTCGGAAATTTCGGTCCCTTCGGAGCATCCGGGAAATACGAAATAATCTTGAGACGCGATCCAGCGCGACGTAACACGGTCGAGCTTAATTACTAGCGGGACGGTTAACGGTGGCAATTAAATCGGCCAATTAAAAGTTTTCCCGACCGCGGTTGCCTCGTGTTTCGTCATATTTCGACGCACCCCCGTCGAGCCCTGCCGGTAGCCTTGTCCGTGATTTTCGTTATCATAGTTTTGCCACGCTGTTTTCATTTTGTTCCAACTCGAACCACCGAAACTGTGGACCCGACAATTCCATTTTTCGAACGAAAGATCATGGAAAATTGCGGCCGTTTGGTGTTTCACGTAACGTAAGTAAATAAATATCACAGGGACGTGGCAATTCTCTGTAAACCCAGCGGCCAGCCAAACGACTAACTGTCACGACTCGCGTCTCCGAAGTCACGCCCTTTCCATTGGGAAACGTCCCTTTTCCGGCCGTAAGAAGTAAAACGTTCTCGAGGGGTTGCGTCGTCGAGAAGACGGCTTCCAGGATGATCGCGTGTAAAGAGCAACGCTGGTATTCGAAAGCTGTCTTTTTACTTGGCCGACGGTGAAGGAACGCAAAGAAAGGTGGAGGAAGAACGGAAAAGACGGAGCGGAGCCGACGGAATTGTTCGGATGCGAACCCGACCGAATTGTTCTTAGAGTTTCCGCGACGGAACGAGGGACTGCCGTGTTTTCACGATACATACCAGAACAGACAGACAACTGGATCCCTCGACCCGTCGATCTCTCCGACCGAGACGCGCTTTTCTCCGTTCTTCCTCCACCTTTTTTTTTTTATTTTTTTCTTATCGAAACGTTGCGAAAAATCGAGGTGGAAATCGCGACGCAACTTGACGAAACTTCCGTTTTCCCGACGTTGTTTAATCAACTGATTCCTGGCGGGCTACGGGCAAAGGAAAAACTTCTTTGCCCTCTACGAGCTCGTCGAGTTTCTAAATAAGGCCATTAACGGCATCTAGGACGCGTAATAGGACCGGGGATGCTCAGGCAGCGACGTAATATCGCGACAACGCTAAGACAATATTGGTTCTGGGTTAAAGGCACGGGTACAAGCTAATACTGCTATTCGACATAGAAATACTCGATGGAACGCTGTATCATTGTCCAAATATTGTATCGCACGGGATAGAGGGGGGATAGAGAGGGGAGAGTCGATCGAAGAAATAATAGAATACGATTGTTTGCAGTGCATCTTAGCGTATACATATATTTCGATACACGTCGTAACGTACAAGTACAGTGTTATTGATAAAACGCGCGTATGCGAGGATGCTGGCAACACGTCATCGTTAACCTTTCAACGTGTCACCTATTTTTATCGATATTTTTGCTTGTTTTCCATTGTTTAGCGTGAACGTTAATTGAGAATTTGGTAACACGTCGAAGGTGCGGTCGGTAAAAATTGTACAATCTGTCTCGTTGCCAACATCCGAACAATTGAGTGCATCCCGATCGAGCTATCTATGCTGATAGTCGTAGCGATCGTTCCAGTCGTCGCGTGGTAGGGCAGTCCGGGTCGCGTGGTACCTCAGGCCAGGATGTAGGGCGCGGTGTAGGCGCTGGCGTAGTACGGGTATCCGGCGTAGGCGTAGCTGTACGGGTAGCTGTAGGCGGCCGAGTACGCCACAGGGGCGGTGTAGGCGCTGTACGCTACGGGGGCTGTGTACGCACCCAGCAAAAGTCCCCGTTTGTTCCTTGCGGCTTCGGATTCCGGCAGCAATTCGGCCTTTGGTTCGACGGATTCGGTCTCGAGGGGCTTGGCAAGGGCCACGGCGACCAGGGCCAGCAGAACGACGGCCTGAAAACGAAGAATTTTATACCAAACTCCTGTCTCTTACCGTCTACCGACTTGGACGGTTGGCGGGCTCGCGATATTTCCTATTTCGTAGATCGAAAGCGTCGCGATCGATTTTCCGAAATCGATGGAAATAGCGTTCGAGTCCAACCGGTCGGCCCGCACCGCTACTCGTAATCGAGATTTAATTTAAATCCGGTAAAGTTCGTTTCGCACGGTGCCGTCTTAAATTATGGAAATTTGTTTCGCGCCGGGGAAATAGGTGTAATCGCGTTTACTCACTGCGATGCACTTCATGTTGCAAAGTAGGATCGGTGATGGAGTAGATTGTAGTAACAAGCTTCGGAGAGGCCCGTTGAAAATCGATTGATGCTCGAAACGTCGGAGTAGCCCTCTTTTATATCCCACACGATACGTGCCCCGACTCGACAATATTTTGCCTCGCGTAATCGCGCATAATTATCATACTCTTGGCATTGTTCACGTTGCATCGGCAACGAGCTGTCAGCTAGCGTCGCTGGAATTGAGCAACGCGTCCTTGGCCCCCGTCCAAATCGAGCGGCTATCTTTCGATATACGATTATCGATACCGTGCCGATCCGTCGGAGGTTTTACCCATCGACCGTTTTTTTCCCCCTTTTCTTTTTCTTTTTCTTTTTCTTTTTCACGTAACCGAAGGCGTTCGGAGATCGCTCGTCGGACACCCGTTTCATTGGTATTGCACGTAGTATTAACGGTCGTCGCGGTCGAGAAACGAAACGCAGGTGAATCACGTAATTTCGATGATCGACCTTCGCAGGGGTCGTCGGAACCGTCGAACGCGCTCGTGTACACGTAGAGCGGTGGTAGTCGGGTCCCCCTATTGAAATTCTATTTGATCGTTGCGCGTAGCCTCGGCTCTCGCTGTAATTTTCACGACGGCGATTTAGCTATTCCGGCCTTGTAACCGATTGAAGCTCGTTTGCGGCCACGGAGCCTAAACAGTCCGTGCCCTGGTCGTCCGCCATTCAACTGGGAAACGACCAAACGAACGAACGGAGGAAACGCGAAGGGCCCGGGCTAATGGCGCTTGAAAATCCACCGGCCGGAATCCAATTTAGAAAACCGATACCTCGGCTAGACACGTTTTCGACACTTAGGTCCGGCGGCGATCGGCTCGGGCCTCTCGGGAGCAGACGCGGGCTGGACCCTCTCAGCCATTTTCTAATTACCGAGCCGTGGAACGCATACGTTGAAGCTTGTCCGAAGGTTGAAACATTACCGGCGCGCGGAACGCCGGAGAAAAATAAGCCGTGGATCGTTGATTTTATCCGCGACGTCGACGACGTTTCGAAGTCGGCAATAACGACGTCGAGAGGACGGAAACGATAACGTTTAAGCAGCGCGTCGAGAGTATATTGCGCGGTCGCGAGCATCAGGAAAATTTGATTAAAAACCACGGAAGATATCCCCACGGTTTAACTCGGTTATATTAAAGGCTTCGAGAGGCAGTCTCGTTTTATCCTTGCTCTACGTGGAAGAGGAGCTTCCTCCGTCGTTACTCTCCGTGCCTTCTACGAGGGGGGTGCGGACTCTCGAGTAATATCCGCGACGCTGCGAGACGCAAAGTCGAGACTATTTATCAGAGAAAAGCTTCGGTCCCTCGCTCTCTCTCTCTCCCTCCCTCAAGATACCGCGGGGCTTACGTATGAACACCGATCTCAGTCGCAGCCGCTTTGTACCGCTTCCATTCATCGCCTCGTTTTACGCTAACTTCGGTACAGCGTGAAAGATCGATTCTCTCGACGTTTATCTATCGTTCCTTTCAACGGATGGCGCGGGGAGCGCGGAGAGCGCGGGGCCGTTCTCGAAATCGTAAAATCGCGCGGAGTATGCCCAAGTAAACGTTGCAGTCCCGTTCGACCTCTGTACGCGGTCGTTGCGTGCCAGGTAAATCATTCGTCCTTCGGCGGTCGTGTGAATGACTTCGTTACAGTGTTCCGTGTTATGTCGCGCGGGACAGAAGTATCGCTAATCTGGCTGTAAAATTTGTGTCGCCATTGTGTTCGCCGCGATTCCGCGTGGGCTGGCTTCCCTTTCAAGTGGAATCAATACCGAAACTTTTCCACGGGAGGCGATACGCGCGGAATTCAGCGGACACGTAAGACAGAGGTACGTGGATAAACCTAAACTATCGTATCGTACCGCTAAACGGAAGGCGCGTCGGCTACGTCCGATCGATGATCGATGGAAATCGTAGCGATAAAAAGAGTGGTTTTCGAGTGCACGCCTATCCCGTGGGAGCCGGCGATTGGCTATTCAGAGGACGGGCATCGTAAAGCGCGGATAAAAAGGGTTCTAAAGCGAACGTAAAGCTCCGTCGTTCTCGCATCCTAGGAGCTACTTAGCCTTTAGGACGCCCCCGGAACAGATTTCCTCCGGCGTAGCCGGGCTTTCATCTCCGAGGCAAAAATATATCTAGCCGCTTATCCCTTTAATCATCCTCGCGTAGATGAAGAGTTTAATTAAAGCTCGTCAGTTTGCTACTACGGTCTTCGAGGATCTTCTCTCGAACCGTGGATCGTCGAGTACACGGCTCGTTGCAAACCTGACATCTTTTTCATCGTTCCTGCCGGTGTTCGTGAAACGTTATTTCGATTAAAACGTCGCTCCCATTCCTCGCCGTATAAAATACGACGTACGAGACGCATCCTCGCCTCGGCAACGGATTTTTAGGAAACTTTTTAATTAGACGAACCGTTAAAGGGGATCCACCGGGAGCAATCCGAATTTACGTAAATGTAATTCTACGCGATAAGTAGGAAAGAGACTCCGGTCGAGGGGTAAGAATGGAAAGGAGTATTATTCGTCGTTGTCAACGGAACGTTTCGGAAGCAATTTTTTTTCTTCACCCGGCGGAATTCTTAGAAAAAGCTCGTTTCGCCGCGCTCCTTTCTTTTCGATTTCGCTCGTTGACACGTCGTCCGTTAAACGCCGCGAAAGGCAAACGATTAAAACACACACCGGAAGGAACGTGTATTCCTCAGCAATTAGCCGAACAATTTGAAAATTACGCGCGAATTATTGCCGGAATAATGGTAAGAGTGGGTGCTGCAAGTGCCGCGTGCATGTGGTAAACACAGACAGGCGAGTATGCGCTCCGCGTCAAGTACAGGAAAAGGAGAGCCAGCTCGAGTGCCGCCATTGTTTCATCGTTCTTTAGAAACTCTCCGCATTAGCGTCGTGAATTAGCACAATGCTCTCTCCTTCCTTCATCGCTTTTACCTTTCTCCTTCGTTCCTTCCTTTCCCCCACCTGCTGCTTACCGTCTAGCTTTTGCTCTTGACTTCTTCTCGGAGCGTTCTCTGGCCGCGCTCTGTCCGCGCTCTGTCCGCCTCTAACCATTCGTGCCGGAAAATGCTCTCTACGAAAACCTCGAGCAAATCGGCGCGAAAAATCAGTCAACTTCTGGTTCGCGGCGCCGGGCGGCGTTTTTCTCGTATTTTGCAAGCTCGTTACTTACGATCGCGTATAGTGGGAAATTTCGTTGGAAAGGTGCGCCCGGTGTCGAAAGCACCGATAAACCTTTGCTTTCGCAGTTGTCAGATTTGCGGTGGAAAAAGAGGATAGAACGGTTCAAAAGGTTCCCAATGGAATCGATTCGACGGGGCAGCGTTTTATTCGCTATCTCTGGCGCACTATTTCGAGGATATCCTCGTTCCGTGTGGTAGTTAGCAGAGATGTACGGTACGTACGGCATGGAAAGCGCGAATCGCCGGTCGTTACTCGAGGTTAGCGCGATTCTCGTCAGGTTGAGCCGGCGTGACAAACGACGGACATTATGCGAACATTTTCGGTCGCGGCGTTAACGATAAATCGCCACCCCGATAATTAATATCCCGCCTTTGGCCGCATCGTCGGATTATAAATTGCAGGGTTGGGTTGTACCGCGGCGGATGCGTTTGCAGTCTCGCGTGGTACGCCTATCAAAAGCCAAACGGTTACTTTTCTTTTGTCTCGTCCAGCATCGGTTCCTTCTTCGTTTCTCCGTCGTCTAGCTCTTCATTTCCGTCGTCTCGTTTCGTCGATAGTGCCGACGACACGCTCGTTAACCTTTCGAACGAGCAGAAGTTTCGAGAAATTTCAAAGCGCGGATATTTCGACGCCCAGAATTTGGATTATTTTCTATGATTCGAACGTCGTGCCACAAGTTTCATATTCCCGTTTAAGCCTCGAACGAAGGTTTTACCAAGGTTTTACCAAGGTTTTACGAAGATATATCCGAGCCAAAGGGATACGGGACGCTTAGCCGATTCCGAGTCGGTAGGATAGTTTTGAAAAGTTTTTACGCGAATTCCGAAAGTCAACGTATCGCGCGATTAAACGTCAAGCGGGCCGAGCTGGTCGATATTTGATATTCCCCGGTATTTGCTCGCCGGTATTCGCGATCGTCCGCCGATCCGACGAGCTATCGCCCTCGATTCCGTCGTTATCCCTGTACCCTGGCTGAAGCTGCGGCAACTATTTTTCAACGTACTTTCTCGTCGGTTGATAAAAACGTCGTCGTCTGTTCGCCGCTCGCCGCTCGCCCTCTGTTGACCGTAAAAATACGAAGGTATATAAAAGAAGGTGGAAAAATATTAGAGAGGGAAGAGAGCCAGCCGGTTGTTGAATCGGAGGGAATTTAAGACGTCTCCCCGGGATCGTTCCGCGAAGGATAAATGTCGCGTCGTTAAGAGTTAACGAGGAAAAGATGGTGGTGCCGGGTTTGCGTGGCTACGGAAAGGGAGCGAGAAGGGCACATCGCGTGCCTCGTCAGCGACGCCTCGGAAGCTCGATACTTAATTGAAACTGCCGACTAAGCGAGACTTTTGCTTACGCGCGCCGTGACTTCGCCTCCTGGACTTCCGCCCCCCTGAATCATCCTTCAAACGAACCCCTTTTCGGCGGAGATTATCTCTCCGGCCGAAGTGCCCCTTACCGTTTTCATTTACGCGCCACCCCGGATTTCACTTTCGACGATCTTCCCCGCCGATAACGTTTCCAGGATTTCACTTTCTCGCGAATGCCGGAGAAACGGTTCCACCGTCGTGGAAACGATTTTCCTAAGTGCGACGCAAACATTCGACGGACGGTTATAAAGTTTGAATCGAGGACGACAGGCGTTGCTGCGAGCGTTTTCACGACGAGTTCGCCGAGCATTATTTCGATCGCAGCGAATCCGAAAGTCGGTTTTATCGCGATCCATCCAATCCGTCATAATTCTCCCCGAAGTCGCTATACCGGCGACAGCCGATCTATTAAGAAGACGAGGTTGAAAGATCAGCTCCGGCAGGGACGTTGGATCTCTGGCAGGCCAAACGGTCCGAGGGGGATGGCATTTAGGGTGGCGTCGCGGCGCCAACCGAACAGTATGTACCGCTTGCCCTTCTTCCGCGTCTGGTTGACGGCGCGAAAGATTTTCATTGAGCGTCGCCGTCGTCGTCGTCGTTGTCGTCGTCGTCGTCCACGTCGTCGTCAAAGGTCGTCTCGGTATAAATAACCCTGGCGCCGTTGTTGGCTCGCTCTCGTTTCTCTGCCTGTTTGGTCAATTCTTTCGCCGCTGGACCGTTTCGGACTGCGACACCCTCGCCGTTTCCGTGACTAACGAAATACGGAAGAAACGCGTGGGCAAATATTCCCGACGGTCGCCATTTGCTTCGCCCGCTGCTGGGGTTAGTTTGACGGAAACGTTAGTGAAAATAATCCCGTTGGTCTTATTTCGTTATTTAGATTACGGTCCCGTAGAGAAGTTTTCCGAACCAATTCGATCCGAGCGGGGAGAGAGAGAGGGCCTTTCCAGCCAAGTCTCGAGGATAATGCGAGAAGTTGGCTCTGATTTTTTGTCTCGCGGGAAAACTCGAATACCATCCTCTTCTTTTTCTTTTCTTTTTCACGTACTTTCCGCGCTCTGGACCTACGTGATTATCGAGAAACCAGAAGTATACGCAAGGGAGGGACATTAGAGAGAGGGGACGGGCGGGGTGAGTCCTCAACCATTCCTTGTTCGAGGTTCGATACACCTGGGAGACGTTTCAGGCGCACGTTTTATTCTCCCGATACTTTGTTCCTCCTTGAAACGCGGGATACGTAGCGGCCCGGTGAAAAATAGCTCGTAGATCGATCCCAACGAACTGCCGTCGGTGAGAAACCAAGAGAACGATGAACTTATCGGGTCGACTTAATTTTCCTAACGGAACGTTGCCACATAAATCTAGTTGGCACGGATTACGTATCTCTCGGTTAGGATTGCTCGCGAAGCATCGATCGTCGGAGGGGAACCGCTCCAAAGAGGCGGTTCTCGCGTTTTTCGACGAGAAACATAAGAAGCGGTTAAACGATTATTGGAGCATCGATGGCCCGAAAACGTTGGCCCCGATCCCAGCCTCGTAAAAAGGTCGTTCGCGATCGAAGCGTACTTGTCGCTGGAAGAACTTCTGCGGATCGTATCCGGGACTCTGCGAGTACGTTGAACGGCGTCGGGACAATCGGACGGGTAACGTAATTACTATTTAATCGGCGGAAGGAAACGAAATATCCACGTTGCGTATGCTTGCTCGGTCGCCTTGAAATACCGCGCAACTATGTTAATCCGGCGACGTAACGATTCCGTTGCGTAACCCAGCGGTTACGCGAGTTATAATTAGAAAGTAATCGATGGGTCGATCGATTCGTGTCCCGCGTACTACCATCGGTAAGCGATTGATTTCGAATAGTCGCTGGAGGAAAAGAATATGTATGTACGGTGGCATCGAGTTTGCCGAAGCTATAAATATTTCCGTGATCCAGCGATGCGTTCGGGACGTTTGACCGAGAGCTAACAGCGGGCTTTCCTTTGTTGCAGACAGCTTTGAAGGTGCCCCCGCACCAAGAGTGGTCGTCCTAGCTGTCACCGTCGGCGTCGTTGACGTCGTTGGCGTCGTCACAGGGTAAGCAAACGAATGCCGGGTGGCTTTTCTTTTCGACCGTTCGGTTTACACACCCCGGCTGCGTAAACTCGAAACACGGGATTCACGGGATTCACGGGATTCACGGGTGGCTCTTGATCGTTGCCCTCTTGGTTTTTCGACGACGTCGCCGCCGCCGTCGCCGCTGCTCGAGCTTTTCGCGAATTAAAAAGCCTTTGACGTCTCGAGAACCGAAAGACTAAATAGCCCCGTTGAGCGGGCTGGTTTTTCCACCGTCGACACCTCGAGGTTTCCGCGAGTTTACGCGAACGACGCGACGACTCGTGTTTCCACCTTAATCGTATTCGGAACGAATCGCCGCGTCGTTCTTCGACTGGATCGTCTTTGTTACGGAACTGAGGCGCGTTCGAATATCTACGCACCGCACGATCCAAACTTTCTACGAGAGGTTGCTCGACCAAGTAAAACAACGAATCTAAATTTATGACGTCCTTTTGGAACCAACAGCGGTGGCCTTTCGCATCGCTCTGCATGCCGCGTCCCCTCGAAAAACCTAATTACACAGCGATTGTAGTATATTTTTAAAAAACGTGTTCCCTTTTCACCGCCGTGCCAGCCACTCGAGCCGCTCGAGCCGTTCCAGCCGCTTCAGCCGCTTCAACCGCTCCGGCTGAAATATTTTATTTTCTCTAATTACCGCGGAACGAATGCCATAGAATTTTTACCGTTTCCTTTTCAGCGTTACATTTTTCGCTCGAATTTTTCTCCGTTTCGCGAAAGTTTCTTTTGATCGCGCATCGGACTCGGGTCGTGGCCTGTTTCGCGAAATTTTTTCGTCGGACTCGGCAAACCGATCACGCGCGTAGGTTCGTTAGGTTGTTTGGCCTCGGGCTCGATTAGCCGCTCGACACACCGAATTCCCGGCCGTTGCCAAAATCTTTAAAGCGCTCGCTTCGGTTTCGTTCGGTTCGTCTCGTCTCGTCTCGTCTCGTCTCGTCTCGTCTCGTCCCGTCTCGTCTCGCTCCGTTTCCCGAATCGCGGGTTTCGTTCGCGAAGAAAAAAAGTTTACCGACGAACGTCGTCGGTGGCCGATTTCGAGCCCGAACGACTCTCGATATTTCACCGATCGAGGCTCGATCGTCGACGGTTCGCCGTTTTATTTTCGCCTCGGGACAAAGCGGAGGTTAATTAACCCGCAGCAACGGCCGGATGGTACATAAAACGAGCGAAAGAAGCGCGGCGGGGGGAACGTGTATACGTATGTATTTACCTATGTACGTAGAGAACGAGAACGAGAACGAGAACCAGAACCTTTTCGCTGAATTTTCCTCGGTATAGTAGACGCTAACAAAAGCGAGGAAAGCGAGAAACGACGGGTAACGGAGAACGACAGCGCGACCACTGTAACTACCAACGAAAATAATTAACCGTGACCGTGACGGGCCTACGTTATTTCGACGTCCTCTGTGCACGGCTCGTTGGCACTCCGGTCCACCAAATTGTCCGCGATGCGAGTCGCCCAGCGAATCTTTCCCGGCAGATCGAACGCGTTACCGCCAAGTTCGTTTCAACGGTCCGCTCGATCCGTAGACGCAGCGATTGCCGCTCGTTTTATTATCTGGCCCACAAAGCTCGACAGAATGGTAAATTATAAGTTCGCGTGTTCCTCGCGCGGCGAAACGTTATTAAAGTAGGCTATCGGCGCGATCGACCCGACTATTCGCGAGCTGTTTCCCACCTCCGCCCGCGTAAATTTCCCATTATCATTCTTCGTGGCGCAGAACCTGCAACGGAGATACGGGGCGAGTCGCGTCTCGCTGGGAAGTAAGGATTTTTTAATCAAGCGAACGGCTATCGGCGAAGGAACAGGCCCCGCGGAAGACGGACGTTTTACTCGGGTCTCCTGGATACGTAATTACCGCTGGTAACGAGCGAAACGGCGGACAGCGGTACCGCAAACGTGGTTGGCCCTTAATCCGAAGGCTAATGCGTCGACCCGTTTGCGACATTAGACTTCGTTAACGTTTAGTTCGGGAGGCTGGCTCGTTGCCCCGGGTAATGCCTCCCGTAGACATAATCGTAAGCGATAATACTCTCGAGGGCAGTTTCCGTAGCGGGCACGCGTCCTCGAAGAATCATCGGGGAATCCCTTTCCGAGGATTTAACCAGAGATGAATTATCCTTCGTATCCGTCGACTTTGGAACACGGACATCCACGATCGTGCGTGAAACACGGATACTCGCTGGACATTCGTGCGCTAGGCCGTTTCTTTTCCTCCTTTCTGACTTATCCCCCGGGAAACGACGGGCTACGGAGCGGGATTAAAGACTCGGTGAAAATGGACCGACGGAACGGCCGCTCGTAATACTTGGCCGCGAACGACGACGACTTCTATCGGTCTCGTGAAAACGCCGAGGAACGGGAGGCGGGAGACTCTAGGATCCTGCACGGTTCGCGTAAACCCCTCCGGTAGAGATCCCTTCCCGCCATAATTCTCGACGTCGATGGATGCCCGTAAATCGCTGACCTTTTCCCTCTCTGCCGAATCCGCGCCTATTTCCGAGTTACCGAATTTCCATCCGTTAGCCTCTGGGTCCTTCGTTTGTCGGGTCGCCCCCACGGCAACACCTGCCACGGGGTTTGTACGTACGCACGGTTCGATGGGCCTATCATCGCTTCGAAACGGAACGCGCGATGGCGATACAGCGTCTGGTATCTCGAGAGCAGTTACATCGAGCACGCGGTGAATTTTTCTGAAAGCCGGTGTCAACGACAAACGCGTGACGTTACCTTTGAAGAAAGATATCCGACGAGTGCGGTTGAAAAAGCTCGGCTTAGCTGGTCTCGTCTCGTCTCGTCTCGTCTCGCACGGTTCGTCGACTTTCACGTCCGATCACTCTCTTTGCCTCGGTGGCAAATCAATACCCATCCACGCTGTTTACCCTTCTCTCTCTTCTCTCCTCTCCTCTCCTCTCATCTCGTCTCATCTCGTCTTTACCCCCGGACGAATCGCCTCAGCCGCGGCGTTCAACAACGTTCTCGCGCGTCTACCCGTCCGGGAACGCCGCGAACCCGCGAAACTTTGGGAAACTCGAATCCGAATCTATTCCGCAGGCTTCGCAACGACTCGATCGGCGAGGAGGAATCGCGCGGTTCGAGGAGGGAAAGCGGTAGAAACGCCGCGGCGGCCCGTAAATTTCTCGCGTAAACCAGTCGAATCCGTTTCCATCGTCCCTCGAAGCAGAGAGTTTATCCGACATATTATTTATTCTTTTGTTTTACGACGAGGCACGCCGGGCCACGGTGAATCCGTTTTATGGATGTATCAAATATCCCGGGGGCGAAACGGGGATTTTCCAGCCTTCCGTTAGGAACGTCGGACCCCGCCGGCGTATTTATACGCGATTCGAGCTGACAAATTACACGGATTCCGTGACAGTCGAAGGCAAAATAGTTTCCCCGGGTGCGAATAAACCTTGTCACCCGTAGCTGCGTCCTGGTGGATCGTTTTTCTACGATTTATGCCGGCCGTATCGAACGGCCCGACGTTTCGAGGAAGCTGTTCGCGTCGTTTGTCTTGTAAATTACACGTCAGGACCCGTCGTTCCGTCGTTTCGTTGTTCCGACGACGAACCAGGCTGTCCCGATAAGGCTGGCTTCGCGTCGACGGCATCGAGGCATCCGATCCCATCGATCAAAGGGAAAGAACGAACCCGGAGACCACCTCGTCATCCGTTATCCCTAGGACGAAGCCAGACCCCTATGGGTACGTTTTAATCGGCCGATATTTCTTGGTAACGTTGGAGAGCTGGTTGCTGCCCGGTGATCGACAGTCGTGGGCTGGACCTGACTCGACTCGACTCGACTCGACTGGATTCTCTCGCGAAACGAACATAAGCGGCCGTGAATAATCGAGAACGTCTGGCATTAGTCGCGGCCACCCTTATCTGCCCCCTCGTTTCTAGTCGACCGGCTTGCTTGCCCGAAAAAACGGCTCGGGAAATTTATGTCGCATGCCCCCTTGCTTAATCCACTGGCGTTACACCTCCGAAAACAACCCCGGAGAGAAGGGAAAAGAATATTCGGCTTAAAAGTAATCCGAGCGACGAGGACGGAATATTTCTGGCCGACTGCACGATTAGCTGCCGCCATCGAAGCGACTCCGCGTTCGATCGTACGGAAAATTACAGTCCGGTAATTGTTAGGCGACTCGAGTAATTTCTTTCGCGGCGGTCTAATGGAACGAGCCTGGATACGAATTATACCGGCAGATACCGCGGGGCCCATTCGAGCTAGAACGGATCGGCGAGGGCGAGTTTCTTTGAAACCCGTCCAAGGACCGTCGAGAGACCGGACGGATACGTCCTTGGTTCCGGAAGAGAAGTCGGACAACTGAGCGTTTCGACGATTCGTTTCCGTTCGTTGCAGTGGACAATGGTCGACAGCGCGTGTCCCCGGGATAAAGGACAAGTATTGTTTAGCCGGGAAATAGGGAAAAAGTGCGGGCGCCGTCGAAGCGAGGGCGAGGGCGAGGGCGAAGGTCGAGGAATAAAGTAAAAAATACGAAATTTCCCCCTTGGCAGCACGTGCGACGACTGGAAAGGATGAACAAGGAGACCTTTGATTCCCGTTCCAGCGCCCGATGCGCTGGCTCGATTTTTCAGGAAAACGATAAGCAGCCACGTACATACATACATGCGTCGTATCTACTTTTATCGTGTCACGCGGAGCGGTAGTTTTGAAAATAGGAGCAAAGTAGTCGGCCAGGGAGTCGAAACCAAACGTCACACAATTCTGTTTTTTCGCCTTTCTTGCTGCCACGTTTCGCGTTCGTTCTAGGCATCGCTCGCGTTCCACCATACGTCGATGAAAGGGTTGGACGATCGTTTCTCCACTCCGGTTGTTTTTCACGGAGCTTTTCTTCGCAGGGAGTGAAACGCGAGCGATTCGTGGAGCGCGAATCAATTCGCATCGAATCGGAAATTGGCGAGCCGCTTTTCCCTGCTTCGTCTCGTCCCCCTTCCCGCTGACTGTTCCTCGGGCCGAACCCCCCGACTGTGTATTAGACATCGCGATCTTCCACGGCTTCTTTGTACCCGATGCAAATACGTAGCTTCTTGCGTTCCGAGAGCGGAGGACCCGACGAGAGAACTACTCGCCTAATCCGCTTTTACGTCCCACGTAAAGATGCATAAGCCGACTTTACGATCGGTCAAATTCGCCTAGCTACTCTCCGGCTTCCGTAAATACCAGCCCTCGCTACATTTCTCAGTCGCTTTAAGGACCTTCTATCCGTGCCATTTCGCCTATCACGCAACATTTTCCGTCAAGCGTCGACGAGGAGCGTAGCGCCGCTCGTTCGATCGGCGTTCGCCCGGACGTTCGCCTCCGGAATCTTTGGAAACACCTTGTAGAACGGAGATAGAAATCCGCTTAAGGGAACGTTCGGAAGTTGGTGGCTTACGCGAATACAGTGGCTCCTCCCACGATCGTTTCTCCGAATTTTCGAGGTTGGCTTAACCGCCCTGCCAGCCCGGTGGTTCTCTTAATTGCAAATCTGGATTTATGCTAATTAGTCTAGCGAACTCTCCTCGGCAGACGGATTTTCGGCCGGTGAAATTTTACCGCCGAGAAATTTCCATGCCTAAGAGTTTCTTTAAATTTCCTATCGTTCCGTTCAACAGACGGGGTTTGAAATAAAAAGCCGCAATAATCCGGCGGTCGTAGGAAACGGTGTTTCTGGTTGGCAAAGGTTTCGCGATACGCGCTTGTGCGGCTCCGACGGTGTCGTATTTATACGCGGATCCATACCTATGGATGCCTACATAGGCAGCATCCGTGTTCGAGAAGGTTTTGCAAAGTTTGCGGTAAAAGGCGCGCGGGCTCCGAGCGCGGGGAATAATTTAATATCCAAAGTTTATGGGACACTCGTGAGTGGAATTAACTTGGCTCGAACGATTCCGCCGGACGTGTACGTACGGTACGCCCTATCGTGGATAACTCTTGTCAGGAAAAAGAGTCGAAGGGAAACGAAAGCACAATCTCTATTTCTTGCCGGCACGGAGATTTTTTCGACGGAAGAGCGTGAGAAACGGTGGAATAGGAGGAACGTCGGTAGAAACGTCGGGTTTTTCCCTCGGCAAATCAAGTCCCGACCCGACAAGAACGATTCCGTCATTTCGTTAATGCGGGGAACACGTGTTTCGGTGGAAGTTTTTGCCCGTCGCACGGCTGGACGTGTACGAGGTTGTTTCATCTCCGCGAATCCGTGGCCTTTTTGCCCGGGGCGTAATTGCACCGAGACGAACTCGGACGGCCGATATTGGAACGCATACTTCGTAGCCACCGCGTGTTTCGCGATATACATACGTGCCGGCGATTCGGTGACTCCTTTTTTATTTATTCAATTGTGCTCGAGCGAGTATCGATCTCCGTAGAAATATATGCGAAACCGTTCCGAACGGTACCATTCGCTCGAAGCTTACGCGTTTCAGTTTTCGCGGAAAGTCGTCGGCCGGATATGTGTTAATATAGCTCGGTTCTTACCCCCTCGGGGCTAGCCACCCTTCCTGACTGCGATTCACCCACGCGTCAGCCCTGCTCTCGTTAAGGGCAGCCACGTGTTCGTGCGTGTACGACCGTACACGTACAACGGCACACCGTCACGTTTACGCGCCCCGCGTATTTTCCACGACGACGTTATCGTTCTGCAAAATTCGCAGCTTGCCGCGCGTAATTTCTAGAGCTACCTTTAGCCTGGCATTAGGAAACTTTCTCTCGTTCCGACCGTCTCCCCTTCGCTGGTGAAAATGAAATTCGACGCGGAATCATTGCGACTGGGTCGTCTGAGAATCGTCGATAAAAGTACGTAGATCAGGATTTTTCCCCATTTTCGTAATTTGCACGCCCTTTCCACAACTTTTCAAATATCGAACTGAATCTTTCATCGCCTTATTCGACTTCGAATTTCATATCCAAAACTCCTTCGATCATTGTAATAGATGAAAAATTGCGGAAATAACGAGCAAATTACGAAAATCGCGAAAATTCGTAAATTTAAATCTGTTTTTCGTTCGGCATTCGCTCAATTTTTGAGATAGCGATCCGGGACTGGTACCATTGCTTTAGTTAGGAAATTCTACGATAGAACAATGTATAATAGTTGTACTTTTCGAAAATTTTATTTTTCGCCAAAATCTGAAGGGGGTAGGTCAGGATTTTTTGCGATTTTCGTAAATCGCTCGCCATTTTTACAATTTTTTAGATATCGATCTGATTCTTTCACGGTTTTATTCGGCTTCGGATTCCGCGTCCAAAACGCCCTGGATCGTTTTAATAGCTCAAAAATTACGGAAATGGCGAGCGATTTACGAAAATCGCAAAAAATCCTGACCTACCCCCTTCAGATTTTGGCGAAAAATAAAATTTTCGAAAAGTACAACTATTATACATTGTTCTATCGTAGAATTTCCTAACTAAAGCAATGGTATCAGTCCCAGAGCGCTATCTTCAAAATTGAGCAAATGCCGAACGAAAAACTGCTCCAATTTGACGATTTTTCGCGATTTTCGCAATTTGCTCGTCATTTTCGCAATTTTTGAGATATTAACGTAATCGAGAAGGTTTTGGAAGCGGAATTCGAAGCCGAATACGACAGTGAAAGAATCATTTTGATATCTAAACAATTGCGGAAATGGCGAAGAAATTACGCAAATCGCGAAAATTCGTCAAACTCAACCAGTTTTTTGGTCGGCATTCGCTCACTTTTTGAGATAGCGATCCGGGACTGGTACCATTGCTTTAGTTAGGAAATTCTACGATAGAACAATGTATAATAGTTGTACTTTTCGAAAATTTAATTTTTCGCAAAAATCTGAAGGGGGTAGGTCAGGATTTTTTGCGATTTTCGTAAATCGCTCGTCATTTTCACAATTTTTTAGATATCGATCTGATTCTTTCACTGCCTTATTCGGCTTCGGATTCCGCGTCCAAAACGTCCGGGATCGTTTTAATAGCTCAAAAATTACGGAAATGGCGAGCGATTTACGAAAATCGCAAAAAATCCTGACCTACCCCCTTCAGATTTTGGCGAAAAATTAAATTTTCGAAAAGTACAACTATTATATATTGTTCTACCGTAGAATTTCCTAACTAAAGCAATGGTATCAGTCCCAGAGCGCTATCTTCAAAATTGAGCAAATGCCGAACGAAAAACTGGTCCAATTTGACGATTTTTCGCGATTTTCGCAATTTGCTCGTCATTTCCGCAATTTTTGAGATATTAACGTAATCGAGAAGGTTTTGGAAGCGGAATTCGAAGCCGAATACGACAGTGAAAGAATCATTTTGATATCTAAACAATTGCGGAAATGGCGAAGAAATTACGCAAATCGCGAAAATTCGTCAAACTCAACCAGTTTTTTGGTCGGCATTCGCTCAATTTTTGAGATAGCGATCTGAAACTAGCACCATTGTTTTAGTTAGGAAATTCTACCCCAGATCAACGTCTAATAGTTGTACTTTTCGAAAATTTAATTTTTCGCCAAAATCTGAAGGGGGTAGGTCAGGATTTTTTGCGATTTTCGTAAATCGCTCGCCATTTCCGTAATTGTTGAGCTATTAAAACGATCCAGGGCGTTTTGGACGCGGAATCCGAAGCCGAATAAAACCGTGAAAGAATCAGATCGATATCTAAAAAATTGTAAAAATGGCGAGCGATTTACGAAAATCGCAAAAAATCCTGACCTACCCCCTTCAGATTTTTGCGAAAAATTAAATTTTCGAAAAGTACAACTATTATACGTTGTTCTGGGGTAGAATTTCCTAACTAAAACAATGGTACCAGTTTCAGACCGCTATCTCAAAAATTGAGCGAATGCCGACCAAAAAACTGTTTCATTTTGAACATTTTTGACTACTTTCGTAATTCGCTTGCCGTTTGCGCGGTTTTCGCGATATAACAAGATGTCCGACGCGTTATTAACCGGCAAAGTTATTCCGGTGCGGTTATCGATTACCCTTTTACTCGACATTTTTCTTCTTTCATTGTTTTATTCATCGCTCTCCCCTCGCCAAGTGAAAGAACAAAGTTGCGCGTATTAGAATCCGTTTGTATTGCAAAATTGAATGCCGTACTGGTTGATACGACGGATAGCTGTCTAAAGGGTTAATCGGATCGTTTCTGAAGGAAACACGCCTCGACGAGTTTCGTTTAATCGAGTTTACTGGTGTCGGGTATACCTGTACGTATAGCCATCTGCGCGCGGTTCTCCGAGTCCGGGTAGTGCGTTCGAATAAGTGCTTCGTTTTTTCTCCAATGATATTTCACCCCGGACAATTGCGACCCGTTTGCCGCTGGTAGGCTTGTTTAACGTACCGTCATAGACTCGAGTCCGTCGGCTAATTAGCAGTAATCCGGATCCGTAATTAAGCGAACCACCAAATTTCCATGCCTTTCGCCAGTGGTGTAAAAGTGAGTCGAGGCATAGTCGAGAAGCGGTCCGGGCGTTCTTCCGCCTAGTTTCGCAACTAATTACGATGGCCGACATACCAGGAATTACCGCGCAACGACTTTCCATAAATCGTGGCGTCTCGTCAAACCCCTGAGCAGGCATACAAATGAGAATGCAAATAAGCGTTCTCCGGCGTGTCCTCTGGTAACTCGGGGGTTGGCTTCGCTCCTCGAGGGCGGTGGATACTTCCGAGCTCGTTGATCTTAAATTACTCAATTTTGCCGGAACGTTTCTCCTGGAAAAATAGCACGTGAACGAA
This sequence comes from Mimumesa dahlbomi, assembly GCA_917499265.3. Taxonomy (NCBI): domain Eukaryota; kingdom Metazoa; phylum Arthropoda; class Insecta; order Hymenoptera; family Crabronidae; genus Mimumesa; species Mimumesa dahlbomi. Next base: position 12,027,875 of record OU824125.1, on the reverse strand, counting down.
CGCTCGAGTTTTCCAGCGTACTTGCACGTACTCTTCCGTAGCGCGAAAGTCGCCCCGACATCGCGTACGATCTCTTCGAAAGCTTCTCGGGAGAGTATCGAACGTCAAGGGATGGAATAGGTTTCGCGTGTAAATTTGCTCGACTACGAGCCGCCGACGCCGACGACCGGGTCACCATTTTCTCGCATCGCTATAAATAAGCAGGATCGATAGTCGCAGGAGAAGGACGTCGCGGCGACGGCTGCCGAGCTCGTCGGTAATAATTTTATGCAGACGGCGGAAGCACCGATGCGAGAATCCACCCTCTCGACGGAGCGGGACAGCCGCGAACCGGAAAATTTCAAATCCGTGTCCCGCCGCTCCGAAATCGCGGCCAACGAGACGTCGTTTTCCGTCCAGCCGTCTGCGTAAACAGCTGGGCACGCGTAGATTTTGCTTTCCATCCAGCCGAGTCGTTGTTCAGCAGCACGATTCTCTCGCGTTCCGACCTAACGACCTTCCTTTTCCCGTTTCAGGTATCCCGAGCCCGATAGCAGCACGAATCGTCGACTCGGTGAGTTTTCTTGCAATAACCGACACGCGACCGATCGTGTCTTTCACCCCGTTGGTTCGGCTTTCTTGCCGACTCGTTTGGGAATTAATTGAAACCCGTCTAGAAGGTTTCCGTATATTTAGCAAGATCGTAGCTAACCTCTCTGCCAGCGATCCTTCCATCGCGTGATTTAGACGCGGCGAGATCAGCTTTGAAGATAAGATTTCGCGCGTGATATACCTAGGGATTTCAAAGCGAAGGCTAATCGCAGATTAGAAACGTGCAATGCGAATCGCGCGCTCCACCGAAAGATCTGGCGGTCTGTAAATACTCGAGGAGCGTGGGCTAAAATATACGCTGGAGGGGGTTTACGTGCAGTTGGTTCGGCGACATTGATTTTTATGCCAACGGAAGTCCTTATCGATACGGCCTTCGACAAAGTCGGAGAAGGGCGCGCGGGAGAGACGCTCGAGAAGACGGAGCGTATTTTTCCCCGTGCAAACACATATCTCGGGCTTAGCCAGGGTTTACGCGTTCGTACGGGAAAGAAGGAACGAGCGTAATCGATTTATATCCCGGTTTATGTAAGCATACTCGAAAGGCTTGGTATCGAGAGACCTTCGCTCGATCGACGTTATTTTCGCGCTATCGAGGTGCACCGGGAAATACAGGTATCGATCCGGCGAATAGAAACGGACGCGGCCGAATCCGGAAACGTGTTGATTTACAACGAAATCTGAAGCGAGCTTGCAATTCGGAAGCCGCGTCTCACGTTTTCTGGCTGTCGCGAGTTCGACGTCGCGGGGCAAAAGGGACAGAGGACGTCGACGAAGAAGAAGAAGAGGAGGAGAAACAAGACGAGTCGAGTTGAACGCGATATCTCGTATATCGCCTGGGAAGCGCATTATTCGCGCGGGGCAACGTTAATACCCCGATAATTCATTCTAAATCCAGCAAATGAACCGGCCAGTCTCCTGCCGGCGGTTCGTAAAGCATTCTGAGAAACGAGCCGGCCTTCTAACGGCACGCCGGACCGTCACTTTGAAGTGCTACCAAATTTCCGGAGAGACACCGGCGAAATCTCTCCGTCCCCGTTGCGCTCGCTACGCCGGGCTTTCTTCTGCCGTTTCCTCTTTCGCGCTTTCGGAGCGCTCCGAGCACGCGACACACCCACCTCCGCGTTTCCCGTTTCCCGTTTCCCGTTTCCCGTTTCCCGTTTCCCTCTTTGCCGCCCGAAAGCTCCCGCGGTTGACCGAATATTTGAAAAAATCGACCTTACCGGACCGTCTCCGGTGGGCGAAGCCTGGGAGGAATCTCGGAGGATTCGAAAATCGCGACGATATTGAGTCGTTCGCGCGCGATAATTCGTTGGGACGACAACACGAGTAACGGATTACGCCCTCTTAATTGGGGCTTCTCGGAGGCGCCGCAAATCTTCGTAGGTGCACCCGGGCTCGCATTAAACGTTGCTCCTCCAAAGTAATTTCTATCCCGCTCCGGATGATTTGTCGACGACGCCTGCCTAGCGAAATCCCTAAACGCGTCCCGGGACCCGTAGCCCTTCCGAAAAGGGTTCCCAAAGCAAATTGCCCCTTCCAGCCGAGTAGCTCGGGCAAGACTCGACGCTCGAGCGGCACATTTTCTACTTGAACTTTTTCATAATTAGTACCCTTTCACGTGTTTAATTAAAGTCCCTTTAACGGCTTTCGACACGTACGCGCGTACCAGGAACGTTTCCCCCGGATACCGCGATACCACGGTTAGAGGGAAGATGAAACGGTGAATATATAAACCGTGCAGGACAAACCGCGAAGGCAGGATGCGAGCGTTCTCCGCTGGTAAGTTTTACGACTGGACCACCGTCAAAGTAACTAGAGCTCATTAACCGGGCCGATCCTACCGCGAAAGCTTCCTCAAATATCGAGTTACGAGTTCCGCCAGTAAAACCGACGTGACGCGACCGAAACGAATCGGGCAGACGCGGAATTTTCATCTCCCCCGTCCTTCAAAATTTTATATTTTCCACAAAATCGAAAGAGATTGTATCGTTCTCCGACCCAGAGAATCGTGCCGCGTGCTGTCCGTGGAAAACCAAGAAACCTTTGCTTTACAAACCAACAGGGTAATTGCATTCTTCGTACCCTCGATTCAGCCGGAGTAAGTAATTATTTCTATTTTCATGTAATATGGAATCCCCTAACGAGAGGCACAATTAGCCGATCCAACGTCAAAGCGAGTAAAACCGTGTCCAGGAACTTCTCGATTACGTTCTATTAGCTATGCGAAACGCGGCCCGCCGAGCGAAGGGCACTTTAACCGTTTATCTTGCCGCTTCGACCGGAGCGGCGAGGCCCGGCGGCTAAATTAACGCTGCGTTAAATACGCTAAGCACGGTGAGGAAAAGAAGGAAGAGCGGGCGAAATGCCTGGTCGAGCGCAATTTCTTTTCGCGGGCCGCACGATAATTATTTCGTTGCGAACGATGCCACGCGCGATCCACCGTGCCCACCGCGTTCGGGATCCCGACGCATTTCCAGCGGAACGCTTGGAATACCTCGGGAAGGACGACCGACTGACCTTAACGAACCGATATCTCGTCCACGTACTCCGGACCGAATTAATGGAGCTTAATAATATAGATCGCGTCCGAGAATCCCGAGCATTCGAGGGAACGCTTATGATCCGCTGCGTTCGGGTTAATACGAATGCCTGTGGAAGCTGGCCGAGCGGATTGACATTTTTTCGCTTTCGACTTTCCATCGATATATGACAAAGCTTTGTTCGTATTTCGCGTTGATACGATCGGGCGGCCGTATATCGTGGCAGCGACGATCACAGGGATGCAGGAACGATACCCGGGAAACACCGGGCTAAGATCGTTCCCGTGGGAGTCATCGGAAGACGGCGGTCCTGCCCTCGTGTCGTATCTCCGAGCCCATAACCCGTACGCAACCTCGAAATACTATCTGCGCTAACGCGGACGGAAGGGGAACCGGTCTGCTCTCGGGCCGATTCGATTCGCACACTTTGCGCGAAACGCGTAACGCGTAACGCGTAACGCGTGTTCCGCGTGAAAAATGTATTATGATTTAGGATCGAGGCGGGGAACGTTCAAAGACTCGTGGCTACCGAAAGTGAAATTTATCGTTACGTTACGGGAGAGCGTGATTATACGAGGAGACCAGGTGTACCCAATTAAGTCGACGGCGTCGTTCGAATTCGATTTCCGTGTTCTCGAAACCGATCGTTTCTCCGCGTTTAATATGTCGCGCTATATCTCACGTTAAACGAGACAGTCGCGTAAGCCGCGGCTCGAATATCTTCCGGCACGTTTCGCGACAGCGTTGATCGCCCGACGTGATCCGGTTGTATCTAAATTTCGTTCGTAGATCTTCGCCGTGCCGTCCGTAAACCGATGCGCGAACGGTTAATGCGCTCGTATCGCGTGTAATTTGTAACCGAAAATGTTTTGCCCGGGCTAACTCGGCGGCGCGACGCCACGATTTATGTAGCGGATCCGTACCACTACCGAAACGCTCTCTTGGCCGATTCGCGGCTTACCGAAACCAGAATTAGCCTCTCTTGTCTTTCTTTCGCGCCCACATCGTTTACGTTGCGACGGCTGCAAAAGATTCTCGACGCGACACCGAGAACGCTCGGACCGTTCCCGCGGATTTCTCGCCGTAACAAGTCCAATTTTCGATACCGATGGAAATCCGTTTTCGCCGCTGTACGTATTTACGTCCAGCTCGTCGGTGTTTTACAGACCGGGAGAAAGACTTTTATTCGACGTAGAAAACAAAAATCTACACCGACGCGCGATCGTTGACAAATTTTATCGTTGACAGGTGTAAACGGTTGGCAACCAATGAGGCAATTTTCGCGATTGACGTCGTCGGTCGAACCTCGTGAGATTCTATTTTTCGAAATATCGTCGTCTCCGTCGTCTCCGCCCGTTCTCGAAGTATCGTTATATTATAAATATTATTAACCGACGTAAATCTACCGAACTACCGTTGAAAGTGTTATCGCACGGTTCGAAGTATCCGATAATCCCGCAATCCCATCGGGCTACAGGGATTTCTATCGTCCGAAGTGCTCGCTGACGTTTCCACGAGCTCGGCAGAGGATCGATTCGCTTAACTTGGAAAAGCCCCAAACGCCTAGAAAGCTTTTGAGCAAGTTCCCGCGCGTGAATTATCCGGCCGTTCGCCAGGGTGAATAAAAAATGCATTTTCATTCCCATCCATCCGAGGTATCTGCCGCGCGACATTCCACGTATCGCGGCGCGATTGATCCATCGCTTTCGTCGACGTCGTTCAGGCATTTCGCCCGTTAGAATCCGTTCGTCACGAATCTTGGCGTCGCGTAGCTCGGCTTAGCGGCCTGCCATTTACCCTTCGCTACCCTTCGCTACCCTTCGCTACCCTTCCTCCTTTCGATCGGGCGTTCCCCACGCATCCGCGCGATATCGCGAACACGATCGCCGATCCGTCGGCGAGCGTACGTCCGCGATATGCAAATCCGATTGGGAGATTTCCATCGATCGCGCTGACCCACCGTCGAATTACGCCACCGTCCGACACGGCGATCGAATGGAAAGTGGATTCGCCGTCTGGCCCCAGTACGAGAACCCGTGCGCGGTGAAATTTCACCGTGGAATGTTTGCCCGCGTCCCACGCGGAGGAACGCGAGTCGATTTCATTGTTGTAGATCGACGCGCGTCACCTGCCCGGAATCGTTACTTTTCGCAAAGCGCCTCCGTTCTCTCATTCGTCGAGCAGAAACTCGTGCCGTTTAAGACTCTCGCCGATGGTGGGGAAGTATCGAATTTCGATACCGGCCTGGTGGGTCGACGTTGGTTTTGCCAGATGCATTAAAAGCAGGTGGTTCCTGCGACGTCGGGAACTCCCGTATTCGAGGAGCTCGCACAAGTGCTGCTCGCTTCCGCCGAACTGGCAGATTCTCCATATTCGGAAATAAACCTAAACGGTGGGAATACGTGGGGGACGTTTATTTGCTCTCTCGCGTCGCTGGAGAGTCAATCCGTGAAAAGTCAGAATTTTTCAGTCGCCGAATTTGCGCGGTCCTTCCGTAAAACAGTGTCTCGCCGTCGCATCGCCTTGTATAGAGTTTCGATTACAAGAGAGGGCCGAAGGGAGAGAAAGAGAGGAGAAAGAGAGGGCTCCGATACCGTTGCAGGCCGAAGGGAAGCCAGGAGATTTCTCTCTTCCTCGACGAACCTCGCCTCGGTCTATCGAAAAATTTGCATTTAAAATTAAAGGGGATGCACTCGAGACTCCTTTAACGATCTACCCGTTCGCCGGAGTCTCGTTGTTTCGTACAATTTCCCTGTCCGTCGTATCTTAAAGGGCTTCCACTAAAGTGCAATTATATTCTAAAACGTTACTCGATCGGCCCACGATTCCCAGAGATCGAGGTAATAAGTATTCATGAAATATCGACGAGCAGGAAATTTACGCGTTTGAAATTACCAAGCGTGGGCTTGTTAGTTTACAAATTTAAGGAGCAACTTTCCCCGTCGAGGGTGTAGATACCCTCGATAATGGTAGGTCGAAAGGTAAAAACATTCTTCCACGCGTGGGGCAAGGGGACTTTTTTTTTATTCGTTCCAAGTGGAAAGGCAAACCGTGAATGCGGAACAGTGGGGGGGAAAGGGGGTCGGCTGAATTTGCGAGTTTGTCGTTGCACCGTGTTCCGTAATGCGTTTACACGGCACACCTTTCAGCACGGATAAACGAGAGATCGTTCGGATTTGTATAACGCGCTCGTTGGAATTAATGTTATCGTTCTCGGTGAAGTAAAATTTTATTCGACCGACAAATGCGCGAACTTTTTATACCCTGTTTCATTGAAAATTCATTCGCGTCGAATCTACGTCGATTCGACGTTTACCGGAGAGATTAGAGAGAAAGAGATTTTGAGAATCTGGCCCAGCCGAACCGTTGCCAAAAATAACCGAGCGATCGAGCGATCGGGAGGAATCTTCCGGGCTGATTTCCTTACTTTTATCGACTTTCCGTATCTTTTATCGGTTCTACCGCGTGCCTTATCCGTCGATCTATCGGGTGAAAGCATAATTTACATTCTCACCCTTCTACTTCGCGCCCCTTCCCCCTTCCCGCCGTTCCCCTTCCGTTTCTTTTCTTTTCCCGGTCGATCTGCAGGAAATAAGTCCACGTGCTCGTTTCCACCGTGTCACGTCGGATAACGAGCTTCGACGAAGCGATTACGCCACACGTCGACGCTATTGACATCTTCGTTTCCCCGCTTTGGGAAAATGAGAAATACAAGTTTTTCGTTTCAACGTTCGCGGCTCGCGGCTCGCGGCTCGCGGCTCGTGCCGTGTAACGCGCACGCCTAAGGCTAATCGATGCTGGCTGATAACGCACCGACCGTTAAATAAATGCGTGTTTTACGTTGCTACGTTGACGCGTCGCGAAAGCTTCCGCGAATATATCACGTGGAAATATTATGAATGAACATTATGCATCGTCCACACGAGTCGGAGAGGAACCGCAGAAACGGGTACGCACAGCCGTAGGGGGGAAAAGACAGGCTCGCGGGCATATTTCGTACGGGTGTAAATCAGGAAGAACGAACGGGGCGACCTGTCTGTTACGTCGCGCGAGTCATTAAAATAATGGCACCGGAGGTCTCGGTTTCGCTTGCATCGTTCGTATCGCGGACAATCTTTGACGGGCCAAGATTATTTCACGCGTGTGAAATTAATTTCCCGTTGCCGAGGGAATCCACCGTTCGCGCGAATGAATTGGAAACTCCGGTAAGGGCAGAGTAGTTGCTCGTTCGGTTAATCGTTCGTGGGAATTGGAATAAATCGAGATTTCGAGCGGCAAACGTTTTAGATAGCGCCCCGAACGGGCTCTGATTTTAGCGGAGATGTACGGATGGAAGCCGAGAGCATTTTTCGCACGTTTGCCCAAGTGGAAACGCATAAATGCATGTCGAACGATGCGCTTCTTCCCGATATCTCGAACGTACGGGTATTTGTGCCCTGTAGCATACGTAACGGGTCTATCGCGTGCGACGCGTTCACCCGTTGCATAAATATCGAACCATCCCTCTCTGGACAGGTGTAAACGCATTGATTTATCGCAGAAACGTTAAATATACGAACCCCGAGCCGCGTTTCGATAGCTTCCTTTTTCCGTCCTCGCTGCCACGCCGTGGAAAAGACTTTTCTCCACGAGGGGACGGTCGACGACGATGCGATTTTCTTTTTATATCCTATAAAAATGTCAAAGAAAACAATTTTGTCGGCGGTGAAAAAACGTTTCGGGCCACCCGAGAGATCACGGTAGAAACGTCGGCGAAACCGCGGTTTATTACGGTATGGCGATTCTAAGAATTTCCGGTGGCTCGGGCGCACCTATTAAAATGTAAATTTTTCCACACCGGTCGTCCGCGTCGTATCTCTAGCAGCGAAAACATGTATCGCGCGCCGCCGCCGCCACCGGCAGCGGTCAATTCGTCACTTCCTATGGGAAAAAAGAACGCCGGCGAATTCCATCGTTGTCCGCCGGTCGTTTTGTTTTAACGAACTCCGTCGCGTTTCCTCGGTAATGAAATAATATTTCACCAAGAGCTTCCAATTAATTTCCGGGCCGGCTTTGGAGAGAGACGTATATCCTCGTCGGACGAGTGCACTTCGAAACGAGGATTTCAATGAGATCCTCGATTAATTCACGATTCTGTGTCAAGTTTCGATCTCGACGAAGGCCCGGAGATGGAGAGAGACAGAGAGGTAAAGGGGGCGAGAGGGGGAGGGAGAAAAAAAGGAATGAATTCTCGATTACTCGAACGCGCGCAGCTGTGCCGCGGAGCTTTCAGTTATTTGCATCAAAGCTCCCGTTTCCTCCCCGTCCCCGCCATCCGGGATGATCCTCCTCCGGTCTTTTCAGGTGAACAAACCCACCCTCCCACTCTCCCTTTTCCCTCGGATTCGCGTGCGAGTGGAAAATGACTCGCGGCAACGACTTCGGTCTCATTCATGGACACGGAGCGAGAGAGCAGGGAGGGAATAAAAGCCGAGCAAACTTTCGGAGGGCCGGTGTAAGCGTGGAAAACAGAGAGGAACCGACATCGCCACCCGGTGGACCGGTTAATTATTTTTAATTCAGATTTCGCCCGAGGTTTATCGAGGACGCGCGGTCGGACGCGTCCGATTTACCGGGTATCCACGGCCGGCTCGCCGTTCGATCGATCGCGGTGGAAAAACGAAAACCGGTCCGGTTAATTAGGTAAAAGCATCTCCTGTCCCATCCCGTCTATGAATTCCAGATCGATACCGTCGACGAGCCGCCGCGTCGAGTGTGTGCGATTCACTTGAACTGGAACGCCCGTGCCGGAATAGTTATCTTTTTTCCGACGAGCCTTAACCATCCAGGTACTCTTTGTCTCGTCCTCTCTCGCTTTGCGTCGGCTTTGTTGCCGGCGAGTTCTACTCTTGCCGCGCGTGTATTTCAATTTACCGGGACGCGCTTCCTCCATCACCGCGATTCCGCCTCCCGCGACCGATTCCACCGACGCCCTCTGTAATTTTCATCTAATCCGGCCCGGTGTCGGCCGTCCGCCCCCGGCTTAAAATTTCCTTTCGAGAAACTAGCGTGTCAGCTTTCATCTCGAAGTGTGTCATTGATTTTTCAGCAGCCGCTACGTCAAAAGGACGGCCGCGTTTACACGCCGAGACCTGGTTCCGCCGTTCACCGACATGTCGGTCGTTTAAAAATTTACTCGCTACGTTCGCAACGACGTCGTCTCGCGCAAGGTTTACCCTCGTCGAAAGGGTTACGGACTCCCGACGTCCCACTTACCCTTAGATCGCGTACGTGGACCCTGAGCGTTCATCGAGACGCCTTTCATCTTAGATTTTCTCCACGTCTTCGAGAAGAATCTATCTTTCTCCTTTCCGCTTGCATAGAACGCACGGCGACTCGACTCGCCGTTATCGTTTCGAACCCGAGAGGCTAACGAACCGACGCGTTTCGTGACAGCGAACTGGAGTACGTCGACGCGAGACAGTGGAAACGGCGCGCGTGTGCCACCGAGATTATCACGTCTCTCGTTAAATTCTCTCGTGGGACGGTGACGAGGAGACGGCTGCGCGACGTACCGGAGGTAACGTTCCGCCGAATCGAAGCTACCAAACGGAAAGGAGCAGACCATTTTTGGGTACCGTTGGGAAGAAAATCGACCGGACGGAGCAAGGGTTAAACGGGAAGAAGGCCGGGGTGCCGCGACGAGAGACGTTATCGCGTTGTCACGGAGGTGCGACGTTAATTTATCGGAAACGTCCGGGATTATAATCGGATTATACGTTAAGTGGCGAGCTTTCTAACGCCGGACGTATCTACGGCTCGTATCTATGGCTTCGAGGAAGATCCGGTCGGTTTGCCGTAACCCTGGAAAGCCGTCTAAACCCCGGAGAATGGGCGTAATACTCCTCGTAATTCAACGTCACGTCGCGTACCCGTGGCTTTCTTCCGGATGGAATCCGACTCGTCGTTGCCTGTTTACGAGATATTCCTCGATGCCTTTGTGGGCCGATCTTGCGGCCGAATTCAAATTCAACGCGTTCCTCTTATCGTTGCGGAAGGGAGCGAGCTTGCGACAACCGATACGAAAGTCCGCCCGGGCCGAGCGAGCTGCCTGAATACCTCCTCGGGGTTATCAAAGTCGTTTTTTCGGCATTGTCGAGCAGCCCGATCTCTCCGCACCTTTTCCAATCTGGGATTGCACCGGGGAAAAAAAGGAACGCGTATTTAGGCCATGGAAATTTCTGGGCTGAAAAGTTCTTAGACCTAGCGTCGATCTTCGCCCACCGTATTCACGCGTCGACATTGTTGCGTCGCCTTTGTTCGGCCGAGGAGCTCGTAAAATTTCAACGGACGTACAGACGTACATACGTACGTACGTACGTTCGCGAATGATATTCATCGCGTCCGTCGTTGCTGGCTGTAAATCGTTGGTTTACTTTCGCGCGGCGCCAGAAACATACGTATCTTATGCCCGCCGAAGAGGTAAAACAGCGAAACGCGGCCCATCGAAAAGCTTGACACGGCAGAGTTATCGCCGGGACACGCGTTCTCCGACTCGTCGAGAAATACGAGAACATAATACGTGGCAAGTATCGGACGAGTCCATTGTTCTTCGGGCGCTGTTTACACATAATTAGGACGTTACGGTTAATATATGGTACGACGGGCGCGCGTTACGTGGCAATAAAGTCTCTCCCTTGGCCGACGTCGAACGAGCGAAACTTTATCGTGCGATTATGTCCGGCTTTCCGAATACCGTTCCACGGCCAGAGTTTATCGACTCGTCGCTTTACCTCTGTTCGTTTATCGTCGAAGACGCGGGCACGTTTCCCATGTTTTCCACGCGGTCGGGTTCGCGTGAAACCGACAAAGCTTCGACGGCTTTTCTTCGGACGACTCGAATCGAGTCCCTTTGAAAAACAAGTTTCTCGCGATTTCACGCCTCTCTCTCTCTCCATGCGTCTTTTCCTTTTCGAGCTCGCTTTTGATTACCCGCGAGGATCGATCTGGGCTTGTCCACGGGTGGACGGGATTCGAAAGATCGACCCGCAAAATTCGAGCCAGGTGCGTCGCGTTCGCGGGAAACGTTTGCCGAGCTAATTCCAAACAACACAGCGGCGGCCTCTGCCGTCCGTTATTTACCGGCGATACGGGGGTGTATCGACCTCGTATTTATTCTACCGTATTTACCCGAGATTGCTTCGGAAAGCCTGTTTTATTTTTAATTTCTCGTTTCGCTGTCGGTGGGGCAAAAGTAGCGCGAAAGTTTCTCGCGCGTCGTCGAGCTCTTGCCGGCGAGTTACGAGTGGCACGTGGCTACCCTAATTTCGCGTTTCTCGCGGTAGGAGCCCCCGCTGCATGTTTGCGCACATTAGGTAGTTACGGTCAAGATGAATAGCGAACGCGGCAACGTTCCTGGCGAGCCTGAGATTCTCGTTCGTTTACGTGCCGCGGTTTTCCTAGCCTGTCGTCGCCGTCGATCGACATTACGTACTCGGTCCGCTTAGGTTTCGGCCTCGCTCCGAGACGTTCGCGAAACGATACGCAGTGGTCTCGAGAGCCCTGTCGCGAACGGCGAGGTCTGAATCGACGAGCAATTGGCAGTCGAAACGCGAGGGGAAGACGAGGGGATCGTGACGGCTGGCAAATTGACGGGCTACGGACCGATTCGAGAAATCCTCTGGAGGACCGTTCGGCTTACGTGATGTACCCTTCGAGCTGCGTACACGGCCTCGTACGTCCGCGTCTTCGATCGAAACGGCAAAGCGGCACAGCTCTCTCTCTCTCTCTCTCTCTCTCTCTCTGCTTTCCCTCTTTCGTTCTGTTTTTCTATTTCGCGTCGGCGTGTCCGGAAGAGAAGGCGCCCGGGGCTGCGTTCGCGGAAAAGAGAGTCTGGTCTAGACGCGTTCTCCGCTATTCTTTCTCTCTCGGCCCGTCCCGACCCTTGGCGAGGAGGTTTCTTCACCTTTCGAACCTGCGAATTCGAGCCCTCTCGCGTCATCGATGCACGAACGTACCTTTTCCCCCTTCGGGATAACGAACTTTGTCCTAACGAGACTTTCGAGGCGTCGATGCAATTTCACCGGAGAAATCCACGCGGATCGTCTCCGGGATTTCCGGCCCAGATACGTTACATGGATTAATAAAGCGCGGAAATTTTAACGACCTCGTCCCCGAAATCCATGAGAAGCAGAGTGGAAACACGCGCCGGAGTATGGGATGATGGAGCGCCTCGAATAACGAAGCGGCTCGCCGCGGAATGTCAGAGGTCGGAGCGAACGGACCAAGACAAAGAGAGAGAAAGGTAGATGCACAGAGAGGTAGGGAGGGAGAGAGAGAGAGAGAGAAAGAGAGAGGTGTTCGACGCGGGTATTTATTTTCGGCCAATTAGCGGCATTCCTCGACGGAAACATCCTCCGCACGGCTTGTCCGCGGGTTGCATAACCCGGCGGGGAATGAGCCGGCAGAAAGAAAAACAAACAGAAAAAAGAAGACGCGGTGGAAGAAGAAAAAGGGATGGGAGACGAGGGAGGGGAGAGTCGAAGACACGTCGGCACGCGACATGCTCGAGTCCCGACACTGTTGCGTGGCACGCCTCTCTTAGGTTCTTTCCACACCGACGCGACGGGATCGAGCCGCATCCAAGCGAAAGTCCTGCTCCGCTGGCATCGATTCTTTCAGCGAAATTTACTTTCGACTTCCTTTCCCTCCCTCTCCGGGGGTAACTGTGACCGTTGGGGTAATTGGGAAACCCAGCGGGGTATTTTCGCAAACGCGCTCGGATCGGACTCGAGCCGGTTTAGTGTGATTACGGCCTTAGCGAGCGCGTGGCTGGCACCGCTGAAAGAGACGCATTCTCGCCCCTTTGATCTAGTTCGACCGTCCCCGCCGTTAACCGAATTCGCCGCGTCTTTTTTCGGTTATAATTAACGACCGGCACGTCGCTCGAATTACACGTTCGATCGGTAGAAACGTCAAAGGAGAGATTTTTGAGCGAACAGCTCGTCCGCGCTGGTCGGCGACCGAGCAGATCCGATCCATTCGTCTCTTCCCCTCGGGCGATCCGTGCTGGCTCCCGATAACGGTACGATCGTCGAATCGTCGAATCGTCGGACCGGGCCGGCTGGTCTCCGTCGTAAAATATACGAGCTTTAATTTATATCCCGAGTCTAGACCCGGCAAGGGCTTCCGTGTAACGAGATTGCCCCTCCGGTTTCTATCTTTCGACGACCTTTCTCGCAAATCCCTCGAAACGCCTTTTCCAATTGCCGCTATCGTCCGACGCACGGTCCCGTTTCTCGTTCGTCGAATATTCCGGTGTGCGGCGTAGAGACCTTTGCCCGTACCTTAGTTTCCCTCGACGATTATTCGAAGAGCGTGGCTCGCCGAGAGATATTATTGGTTGCGAAGCGAATTCGTGAATAGAATCCGCGAGCCTTTCGTTCGTTCGATACAGTTCGCGTATAAATAGCGGTCGAAGATCGTTTGGCAGTGACATTGGCGGCATTTTTGAAATTGACCAAATGCCCGCTCGTCTGCCGCGCCTGCTCTCTTTTTACGGTTCCGCTCGTCCGCCAGACGTGTTCCACGCCAGCCCGAGGAACCTCTAGCTACCGGTCTAGGTCGATTCCTCGGCCGATCTCCTGCCATCTTTGTCGCAATCGACAATCACCCCGCCGTCCGGGAAGACGAGACGTCCGGCGGAATACTGATTCGGAGTAATTATCGCGAGCGAGCTCCTCGCGGAATTTAAGATTCGATACCGTATCCCTGCTACTCGGAGTTCGCTCGTTAGGCGAAGCCACGGTAAAGTAGCGCGTCTTTTTTGTCTCTCCGCTGATCGTAATTCGCGTAACGACGCCGTCTTCCTGCGAAATCTTTGAGAACGACGATGACGCGAGCGGCCTTTGGAGGTGCAATCAACGACGCCGGGCCGTAGCAACGATCGTCGTCCGTTCCGCGGCTACTCGACCGACTCGAGCCAAATAGCTGACACCGACTTCCTCTATTCGGCTCGCAACGGACCGGCGATACGAATAAAAGAGAAGCATAATTAGCCTCCAGAAAAGTGTATCGCGTCAGCTCGTTAGCGTTGTCAGTTGTTCGCGAGTGTTCGCCGGCCCGCCAAAACAGTGGTTTCGAATTACCTGAGAGCCTGCCAAGAAGCGATCCGTTAAATCACCGGCCGACTTTTGTCACCGCGCGACCAGAGTCGTCGCACTCATTGGACGTCGTCGATTAGCCCATGCCGCTCGTTAATTCGTTTGTTACGACAAGCACGTAGACACCGCGAGAGCGTCGTTGTCCGAATTATACGCAGTTGTAACATATGTACGTGGAAAAAATAACCCGGTCGCGGAAGGACGTACGACGCTCCGAGTAAAATGCACCCGGTGGATTTCTATCTGACTTTATAACGCGGTAAACGATACAACGTAATGTCGTTTTATCGCGTTGACAATCGGATACGCGTGGAGACGATGCGTTTCGTTGGTACGTACTCCTCGGGGCTGGAAGATGATATCGATAATCGTCGAGGGGTTACGCGGAGACAGCCCTATCAGGCCCCCGGCTCGTTTCGTATCCTATCTCCTCCCCCGTATATCACCTCTGACAAGCCGAATCGGTATTTACGCTCCTCTCCCCTAACGTGTTTCGCCCGACGGTACTTGCCTCCAAAAACAAGTCTCGAATCGACCGTGTCCAACGAGTTACGTATTTGTTCGTCGGCTAAAAAGTTCTTCCTGATAAATTTAACCTCTGCGCTCTACCCGCCCGCGGTGCCATCCGTCCTTTCCTTTTCTTATTTCCCTATAGTCTTCGCGACAAGTAGAACGACTCGGTGATTCCAAGTACGAGAAACAATGTCTCGAAATAACGGAGTGCAGCGGGGTGGTTAAGCGCGGGTTAAGCCAGCGTGGGATCTTATTTAACACCGACCGTGTCTCGAGAGCCCTTTGCTAATTCCACCGTCGGCGTAGCCGGAGCTAACTCGACGTATCGCGACGTACCGCGACGGTAAAATACAGCCGGTTGTTTTCGGATTTCATGCGCTATTTTACGCCTAACTACCTCCATATAACCGTCCGCTCCTCTTTCCGCGAAATAATGCGCCCGCCACCTTGTCGTCGCCTAAACCTTCCTCGTGCCTCCGGCAAACTTGGCGGAAACCAAGCGACGCCGAGCAACCTCCCGTCGCTTCGGATTTTCGCGGCGTGGTAAGTCTACGATAAAAGCAGGGATATATCGGCCACTGGACCGGACCGGCTATCCGAGAGGGGAAGCTCGCGCTCGAAGAGAAATAAACGGAAAAATGAAATGTCGGCCACCTCGGGAGTCGGTGTAATTACTTTGGATGCAGATAACGGTAAATGTCGGGGATACGGGTGCATTCTGACGGAAAGCGGAGCAGAGTCCTTTGGGAAATACGTCTTGGTTCGGCGGCGAGGAAATTTAATATCTGAATCGACGCTGGCGTCCGTTCACGGGCCGCGGCTCCCCTTGATTCGACCGATATATTGCCAGCGATACGGTAGGTACACCTCGCGACCACCGTTCTCCGAGCGCTCTACCCATTATTCGAAAAGCTCGCCGAGCATTAAATTCGCATTAGACCTCGCTCCGATCCCGTACATACATTCGAGTCACGAGCTTAAATTTATCTCCGATTCGATCGCGACGATACGGAAGAACCGCGGAAAAATGCTTTTTCTCCAGTTCCCTGAAATATATCACCTTGTTTCACTTTCCGCTGCTCGCGATATCGGAGTGGGAGAAGAGCAGGACGGGGCGGGGGATGTGGACTGGAAAGTTACGTGGATGAGAATCGCGTTGGAAAAGAAATCGAGGTAAAGAGGTGGAGTACGCGTTGGAAAAGTATTTGTTTTTTCTACTTTCCCCTTTTTCCACCGCGAGTTTCCACTTTGTTTCGCAGTCGTCTAAGCGAAACGTCGATAGACTCGTTGGTACGGGTATACACCGTGCCCTTGCTCTTTTTCCGTTTCCTCTACTTACTCGCGAATCGACTTTACGTCGGGGATAGGTATCTAGATCCGTGCTCCGTTTATCCCGTGGCCGTAAGTTCGAGCCCAGATCGGTCTCAAGTTGCGCCTCGATATTCTAACGTGAAAATTGGAAAGCCGCGAGGCACGCCCGCGACCCACCCTTCGAACGAGCGGAAGCTTCTTAAACGAGGGAAATTCCCGAGGAACGCGTGAAATTGATAAAACCTATTCTTGCGGGTGCTTTTGTCTCTCTCGAACGGAGGAAAAGCAGTAGCGCCATACGTGGACGGTTATGGGCGGGGGATATTTTATCGGGAGCGAGGAAAAGTTTTATTTCTCTCGGACGAAGTTACTTCCGTCGCGGCGCGGCGGTTGGTTCCGTAATAAACGGAAGAGCCCGGGATTAAGGCACCGTTAGCGGTAACGCGATACTCTTGATCGCGGCACACACCCGGTGCTCTTTAACAAGCCGCAACGAAATTTTCTGTTTCGCGATTTACTTGAGAACTTTTTCCTTCGTGGCGGGCCCAACACGAGGATATTCCACTTTCTTTCGATACCGCATCGTGCCCACGCGGCCTTGCGAGTGGCAAATGGCAAGCCGGATTTACCCGGTCGTCTGACACGCTGAGCCACGGCTGAAATTCAATCTTATTAATACTTTGTTGCACGTATTATTCTACTAACATTTGGCCCGGCAACAAATGCCTCGCTATTCCACGTACTTTGGGCTATGTAATTTCGTAGCGAGTATTGGTGCTCGCTGCTCGAGCGGAGTCTGGGAAGGGCAGTGAAATCGATGAGTAGAGAGCGTGGTATCGAAAGAAACGCTCTCCTTGGGAATGTATCGTTTTCTGGGACCGGGAGCAGGTGTCCCACTCTAGAAAAAAGAAGAACCTTCGAAGCGGGTTCACTCGATATCCTGTCCGTGCCGCGCGACACTTTGGAGAGGTTTTTTCCTCCGAGCCGAAGCAACAAGAAGATTAAAACTAATCGAAAGAAACTCCTGAACTTTGCTCCCGCGCTCCCATCTGTATCGGGATTGTTTTTCAGCCTCCTGTTTCCGGGCTGGAAATTTCGATGGATATGCGGAAACGAACTTATTCCCCGATTAGTCGTTATTCGACGTTCTTGGTAGAAAAACGAGAAATCGTTTGTTCCTAGTCCTGCAGCGGGTACAGCGTGGCTAAGAAAGACAAGAAGAGCAATGGATAAAACGTATCCCGTGGGGCTCTTGATCGCTTCCTTCGAGTCCCCGGCAAAGCTAATTGCCAGATCAAAGGCTCCTGCTCCCGTCTCTCCGGGCAGTTTCCTAAGGATGTACGGTATTTGGTCTTCTACTCGGAAAATCCGGACTCGTTGGTTTTACAGTTATGCCCGTCGGATAGAGGTTCTTCGTCGATCTCGCTCGTTAGTTCGGCAACCGGAGCAACGAAAAGTTGGAGGAACAGCGTCGAACGTGGGGTAATTTACGTCGCACGTAATATCGGGACGATCCGGCGGAGTTTCGGGAAATCGGCGGATCGGGCAGTCAGGCGGACGAATCCGTCTACGAATCCGAACCGCCTTAATTCGGAACGTGGCCATCGTCCGGCGAGCGCGACTCGCGCTGGCAACTTGTCTCAATTTACATGAAAGATGCTTGCATTCCACGCCGGACGCGACGTTCTCCCGGCACGCTAATTTATATTAATTTTAGACGCATATATATTCGAATTAGCACCGGAGACCTCGGCGAGAGAGAGAGAGAGAGAGGAAGAGAGAGGGGAGGGGGGCGTTCGGCGGGTGTTCTGTGTTTCGAGCATTCCTGCTCGACGTTTTCCGGAATGTAATCCGGAATGTAAAGCGCCAAAACCGCGTTAACGAATCCGAACCCGGTGCCGGGAAGCGCGTCGTGACGCCACGCTTAATTAGCCTAAACAGCAGCTGAAACGACTCGGAACTCGTTTCGGTTCTCAAACGAGCACTTACGTAGAATCTTTGTGTATAACCGTTTTCCTTCTGCTTGCAGATCTCTGTCTCTCTGGTTCTGACGATTCTTAAGACATTCACAATGGCCGTCTGTTTATGGTGAGTAAAGATAGCGTTGCCGTTATCAAAAGATATACCTCGATTTCCACCGAATCGTTCCTGTCGGCGGATCTCGCTTAAATCTTTCTTATCCCATGAAAGATGTCGCCGCACGAGCGACCTAGCGAATTTCAAGTTGACGCGTGACGAATATAAGGCTACGGTTACGCTCCGCGCGTATTCAAACGCGACGGGAAAACGAGCGTAGAATTTTCAACGCCGGGCATTCGGCGCGCGGAGACGTTTCGTTCCGAGTCGTTCCATTAAATCGAAGAGCGCCGCGCAAGAAAAAGTGCTCGTATACGTATAGAATTCTGTTTGAACCAGACGCTTTTGTTCGAGCCTCGGTACGTTTCGCGTACGCTCGCCTCTTCGGCCATCCGTTACCTATCGACGCGACGGGTAGAGGGAAAAAATAGAAGGAAAGGAAATCGTCGATCGATCCACGATACTGTTCGAAGTGGCATTTCGAAGTGGTGCTCGTAACGGCGGTTTCGAAGTAGCTACAATGCGTTCGCATTGTTCTTCGCGGAACAAAGTGCTTCGTACTTACTTCCCGTCACTTGAAACCGCAGACTTCGGATCGTTTAATCGCGACTCCGCTCCTTCCGCTTTTACCTTTTCGATGCGGCGCGCACGTCGCGCACGTCGCGGAAATATTCGAATATTCCTACGTCTACGTTTCCGTCCGTCGTTTAGCTTGGCCGACGAAAATTCTCCGGCTCGAATTTTAATTAACCGAGGAAACTTTGGAACGTTGCAAATAGCGTCGCGGTTTTTCTCCCTCCAGTCGACGACGAACCAGGGAAAACGAAGGAGAGGGAGGAAAAAGAGGGAACAAGATGGGAGATGACGGATGACGAGGAGGACAGCGAGGAATTTTCGGGGAGGGTCCGTTTGGCGCGGGTTTCGCCCGCGGAGTTACGTAATTGCTAGCAGGTGGCGATCGCGGCGAACCTGCCCGAGAACCATCGTTGGACGATTAAGGACGAGTTTTCGAAACGCTCGACTATTTGGTCGCCGATACGTCTTCCACGGTGAAATTTCTAAACCCCGGGGACTCGCGGGTATCGCGACTCGTGCCTCGTAACTTTCTCAATTTCTGATTCCTCGTTTCCACGAGTTTCCGGCGAGTCGGCGAGTCGGCGAGTCGGCGCGGTTTCGACCGCGTTGCTTTCGGACGCGGCCAGAAGCGGGGAACGCGACGCGATCCGTCTCGATTCCGTTGGTGTGAAGCCAGCCTTAGAGAATCGGAATCAGAAGCGTCGCCGACGACCCCTTACTCGATGTCTACGTCCGCGTCTGCGTCTGCGTCTGCGTCTGCGTCTGCGTCTGCGACGGACGCTATAAATAATCGGGGGAATCCCGTCGCACCAGAAGAAATTGGCCTGTTCCGCCACGAACACCGGCACGCTCGCCGAAATATTCACGTGTGTTCCTCTTCTAATTCTGGCCACCGGGTCGGAGAAAATTTCGTCGAGCGGACGCGAGCGTTCCTTTTTCGCCCTTTTCCCGCTTCCTTATCTTTTTGGTCGTTTCGTCGAGTTTGCTCCGATTTCTATCTTTACACGCGACCCCGAAACGGGGCGTGTGCCGATACTTTTTTCATTCTTCGGCGAGATGGATGAAAAGTCGTCTCGATCCGTTTTGAACCGTCCGCTCGATCGAGCTTGCAGCCCTCGAATGGTGGCCGTTCACCCCGTCGATCCGGTTCGCCGAAATGAAAAGACCGAGAAGAAAAAGCGTGGAACCGCCGAGCAAAGCTATAGAAAAGAATGGGGGATCCGCGAGAGGAAAGGGAGAACGGCGAACGCGGCGATACCCCTGGCTTTTCTATGCTCGAATTCTTCGGGCTCCGCGCGCAGCGTGGAGAACGGGCCGCGGAACAGGCTGGAGAACGGGGACGTGGTCGACCCAGATACCACCGCAACCTTCCTACCTCCGAGCCGCGCTGGTACGATGAAAATTCGCTCTAGCCTCGTGATTTTTCGCCGAACGTTGCCCGCTGTCCCTGTAGAACGGTGAAACGCGAGGGAAATACGTACGGTTCGTTTTCCGTGGCGAAATCGGAGAATACGTTCCAGCGTGGAGACGGCGACCGTCTCGGTGTCGTCTTTATCGTCCCGACGCATTTTCGCCCGTCATAAGCCATTGATCCCGACGGTCGACACAGGGGGCGAAAGTTACGTATCGCGCGTATATCGCGGCTCCTCCGGCCCTCTCGTCCGAAATTCCGTAGACGAGACGCGTTTAGCGGAACGACGCCGCGTCACCCTCTCGAGTTCACTTTTGTTTATCGACGAAAAGTTAGGCGGCAGCGGCTCGACGGCGAGAGACGAAAATTTCAGTTGCCGGCCGCGTTCGTTCGTTCGTTCGTTCATTTCTGCGATTCGTAAGTTCCGCGGCCGGATAATCGTCGAATAACCCTACTTACGAACGAATCGGTTCGCTGTTTCAGACAAATCTGCGTCTGTCAAAGAGCATAATTTCGTTTTGCGATCCGCCCTCTCGAAGCACGACGAAGGGGTGACACGTCGACTATTCCCGTGGGACCGTGAACCATAGCGCTGTCAAAGTGGCTAAGAGCGTAAGTCCTCGTCGTATGCACCAGGAGTGCTCGAGCAGCGGGGTGGAGAGTCAGGTTCAGGTGCAGGTACAGGTACAGGTGCAGGACGAAGCAAGAGCACCCAGGCGTATGCCTTACCTGGCGCCCGATATGTCCACCCGGCTGTCCGCCATGTTCTACACGGTCGAGGTCGGGGACACCAAGTTCACCATCCTGAAGCGGTACCAGAACCTGAAGCCCATCGGTTCCGGAGCCCAGGGAATCGTCTGGTAAGTCCGCCGTCGCCTCGACGGTCTCGCGAGGAGAACTGATCGATCCCGATTTCCGTGTTGCGTAGCGCGGCGTACGACACGATCACCGCGCAGAACGTGGCGATCAAGAAGCTCTCCAGACCGTTTCAGAACGTGACCCACGCGAAGAGGGCCTACAGGGAGTTCAAGCTCATGAAGCTGGTCAATCACAAAAACGTAAGCCGATCGTTTGTAATCTTTGGAATGTCCGTTCGACGAATGGACAACGAAAGCCGGAAGGCTTATCGCGCGCGAAGGTTGCGCGAAGGTTGCGCGAAGGTTGCGCGAAGGTTGCTCGAGCGGCTGGCAGAACGGTGGGAATTTATGTTGCAGATTATCGGTCTGTTAAACGCGTTCACGCCACAACGGTCGTTGGAAGAGTTTCAAGACGTCTACTTGGTGATGGAGCTTATGGACGCGAATCTGTGCCAGGTGATCCAGATGGATCTGGATCACGAGCGGATGTCCTACCTTCTCTATCAAATGCTCTGCGGCATCAAGCACCTGCATTCGGCCGGCATTATTCACAGGGTAAGCGCTTCGGAGGCTCGTATCGGGCAAGCAATGCTATCGATAATCGGCCGAATCTCGGGAGCGTGGCTCAACGTTCACCCCGACGACGGTCGATAGGTCAAGCTGGCATATTTCAATTCGAAACGTTTCAAACGTTCCCGTTAAACCGTGAACACCGTTGACGAATGATTCGCGACGAGACGATGTTTCGCGGGACCGGACGTAGCTCGTTACGTAACTGGGAACGAATGTCGTTCTTTGCTGGTCGATCGCCAAATCATTGCCAACGGTGGGTCTCGCGTCGTCCATGCCGGCGAAACGCATTCCGCGTCAAGTCCGTGGAACTCTGTGTAATTGTTTCGTCCCGTTTTCTTTCCGGACGGCGGACGCAGGATTTAAAACCTAGCAATATCGTGGTGAAGTCGGACTGCACGCTCAAGATTCTCGACTTTGGCCTGGCGAGGACCGCCGGCACGACGTTTATGATGACGCCGTACGTCGTGACGCGGTATTACCGGGCGCCCGAGGTGAGTCTCGCCCGATATACTCTAGCTGCGCGCACGTCGCCCGAAAGAATCGATGCTCACGTTGCCGTTTCTCTGGTTAGGTAATTCTGGGCATGGGGTACAAGGAGAACGTGGACATCTGGTCGGTGGGATGTATCATGGGTGAAATGATTCGTGGCGGTGTTCTGTTTCCCGGCACGGATCACATCGATCAATGGAACAAGATAATCGGCAAGTGAAATTCCCCCGCCCTTCCCCTTCGCGCCCCAGTAAATGAAAAAGAAAGAAAGAAAGAAAGAAAGAAAGAAAAGAAAACGAAATAAACGAATGAAATTCCGCGCACCCCTTCCCTTGAGAAGACCCGTAGACAAAATCGTCCTCATGTTCGTTTCATAGAGCAACTGGGCACGCCGGCGCAGGAGTTCATGCAGCGGCTGCAGGCTACGGTGAGAAATTACGTGGAGAACAGGCCGCGGTATCAGGGATATCCGTTCGAGAGGCTATTCCCGGACGTCCTGTTCCCCTCGGACTCCTCGGAGCACAACAGATTAAAAGGTGAGTGGGTCAGCGATGTCGACGCCCCCTCCAGAAATCGATTCGGCACATGCACGGTTACGACGGCCGGCGTCCGGTGTTCCTAGGCTACGTAGCGGAGATCGAGGGTACATCGATTTCACCGCCGATGCGTTTACTTTTAAGCGGATTTACGAGCAAACGTCCACGTGCCGAAAATATCGTATCGCGAGCCCGAACGTGCAACGGAGGAAACTCGAAGGCAGTAGTCGCGGGCAAATAGCTGGCTGTAAGTTCGATCCGACGCGCGTCTTGTCTGGGAACACGGACCCGTTGTACCGTACACCGCGCACCGCGCACACTCTTATCGTCCGACTCCGCATTTCCTTCTTCCGTTTTTCTCATCGTTCTCTTCTTTCTTTTTTTATCCGTAGCAAGCCAAGCCAGGGATCTATTGTCGCGCATGCTCGTCATCGACCCGGAGCGACGCATTTCCGTCGACGACGCGTTGCTGCACAATTACATAAACGTCTGGTACGACGAGGGCGAAGTCAATGCCGTAAGTGTCGTCGACCTGATTCTTCTTTCCTCTCTCGTTTCCGTCAGCCCTCTCGCTATTCCAATTAGCATCTTTGACGGATGATTACGGCCTACCGAGCGTTGCCCGATGGCTCCAAACGATCCAAATGATCCAAACGATCGAAACGATCCAATAGCGATCTACACGATAGCCCGTAGAGAATCGATTATCCGCCGGATCGAGTTACCAAAAGCACGTCCTTGTTTCAGCCGGCACCTGGCCCCTACGACCACAGCGTGGACGAGCGCGAGCACACGGTCGACCAGTGGAAGGAGCTGATCTACCAGGAGGTGATGGAGTACGAGACGAGCCACAATCACGCCGCCTCCGCGCCCGGACAGTCCGGCGAAAACAGCGGATCTCGGTAGACACGTTTCGTCCTCACGATAACCGCACCCCACCAGGGCCAGAGAGGAAGCAAGGACTCTTGGGAGTGAACACATGAGAGAGCAGAGTGAGAGAGGGCGAGTGAGAGTGTGACTGACAGAGAGTGAAAGGGACAGAAGGAGAGAGAGAACGAGAGGAGTATGTAAAAGAATAAGAATAAGCCGTGCCGGCAGGCTGGTGGACAGAGTCGAGGGCGGTAGGATCTTCTCATCGTACCTCCTTCGAGACAATGCCGAGAACGCGATATTTGTCGTTAGAGAATTTGCCCTCCTCCTTGCGTGATCGGCCGTTCGACGTCCGGAAACGGCCTCGCGTTCGAACGGTTCCAAGAGATATAACGGAAGCAAACGATGGAAGGAAAACGTTTCGGTGGCCACGGCTCCAGGTTCTTTTCTTTTCTAAGGATCACGATACGCAGTCGAGTAAGAGAATTCATGGTCGGTCGAGCAGACGGAACAAGAGCGAGAGGAAGAAGACGGAAATGAAGAAACTGCCTGAATCCTCGGTTCGCAGCTAAGACTTCTCATTGCACTTTTACATTACTGCCACTGAGCTGGACAAGACACCTCTCTCTTCCCCTCGACGTAACACGCAGCGTGGATAGGTTCGCACGATTAGCACGCTGACATTGGCGAGCAGATGTCGGTGTCGTATTTTTTTGGGGTTTTTTTTTCTCCTAAAACCGATCACGTCCTGCCGCACGATCGTTGCCGCGAAAGGAACGATCTCGAGGCGTCCATATTCTCTACTCTCTATTTTGCGCGCGAAAGTATATTTTTCGGTATCCTTATTGATTCGGGAACAAGTATCTCCGTTTCGCGGTGAATGGAACTTCAGAGGTGGATTTCAAAATACATCGAGCCGATTTTTCCCGGTTCACAGCCGAATTTCCGAATATTTAGCAAATTGGTCTCTGCCATAGAATTGCCGCGTACTCTCGAATCGACCCTGCGTTCGACTAGCTTGTAATATTCGGATATCGTTTGTTATGCGACGCGACGCGACGCGACGCCGTCGACGTTCGCGATTTCCCGAATCATTGTAATTCGCTTAAACGCACTTTGGAATTCATCTCTTCGCATGTGTGTATGGCCATAAGCCGTGTCGCGGAAGAAGCAGAACGGGGAGAACGAGACGAGATTCGCATTCGAAAGAGCTTAAAATACTGCCTCGGTATTCTTTTCGCGGAAAGAGAGAAATCGCGTGCCGCTCGCAAATTTCTACCGATCGAACCCGCGGAATTTCAGTTCTCTAGAATTCTACCTTGCATCGATGTTTCGCAGAAACTCGAACCCAATCGCGTACCGAACACGGTGTGCGATTAATCGCGTAATTTTTTCAATCTCCGTCTCGCGTTCCGTCTCGCGTTCCGTCTCGCGTTCCGTCTCGCGGTGAAAAGCCTCGAGAATACTTTTCCCTTTTGTTTTTCGTCCGTTTCGTTGCGCTTTGCAAGACAATTGGGCAAGGTAGGCAGCAGCGTATCGACAGATTTTCCGGGGGTTTCCGGGTCTCAGGAACGATACACGCGGTCGACGAGATAAATAATAGAGAAAACTAAGTAAACGAAACCAAGGAAAATAAGGTATCGGTCGATTTCGAAAAGACAGAACACAATTTTGTACGTAATTCCAAAAAAAAACTAATAAAGCGTCCGACATACAGGGTGTCGCGAAATATAGAAGAGCTCGAGCGTTCCCGTTTCGAAGTCCGAATTTCGATTTGCCGTGATTACCGCGTTTTAATCGTCGAAACAAGAACATTGTGTATTTTTATAAATGCAACTCGAAATGCGTGCTTTTGTCTCATCGTTTTCGCGCGCTCGTACGCCAATTGAATATTTTGTATCGCTAACCTTTGTAATAAGATGGTACCCGTTTTAAATCCAAGTGTTTTTCCCGGACGAATAATAATAACGAGGAAAATATCAGCGGGGAATATGTGTAAGCGCGGGCAGGTGTCCATCGACGAATACGTACACGTACACGTACACGTACACGTACACGTACACGTACACGTTACACGTACACGTATTCGTGTGAATTTATAGAGGAGAAGAGAACATTTTTAAAACAGGAGGCGAATGGTCGAACTCGTTTTCTTAGGAAAATGCTTGACAGTGCAATGTGTCGCGGCGATTAATCCTCGAGTATTATGACGCGGATTCGCATTCGTTTAAACTTGTCGGTTATCCTTAAGCTACGCATCCACGGATGCTTGAAAAGCCGGCCAACATTGCCCTCGGGGCCTCACGCTCGTGATATTACGTTTTCATTCCATGCAATCGTTTCGAAGGAAATTTCGCCGCCTGGGCATTTCCACGCGCCGCAAATTTCTGCGCTTCGAAACGTCTACGCCTTGAAATTCTTGTGAAACCGGTGGCCGAGTTGGCCGGCTATTTTCAAGACGTTTTGCGGAAAGCAAAAGCTAGGTAGTTCCTTAGGTATCTCGATTTCTTTGTGCAATCGCGACTTTAAGTAGTGTATTTAACGCGAACCGTGGCTCCGTATTTCCTGGAATTTCGCTGTCGACGAACAAAAACGGCAATAATAATTGTGACGAAGCATGGTTTCGACCAAGATCAGCCATGCGCGTGAGATGCGTGGAGATGCGCGAATTCGCGATTCGTTTTACGGCGTTCCTTCGCTCCTTCGTTCCTTCGTTCCTTCGTTCCTTCGTTCCTTCGCCGTTCTACTTTTACTTTAGTCATTCGTCGTCCGACGATATACCTCCGCGTTCTCTACTCTCTGTACAGTCTTTTGCATCGCTCCTCTGCCGAGCCTTCGGTTACTCTGATTTTCAGTCTGCCACCAATTTTCTCTCTTAAGCCAGACGAACGACGGAGGAAATCAGAAACAAACCGAAGGTGCGCCAGCTCGATTTCAACCGCGCTTACTACGACAGCGACGAACCTTGACGATATAACGATGACCACGTGCAGTCATCTCGATTTAACGGTTCGGTCGGCGAAACTTGGACGTACTCTAATCAACTCGACGACAATTTATTCGGCATCTCGATCGGGTATCGATTAGCAACTAGCAAAACAAGTGAGACTTTCGTTCGCCTAAAAATGAATTCTGTATCATAGAGCGATCACCACGATCACGAGGGATGATTACGGTGATGCTGGCGATTATTATTATTCTTATTATCGTCATTACTATTCTACTTCTTCATGATGATTATTATTATTATTCTATTATTATTCTTATTATTATTATTATTATTATTATTAATATTATTATTGCTACTGCTACTACTACTACTACTACTATTACTACTACTATTACTACTATTATTATTATCATAGGAATAATTGTATTTATTACGATTTATTATTGAATCGATAAAAGGTCTACAAAGATATTGACGATCGAAAGCACGGTGAATAATATTGTAAATGTATAACAAGTTGAATTTTTATTTTCCACGACGACTACGACGGCGACGATGACGACGACGACGACGACGACGATAATGATGATGATGATGATGACGATTATTACGATTAAGATTACGATGAGACGATGATGACGATGGCGATGATAGTTACGTGAATATATTGCTACAGTCCGATCCAAATAATCAAGCTTTTGTAAATCACTAATTATAATAAAAAAAAGTAATACGGTGATACTGCTAATCGCGTAATTGTATCGCGCACGGTAATTCAAATACAAATGGAGGAGACACACGTGAAAACGGAGCGTTCAAAAGTTACATGTTAAGACGTACGATCAAATGGAAAAAAATGCGCCAAAAATCTTTACAAATCCAAGTGGGAGATCATTTCTTCTTCTCCGTCACTGTTACCGTGTCGATTACATATTTACATAGATACATATATTCACATAGGCATACGCGTGTACAGAGGGACGAGAAATAAAACGAACCTGCAGACAAACACACGTACGATTTGCCAACGAGCTTTTCTGTTAACTAGGAAGCACTCTCGTGATGAAACACAGTCATTTTCAATTTCCATGCTTTTACGGTCTCTCGCTGTTTCGCGAAAGGAACCAAGGAAAGAACCGATGAACCGGTTGAAAGACATATTCGGCTTGACGAATAAATAGAAAGCAAATACTCAAAGGCGCCAAACCGAATAAATGGCAAATCCTAGGTCGTAAAGATCTGCGAAAGCGAGTCGTCGACGCCGCTGTCGCCCCGAAGCTTAAGAAACGGTGCTTGCGTCGCGTTTGGGCATCGTTCGGGATGATTATTTTAGTATAATAAAACGCAGCGATTCTTTCGGTCGACTCTCGCGGAACGCGAAAGAAAAAGAAGCTATTTTTCCACGCGTATGCTAAAGCCTCTTTCTTCGCACACAGTGAACACGCCGAAGGACTCGGTGAACCGTGATTCCTTGTAATTTCGTCCAGCTCCTCGAGCCAAGCACAATCTCAAACTTTCGATGATCCCCATTGAAAAGAAAATAATAACGATCGCTTTGCGAGCTTTCCTTCTACGTTAAAAATGTCTATCCTATTGTATAAACGTAAGCGTAAGCGTAAACGTAAAGTCGAAACGATAAGATATCGAAAAGCCCGAAGAGGAATTTCTAAAGATTTTTGGGTATACGCTCGATAAACACGAGGACGAAGTGATATAAACGTATTAGAAATATCTGTATTAAACAAATATATCCTAGATAGACGGGAACGAGATTGCCAGGTTTCGATTTGGAACGTTACATTTTTAATCCCGGAACCGAAACGCCGCCACTTTGGCAACCGCGTGTAAATATATCCTCAACGAATTACCCATCTAATTTACTTCCGCATCGTTTCTTTCTATGGTAGAGGTACGACTCGTTCAACGCGGAAAACGCGAATTCCTCTATAAATACTTTTCCTACGTGTCTCTTCGTAGCTACCACCGAACGTAGATACGATCGAGCGTAGAAACGGTGAATTACGCCGACACGTTTAAAGGTTTCAGGATTAAGAGTGTAATCGAACCCGCGGTCACGAGACCATTGGGCCCATTTTTTTCCTTTTTTCGTGGAGAGATTGCAAAGTCAAACATACACACCCACACAAACAGACACACAGACATTTGCCGATAGTAGCCGAGGTTCGTAACCGATTTCGAATCGATTCTCTTAATTTCCGTAGCTGAGAAGCAGAAACCTAGAAGATAATACCTAAACGATAAACGTGCTAACGATTACCGATAATAAATAATAGCGACTAGCGATAGTAGCGATAATAACCGAGTAATAATCGATTAATCGAGGAGAGTACCCACGATAATAAAGAAAATAACAAAAAAACTGTGCACACAAGCCCGTAGAGAAAATGAAAACGAAAACGAAAATGGCAAAAAAAAAAGCAAACTTTGGTACAACGTCTCGGCGAGGTCGTGAGCCACCTCGGCACCTTTCGTAGATTAAAAAGACATCCGAACAAGAGGTAAAGAGCGAAGGGAGAAAAGGTGAAAAGCTGAATAAACAAGGAAGAGACAATTCGTAAAAGATGTCTCGACGTTTTCCGAGAGTATATAGAACAATGACCGTATACGACCTTTTTAAATCCAGCGACAGAACATAATAAAAACAAAAATAGAAACATACACACGTACACCTTCGAACGCGCAATATCGGTGAGATGAATAATAATACAAAACAAAAAGAATAGAACACGAACGAAATAAGTCGATCTTAAAGTAAACCGTGAGAAAAATTTTTAATAATATTGATAATTATTATAATAATGATAATACTAATAATAAAGCTAATAATAAAATAAGATTAACGATATTAATATTAATACTATTAACTAATACTAACGCTAATACTAATAGTAATACTAATAATACTAATAATAATAATAATAATAATAACAATAACAACAACAACAATAATAATAATGACGATGACGATGCCGATGACGATGATGGTGATGATAATCGTGTCCATGCCTGTCGTGAAAGGAAAACGAAGCATAAATAAACCGGGTACCTTCAAAGTGACGTGCCTTTGACATTCTTCGAAGTAAAAATAAACAAAAAATGCAAAAACAATTGGTTCGTCGTTACCCTTCGACTTGCTCGCGAATCGCTTCCGTATTGCGCGTTTAAGGATAAGGTGATAACGGCCCCCAGGATGGTCACCGGCGACCGCGGATTCTCGATCATCCCTCTCTACACACCCTTTACTACACTCACACACGCACACCACGTACAGATGCACAGGAAACCTGGTTACACACGTTACGCGATGGTGGATCAGGTTCGTGGATGTTGCGGAGCTTCTCGATTCCGACAGGACTCGAGTTACAAGTCGACCAGCTCCTCGCGAATCCACGGACTCGTATCTACACCTTGGAGGCGCCAGAAGCGTAGGCTATATAAAGACAATGAAACAAACAAATCACGAAGAAACACGGAGGTACGATTTAAATAAGAATTAAGGATCGTAACGATTAAGGGGAAGAAAAATAATTTAACGATAACTAACTAAATTGGTTAACGAACGAATAAATAATTAACAATAATCATTTTTCTTAGCGCGATAAAGGGAGGCAAATAACGGTATAAAAAAAGCGATGCATATTTTGAACGACTTAAATATCGAGAGGAGGGGAGTATTCGGGGAGGGGTGGGGGAAGAAAGAAATAAATCGATGAAAATTAATAATGTCCATGTTGCTAAAAAAATTTACAAAAAAAACATTTAGCGGTGAGGTAGACTGCGTATACCGACGTCTTAGTTAATATTAGCCCTTAGTACGAGTGAGAGAGAACGAAAGAAAGATAGAGAGTGGTGTAATTGATCGAATGAAGGAGAGAAAGGCAGGAGGGACGGCGCGTGCGAGACACCTACACACAGGCGATATACTTGTATACATATTACATTAAATCCACACGGAGTAGAGATGAGAATAAAATGCGCGAGTAGTGTGCGAGTGCGTTTGCGTGTGCGAGAGAACGAGGGCGGAGACATACAGAGGCGCGTAGATACTTAGATTTAAAAAGAAGAAAACAGAATTAGGCTAGATTTCTAGATGAGTTATCGAGCCCGTTCCTTCGTACTAGAATATGGTAGTGCTAGAGACGCTCCTTGGCCTCGAGACGCGAGACGCGAGACGCGAGACGCGAGACGTGAGAACCGGGACTCGTGGATCTAGCGACGTTTCGTCGAGATCTCGGAGAAAGATCGTGACGACCAGTCTTCTGTGTCGGTGGCCTCGATCGAGTTGAAGTCAGGTCTGATCGCGCGTACAGCGGCCAGAGATCTCGACCCGTAGGAAATTCGTCGCGCATACGAGAGCCACAGAATCAGAGACAAGCTCAGCTTCGACGGGCCATCTTAGCAAAAGACTGTACCACTAGGTTCTGCTGTACTAGTCC
Organism: Mimumesa dahlbomi; assembly: GCA_917499265.3. Classification (NCBI taxonomy): domain Eukaryota; kingdom Metazoa; phylum Arthropoda; class Insecta; order Hymenoptera; family Crabronidae; genus Mimumesa; species Mimumesa dahlbomi. The sequence goes on along the minus strand of OU824125.1, from coordinate 11,996,984 downwards.
TGCCGACCGGCGATGCTCTCTGATCCCTGTCTTTCCTCTCCTCCGCCCGCCTCCCAATCACTTTTTCAGTCGCGGACTTTCCCTTCGAGGGAAGAGACCGGCTGTCGGAGCAATAAAAACGTTTCCAGTTTTACAGACCTTCCCGTACTCCCAGTTTCCCATTTCGAACGGAAACTATCTGTTCGACTGTTCGAAATACCTCGGCGACCGATGCCGAACGTAGCGTTACAATGTATGTAATTTCGTAATGGATCACGCTGCGTACGTAGAACGGAGCATGGCCGGGCCGACAGGTCGCGAGTAAAGACAAATAAGGTGAAAACATTCGTTTTGTACATTTAGAAAGACGATATACGTTCGTCGTTGATTCTTTCTCGCAAATCCAACAAAACACACCCACGCACGCCCACACCGACACACACCGACACGTACACACAGCTAATAAGGGAAAAGACTTTTCGAAAATGCCGCAGAAAAACAGCAGAAGCGTAAACGACATAATATCGTAGTGGTAGAAATAGAGGAATGGAAGGAAGAGAAGAGGAGCGATTAAAACTGGGGAAAGGAGAAGCCAGCGGTACAGCGAGTCATTTATAGAGAAGAAGACGAGAGAAAAACTATAAATAAAAAATTGAAAACACCGTACCCATAGTAGTCACGTGAGCGTAAACTTAAATTATTATAAATATCAATGCATTAAATATTATCGAATATATACCTCTTCTGTACATACAATTAAACAAACAATAATGATTAATAATTATCGTAAGCGATAATGGCAAGAAACAGCAACCAATAAAAACATTTTTGTGCGTACTCGTTTCTTTATCTGCGACGGCGACGATCGATTCGGTTCAGGTGTGAATTAACGATACACAGTCGTAATGTAATTATATTATTCGCGGGGATACGATGCTAACGGTGAGATGATACAAGCAACACCACCACCACCACCACCACTACCACTGTCACGGTATAAATAATTATAAATACATTTAGATACGACGAGGATCTTGATAGCGCTGATTAAACTTTGATTTTTATTCCTGCGATTATTCTTATTCTTCTTCTTCTTCTTCTTCTTCTTCTTATTATTATTATTATTATTATTATTATGATTGTCATGGTTATTATTGCAATTTATTATTATTACTGTTATCATTGTCCGAACGATTGGTAATTGTGTGAAAAGGAGAAACGTGAATGAGAGATCGCGCTTCGAACACCGGCTGCGAGAATGCGTGCTAAATTTAATGAAAATATGCCGGCCCGAACGAGAGAGGAATTAGGATAAATAATAAAAATGTCGTACGAAAAAGAAAAGGAAAAGAAGGAAACGCCGTGTTATTCGCGTACTTGGAAAGACAGGTGGGCACACCTTACCGAATGCAGCTTAGTCCTGAATCGAAGAATCTTGGAGGATCTTACACGTAGAATCTAGACCGGCCGACCGATCGAAGGGGTTGCTTATGTTCCCGCGAACAAGAGAACTCGATGGAATTTTATTCCACGATTGAATCGTCGACGCAGGTAAGAACCACCGAGACACGTTCGTTAGCTTTCTAGCCCCGCGCGAATACACCAAAAACGTATGTTCGTTTCTCCGTCTATGTCGATATCCTCTACAATAGGGATCCCCTTTTGAATCCCGCAGAGAAATATATGAGAATAACGAACAAGCACCCGCGATACGCATCCAACCGCGATGTATAACGTTGAACGCGAAAACACGGTCCTCTTTACTCGTATACGTTGAATCGAATTATTATATTAATCACCGCGCGCATCATCCCAGGACTTTTGGCGAGTTCGAAAGCTGACACCACCGTTTCTTATTTACGCGTGTAACACAAGCACGATCCTCCTAACCGTGTTAATTTATTCTTGACAAAGAAAGAAAGGAAGGCAGAGAGAAAGATGAGGGTGAAAGAACTAACGAAGAAACAACCAAACCAATGATGCTCAAGCGATGCTGTTGGTTCAAGATGATTGAAATAAAACAAAAAGCTGATCGAACCACGATTTTCTTTACCCGTCTTGTACCTATAGGCCTGTAAAACTGTGTCGTGTATATGCAGTGGAGTTAATAAGGGAATAAAGAAAAATACACACTTTTTATATGCATGATTTATAAGTTTTAATTTTTAATATTAAAGGAGATATACCATGTTGTATGTGAATGAACTATTGGTTATTTAAATTGATGTTTTAAAATTCAAACTATGCCTTTGTCATTTTTTCACTTACCTACACACGTCGTTAGATGTTTCTCATCGGGGATTGATATTTGTACCCCTTTTATTTTTCCTACAACTCATGCGATGCAAGAGGCGACGAACAAGGTAAGCATACTTACGGTTTTGCCTCGCTAATCCTATACAATGCCAAGGTCTATCATCACTTTTCGAAATATTCACGTTTCGCCAAAATCTGACCGCGAAAAATCCTGAACTATAGCCTTCAGATTTTCGTGGAAAATGAAATTTTCGAAAAGTACAACTATTATACATTGTTCTGGCGTAGAATTTCCTAACTAAATCAATGGCACAAGTTTCAGCTCGCTATCTGTAAAATTTGCACAGCATGTCCTGTCTACTCTTATGGGTGGTCTGTGGTATAATTTAAGTAATTCCTTAAAATTAAGTAATATTATTAATACGCACAGACTATAGCTTCTATACCCTCGGTCATCCGAGACTCGAACCCAAAATGGTAACGTTGTAACCCTTCACAATGGTAACATTATTAATACGCACAGACTATAGCTTCTATACCCTCGGTCATCCGAGACTCGAACCCAAAATGGTAACGTTGCTACCCTTCACAATGGTAACATTATTAATACGCACAGACTATAGCTTCTCTACCTTCAGTCATCCTAGACTCGAACCCATAATGGTAACGTTGCTACCCTTCACAATGGTAACATTATTAATACGCACAGACTATAACTTCTACACCCTGTCATCCTAGATTCGAACCGATAATGGTAACGTTCATACCCTTCACAAATAAACTTTAAAGGAAATACTTAAACAAAATTTTACATAATATATGAAATTCAATGTTGCTCTGTAGGGTGTCTTAAGGTTTCTATATATGACGAGTTAGTGTCCCTTGGAAAAAGGCAGGTATATCGACTACCTGCTATTACGGGTCCCATCCTCCACCTCTCAAACGAAAGGTAAATCAATTAGGTAGTAATAATCCCCACTAATAATCCCCACTGGGAGACGTGAGCATTATTAGTAGATACTACCGGTGGATCGGACATCTGCTCAGTTGCTTTCGAGTCATTGTTTAAGAACGTTGTCGGGTAAGTTTCCGCGGACGGGTTGTTTGATTACGATACAGACGCGAATTCTTCGGTCGAGTGATTGTAAGTAACAGTAGAGTTTTCATTCTACAGATTTTAGAACAAAATTTTACATAATACATGAAATTCAATGTTGCTATGTAGGGTGTCTTAAGGTTTCCATATATGACGAGTTAGTGTCCCTTGGAAAAAGGCAGGTATATCGACTACCTGCTATTACGGGTCCCATCCTCCACCTCTCAAACGAAAGGTAAATCAATTAGGTAGTAATAATCCCCACTAATAATCCCCACTGGGAGACGTGAGCATTATTAGTAGATACTACCGGTGGATCGGACATCTGCTCAGTTGCTTTCGAGTCATTGTTTAAGAACGTTGTCGGGTAAGTTTCCGCGGACGTGTTGTTTGATTACGATACAGACGCGAATTCTTCGGTCGAGTGATTGTAAGTAACAGTAGAGTTTTCATTCTACGGGAGGGTCAACAAATAAATATGCAACAACATTAACGTGTACTTTTCAACCGCATTCGTTTATTCAATTTATCCATAACTACATACGTACGTTACACAGGTAACTAAAATACATTTGCATTTATTTAACAATGCAAACTCAGAGTGCGGCACGTGTTGGTACATTCCTCCTTCCCACTGGGAGGAGTGGGGATTATAAGTAGATACTACCGGTGGATCGGACATCTGCTCAGTTGCTCTCGAGTCATTATTTAAGAACGTTGTCGGGTGAGTTTCCGCGGACGGGTTGTTTGATTACGAAACAGACGCGAATTCTTCGGTCGAGTGATTGTAAGCCACAGTAGAGTTTTCATTATACGGGAGGGTCAACAAATAAATATGCAACAACATTAACGTGTACTTTTCAACCGCATTCGTTTATTCAATTTATCCATAACTACATACGTACATTACACAGGTAACTAAAATACATTTGCATTTATTTAACAATGTAAACACAGAGTGGGGCACATGGTGGTACCTCCTCGCGGTGTGCCCTGGGAGGACCTTGACGTCTCGCCCCCCTTTAACCGGGGGGGTTGGACGACGGGGTCCTGCTAACACCACCAAGGCGTAGGGAAGTTGGCGTGCCCATCGCCCAAGGAATTCATTCCTTGCAATAGCCAATTCGTTCCAGGGTGTGAGCGCCGTACACTGGAATGAATTTAGGCAGTGTCCCTTTTGTGACACTGCGCGGTTTACGGCCTCTTCGGGAGAATTGGGCGCTCTCTCGTCGCATCAAGCCTGGAGACTTTGTCTTCTCTTCGGGGATGGCAGTCCCGGTGTTCGTCACCGATGATAGTCATTCTCGAAGAGCGGGAAATGTCTTCGCCTCGTACATGGGGCACGTGGTGGTACCTCCTCGCGGTGTGCCCTGGGAGGACCTTGACGTCTGGCCCCCCTTTCACCGGGGGGGTTGGACGATGGGGTCCTGCTAACACCACCGGGTTGCGGAGACCGCTCCGGCCCAGTTGGGTCGGTCTTCCGGCTCTCCCGTCCGCGGGGACCCTCCGGGGACCTTTCCCTTCCTCCCGCGGGGGATGGCGGGCCACGGTGGGGGGTCACCAACCTCTCACTGTTGGTCATCCCGAGGAGAAGGTGGAGGGGCCTGGGGAGTCGGACGAGCACGGCTGGGGCTTTCTTGCGCTCCAGCCGAACTCGGACGGCTTCCGCGAGCCCCCGCCACCCTTCCCCGAAGTACGGGACCTCTTCGGGGACGGGTGGTGGGTGCTCGAGGGGTGTCCGAGCACGGGGGGACATGGGGGGCGCCTTCTGGCATCCCGGGGCCCCAGGGATGCATGGGTGGGTCCAACAGAAGGCGAACCTCGTGGCCTCCCGTGCTTGAGCACTCCCAGGTTCCCTTCCCCTTCCCTTGTGGGTGATGCAGCAGTGAGGGGGGTGGCTCGCTTGCCTGGTCAGCCGCCCTCGACGTGGAGGCAAGGGGGAGCCCTGGAGACCCCAAGGATGGGGAGCCGGGGGCCGGCTTGGCTGGTCGGTTCGGTTTTCGCAACCCACGGGGGGCGGGGGGACTCGGGGGTGGTGAGAGCCACAGCCGGAGTCCTTTGGGGCCGGGGGCCCGGGGGCTCCCGGAGGACCGAGGTCCTCCGGGAGCACCGGGGTCCCCGTCTCCGGAGGTGGCTCTCTCCACTCCCCGGGTCGGGGGGCGGATAGGCCCCCCGGCCCGGGGTTGGGACTCACTCGAAATTGGGAGAGGGACCCAACCCACGTCGGTTGTTTTCATGATTTGAACGGACGTAGTGCCCCCCTGCTCTGAACTTCCTCTCTTCAGGGACGGCTACCCCTGGTGTGAGTGCCCCTGTCCCCCCACCAGTGGTAGTCATCCCTAAAGAGCGGGAGGAATCAGCCCGGGGAGTGAGGCCCCCAGGCCTCTTCCTCCCGCTCTTCTAAGATGACCACCACCGATGGGGGGGACGGGCACTCTCACCAGGGGTAGCCATCCCCGAAGAGAGGAAGGAGGCGGCCCGGAAGATGTCCAAGTCAAGTAGGAGGCAAGGCCCCTACCGTGCTTGGGCATCTCCCAAGCCTCTCCTTCCACTCTTCAAAGATGACTACCCAAGGTGAGGGACCGGGTGCCCCCGCACCGTGGCCGTCATCCTCGAAGAGAGGACGAAGACTGTCCGCCCCAGCAGAGCCAGGGTAAGGCACGATCACGACGAGAGAGCGCCACTTCTCTCGTGAGGCCGTATTCCGCACAGTGTCACAAAAGGGACACTGCCAAAATTCACTCCAGCGCACGGCTCTCACGCGCTGGAACGAATTGGCTATTGCAGGGAATCAATTCCCTGGGCGATGGGCACGCCAGCTTCCCTACGCCTTGGTGGTGTTAGCAGGACCCCATCGTCCAACCCCCCCGGTGAAAGGGGGGCCAAACGTCAAGGTCCTCCCAGGGCACACCGCGAGGAGGTACCACCACGTGCCCCATGTACGAGGCGAAGACATTTCCCGCTCTTCGAGAATGACTATCATCGGTGACGAACACCGGGACTGCCATCCCCGAAGAGAAGACAAAGTCTCCAGGCTTGATGCGACGAGAGAGCGCCCAATTCTCCCGAAGAGGCCGTAAACCGCGCAGTGTCACAAAAGGGACACTGCCTAAATTCATTCCAGTGTACGGCGCTCACACCCTGGAACGAATTGGCTATTGCAAGGAATGAATTCCTTGGGCGATGGGCACGCCAACTTCCCTACGCCTTGGTGGTGTTAGCAGGACCCCGTCGTCCAACCCCCCCGGTTAAAGGGGGGCGAGACGTCAAGGTCCTCCCAGGGCACACCGCGAGGAGGTACCACCATGTGCCCCACTCTGTGTTTACATTGTTAAATAAATGCAAATGTATTTTAGTTACCTGTGTAATGTACGTATGTAGTTATGGATAAATTGAATAAACGAATGCGGTTGAAAAGTACACGTTAATGTTGTTGCATATTTATTTGTTGACCCTCCCGTATAATGAAAACTCTACTGTGGCTTACAATCACTCGACCGAAGAATTCGCGTCTGTTTCGTAATCAAACAACCCGTCCGCGGAAACTCACCCGACAACGTTCTTAAATAATGACTCGAGAGCAACTGAGCAGATGTCCGATCCACCGGTAGTATCTACTTATAATCCCCACTCCTCCCAGTGGGAAGGAGGAATGTACCAACACGTGCCGCACTCTGAGTTTGCATTGTTAAATAAATGCAAATGTATTTTACTTACTTGTGTAACGTACGTATCTAGTTATGGATAAATTGAATAAACGAATGCCGTTGAAAAGTACACTTTAAAGTTGTTGCATAATTATTTCTCGAACCTCCCGTAGAATGAAAACTCTACTGTTACTTACAATCACTCGACCGAAGAATTCGCGTCTGTATCGTAATCAAACAACCCGTCCGCGGAAACTTACCCGACAACGTTCTTAAACAATGACTCGAAAGCAACTGAGCAGATGTCTGATCCACCGGTAGTATCTACTAATAATGCTCACGTCTCCCAGTGGGGATTATTAGTGGGGATTATTACTACCTAATTGATTTACCTTTCGTTTGAGAGGTGGAGGATGGGACCCGTAATAGCAGGTAGTCGATATACCTGCCTTTTTCCAAGGACACTAACTCGTCATATATTGAAACCTTAAGACACCCTACATAGCAACATTGAATTTCATATATTATGTAAAATTTTTGTTAATTATTTCCTTTAAAGTTTATTTGTGAAGGGTATCAACGTTACCATTATCGGTTCGAATCTAGGATGACAGGGTGTAGAAGTTATAGTCTGTGCGTGTTAATAATGTTACCATTGTGAAGGGTAGCAACGTTACCATTGTGGGTTCGAGTCTAGGATGACTGAGGGTAGAGAAGCTATAGTCTGTGCGTATTAATAATGTTACCATTGTGAAGGGTATCAACGTTACCATTATCGGTTCGAATCTAGGATGACAGGGTGTAGAAGTTATAGTCTGTGCGTATTAATAATGTTACCATTGTGAAGGGTAGCAACGTTACCATTATGGGTTCGAGTCTAGGATGACTGAGGGTAGAGAAGTTATAGTCTGTGCGTATTAACAATGTTACCATTGTGAAGGGTAGCAACGTTACCATTATGGGTTCGAGTCTAGGATGACTGAGGGTAGAGAAGCTATAGTCTGTGCGTATTAATAATGTTACCTTTGTGAAGGTTAGCAACGTTACCATTTTGGGTGCGAGTCTAGGATGACCGAGGGTAGAGAAGCTATAGTCTGTGCGTATTAACAGGTCTATCCAATACCTCGTCTGTGGCGTTACCATTTCGGGTTCGAATCTAGGATGACCGAGTGCTAATAGTAAGTATAGGGTATAGAAGCTATAGTCTATGCGTACTAATAATACGATAAAGAAGTTATACTCTATGCGTACTAATAATACGATTAAGAGGTTCATGCACAGACGAGGTATTGAATAGACCATGCAGCCCCATGCTTTTCGATGTCGCCGATTTTGGAGGTTTTAGAGCCCTTTTACCAATTTAGTATCACTCCCAACGTTACCATTTTGATTTCGAATCTAGGATGGGCATCCTATCTCTCGTCCGTGGTGCCGCGAAACTGAATTACCGACGCCTTCAAATTTCAGTAGATTTACAACATACTTTGATGAATTATAAATAATGCAAATTAAGCCACATTTGATATGTTATTAACGACTCACCAACATGTTAATTGTTGACGCGGACTTTATTATGTTTCACGTTATCGGAAAAGATCTGAATTATTGATACCAAATACAACGATAATGGTTATTAAGAACGCACAATCGTTTATAAGAAATAAAGAAAAATAGTGAAATACGTCAATATTTATAACTTATATATATATATATTCTGAAAAACAGAATATTCTTCACTATAAAGGAACTTACAATACTTCTGCTGTGACTTACAGTTTTGTACCTGTGAAATCACAATCCTTCTTTCGCATTACAAAGGCCAATTATTGATACGCATAAACTATAATTTCTATATCGTATTCTTACTAATAACCCATAGCCATGCTAGATTCGAACCCAAAATGGTAACGTTGGGAGTGACACTAAAATGGTAAGGACGCCCTGGAGCCCGAAAATCGGCGGCACCGAGAAGCGTGGGGCTGCATGGTCTATTCAATAGCTCGTCTGTGGTTCGATATTGCCAATGTTGTAAATTAATGACCATTAACATCTGACAAACTTAACATCGAGTGTCGTTCGTCCGCGGTTAGATCTATCGTATGCGTCGTACGTGGCGAATTCTGTCATTGCGTTGTCGGAAATAATAAAAGCGGTGTATCCGTTCCATGTTATTAACTTTGATCTCGTCCGATCAGGCGCGTAACCTGGATCAGCACGAATCGAAATCTCGCGATCGCTAAGCGTACGGAATGGGGGAAATTTTGAAGACGTGGCTGCGAACGAGGCTGGGGGTTATCATGGATCTCACCCCCGACATTTTCGGACATTACACGAGAGACGGAACGGTCCTTGCGCAGATCCTTCATACTTACGATATAATAACCCACGATCAATTAGACACGATTACAAAGACGCAAGATCCAGCTCTGTGCAGAGTGAATTTGAAGTATTTGCGAGTATGGCTGCGTTTCCTGGGGATAGACTGCACGGACGAGTCTATCGAAGAAATTTCCTGCGGCAAAGGGACCACCGCTTTGACCCTATTTTACAAGGTAACCCTTTGTTGAAAGCTTGCCAAACGATCGGTCCGTAAGCGGACATGCAGAGACGTCCGTGACGAACGCTCGGTACAAAGCCCGTTACTTCCGAAAGGTATACCTATGCCTGGAGAGCAAGGACAGGCTGTACTTCATCACGCTGCAGAAGGAACGCGAAAAGTACGTGCCAGCATCCACCAAGTTCGACGTCTCCACCGTCTGCGAGGATCCCCCGCCTTACGAGCCACCCGACCATCCTCTCTCGAGGAGACTCGTCACGGGCCGTGAAACCGTCGAGTGGCATCGCTCCAACTTTGCGTCCATTTTAAGGAGCTTCGGACGGACGAGGGAACACCAAGATGAGAAAATCATCGTGCAGCACGTGGCGGATGAGAAGCTGGGCGTCGCCGAGGTATCTACCCTGGAGCGGTCTCGCGACAGTACACAGGTATAGCTGTAGATCATGGTTTAGATCGTGTAGAGGGTTCAACTTCGTAGCCCGCGGACGTGAGGGAGCCCAGGAAAGAGGAGATCGATCAGACGACCAAATTTACTTGCAAACACCGTCCGAGGGCGAAAGAACTCAAGGAACCCACCGCGGAGGAGTTTCAGAGAGAGTTGGAAGCTCCGGCGGAGCATCCGGAAATGGCGAGGACGTATATGGATTGGCTGAAAAATCGCGGCAAACGTACCGCCATGGCTCACGCTCTCAAGTCCAAGATCGGAAAGTCGCTGTTGTCGCAACTCTGGCAGACCATTGCCGAGAAACAGGAGAGGGAATTCGATCGTATGCTGGCCGGACGCGTCCTCGACCAGTCCCGATACGAGAAACAGATCGTCACGCGGCTCTGCGAGGTGCGCAAGCAGCAGAACGTCATGGCGGAGAACCAGAAGGTCGTGGAGGACCTCGTGATCGACGTCAAGGAGCAGGAAAGTAAATCGAAGGTCGAACGGGAGAGGGAACTGGAAAGCAGAAAGATGAGTCAGAGGGAAGCCGAGTGCCTCAGAATGTGCGAACTCCGGCAGAGATTGCACGCGGCGAAGATAAAAAAGATCAGAGAGAAACACCGCCAAACGTGCAAGAAGATCGCGGAGGATCTGCTGGACATGAGTTTGAAGATTGCCGAGTACAGGAAAGCCAACGACGGGTTCGTCCCCGGTAGCGTGATCAGCGAATGGCGGGGCCTGTTTCTAAGGTGAGTTTAGACCCGGAGGACCTCTCGTCGCTTAATCAGCAAAGACGTTCAAAAGGTCTCAGCCCCTGTTCGTCCAAGACTCGGTGTTCGACGACCGGCACAGCGTCGAGGAAGCCGAGTACGAGGAGGACGAAGAGGAGGGGGAGGAGGACCAAGAGAAAGCCGAGGAACTCGCACGAAAGAAATTCGAGCAAATCTCCGCGATGCGAGAAGCGGCCTTCGAGGATTACCACGAACTCCGTTCGCCGTGGAACGAGTACCTTCCGTTTCACGGCGAAGATGTTCAAGAAATCTTGGATACGGGTTGCGCGGTTCTCGGGCACGTCGTGCATCGCCTACTGGAGCACGTGTATCCGTATCCCGTTCACAGGAGCGAGGCTCCCGTTCCCAGGGTGAGAACGACCCTGCTGGTGGGCGTGGAGAACGACAAGGTGTGCGAAATAATGCAGAGTCTGCTGGAGAAGAGCGGCTTTAAGCTGGTGCGAATGGCCGACGCGATTAATTACTGCCTGGCGCGGTACAAGGCCGAGATGGTGGACTACGAGTACATCGATTTGAATATCGTTGCGGCCACCAACGAGATGGCGAGGATACTGCAGATGGACCGAAAGGGACAGACCGAGTCGGAGACGAAAAGGGTTCCGAGCGTAAAATCGAAAAAGTCTCAATCGTCGGTCCGCAGAACGAGAATAGTGGACGAGAAGGGAAGGAGTGCGGAGAGGATCAAGCTGGAGGACAAGCCGACGCAGACGCCCAGGGTGATACCGTACGACGACATGGATCCCGATCTCACGGATGCCGCTTACATCGGTACCCCGCTCGTTCTTCTCTCTCTCTCTCTCTCGTTTGTTTCCACGGTTCTGACTCTCTCTTTGCACCCGTCCGCACCCAGGGAAATGGGCTTACGAGTTCCTCGTGCTGGGCCAGCCGATATCCAACGAACTGGCGACAAAGATCTTGGTGCAGTACCTAAAAAGCCTGCAAGGGACGAAAGGTTGGGTTTTGATCGACTATCCCGACACGTACGAACAAATGGCTCGCCTAGAGACGGCTGTGACCGGGCGACAGCTCCCTCCGGATCCCAAGATTCTCAATTTCGAGGACGTCAGTATCGAGGACATCGAGTCTGTCACCCCCAGGATCGAGTACGAAGATACAGCGATCGATTTGTTCGTTTCAAAGAGGTACGTATCGGTGGAACTGACAGTAAGTAACGGACACGTTTGCCGCGCTCTCGGTCGCCGGGCCGGGTCTCCCGAGCGGAAATTTCTTCGTTCGCAGGCAGTCCAAGCTGCTGCCGAATCCGAACCTCAAAGACGATAGGCCGGAATTACGATCCAATTTCGCGAGCGTCTACGTCAGGTTAGCGCAGAGGCCTCGAAACTTCGACAACGGGTCCCAGTCGTGCGAAGTCCTCTCGCCGAACGCTTCGTCCGTAGACATGTACTATGCCGAGCAGAAAATAGCCTACGTTCTCTACTACTCGGCGTTGGATTCGACAACCCTGAAAGAACTCGCGAGACTAGCGATAGGCGAACCCTTTCGGAGACTGTCGTCCGGACAACTTTTCGGCGACGCGCTGCAGCAACTCGGACGGTCGCCCGGACGGAGTCCAAAGGGACCGGAATCGGTAGAGATTTACAGTTTCGCTCGGCTACTCAGCCTCGGATTCCGTGCATTTTCGAAAATTTACCAAAGATACCGTTAGCGACAGAAAACGCCCATCTCTGTTTCGAAACCTCCGACCGTTCGCCGTCTCTTACCGAGAGCCGAGACCGAGGTGGACTCGAACGAGGACGAACAGGAGCAAGACGAGTTCGAGCTGTTCAACGTCGACCTGGAGAAATCCGGGTCCACCGTATCGTCGGCCGCGAAGCCCGGAGACCCTCGGTGGACCTGGATCGATTTCCCCCTGCCGACGGCTCTTATGGACGCGTTGGCCACGCTCTGGGAGAACTTGGAGAACCTCTACGTGGACGAGCTGAAAGATCTCTTCTTCCTGAAAGCCGTGCACACGTCTGGAATCGTGCCCTACAAAGACCTCGTGACGAAGAACATGAAAGAGTTCGTGCAAAGGCCAGACGACAAGCAGACGCTGCTGTACGATTTTCATAAAATGTTTAACGCCATCGACGAGGACGCTCGCGACGACGTTGGGGTAAAGTGCGAGTTGCATCGGCGGGTGGCCGACTTCCAGGCGCGGCTATGGGATATTTGCGACAGAAGGAAAGCCGAGGCCGAGGCGGAACGTCAGCGCTTGATCAACGATCAATGGACCGTGATCGAGGCCGCGATCCTGTTTAACGTCTACGTTGGCATTCTTCAGGTAGAGATGGACAGGTGTAAGGACACTCTGCGCATAGTGCAGGACTACTACATGGGTATGTTGAAGAGGCCCCTGGAGGAATTTGAGTTTTCAAAGGTGGCTCTAAATAGAACGGAATTGGACAGGATCCAGCCCATAGATTTTCACTGGCCGAAAGCTCGGCCGGACGAGAATAAGGAACGGCCGAAAAGAATTCAAACCCCGAAAGGCTCAGGCCCGGCCGCTATCGACACGACCGCCCTTGCCAAAGATATCGCCAACTTGCTGATCGACACCAAAAGAGAATCGAACGCGATGGAAAGCTCCGTCTACAGAACTATTCTGGACAACGTTCGCTACGTGCGAAACACCGTGGAATCGATTTCCTCGGCGGTAAACGACGCCATTAAGCGAGAGGAGGCCGGCCTACCGAAGGGAGGCGATCTTAGAAATTACCAGGACACCGACTCGATGGCCAGAAGACTGACCGACGCGGGAGCGGATCTGATTTTCGAATGGCGATACGCGGCAAACTATGAAATCAATCGCACACGGTTGAGACTGGACGTGCTGACCGCGGCTGCCCGCGAGGACGTGACTTTTCTTCTGGAAACCGTGCGCGGGACTTTTCATCGGATTCACGACGACATCGTCGACAGGTTAGCCTCGAATCTCCCGCCGCGATACTCTCGTCAAACAATCGGCGAATACTTTTTTAGATACTGGCGCGAAATGAACAGCGTTAACGAGATGGCGAACGTCTTTTGCTTCGCCATCGAGGAAGCGAAGCCGATCGAGCACGAGATGCTCCTCGAAGGAGACCGTTTCGTCGTTCGTTCCAACGTGCTGATGATGGCCGCGAAATCGGCCGTACCCACCACCCTGAAGGAGCTCTCCATACCCTCGCAATTCAGAATAGCCCAACTCGCTCGTCTGCTGGAAATTTTCAGACGAATCGCGCCCGACGGAACTTTACCCGAGCGCTCCCTGGTTTACATTCTGCAGGATCTGGCCAGCCACGAAGAGGACGGAGAGTTTCTCTCGCTACCTTGTATGTGGCAGCAGCTCGGACCCAGGGACATCTCCGACCTGATCGGCAGCCTGTTCGGCGTCGAGGAGTACGTCGATTGGCGGGAGTTCCTGATATACGCGATGGATCTACCGTGGCCCAGCTACGTGGACATTCTGATCGCGAGGGAGAGATTCAGGGCCCTGGACGCCGATCTGAAAGAAACGGTCCACCGCGACCAGTTCCATCGGACGCCGTTGTGGTTCCTCGACTGCACCGACATGCCCCCGGAGATGTACGAACTGTTGAAACAAGACTTTCTAAGGAATCGGGAGGAGCTGTTCGACGAGGAACTCGAGTTTTATCAGTGGAACGGATCGTTTTGTAAGTCGAGCTTCCGCTATCGGTCGACCGGATACAAACCCCAATTCTTCTCCACAGCCCGGAGGAACCCTTCCAAGAGCCGCTCGAGAACGTCTTGCCTGAGAGCGATGGAATGTAAGCAGCAAATGCGGCTTGTGCTGGCCAAGGAGCTGCTCTGTCAAATGTACCTGGTCAAGAGGCACACCTTCAACTACACCGCGTTTCTATTGGCGTTTTGCAAGGACCAGGATCCCAGGGAGGGATTCGCCAAGGCTCTGACCCTCGCGATCGGCAGTAGAGTGTGTACAAAGGTGGAGGAGGGCGAGAGATACGTCAAGGACCTGCTGGAGGAGAAGAGACTCGCCAAAGAGATGCAGCTGTCGTTAGATTCTCTTCGGAAAGACGCCGAGAAAGTAGGAAGTTCTATCGGTCGTTCTATCGATTCTACGGAATGCCGCTGAGGGTCGAACGACGTATTTCAGGCGGCGGCGCACATCCTCGACCTGCTGATGGACAGGGTAGGAAGGTACGTGCGTCGATTGGAAGGCAGACGATCGACCGAGTTTTCCATTCATCATAAAGTGACGGTCGAGAGCTTGGACGATCCGAGTCGGCAGTATCCGTCGCTTTTACCGCTGGACGTTGTCACGGACTACCAATTACACGGGGAATCGTCGAGCAGCGATCGGGACGGCGCGGAAATTTCCAGCTCCGGGATATCGATCATAGGAGAGAGCGAGTTCAGGTTTCGCGACCAGCAATTGGTCGTCTATTGGCTGCCCCTCGACGTTTGCCTGGTACGGAGTCGATTTTCCAATTGCTCGCGTTTCTCATTGCGAAAGTTCAAATTCGCGGTTTCAGAGCGTGCTGGCGGCGGCACTTCCGTGGCACGTTTCGCAAGCGGAGCTTTTCCACGAGTCGAGAACGCTCCGCGATTCCGTCTGCTTCGTCTACGAAGAATTGCGCGACGAGAGCCTCTGCGACGAGGAGAACGTGGTACTGGCCCATCGTTTCCTGAACCACCGATTCGTTACGCAGTTATTGAACAGCACCAGCAAGTTTACCGTCAAACGGATCGGAAACATGGTTCGGGACACTCTTCTGGAGAGGGAGAAAGTCAGAACCAGTTATTAATCGCTTTCAACGACTCTAACGTAACCGGACGAGAAGCGTATCGACCGGAAGAAAACCAGTCTCGACGGAAAAAGGTAAAGGTTGGCAAGCAAGCTTAACAAATGGCAAGAATACGACGTTTCCATGCGACCCGGCGAAACCAAGTAAACGTAACCCCGAAAATAAGTGAACAGAGTTCCGTAGGAAAGTGTACGTCAAGCGGATACGCTTTAACAGGATTTATTGTTCCAATACATCACGAGTGTAACCTGCGAAAAATCCTGATCTTCCAGGTAAATCGAGAAGACAGTACGTCACGTACACGAGGATGTACCTTACTTTCTTCCTGTTACTTTCGTTCGTTCTTTCTTCTCTAATTGTTCGCGTACTTCTAAGAACCATTAAGCTCAGTCCATCTACTCTTCCAATTTGTTTTCCCTCGCTCTCACGAAACGTAGAAATGTAAGGCTTATCAAATCGTACATTTTGTCTCATCGCTACAGGCGGTTACGTTTGTATCAAATAATTATTATCGAAAGACCAGTCCTCGTGTTCGTTTCTGTTTTTTCATAATTTGCGAATACCGTACTGTAGCAATCGTAGGTATATTTATATTTTATACACACGAGGTTTAGACGCTTCGCATATTGTTCTCACACTATCCCTTATCGTCATATAAATACTTATGGTCACCTTAGTCTACATGCTTATTTCGATCACTATCTCGTCTTCGATGGGTATTAGTAGTAATAATCGTAACGATGATGATAATCATAGTAAGAATAGTAACAATAATAATAATAATAATAATAATAATAATAATAATAATAATAATTCGAGCAACAATCGGAATTCTCGTAAAGGAATTATTCTATCGCTTGGATAAAACGAAAGCAAATGGAATTTACCCGTTCAAAGGTTGAAAAAAAAGGCATTTCTTTTTCTCGAGAGGACGATATTTAACGTGGTCCGTCGCCACTAACGATCAATAAATAAAGAAATATCTATCCCGATATCCGTAGAGGTTTTCGTCCGGATCATCGATACTAGTCTCGGTTTAAAATAATTATCAAACAAACGATTTAATAAAATATACAATTATGTACTTCCGAGGATACTTTCGAAAGAATCGGAATAATAAATTCATTAGAGTCGCGCGAATACGCGCGGATAAAGCGCATCAATGTTTCCTAGCGTATTTGAAATCTGTTTAGATAATTCTTAATTTACACCTTAAGGCTGGTTTCACGTCGATCTCCGCCCTTTGAGATTTTCGCGAAACGCTCGACGTTTCTTTTCTGCGACTGGACTTTGCCGCGAGAGATTCAAAGTTGGGGTGAAACCATCCTCGGGTATTATCGACTATCCGATAATCGGTAGTATGTGTATGGTACAATTTTTAATGTACGTTGAAATCGCTCGAAACTGCGTGGTATCTTATTCCATCGTGGACTATTTAACGCTCGCTAATCACGAGGTTCTCAAAGAGTGCTGGATACCCGATCGTCGCGAAGTACATGGATTTCTTCTCGTGTGACACGTCGCTTGAAATCCGACCGGTAGGAACAGCGGCGGTTCAGGGATCACGTACGCGAGTATGTATACATATGTACAGGAAATTCTAATCGATATCCAACACCCCCGGACGAAAAGTGAAGCAAATTCCGCAGCGAATCTTCGAAGGATTCTCGCTGAATATATCTATGTATTTATTATACCGACACGTTCGAGAGGAATGCGTCACCGGTGGTACGGTTTTAACCGGGTACATGTATACGCACGAACGCACAAGGACTGTTTTACTCGAATCTTTTCTCAAACGTTTCTGTACAAAACTTGTATACCACCGGCGAACGCACTGTATCGTTCGCTCTCGGCGTGTCTCCCATTCGTTCGTTTATTGTGCTCGTCCTCTTCTTCGGTTCCGCGGGATTTCTCGACGCCGCAAAGAAGGTGCATTATTCACAGCCCGTACTCTCATCCTTAACGATTAAGTATTTTAGTACCGAAACGACCAAATGCATCGGCATATGCAACCATATACAAGTATGTTCTATGATACACGTGATATGTAAGTGTGTTGTGAATTTCAACCGTGGCCTTTGCTCGTAATCCGAGCTCTCCGCCTGTTCGCGTTCGTATAAAATGTTATTTAAATGTGTCACAGATTCGCGATTTCAAGGTTCGATTACGGTTCGAATATTTCTATGTTTCAACGCGTATCGGATACGCGAGAACGTATATCCGATCAACTGGCGGAAGGTATCAGTGCCACGGTCGTATGTATAAATGTGAACGCATAACGATGCGTGTACAAGTGAATGCTACTAAAGAGTCTTCTTATCGGATACGCAAGAGTTTCGATACCTTCTCACTTGTTCCACTCTCTAACGCTTTAAGTACCATCTCCGTTGTACGTCCGTCTACGCGACGGCGCGAGCTTTCGTCGACGAATGAATCGTTCGCGGTCAACTCGATCGACAAAAAGTGCGCCTCACCTTGCCTCGCACATATCACACAAAGGGGATCAAGTAAAAGTTAATCCATGGGAGTAATAGCAAGTCGATCTTTCGTTACTTTGGACGACTCGTTCGCCGGCTCTTTCGTCGAACGAATCTTTCTAATCGCTTGACTCTATTCGCTAGGTGCGAAACCAGCCTGAGCTGGTGAACTAGGTCCGAGGAGACTAAACTGCGGTATCGCGAACACAGGGACATAGAAACGTGAAAATGCCGGGGGCACGAAGCTGTCCTAGTTACGAATACGTTTCGAATAATGACCCGGGGAAGCCTGAAACTTGCGCGGATCGTACTCTGAAAAGGATGCCGCGTTCTGCGCTACACACTTCATTCTCTCTCACTCTCACTCTCACTCTCTCTCTCTTTCTCTCTTTCTCTTTATCTTTCTATCTCTGTTTCACGCTTTCAAGCACACGCATTCTCCTTTGGCACGTCAGCTCGTACGCCTAACTACTCCCTACTATATCGCTCTCTAGCCTATCGTTGCGATAAAAAAATACGAGGAATAAAAATATATCACGTAACAACGTTCCTCCCGCGCGTGGTCCCGCCGGGAGAAACAACCCGCGAGGCTCTTAAGCAGGTCTGCAAACGTCCGTGACGCTTTTGCCTGACAGTGAAAGCTCTCGGAACTTTCTGCGAAAGTGTCTTTATTCTTCTTCTCCTATTCGCCGCACCGTCGTCGCGTAACAGTTCCGCGGCTTTATCAACGGAATCGATCGAGCGAGATTTCCAAACACGTTCTCAAACCATCGGTGAATTTCGACCGGACCAAGTTATTCTTCCCCGGTCGCGATGGGTTGATACGTATCGAATTTCCCATTCACCCAATATTTTCTCTGTCCTCCCGAAAGCTTGGATTTCACCGGCGCTTCGGGGTCCGCGTTCGATTTCATTGCCTCCCTCGGTCTCCCCCCGTTCCACCCATTTATACGAATGTATTCCTCAGCTTCAGGAAGACTCTGGGCCTTTGGAGCCTCCTCAGTTTCACCTCAGCCGAGCCAGGGTAGCCATCAGCTGGGCTGCGGGGGTGTTAATTTAACAAGGAGCCACGTGTAAAGTTTCGGTTTCTGCTTATCGACCAGCTCGTACTGCAGGTTGGTCAGCCCGTCCGTGGCGAACCGCTTCTTGCCCGTTTTCAGGTACTCGTACCTGTCGAGAAGAAAAGTCACGTTTATACTCAGCTTGCGAGTAGCTCGGAAAATTCACGAAACGTGTGTTAGACTCGCCTCTTTGGATTTGCCTTCTCCTTCTTGTGCGTGAGCATCTTGTAGCGCGCCACGTTCGCCGGATATCGCGAGATGTGCAGCCCGTGCGCCTTTATGCGATTCGCCATGTCGTCGTCCTCTCCGCCCCAGCCCCAGAACACGTTGCTGAAACCGTTCACCAGGCGAAAATGTTCCCGGGACATCGCGGAAACGCCTCCGAAGAGATCGGCGTAAGGTAACCTGAAAACAGAGACTCACGATTGATCTCGAGTCTTCTACTCGCCGGGCTCGCAAGTCGCAACGACGATCTTCGAATACCTCGGCTTAGTCGTACGATCGGACGATTTACCTGTATCTGAATTTATCGACCGCCACCGACATGTGTCTGGGTTGTTCGGGACAGGTGTAAAGATTTCTGTCGTCTTCCGGAAGTAGGTCGACGTCGTGGAAGATGAAGCAGTCGAAGGTACGTTCCTTCAGGGCTTCGACGTATCCAACGTTCATCAGCATCGCTCGATTGAACGATTCGCTGCCTGAAAGGAAAGAATATTTCTAGAGATCATAGGGGATACCCGATGGAACGAGTCCTGTGCTCGGAGCACGTTTTACGCAAAACGAGTTTATCGATAATCCACGGGTACGCGCTACGGTCTACCGCGTTGTGCCGTGCGCACGGTAATTCCCGATTTAGAAAGCTCTTGGAAAAGTGCGAAAAGAAACGCTGCACTTTATCTCCGGTGGTTCGTGCTCGCACGACAGCTTCGCCGTTGATACTTGGACAACTTGCCCGGCCAGATGTTTGTCGAGTACTAGTCGATTAAACGTTTTGCTTATCCCCGCAGCCTTCTTCGAGTTCACGCGGAAAAGTAGGCCGTCTATCTTCGCATCGGTCAACTTTCAACCCCTTTCAACCCCTTTCAACCCCATTCGACTTTTTTTGCCTGCCGGTGGGAGGGATAAAGAGGCACAAAGGCCTCGTGTCCCTGACGAGTAAAATCGTCGAGATTGGTTCAAGTGTACCGACACCGACGCCGCGTTCGCCTTTTTTAGACCCGGCTTTAGACCCACTTCACGTTTAGAGGCTTCGCTTTTCGCTTTTCACGTTTTACAGATACGCGCTACCCATTCTCCCTCGGATTCTTCCGATCTTCCGAGGCCGAACCCCCGCACGGCCTCTGATTTTTCCCTGATTCGAGAGTAAATCGTGGCCCGCCGATTTACTTTCGAATAATCGATCTATCGGAGGTAATCGCAGTTACCGAAGACTAACTGCCGGTGATTCGAGAAGCCGATTAACTCGGACGGAAACTCTTTGCCGTAAATTTCGTCCTCGGCGAGCTGGTCACGATCGGAATAATATCATCCCGTCTCGATTACAGCATTCAACTTTCATTTGAAACGTCTAGATCTTCCAAAGTAGCAATCAAACGAACAGACCAACGTGTCAATTGCCCCATTCTTCGAATTCCATCCAGGAAAATTTACCGTACAGTCCACGTAGCATCGAGTGGATAGACCCGCGGGAGAGCGCTTCCCTTCCCGTGCCTCGTAATCCCCCCTCTTCGCGTCACCATCCTTCTTTTCCTTCTTCTCGTTCGTCTCCACTTATTCCCCAGCCCGGTCTTATCTGACGGAAGCGGTTTCTACGCGATATTCGCGGAACTCATATTTATCCACGTCGCGACGTGAAAGTTCGCGCGACGATATTTTATTCTCGATAAGACCGGAAACACGTAGCGTTTTTCGAGGCGCGAGTTTACGGGACGACCCCCCACGGTCGAACGAACAAAAAATCTACGTCTCCCGTAAAGTTACGTTTCGCGCGCTTATGTTTCTAGCCGTCGGACTCGGCGTGCACGTAATCCGAGACCTTTTCGAATTGGCACCTGTCGGGCGGGTAGAACGAGAGGCACGAATGTTCGTCGAACCGCGAAAAGCATCGGGGCGACCGTAATCGAGGAGAGGAGCGCGTTCTACCTTTGGGAGCGTCTCCGCTTTATCCCCGAGCCCTCCGTTCTCGCCTTCCGATGGGATCTCATGCGTTACTCGTCGTTCCCTCGCTTGACCTACATGTCGCTACTGCGAGGGGAACAAACGGCCGATTCGCTTTTTACGCTCCAGCTTGCCCGGCAATGCGCCTCCCACACAGCAAGAATTAGACGAAGCTGCTGCGAGATGCAAACTCTGAATCCCGTTTACTTGTTCCGATATCCGTCGTTTAACGGCAGATTTTCTGCGCAACACGGGAGCGACGTTCACCGATACGAGACGCGACGACGCGGTCACCGTTATTCAACAACAGCGAGGCAACCTAAGCGTGATCTAATCGTTCGCTTGATCGGACGGAATCGGCCGTTGCACGTACTGCAATGCGGTATCGTTATTTTACTCGAGACCGTGCGGCCAGATTTCGGTCTACGACACTCGTCCGAGCACGTCCGCGTCGAAGCGCCGTTGTCGTTACGCCTTAACGCGGCTTTAATTGCTTTAAATGGTCCGGGCCGCCACTTTGAAATTCAAATCTTGTGCGTCCACGCCCCACTCCCCGAACCCCCGTGTCCATCGATTCTCTAGCTTTCTCTTTTTCTCTCTTACTCTCCGACGGATTAAAGCAAAGTCAGCCACGGAATACTTTGCTTTACATAATTGCTGTCGTCCTGAATATTTATCGGATGCCACCGCGGGCTCGAGTCGCTGAATTTTTGTCGACCTAAGACCACGGCCGCTTATCGGGGAAACGTGGAAATACCCGAAACGAAGACGTTATCGTTACGCGGTTACACGGTTCCATCCGTGCTTTGCGAAGCTTGAGAAAAGACATCAAAGAGGAACACGCTTGCGATTAGACGCAGCTGTCGCAGCCGGCGATACCGTTAATATCGTTCGGATTAATGTGTCAGAAGGGACGATGAACGTCTGCCTAAGCTTGTTATTACGATAACCGTCCGCGGCTCATCCCGACGTGATTTTCTTTATCGACGTGTCTTATACGCCGTTCGCCCGTAATCCTGCGGAGCAAAGGCAAATCGCGTCGCTCGCGGTACGGACTTTAGCGCGGGATACTCGAAACGGGAGAAAAACAGGGGGTTGCATGTAACGCCGACGATTTGTCGTGGACTCCACCTTCCGTCCTTCGAGCGTTCATTTATCATGCTCTTATCCCTAATACCGGCACCAATAACCGTTATTCCGCTGGAAGGGAACACGTCGTCTTTCGTTCTTTTTCCGCGGCTCTACCTCGGGGTTAGATAAAGAGTTGCGTGGCAACGCGATGCCGTCGGGCACGGAGGATTTCACGTCGATTTGCTAAATATAATATCTCGCTCCGCTCGCGGTACCGTGTAAACGAAGTTGAAACGCCTTTCTATTAATTAAACCGAAAGATTCGTTGGACCGTTGCGGGAGTGGATACAAAGGCGAATCGAGCTGGGTATCAATCCAAGAAATTCTCTCCGCAACGATAATCCCGTGGACGGGGTTCGTTAGCGTTCATTACCGATGAAAGATATTAATAAACGTTTCCGAGTCGTCGCTCCGCTGCTTCCGCGCGTACATCTCCCTACCTTTACCGATTCTCCTTCTCTCGCGGTGCACGAAATTCCCCCGTGTCGATTAAAAAGTACGCTCGACGAGGCGAGAGAACGCATAAAACAACTTGCTGCAGGTTTAACAGGATACTTGATAAACATGGCTTATCCATCGCGTTATACCCCGCCGACACTGGCTTAATTTTCAATCAAGCTTTTTGTCCCGGGCTCCACCTCTACTTTCCCCATTTACCTCGGTCGGGCGTCCCGTGTACCCGATACGATCGATGGGACATCAACCAGGACTAAATTTCTCAAGCGACGTATCTCCTTCCTGCCGGCTATTTCTGCGGCCACCCGATATTTCGCGATGCTTCCCCGTCGGCTTGGGCTCCGCGTGACGCGGAAACGCTACGACACTCACCCTTCTGCTCGACGACGAATATCTGGTAGTCGATCTGCTGGCGCAGCAATATAGGGTGCAGGTTATAGAGCAACGCCTGCAGGTGTTGAGGTCGGTCCCGAAACGGGATGATCACGGCAACGCGGTGCCTGGCCATGCAATCGCTGGGATTTCCTCTACCGCCAGGTTGTACCTGACCAAAGGACTTCTCCATCACCGAGAGCTCCGGCGGCGTCTTGGTGACCGACACTGGACCAACTGCGACAAACAAGGGGCGATTAAAGGATTACGTGGGAAACAGTCGTGGAATAAAAACTAACGACTCGGTTTTACGAGTAAGGCTTCCTTCTTCATAGTTTTCAAGTACGAACGTACGTACCTACGCTCTAGGTACGCGTATTCTCTATCGACACTCCTTTCCGTTCGCCCTTATTTACGTATAAAAGAACTGAGATCGGAAGAGATATCGCGAGACTACCCTGCACTTTAAAGTCCTCGGATTAACTGAAACCCCTACGGGAGGAGGCTGTCGCGTCCCTCCTACGGGACGTCTCGTCCGCGAATGACATCGGAAGAGAGAGAGAATAGGAGGGGGCTAGTTTTCTCCCCCATCTTTTCTTTCTCCGAGGTTACGGCTGGCAATAGAATCGTCCCGGGCAAGCACCCTCGTGAACAGCTGCGACGAGGCCTGTTATTACGTAACCCCAAGGCAAGGCGCGTTGCGATCGTTCATCCGCGGAAGGTGAACAAACATACGGCACGCGCGTTTTCCTGAACTCGAAGAAATCGTTCGCATACTCCGTTAGAATGATTAAATTCGCACCGAGATTCGGCGGGATGAGCGGACACCGTCGCACAACCGTGCCGTTGACGATGTTCGTCGTCGACTCCTGCTGATTTCCAACGGTGTACGCGTTCCTGGTGGGATAGGTCTCCCTCGAGAAGTTAGACTGTCCCCTGGACCAATGCAGCGTCGTCGAGCTGCCATTATTACTCAGCAAACTCGATACCGTTACGGGGCCGTATATGATCAGGCCCCGAGGATGGTGTCTGTACGTGCGATCCGCGTACCTGAAAATCAAACGAGCAATCTTGTTAGACGGAGGTTCTCGCGCGGAAAATTTGCGAGTCTGGTTTCGAGTGAAAGTGGATTAAACCGGAGTCGGGGCGCGCTTATTTTCAGACGTCTTGGTCCGATTTGACCCGCGACCGATGTATTTCCGTCGCCAAAGTCCCGGTAAAAGCGAACTCTAATTACGGACAAGCGACACGTGCGGGTCATTTCGCGAGTTCCCACCCCGGTATCCCGATCGACGCGTCTGAAAAACGTTCCGAGGAACGTTGCTACGTTCGCGATCGTACGTCTCCGCGATTCGACGACCCGGAGAATCTGCCGGATGGCAAGAATCTTCCATCGGTATTGCCTAGCGGTTAGGGACGCGTATAGAGGTCACAGGTGAATATCCGACATCGATTAATATCTCGTATAGATACGTGTTGCACGCAGCCAGCCAATTACGAAGCCAGTTGTGTCCGGGCCGTGCGAGGTATGCGAACATTAGCTCGAGGCACGGGGGTACATACGGTGTACGGTAATTGCGTCCTAGGCCGATTAGCGAGTCGATCGACCAGCTGCGTCTAATCGCCACGCCGATTCGACCGACGGATTCGAAATCGTAGAGACTCTCGATTCGGCGGAGTTCGTTTCGCGGCGAACGTGGACTTCCTGGATGCAGCTGTCTGCTCGACGTCTCGGGTGGTCCGTTCGCAATGCCATTCGTAACGAGAGGTGGAACGAACGGTAAGACCGACGGTAATTTGTCGCATCGTCGATCTCGCGGATCATAAGGGAACTCACCGCGTCTTATTGTTCGTGGTGCCGGTCCCGTGAGAACAATTAACGGAGGCGCGCAATTACGCCGAGTTTACCGGCACTCGGGAACGCGATTTCTCAGGCTGACTGCGCGGTATTCGGTAATTGCGACAAGTCGAATCGTTAGGAAATTAACGGACGGAACGAGCGGCCAACGGTCCCTCGTATTTTTCCCTCGAACGATCGGACGACCCTCGAGAATAATCCTGAGATTTCTTCCGAGTCGACCACGCTTTTCCAAGTGTTTGGAAATAGCTTCGAGATACACGACTCCCACCGACCGAAGACAACGATGACCGAGTCGAAGTTTCAAAACAAATCCCCCGGACGTCGGACCGTTTAATGCAGTTCTGGCATAGTTTTGCTTCGGTAATTCACTTCGGACTCGGTCCGCTTACTTTCCGGCGGTGCTCTAGGACGATGCTGCTCCCTTTACGAGTCAAGTTATCTGCAAAAGTTGCTATCGTTCCGTCTGGTCGTCGAGGGATACACGGCGACGCGACGTAGTGAAATTTTGATCCGTGGCGATATCGGGTGTTTAAAATTTTCGAGGCTGTACTACACGATATCGCGTGTGGTTCGTGACCCGCGTGGTCGGTAACTGCACGTGCGGAACGCGCATGCATATTGCATACGTATGCATGGGAAATATCTAGCGGCGGCCGGCTGATCCCTCGATGGATGACATTACCCAACGGTACACCATGCCGCCCCGACCTGGTCAAGCTTGAGACCGATAGAAGAGACGTCGATTCTTCGGCCGAATCGTTTATTCGACGGATTGCCATCGAACGTGTCGTCGTTCAGCCTCCAATCGTATCGTTAAAAACTCGCCGCGCTTCGACTCCCTTGCCGCGAGATAAGCCTATAACGATGCCAAGTGCGAGCGGCTTCACCGCTGTCGGATAATTTTCGAATCACGGTTACCCGGAGAATTATCACTGCCGGCGCGGCTCGCGTCGCCGGACGTTATAAATTTCAAACTCGGTCGAATGTATTTCCGCGATAACGGTATTTACAACCGTATTAACTTCTTCTGCGCGTTAAATAAAAAGCCACTCGATACCGTCCGAATAGCGTTATATGGGAGCGGGTAAGCGATACGCAATTACCCGGTATACAGGCAAACTGACAGGTTTCGGGGAAACCAGCCCAAGCGAGGAAATCTTGGTCGAGGAAATCGGGGGGAGGGGGGCGAAAAAAGTTCGCCATCGATCGGCTGCCGGGTAAAAGGAAACGTCTAATAAAAGTTTCAATGATCCTCGGTCTACGTGTTCGCGTTCGACGAATGAAAATAGAAGGTAAAGGGTCACGCGCCCCGACGAAAAAAGAAACCAAGTATGTTTCCGACGGGGCGCGGCGCGCCTCGACGGTTCCGTTGACAAGTTCTAAGGGTACACACGGATACTTTCTCGCCGGCGAGATACACGAGGCGAATAGTTCCAAGGAAAAATCAGCTCTCCCGGGTTGGATTGACTTGAATCGGTCGATGGTAACGAAGTCGCGATCGCTAGGAAACGAGAGCGCAAATGTTTGCACTTCGAGCAAACAATGAGAGGCATTGTGCGCGGCGACGTGCAAGGCCGACAGATACGCAAACACGTGTGCGTCGAGGATGATTTACAACTCGGAGAAGAGCCGAAAGGTCACGGCCCCCTTCGACTGTTCCGGCTTCTATTGGTATCCGTTAGGTCGATAATTCAGCCCGCGCGTCTTTCGTCTTGTCTCTCGTTGATTCCCATTGCCACGAGTCTTTCGAGAAATCTAGCGGAAACGATGCCAGCCCGATTGCTCGGAGCTTGACACGTACCCACGGAAATCGCCGGCGATTATTCAAACGGCTCGTTGTTTGCATCTACTAGGCGCGATATGACGGATCGCATCTAGTCGGTGTAGAACGCTACGCTATACATCACGGTAATGCACCAAACACCGTGTTTCGCGGATAGCACGACCGATAAACTCTCGACGGTGGAATATATGTACGTATGTATGTACGTGCCGTGTTTAACGGGGAACGCGAGTCGAGATCCGATATGCATACGATTTTGGACGGCTGTCAGAAATAAGAACGAACGCGAGCACGAGCAATAAATGGTCGCTAAGTAGCTGTCTCGGCGACACCGCGAACCGGCCTTGAGACGTCAAAGTTTCAATAGCGGTCTCGTCAGCCTCTCGTTAGTATCAATTAGATCGAAAGTCGATTGTCGGGGCTTCGACGAGGAAGGTTTACGAGGGAGGCAAGGTCGCGTCGATGTTCGTGTCAAGACGCGCGACACATCCGAGCGTCGCGTCGGAACGTTGCAGCAACCGCCCCGAAATTGCGGTGTTATTAGCTAGCTACAGGATTCTGGGAACTCGAGTAACGAGAAATTAACGTTAATTAGTGGCGAAATTGAGGGATAATCGAAACAAAGCTGGAGCGGCCGCCTAATTGTCGAAAATTGCGACTTGTTATCCTGGTTTCGCATAACGGGAAACGACGCGAAACGTCGACGAGTAACTAGAACGCGGTAGAATAACGAATCGCCGTCACGGTCCGCCGACGAAATTTCAAATTAATCGCTCACCGTGTCTCGTAAATCGTTTGCGAAATCGTTGGGAAATCGTAGCGAAAGAGACAGACGCCCGTTAGATACGTTTCGTTTCACGATCGAAGGGTACTTTTCATAACGGGGCATAAATATTCCGTTAACGAGACGGCGAAACAAATTTTCCCTGTTATTTCCGACGGTCGTTCCCATCCGTTAAATGCCGTATTCTCGATTTACTCGAATGAAAAGCGTTCGACAACGCTTTTTCGGAACGACGTGGAATTACAAGCGGCTCGTTTTCCGTCCTGTCGCGCGAAAGAGAAAAGTGCGACCGCCCGGCACGTACATCGCCTTTTGATCATAATGGTAGCGCAAAAGGA
This sequence comes from Mimumesa dahlbomi, assembly GCA_917499265.3. NCBI lineage: Eukaryota > Metazoa > Arthropoda > Insecta > Hymenoptera > Crabronidae > Mimumesa > Mimumesa dahlbomi. Next base: position 11,969,039 of record OU824125.1, on the reverse strand, counting down.
CAAGTTCACGTTGTATCTTTAAGGAAAGCAGCAACACACGGTCTTTGCACTTTTCTTTGAAAAAAGCCAACCATAGTGGAACCTCTGTGAAAAGGCGTGTTACGCGAGAGACGCGTCAAGGTTTTCTTCCTTGTTTCGCTTGTTTCCATTTCTCTTTGTGCCCCGCACGTGCTTCGCTTTACGGCGATCACAAGCTAACCGACTACGACGAGAATTCAACGTTCGCGTCTTTGCTTCGCGCTTGCTAATGGCATTCCATATTTTTACCTTCTAAACGGAGAACAAAGAAGAACAAGAAGAGGGTAGGGCGGGAACGGGGGCTGCACGGTTTCCACGACTTTTCATTTCTCGAGGCGGAAAGTCTCGAGACGTAAACGCGCAAATGTTCGACCAAAGTGGGCATAAAATCGATAGACACTCGATAGAAAGGATGGAGGGCCGTTGATCAGCCGCCTTCGTAAACGAGCGATCTAGTCAGCCGCTTAACGACGTAACGAGATCACGCGCGTCTCTCGTGTACGCGAGCCAAAGCACAAATTTCCGAGGAAATTTACTTGGATGTCAGCGCGACCGTTTTAAGTCTCATCCAGCCGCCACGATTACGAAATTACGTCGCGCGATAACTTAGCCTCGTGTTCCTCGTCTCAGTCGCATATTTGCCGAAACGAACGTGACAATTTCGTGCGGGGAAACTCTCGAGACTTTTGGAAAATCGTTCAAAAGGTCGGGAAAATTGAGGACGAGGGAAGTCGGCGCGATACGTTTCACTCTTTTTCCACTCGAGATCATTTTCGGGTTACCGAAGTTACCGTTCCTCCGGAGGGAAGAGTGTTGGCTCGTCTTCTTTGGGAAAAAAGTTTGCTTTGCGGAACGACTCTACTTTTCTCCGCTGCCTTTTCGCTACGGGAAAAAGTTGCTCGGAAAGTGTCGGAAATGAATTTTGTTGAATTACTTTAAGACAAAAATGTGGATAGTTGGAGTGGAAAAACTGACGACAGGTTTATTCTCTCCGGTTCGCGGTAAATAGGGCAATTCCGGTGTTATTTGCGCGATAAGGTAAATAATTCTAACGTAATCACTGCGCGAAACGAAGGTCGCTTCTGAAAGGAAAGGTAGCGCTGGCGTTGAGAATAGATCGATATCATTGGATTATATCCCGCGAGCGTTAGCTCCACCGATTCTCGTCTTTAAGCTGCTTTCACGCCAAAAATACAGCCAACGTTTATTAGTTGTACGAGGTAAGCGCACGTACGCGTCGTTCACCGATCGTTCTCAGGGATACGAAGAATCGTAAGGCATCCGCGATCGATTCTAGACCGAGAAAATCGTCTTCCGTTGTGAAGCGAGCCTTACTCGAACAAGTTGTATGTACTTGTACACGCGAAGTTAAAGCGTCGTCGTTAAGCAGCCACTTTACCTCGTTACCAGCCAAGTAATGAGATTTCCCGTGTGTCTACGAGCCTCAAAGGAGGAGAATCGATCTTACCTCCATCGCCATAACCACCCACCTAAGCCAACTTCCCTTAATATCCCTCTCCACCCCCTGTTAAACCACCATCCGTGCACCGAATACACAATTCCACCATTTCTCCGGGATAATGAAAAACCTCTGCCGTGTTCCTCGTAACGAGAAGTGCTCGGGTTAGCGAATTTATTAATAGAGAAGACTAGAACTACCGGATACTTGTCTACTCTGCATGGTTCCAACGAACGTGCGTTGAAATTCCTACGCTTTAAAGTTTCTCGGTCTCGAGTCTTGAATATTCTACGCCGGTTAATTCCACCGGTGGCAGTTTTTAATTCGAGACAAATGCAGGAGGAAAACCGCTGGAACGTGTTATTTATATGGAAATAGTTATTAAACGATTCCGTGTATACGTGGGACGAGTCGAGAACGGTCCCGAAATCAAGCGGAAACTTGTTCCGTTTCGCCAATGTTCCGCAACCTGGAACGACCGATCGGTCGATCCTCGAGGCCAAGATTCTCCAGGATCTTTTAACGAACGTGCGCGACTACGGTCCCGAGTGTGTTCGGTGTTGACGAGGAATTTACCCAAGGCCAGATTTCTCGAATTCTCGAATTCCGGCGAGAGTTCCAAGCCCGGAAATAGTTCCCGAAGACTCCCTGGAAATTCCTCGAGGTTCGCGAGGGCAAAACTCGTTAACGCAGGGTGAACATACCTGGTGGTGTTGATCGTGAAAATCGTCTCGATGGACCTCCGATCCAGGACACCGCTAAGTAAATACTGTATAGCGATCAGGGCCAGCACGACACACACGATCGCCTTGTAGAGGTGGGCACGATGCCACAGTGCCACGGCTGCAGCCACAGTCATTGCATGCGCGAGACACCATAACTCCCACCCTCTCTTACCGCACCACCGTGCTGGCTCTATCCTCTCTTTCTCCACCCTCTGTGCTCTCTATGCGTTTCCTTTTGGTCTGTCGAGCGAGAAGCCAGAGGAGCCAGAGGAGCCAGAGGAGCCAGAGGAGCCGCCCGGGGCTTGCTTCCGGTCACCAGGCGCATCACAGGAAACTCTCAGGCTGGCGTGTCCTGTCAAACGAAAACCAATAGAGACAACGTTCAGCGAACCGTTTGTGAATTTTATGTAATAATTAGTGTGTCGAGAACCGATTAGATAGAGAGTCCGGCTATAGGAAGTTCACCGATGATTCCACGAGGAAGCTTCGGGGAATTTTCGTACAGAACCGGATACTTTCCGATACGATTATCGAGGCTTTTATCGCCGGCCAGAGGCCGCGTACCTAAATTTCTAGTTCTACTTCAATTTCGCTTAAATACCGCGGTAATGCCGCAATTTAGATTTACGTTCAATTCAATTTTCCCCTCCACGGTTGTTCGCGATATATTCCCAATAATTAAGCAGTTTACGTACGTAGGTATGCCAACGTTCTTAATATCCGGAACGTGGTAGAAAAGTCTGATGGATTAATTAAATTTTTATGCCGTTGGAATTTAATAACCATTTTCCCACCGTTGTCGACACGTTTCTATCCGACGTTGCCGCAATCCTGTCGCAATTTCGGGTAATTGTTTCGTATAAATTTCCTTAATTCGACTATTACCCCGCGATACGTGAAACGGTGGCCGGACCGGACCGATGCGAAATCGAAGATACGCTACTTTAAATCGCCTTCGCAAAACCGCGGCATCGGCCTGGTGGTTTTCACCGCTGAATTTCATCCCGGACGCTTCCGCTCTCCAATGAAACGGAAATCGAAGCTGTTAGGAACGTACCACGTGGAATCAGGTCGCGGATTATTCGTGTACCGGGTGACGGTACATTAACGAACCCAAGTTATCGGAAATCCATCAAGAACGACGACTCTCGTATGTCACCCAAGCTGACCGAAACATTTTCGCGGAATAATAAATCATCGTCGAATGAAAAACTCCTCGGATTTCGCCGATCCAATCGAAGAGAAGGGGAGCGGAAAATCCGCGTCTTCCGATTCGTTTTCGGTTTCAAGCGGATTCGGAAGCACGATTACCGAATCCTTTCCGACGCCGCGCGTCGACGACGAAATCCTTTGGATATACCGTCGGCGCGGTATCCGCGTCGCGGCTCCTGCAGCTGCCACGCGCAATTTTATCCATGCACAGTCACCGGTTCCCCTACGCATCCTCTCTGTCGTATGGAAATCGCACAATTTCCTTCTACTCTCGACAACGAAAAATTAATACCAAGTGGGAGGGGCAATTCTGTTCGAGACTTCATCGAATAAGGCTGGACGAGAGGATCTCGAAGGACGAAGGGAGGGGCGGGGGGATTTTATCGATGCGTCTCTTGGAAACCGATACGTTTTAGCCGGGTATAGACTCGCACGAGTTTAGCGACGAGACAAACGTGCTCGAAGGGAAAACGTGTAAAAGCTACGAAAGAAAGAAATCGATACGATCGTCGCGTCTCCGTGAGACCTCTTATGTTCCATCCGTAAAACCTTTATTCCCTCTTTCAGGCCTCCCTTCGTTCGGCACAGATTTCTGCCGCTGCGATCCATCGTTCTCACCTACTTTACCAACGGAAAAGAACGTGGAAGGAAACGCTCTCGGTTCGTTCGGATTGCGTTACGTTCGTAACGGATCGCCGGCACGAGTTTACGGTAATCGGTCGATCGTTGCTCGTTCGATCGAGTTTCGTCAACGGATCTAATCGCGTTTCCGTCGCTAGCATTTCCCGATTTACGCAACGGTATGCGTTTGGTAATGCTGCGATCACCCGGCACCCTTTCCAATCCCATGCTTCCCGTTACGCAAACAACAACTCGACGATCGATAATAATTACCGGAAGCGTTTTCCTCTGTTCTCTCCCTGAGGCAGACCTGCCTTTCCTTTCATCTTTCTTATTCCAAGTAGATACTTGCCATGTTGCTTCGCGTTTCGTACTCTTTCATCTGCGATATCCACTCGACCTCGCGTCAATGGTAAAATCGTACGGGCGACGGCTACACGTGTCGAAAGAAAAAGATGAGAATATCGACGACTTTTTTCCTCGGTGTATAACCGACGAAGTCAAATCTGACCGGCAGATGTGCAGAGCCTAAAACGTTACCATCCACGATGTCACAGAAGTCGAATTTATCGTACATTTCCATCCGCGTTTTTACGTAGGGACACAAGGGTTAAGAAATAGGGAATTTTGACGCGTACGTCGTTCCGTATGTACCGGACTACTCGCGCCTCGTTTCAGACAATTCGACCGAGACACGCGACGATACGATATGCACGAAATATCTTTCGTGTGTTGCTCGAACCGGGAACACGACAAGCTTAACGAAGGACGAGTATTATACCGATCGGCGCGTCCGACAACGCGTACATCGCAATTTACCACGGGATGTACAATTACGATCGCTATCGCGTCATAGAGCCGTTACTGGTAACAAGTGCCAAACGTTTTGAATTATTTCATGCTATATTATACCAACGTTTTGCTGCCGCCACGTGTCACCGAAGCGCGATTTTATCGGTTTATCGGCGTTGCAACGCAATCTAGACACACGAGAGGGAAAACTGGAGGGAAAAACTCCAAGTACCAAGAGAATTATTTACCCGGTGGAAGACTGGAACTTGCGACGCAAAAAATTCCACGACTTACTTGGCAAACGATAAGGGCACGAAAAGAAAATTAACCTCAACTACGTGTCAGAGATAACGCGATCATACTTGCGGTCTGTAGAGGGTAATTTATTAGCCTAGATAGATACTGATCGGGATGAATTTTAATCAGCATTTTGAGAAGCCGCTCGTAGACCGAAGATAAAGCTACGCGAGTATCCGTTCTCGGAAATAAAGCCGGCATGGAGACTTTCAGGCGTTTCGGACATCTCGGAGAGTCTTTTGTCCCGTTGGAAAGGCGTTTACAAAGTATGTACGTACACAGTGGCACATGGGAAAGACAAATGGGTTCTCTCGCGAGATTTGTATTAGTCCTCGGGCGTCACGGACACGGAACTGTACAGAACGGAATTGTCTTGCACGGAAACAACCGCGGAAACCATTATCTCCGACCCGTTATGGTATATTAAAAACGCGTCGGCATTTTTAGTCTATTACATTTTCTTCGGAATTACGCCAAGCGTCGTAAGTTTCCCGTTTCACGATTACAAGCGGAAATTGTGATACTCCGTGACATGGAAAAGAAATTTATAGAACGAACGGAGATCGTCGCGGTGTATGATTTTTCCGAAATCGTTAAACATTGATTCGCGACGGAAATAGCTTCCGTTCTCCGTATAACGATCGTCGAAACACCACGGGAAACGTAACAGGCAACTCTATCGTGACTACGTGTAACTTGTAACTTATCACCCCACTCACGCACGCACGTTTCCATCGTTAGATGTCAGACGCGTGTCCCATGCAAAGGACCCGGCATATTTTCAATCGTGCTTGCGATATGATTCATCGGCCAACGGGACTCTCGAAACGAAAGGACATTCGTGCCCACGAAGATGGAAAAGAAGCCCCCGGGTGGTGCCGCGATAAGAAATTTCTCCTGACGTACGTCCGGAGAATTTCGTTCGTCCGAACGACGTATCGATCGCTGCATGGATTGCGTTACGTGGGTGGAATACTGCGAGAGGAGGACTCCGTCAACCCTTCTCCGGGAAGCCACGTCGATGGGGTGTTATCGTATTCATCCTTTATGACCGCGCGAGGGTGTTTCCATACGCGGGTATCTCGCTGCGGGAAAACGAGCGAAGCTTTACGTGCGGAAAAGATAGGACGGGAGAAGAGAATAGTAGAGGAACACAGCAGCGCGGAAGACATGAAAGAAGAGTCGGATGATACAGACAAAACGAAGAAAAGAACGAGCGCTCCTGGTGGAAAGGTGGAAAGTAACGGTGCGGAGAAGGTAAACGTGAAAGGAAAAGAGAAAGAAAAAGGAAAAGAAAACACGGACAAGAAGAAGCTAACGTGGATACAAAGGAGAGAACCGGCAGGGAAAAGGAGAAAAGCGAAGAAACAAGAAAAGAAAATAGTGAAAAGAGAGAGCGGAACGCGCAAAGATACCTTTGGCAAATATCCTATTTCGTTAGTCGAGATGTCAAACCGGACTGGAGAAACCGATGATTAAGATGTAAGGTGGATACTTGAAATGAAAAATAAACAATCAAGTATCCGCCGGGACGTTGACACTTCGAGTCTGTCAAACCATGCGCAGTAAATGGGTTGACAGGGAGCAGAAAGAGGCGTCGGAAGTTAGTAATAGATGTCCAGCATCCAGAACGTTTTTCCCTGGGGACGAATGCGAGCGTGCGGGCACGTTCGCTAGGGTTTCTTTCTGGAAATCCGTGTGCACCCGCGATACCTAGCGGTGCACGCGGCGCCGGCGTCGCAATGCAGCAGGCAACGCGTGTCCCCATTTTCAAAGCGTAACGCGCGAGCTTGTTTGCCAGCGAGCGTCTCTGCGAGAGAATCAGTCAAGGTCTTTGAGACGCTTTGCGTTCCGTGGCTTTTTATTCCTCTGTTAACTGTAGAGACGGATTTCAAGCGTATCCTACGAATCCACGTATCCGTTAATTTCACATTTCCGCGAGTGAATTTTCTACTGAGAAATTCAATTTACCGAGTTCTGACGTTTCCGCAGAAAAGTGAAATTAACAGCTGGCAGAAACGACGCGATGGCAATGATAGATACTTTGTAGCAATACCTACTTACGAGTCGCTCGTTAGTACGTTTAAAGATAACGAGGGTGTACATAGCGTGTCTCTAACTTCCCAACCTATCATTTCGTTCTCTATCTCCTTTGCACGTTTACGTTAGACTGTACACAGAGACGACACGTTATGCGAAGAACGAGCGACACGGATCAAGAGTAGAATCGACAAAAACGTGTTAATTATGCGTGTCGATCCGTGACTGATCTTTCGCACGCACATTATCTGCTATAAAATCTATCGAACGCCGCTGTGGATTACCTCGTACCATCGGTATAATTTCACTCATTAGCCTTATTATCGGTTAATCACGAAAATTACCTACGGTCTACCTGCGATATCGTAGCGACCAGCGACTTAATTGCTTCCTCTTTAGAAGCGCGTAGTATTCCGAGTCAATTAATTCGATACACATGCGCCCATTACGCGTCACCGGTGAACATCGATACCCATCGTATTCCTCGCCATACGGAATCCTGTTTTCCCGTAGAAAATCCCACAGTTCCGAACCAAGATTGCCTGCCGCCCGAGGCAACGGAAAAACTTGTAACCTGTTTCGGGGAAACTCGGTTGGTTCGAAAATTTACGATTCAATTGCCGAACCGTATCGCGCGATCGAATAAGATTGCCGAACCGTTGCTCTTAGCGGTGGACCATTAATCGTTGGAAATTGAAAATATTTCGGGCACGAATAACAAGTTTGTCGAGAAACTGGTTTACTCGTGATACGGATCTTTTAAAAATCGAGCTTGCGTCACGACACTTTGACAAAGGTTAAGAATATCAAAAAGTTTCATCGAGTCGACTTCCCGTACGTTCGGTTGAATTTCACGTGAGTGAAAGTAAACAGTTGCGCGATTCCGGACAAAGATCCATTTATATAAACGCTCTCTTTTAGAAAAAAACGAGACAAGGGGAAGGGAAGAACAAATATTTACTCGTCGCTCCATTTTTCAAATACACTTTTTCCACTTCCCGTATCGCGGGACGGTGGATAACTCTTTTAACCAAGTGAACGCGGTGTTCTCGGTTGCGACGGGATGATTTTGTCTGGTCGTCGAAACAGAGCGAAAGAAGAATTTGATAGCAAAGTAGAGTAACGTGAAACGCTGACACGATACGAACCGTCGCCGCGACCTGTAATCTCTTTGATAGCATTTCGCTCCACCCCCGTATCGATGGAGGTATACGTACAAGTATACCCTACACACGTATTGTTCGCGCTCATTTCAAATGCATGTCTGCAAAGTGCTTCGAATCCTACCCCTGCCCCCTCGTTCCCATACGCTATTTCAGTCCCGTTTCAGTCTGTTCAAAGTAGTCTGGCCGTAAAAAGAGGGGAACGTCGGGAACGCTGCGTCGCTTCGATGCTTATCATTTTATCGTGGAACTAATCAAGTTATTCCACGGCGTACGCAACGTTCCAAATACGCGAAACTTCCGAGAGCCATATCTCGAGGATAATTGTTAACTGTGTACAGGAGCTCGCGGGCATCGTTCCGGCCGGCCGTAAATGACAATCGGACGGGGAAAAAGAGTGATAGAGGGGGGACCGTCGTCGTGTCGGATGTAATAAAGATCGGCTTAGGAGTATTCTCCAGCGTCGCGATGAAAACGTCTTCCTCTCGAAACGGTCCGTGCTTCAGCAGAAAAATACCCCCGTGCACGGATTAAATCATAAAGGACGCTTACGAAGCTTTCCTCCTGGGTTTAACATTCGTGAGTAACGTTAGCGTGTTTCGTAGCCAAAATATCTCCTGGGAGACTCGTCGAAAATTTCCTAATTCATTCGTAATTCAATCGGAATCCGTCGGGGCGGTGAAAATTCCCCGGCATTATTTCTCCCGGTATTAAACCGCCCGAGCTTGCAACGGGAGAAGCTTGATAATAAACGGCAAAGGAAAAACCGTCGCGATGTTTAATGAAAGCATTCGCGCAGACCCGGCGAACGTTAACTTTCTCGGGGAGGCGCCGCTGGAAAAACGTGTCGCGAGCTGCGTCTTACCGCGCGTAATTGGCCCGCAATGCCAACAATTCTTGTTTCAAGGTGCTGCTTGAGAAACGAGCAGCGAGGCGACAGGAAGTCCCGGCTCGTGAAATAATAAGGTCTACCGGGACCGACTGTATCCTACACCCGCTGTACACCTGTAATATCCTCCCGGGTCCGTAGCGCCCTACCTGTACACTCGGTGAACGAGCAAACAAGCGTGGGGGGTTGATCGCAGGAACAACCACGGGAAAATGGCAAGCCAGTGTGAGAAACCGGCATAGCTAAAATATCAAGTTAACAATGTTTGAAGCATTCGTGTGCCAGGAGCGGAAGTTGAAGCCCTTAACCCTTAAGACTTTTATTTTTCCCGCCGGAGCTCGTTAGTATCTTGACGCTTTGCCACGGTAACGATGATACGGGATTAAGCCGAGTTCTCATGCTCCGGTACACGGTGCTACCGGATGAATAAATTGCGGCCGTTTCTGCGGGAAGACCGTAGGTATACCTCCTATCATCCGGACATTCCAACGACTCTTTCCCACCCTCCTTTTCTTTCCTTTTCTTTCCTTTTACTCTCCGGCGAAGCTTTAAGAGATATTTAGATATTTAACCCTTCATCCTGTATCGTTAAATTATTATTGCGTAATCTCTGCCCTAACATCGAACCAGGCCACGACGTAAAAAACTTATATTTAATGCGCCATGAATTTTATACGATCTCGACAGATTTAGTGGCATTTGATTAGCTTATTTCTTTGCGCGTAATTGCTGGAAATTGCTCGAGAAAGTTGAACGAGGCGTAACGTAAACTTCGAAAAGTGGTCGTTAAGGTAAAACCAAAAGTTTCTAGGGTAACAGCGATATTCCGAGATTACGCTATAAAGTGTCCCCGGCAGCGTCCCGTATCTATAGATACCATTGTGGGATATTTCGTGGTGGAAACAAGATGTTGTTTGTTTAATTGTAAAAAGTGTTTATTAACTATTTAATTAATAATTATAACTCCCGAAAACACTCTCCTCGCAATAAAACTCCTCGCAAATAAAACTACATACAACTCCTCACGATACTCCTCGCAATACACTTCTCGTTACCAAATCTCGACTTCGACTCCCGATTCCATTCTCTTCGACTCCCGCTTTTCTTCTGTCGTCTCAGACACGCTCTTCGCTTCTCGAAAACTCGCATTCACACTGTTTCATCCCTCATTCATTTTCACACGCATACACACACTCTTGCCACGTGCCGACTTTTCGGTCACGGGTCACCATGCATTCTTCCTAGATCCACGCACAAAGAGTCACTCGATACATCCAACCGAAAAACTGTCACTCGGTCCAAACACTCTTTTCTCGCACCTCACGCAGTCACTCGATACAAACATTCCTCGCTCGCTCATGACAGTCATCTAAACACTTTTTCCTCGCACTCCGTAATCACGCAATCCAACTTTCATATAATATTATTGATACATTCATACAAATACCACACTCGCCCATCCTGACTGGACATATGACCCCATATGTCTGCATCGCAATCACATTTAATCCATCATTCTTTATAATATTATGCCGCAACTAGAATTATTTTCAAATTTCCATCGCAATGAATTCGCTCTACGTAATAACAATCGAAATACCAAATAAAAGAAAACTTCATCCTCGAACGCTTCCCTACAATTAAATGAACCATAATACATTTTTCCCTATGCCTATCGAATTATAAATCTTTACACTATCCACATTTTAACCGTACGCAATTTTAGATAATTAATATAATCACACTTCAAATCATTACACTTAACTGTTGAACAATAGCACTTCCTATCCTCTATTTAAAACTAAAACGCAACTAAAATACCTACACTACAAATAATGTTCTCGCAAAACAACAATTTTTGCACGTTCTCTTCCTTTTGTTAATGTTTTCGCGCCGTACTTTGGAAATCGTATCTCGAACTTCTACATCAGAATAAAAATATAACGGCATTCCGCAAAATCCAATCATGTTTATCAAAAGTTTGTTTCGTCCCGCTAATTCATGATTTTTATTATATTTCTTGATCTTACCCGCGCTTTCAAAATATGACGTAACTATAAAATCAAACCCTCGAAGATAACAATATTTCGTGCCTTCATTGTCCGTTCCTACTTCATCGCCGCTAGTCAACCGTCGTCTATTGTTTCTTTGTTGCCCATTACCTGCGATTTTTCCGCCACCTGCTTCAAGTTTTGAACCTCGCAATCCTTCTTCGATCTGCAATTGCCTGCTACACTGCCGCTGCTTGTCGACCTGTCTCTGCACTGGACCTCCACGTGTTCCGAAATTTGTTTCAACCTCTTCGTTACTACCTGCTGGCGTGCCGTCGCCATTCGTCCGCACCTCGACTTTGTCCTGCCGCATCCCGCAATCGCCTTTCCGCATCTCGTTCTCATTGTCACCTGGCCGCGATCCGTCGTCTTCCGTCCACATGTCATCCTCGCCCGGCCGCATCTCGTCCTCGCCCGGCCGCATCTCGTCCTCGTCCGGCCGCATCTCGTCCTCGTCCGGCCGCATCTCGTCCTCGTCCGGCCGCATCTCGTCCTCGTCCTCGTCCAGCCGCATCTCGCACTCATTCGGCCGTATCTCGCACTCCTTCGGCCGCTCGTCGTTTTCCAGCCGCAACTCGCGGTCATCACCGTTGTCGTAGTCCTGCTGGACCGCACCATCGTCTCCTCGTCCGTCACTTGACCACTGTCCTTGTACCGGACACGCTCCTCCGGACTGTCGCTGCTCACTACCATAGGATTTTAGCGCTTCTTCCATCTTCAACAACTCTATCTCTCGTCGTATCAATTCCTTCTCTCTCCGCAGGAAGTCCATTTCTCGCAGCAATTCCGCCCTTGATTTTTCACTCGCCATCGTATTTGCACTTTCCACGAACTCTTTTCTCACTTAAACATCTCCTCAAAAATTGTCTCTTATCACCGCACACTTTTTAAAATAGTCCCTCAAAATAATCTGTCTTCACCGCGCACTTTTTTCACAATCACACCACGTGGCTTTAACACGTTAAGCGCCACATCGGTCCCTACGGACCTACGCTAGACTTTTCGTTCGGTCCGCACGGACCTGCGGCGTACTTATGAGATTAAACATTTAATTTAGGCGACATCGATGTTTGTTTGGTTAATATTAAGGAAAAGAATTAAGGAAAAAGCTTCAAGGAAAACAGATAATACTTAAAAACATGAATGTACTTGATTAAAACATGGTAAACAAAGGTGGGATTTGTTTCTACATTGATCACAGAAGTTTGTAACTTTCGCGTTACATTTTTGGCTATATTTGATCCTAACATTCATGAATTTTATATCATAGTACTCGGCGCAGTATCCCTTACATTTACATACAAAGACAAACCCTACTTCTCAAGCCGGTCTACGTTATCTGACATTTGTTTATACTCGAAGTCGCCTATCGACGCGCGTCCCGGCGGGGCCCGCTTGACGGCAAACTGGGCGCTTAACGTGTTAACAATATCCTTAACGAATATTGTCACAATATCCCGGCTGAGCCCCCAATTTTGTGGGGGGTATTTCGTGGTGGAAACAAGATGTTGTTTGTTTAATTGTAAAAAGTGTTTATTACTAACTAATTAATATTTAACTCCCGAAAACACTCTCCTCGCAATAAAACTCCTCGCAAATAAAACTACATACAACTCCTCACGATACTCCTCGCAATACACTTCTCGTTACCAAATCTCGACTTCGACTCCCGATTCCATTCTCTTCGACTCCCGCTTTTCTTCTGTCGTCTCAGACACGCTCTTCGCTTCTCGAAAACTCGCATTCACACTGTTTCATCCCTCATTCATTTTCACACGCATACACACACTCTTGCCACGTGCCGACTTTTCGGTCACGGGTCACCATGCATTCTTCCTAGATCCACGCACAAAGAGTCACTCGATACATCCAACCGAAAAACTGTCACTCGGTCCAAACACTCTTTTCTCGCACCTCACGCAGTCACTCGATACAAACATTCCTCGCTCGCTCATGACAGTCATCTAAACACTTTTTCCTCGCACTCCGTAATCACGCAATCCAACTTTCATATAATATTATTGATACATTCATACAAATACCACACCATTAAGATTTAAAACACCCTTAAACCTTCGTTACACCTACCTACTCAAATCCACGGGAAAAACGCTATTTACGATCATTTCTGGTTCTGGAACTATGCCGCCGAACGCACGCTTTCAATTAGCAGAGCCGCGTTGGTTACGAGAAAACTATTCGCGGTGGTTTACTTTGTTACGGAAATTTCGGCGAGCCCTTCCCACATCTTCGGATAACAGAAAGCAAACTGTAGGACGTACACGATTACCGAATAGACGAAAACTATTTTCGCTCGGGGTTCCTCGGAAGTTCGTTAAAATCGAAGATCAGAGCGATTCGGATTCCTTTTCACGCTCGAAGCGTACCTTCCGAATCCCTTTTTCCTATACACGATTATAATCGTAGTTTACGCACGTATTTCCTACACCTTTTTCTTCGAACCTTTTCCTCCGGCGGGGTTTGGTGTATACATATACGGCGATGTGCCGTGCGCATGAATGATTCATGAGCCAAGCATAAATACGCCGGGAAGAGAAACTCAAAATGCAGTGTTACATGAACTTCCTTTAAGATATGCATCGTTGGTCGACGGACAGCTAGCGAATTTAGAAAATGAATACACAGCCATCAGCACGGCATTTTTCCCCCTATTCGACGTCACGTATTTTTCTGTACGTGTATTTTCTATCTCTCGCACCGTAGAATAATTCAAATCGCTTTGGCGGTGCTGGGAATGTTCATTAAAAGCCTTTGCAAACGGAACGGTAAAAATGTAACGTAAAAGACTTTACCGATTCAACCACGGAGGACTTTAATCGAATGTTCTCTAAATATTAAATCGTTCGACGAGTCGTTAATTTAACTTACAGTTTAGCGTGAAGCATTTGTCACCCTTCGTTTGGCCTCACCTGAAAGAAGAGGAAGAACAAAACGGGTTAGCGAAATAAACCCTTGCAAAAGAGAAACTGCTTTTGAAAAATTTAAACGCTGAAACGCGTACATTTTCGCCGACCACGGTGCTCGCGAATGTAATTAACGTAGCAGACTGCAATCGAGGAGTAGCTTCCCACTGTTTAATTAAACATCGCTGCAAATGCGAAAACTTGCTCGTGCCAATGGTTCCACGTGCGTGGTATTTGCCGATATGTACAATGGTTACATATGGAATATAGTATCGTATTATTGGCTTTTTATATTTCATTAAATTTAACAAAACAGAAAAGTAATTCCCACGGGGAAAATAGACACGTGTTATAGACTAAAATTGTTTCAACACAGGAAACAGCTGAATATTCATTCGGTCGGACATACTCGAACGTGCGATATTCAATTACGCACAATTATTAGCAATTTCGTATTAACGGTCCAACTGTTGCTGATCTCCCTTTAATATTTAACGAAACGTGCGCCGAAAATCAATTCACCGATAAATTACTTTCGTTTTACAATACCATGCCGTACTTAGCGGTCTTGAAAAATGCAAACTCCGGCGAACGAATTAATCTTTCATTTACCTTGGCCATTTCAAATATTAATATCGTTTTAATCCCCGGCATTTTCCACCGGAGCATCGCAAGTCCGTAGAAAAAAAGAAGCAGGACTAACTACGGTTATCGGATGGAATTTAAATTTCGAGCCGTAGAAAGTCTCGGACGATAAGAAGAAAAGGTTTCGACGCCGCGAGGACTCGATTGCTTGGAAAATGAATGATTAACGCGATCGTCGATCGAATAAGGTTATTCCGCCGCTATGGACACGGATCGTACAGGGATAGGGTTGGTCACCCGCACACCAAGCTCGTCTGTGTGTGTAGGTCATTCGTAGGGAATGTCCGAATCGCGTACAGGACGAAACAGTGTATACGGCCATCTAATATATCAAACGACCCGACCAACACGAGAGGAAGCAGAGAGGATGGCAGGGATTCGCAAATACCAAAAGCCGAATTTGCACGCTCGGACAGAGATATCGTTCGCTTCGACATCCTGCCAAATCTCGCCAATATGAATCACTGTATGTATGTATGTACGTCGGGCATGGATATCCATCAGCCTTTCGTTTCAAAAATATTGCAGGAGATACTACAACACGGACGGAGAGAAAAGAACTTACTTATCATCCGAGCGGACGTACGCCATGGAATTTCGTATACACGAATGAACAAACTCGTTAAAAGTTTCAAGGGAACTGCAACACTCGTACTTCCAAGAGTGCATACTCAAATTAATAAATTCCTTGCGAAATAACAGACGTTACGCTCCCGACGTTCCCCCGGCGTTCCCCCGGCGTTCGAAGCCAGTGATAAATGTGATTCCGAAAAGGAGGAAACGAAGGAAAGGAGGGAAAAAAAGGCGGAAGAGGAAGACCGAAGGAAACTAGAGGGAAACCCGAGCAAAGGGCGGGAGAAAGGATAAAGGAGAAAGGGAGGATACAGCACAGTTGTGAAACGAGGGGATCGATAAGCATCGTCATGGCGACCATAGCATCAACTAGTCCTTACTCCCACAGACTCTCTCATGCTCGCTTGCTCTCTTGGGCTGCTTTCACACCCGTGCGGTCGAGATTCCGTCGGTGTGAAACGAGCCTTACGCGATCCCAAAGGATCTGGGATCTATAAGTCGGTCGAAGTAGCTCGATATAGGGCTGTTTTGCGGGTTGGTGCGCGCGACTCTAGTCTAGAGGGTATACATATATGTATCGGAAACTCGATCGACCGGCAAACCAGCCGGGAATTTCGAATCGAATAAAGGCTGCGGCGCTCGTTGACTCTGCAAGTACGGAAAATTGTACGGAAGCGATTCTCCGCCGTGGCTCGACGTGGAACACGGACAAAGAGTCTGCGCCCCGCCGTCTTTTCGTCGATGTTGCATCAAAATGTCACGCGTCACGCCTATACGTGTACTTCGTTTGCCGTTATTAAAGATGCTCGCCCCGAAGATCGAAAGGAAAAGTTTCAGAACGGCAAATCATTTCTACTTGCCCCCGGAGATGATGCTGTCATTTTTCTTTCCTAACAAAGTTGTTCGTTCATGTTCCTGTCAAACTTAGAAGAATGCCAGGAAAATGCCAGGAAAATGCCAGGAAAACGCCGGGCGAAAGACGACCGTAGAGTCGTTACATTTTCATTTATTTTTTGATAGAATAGTTGAACGGCACCGGAATAGGTGGGGAACGAATGATTTTTTTCACCCTGGCCGAAAATTTGATATTTCTCCGGGGAGAACACGCGCGCGTGCTCCGATCTGTCAAATTCACTGTCGCAACATGACTCAACTACAACGATTCGATCCCATACGTTTCTGGTCGTGCGTTTCCGCTTCGCGGTACTTTTATTGCAATTCTCGATACCCAGGAGACGCTTCGGGCGATATCTTTTATCCCCCTGACTATCAAATACAAAAAACACATTTCGACGGAACGGATTATTTGCGGAGAGAAGTCACCTTTTACCGAAGTTTCCCGTCGGCAACATCGCGATGAACTTTCGTGACGGCTGACGTCAGCGTGTGTGCACGCTACAGTCAGCCAGAATTTACATTTACGTTGCGCTTCAATATTGACCGCGTCTCACGTCTTCTTCAAGGTATGTACATATGTGTATGTCGAAGTAGCACAAGTGCGCTGATGTTACCACTGCCCTTAGATACATACGTTACGCCCTACGGTACACCCGGGAACTCTACCTCCGTTTCATTGAGTGGAACTCGGCAACAGCGATGGGAAAATATAGGAAATTTGAGAGGGTCGATAGTGTCGTTCAAGCATTGTAAAAGTTTTAGCAGATGTAACGTTTAAGACGTTTCCTGCAGGAGATTCATCCGCTTATGTATCCGTCTTGGAGTGTTTCTCTCCTTTTTACATTTCAATCGGAGGTTTTCACGTTCGGAAAATTTCACGGACGGTTCGTTGTACCGTATTCGTAGCTTCTGGCCGTCGGGAGAGGCAAAACACTCCTTCCGGCAATGCTTAACAAAGCAGTTAATATTATGCCAAGCGAAGCAGTCTTCCCCGTAAACAGTCTTCGCGGTAATGCTCGCTAAAAGGTAGACTACCGTCAGCACTGCTGCTCCAGCTATTTCGTTTTCGATAAGCGCACGTGTACGTGCACACGTACAAAAGGATGAATGCTTCAGTCTATCGCAGGAACGAGAGCGAAAAGCATATACCGGATAGAAGATATTCGCCCCAATTGCTTCCCTGTTTCCGCTGCTTATCAATCTATCCGACTGCTTTCCTCACAGGTGACACACGCGTCAAGGAATTTTCAAGAAGAAATATACCCTGGGTTCCAAGAGGTTTGGGAGGTTTTGATAACCATAGCTGGGGTGGTTTCACCCACGGGGAAAACACGTACAGTAGGCGCGTTCGAAATGCGGTCGAGATCTCTTTAAATTCATGAGAAAAGGGGCGGAGAAGGGGCGGCTTCGACAACTTTTCGGACGGAACGTTCGAAAACAGCGCATTACGCGAGGGCTTTCGCGATCAACGATCTTCTCTCAATAATCTTCCGGCAAGTTTTCGTTTTTCCAAGGGGGTTAAACCGTTTATACGCAGCATTGACTTTCAAGCCGCGATCCGAACGGTTTTTCATGCTCGATATGGATGTATCTCGAGTTTTTTTTTCTCGACAAAAGTAACACATGGCGTTCTTTACTGTTTTGAGGGAAAGAATCGTCCTACGAATACACTTCGCGATATTCTTCTACTTCATAAATATGGATGATTAACTTTATCGTACCCACCAATTATAGAAATTACCGCGCAGAGTTAAGGAAAATTCCTTGAAATGTTGAGGTTGTATTCATATGTCGTATTTCAGGCACGTACAATTTATATCTCTTGTTTTATATCCGCAAAGGCTAATTATTTTTCAACGTTTTCCTTGGTACACGGGAATACGTATTATGTAAGTGTCAGCTGTATCTACAATTTTCATGAAAACGTTGCACCAAGTTCTATGCCGCTAAAGCGAATTAGCAAAGCAATAGCTCCGCTTAAGTGGCGTTGAAACGTGTAAAAGGTTTTCGGAACTTTTCATCCAGGCCTTGGAAAAAAATACTGCGGCAAAAGCAGTTGTTAAAAGCCACGGAGGGTGGGCCGAAGAAAAAAACACAATTTATAACGTGCATAAAAGAAAAACGGGGAGAACTGAAATGATTTTATCATCGAAATGGACTTATAGCATAATTCAAGAGTCGATTGGCAAAGGAATGTTATTTCAAGCGAATTAATTACCCTGGATCGCGTCTCGCTAGCTTGACAATCAATTCCGTGCTACAAACAATACAACGGAGGCATAACACTTCAGGTATCACGTTCGTACCTCTACACAGTTCCGTTAGAACGCGTGCACAGGTTACCTAACGTAAAGATTAATATTTGAAAAGTGCACAAAAACCGCATCCGTGTGATAGCCGTGAAATTACGAGCACTTTCTATTGGAAAAAGGATTAAGCAAATTTCCAAATGTCGTTTCGCTAAAAGCCCTCGTCGGTTTTGAGTGCAGAAAAAGTTGCACAAAGTAGAATTTCGGTGTATCGGATCGATCGCATTATACGTGTCTTTTCCAAGTTAGTTTTAAAAATGTGTCACGGCGAATGCAATTAAATAAATCGGGAATTTACGACGAATCGATTTCAAGGTAGCAAAGCAGAGATAATTCAGCCGCGAACGGGAACCGTGGTAAAAACGGCAACCGTTCGAGAGCACTTGCGCTCGCGGATTACACTCGTTAACGCGAAAAATAATTTCAGCCCTGAGCCGGAAAAGACCTTCCGACTGTTTTTAATACACGGTTCACTTCGTATATTTCCGACCCGTTACGCGTTATTACTCTTCCCGTTAATATAATCTAAGCAGATATCCGACGGATCTTAAATCTCAGAAACGACTCGATGAAACGCAGACGACATTAATATCTCATTTACGGAATATACATCGAGCGGTTAAAAACGTCGAACCTTTCGGTAAAATATACAGTTCTAGGAAGTCGGTCTACTGGATTATGTTAAAACCAAGTTTACACGTTGCGGGAAAAACGACGTCGGTCTCGAGCGGCGTTGAAAATACAAACTGGAAGATTATCCCGAACCGTCTGTCAAGTTTCTCGGCTTTTCAACGTCTCTCGAAACCGTAGCCGAAGAAGACCGAGCCACCGAGTATTTTCTACAGGACAATGGCGCACGGTTTCCAGATGCAAAACGCCTCGGTCCTCGATTGCACCTGAAAGCGCAATGAGCCGAGACGCGCGATACATCGGCATTCATTCGCGAATATTCATCGGCTCGAGTGAATAAGCCAGACGGCTGTTAGAAGCCGTTCCATTCCATTCGGTAACTCTCGAGACGATCCTAACGAGTGCGAATCGAAATAATGGTCGCCCGGGGAAACACAACGCATCCGCGCGATTCACCGGGCTATACAGCCGGATTGAAAATAAACGTATCGATCGAGATAAGCACCGGCGTGCCAAGCGATTTTCGACCAGAGATGTTCGCCCACGATCTTCGGAGGATATACATATCCGTTATCGTATATTCTCCCCAAGTAAAAGAGTCGAAAATTGATCCACTTAGTTTGCAGATCAGGAAAAAGTAAAATACGGAACCGTTCGGCAATTCGATGGCTTACGACGAGAGGCGTATTACATTCAACGTGCCACGTACCAAAAGACGACGTAGGACGTACATACATACATACATACGGCGCGGCGCTTCGAATGCCATAAATCTCACGGAACTGCAGCAGCCGGCTTTTGCCGACGAGAAACAACGCGCGCATTCGAGAGACGTTTCCTTGAATTTATGCCAGTTTTTCCAGCAACGCCGACGTAGAATTGGAAATTAAACTCGTTCACGTGGAACACCGAAGATAAGTATATCGCGTTCCTCCGGGGAGAAACGATCGTTTCACTTAACCGTACGATCATCCGCCCAAAGTGTATGTACCTATCCAGCGGTGTAAAACAGCTGGCCAACTTTCCACCGTCTCTCACCCAAGCGACGTGCAGCCCCCGCGATCGCGCGACTTCCTAATCTTTGTTTACGTTCATAAATTACGTTCGCGAAACATCAAATATTCATACGCGGAATCATGAAGCGTCGATTGCACGTGATAGATGTCCGGTCTTTAAATATTCGGACAGAATTCTGCATTACTATTATTACGACATATTTATGTATGACTTACATACCTTGTCTGCTTTATTCTTAACGACGCGCGACGTCGAGTACACGTTTTGCATAGGCCAGCAGAATAGGTCGATCGTGTATTAAAAGGAAGGGAAAAAAGAGAAGAGGTCGTTGAAATTGGCCCACCTTAACCCCGTTTCTCATTGATCGGTTTTTCGTGAGAAGAGTCTGCGTCGGGTCGAGAAGTGGTTCACTCTTTCCGTCTCTCTCCCCATTTCCCTCTTCCTCGTCTCCTCTCTCCCTCTGTCCCTCTGATCTATGTCGGAATGCCTGGACGAAGGGCTTGCAAATTTCGTACGAGGCAGACTCTCGACTCGAGTGGCGCATTGTTGCGTCGCATTTCAAATTTTCATTCTCATGGTAATTGGATTACCGTAGGCCCGGCCGCTTCATCCACCTGAATACTTTTTGCTTTCGATGGCTCGGGGATTAGCGTGTATTAGGAAACCCGTGCGGTACGTGTTTAATAACAGACTATAATTAACTATTTTGCGGTACATATTACGTCGGCATAAAAAGTAGCAGATATCGGTATCAATGCATACGCGCACGTGGTTGTCAGACGACAATACTCGTCATCCCTGCATAATTAGTACAGTGATAATGGTAAGGCGAATTTCAAAGAGAACATAAATTCATACCGTGATAGTAATTAATGTTCTACTAGCCAGGAATGTTCGACGAGCTCGAGACTGCGACGAAATTATCGTTAGATTCAAGTTTTCGACAACGCAGGCAACGGTAAACGAGAGTACAATTAACGATGGTATCTTGTAAGTAAGTGGCATCCTAGGAGTTCGGTGGTAGCGACGTCCGGATTAAATTCTCCCGTAGATTCTTGCCGATGCGGCAAATATAATTAATTGCGAAAGACTTACGCGTTCGCGCGAACCCCTTTGTACAGCCATGGTAGAGGCATAGAAATTTCATTGAATTCCAAACACGGCGTATCTCTTTCATCGAATAAAAAATCTATAAATCATCGACTGTAGGGTTACCCGCTTTATCGCGGTATAACACGCCATCGCGGAAAAACTTCGGAAGATTTAATCGCGCGCTAATATCGACGCAGCGCAAAGAAAAGTTTCCCCACGTAGCCGTCGCAGCCCCACTCGGGAAATAAAATTTCTTCCCGATAAGTCTATCCCGGCGGAAAAGAATTTCAGTAATCTCCAATGAATCCGAACTGTACGGCCACTTTTTTACAGCATTACACCGCTAGTCCCTCGATTCTCAACGAGAGAAAAGGCGATTGATATGAAATCCAATCTGCCTCTATAGGAATTCAATCCTCCAAATGTCGTCCCCCTTACCGATCTCTCTCTTAAGCCCTGCAGTAGACTACATTGCCACTTTTTCGTCGGCTGAGAAACTACTTTTCGGCAAACGCGCGTATTCGTGACAAAGAAACTTCTGAGCCTCGTAATTGCCGCGCCTTGAAGTTTACAATTATTTTCATGGTAAACGAGATGGAAGAACGTTGGCTACGTTTACATTCGAGCGTTTTCTAGCGGCAAACTTGTGCCTTTTTCATTCGGGAGCGCGGAGAATTTCAAGCTGGGTGTTACAGAGAAGATATATATTCGGTTGCACTAGGAGAAAACCTTCTTTGTCGCCGGCTCGTTGTTTGTTTTCCGCGCGTTTATTTATCCCGACCGTGTAGCAAGTTTTCTCCGCGCTGCAGGCCAAACTTTGGATTAAAAGAAAAATAATCACGGCTGCGCCGTCGTGCCTTGTTTCGTATAATTCCTTGAAAATGTGCTGAATCTTTCTCAGATGCGTTTTAAACCGTAACCCCGTATGGTATGCATATGCATGTATTATCGTCGAGCACGTTTGCAACGAAAAAAAGACATCAAATCGTATCGTATCGTATTGTTGGGGCCAGCCTCTTTTCACCGTACAATTATTCCATTTATATCGTGCAGACAGCGTATCTGTTCTTTTCGAGAAATTATTTTAATATCAGTTTCAACCGGTCGCCGCATTATGGATGCCGCGCGGCGGTACAGTGGTCGCCGTACTTACGTACTGTTAACGAGTGCAATTGTCGTGACTGTGTTCGCAGGATACGTGTAATTTACGGCAACGTACGTTTCGCACGGTGCTGGCGTGTATGTAACTCGAATTTTCGCGTTCTCCCGTTGTCGCGTGGAAAACATATTTGAACAAAATTCACCGGCAACTGCGAGCGTATGTCGCGAGTGATAAGCATCGATCTTTACCGGTTCGATTTCCAACGGCTTTCGTGCGCGTTCCATGAGAATTTATGTATATCGCGAACCCGGGGATCGAGATGACCAGCTTTCGAACATCTATGGATACGTGCCATGGGAAAGTAGGTACGGAACGGTGAACAACGTCGACGAAGATTACTTTGAAGAATGCGGCTCGGCCACGGGGCTCACCTACACGCCCTTACCGCCCTCGTGAACGCGGATACCACACTCTGGACAGTAATTCATAAATTATTTATGTCGCGGGTAAGGCGGTCACGCGATCTTGATCGTGTCATACATTTTTTACCGCGCGATACACTGATTCTGGAGGAAACTTAGCAAACTATACTGATTCATCGACGTAATTCTATTCGTGTAATTGTACGGCAGAAATATGTCGAAGAGCACGAGCAGGGCTCAAAGAGCAGTAATTCCAGTTAAGTATTATAGTCGGGGAATTTCCGGCATCGCGGTATCGGCACGTTAATTAAATTTCGTCGATTCATTGGGCATTACAGGCAAGGAATTTGGAAATCGCTTTATCGAGTCGTTAATTAAATTGCATCCGTACTCGTTCACTTCATTTATCGCGGTGGGCCCGCAACCGCGTCCCCCGCACACATTGTTTATCTTTCTAATTCTATATATGGGAACGAAAAAAAATTCTGCTAATTATGTGTGTTGAAAAGAAATGTGAGTTACAAGAAAGGAACTGAGATATGGCGGCTCTTAATTGAGAAAGTTCAGCGGTTTCGCTATTATTTTTGAGATCCACCGACGCGGAAATAGCGGGCAGAGAAACTGCGGGAGTTATAATAAGGTCCTTTGCCAAACTTGGCCGAAAACTTATGCCAGCTGCCACGGACGGTTAACGTCACGATTACCCACCGCCGAGATTTCCGTAATTACGCGCAAACACCGCAAATGAGCGCCGCTTTATTCGCGAAACGATGCGCGGGATCTGCATAATAAACTATTTACCAACTGCAGTAGCTCGCGACAGCGTTCCACTTGCGAAACGCGTCGGCATTCGACGGTCGAAAATTCCCGCACCGTAAAATATCCCGATTTTGCGAATTCCCGTTGAATTGATTTTTATCGGTCCGCGTCCTAACGCAATAAACAACGCCGCTTTTGTTACAGTTTCGTTTATTGTTCTCGCGTAACGACCAGGATGTCGAGCATTCAGCCGTACCGAACAAAAGCAGCAAAAACAAAATGAAACTACAAAAATTCGCAATAAGCTGCAGGGAGTTGTATTTTACAGCGTGAGCAACAACATTTTCTAGGAATAAAAATCTCCTGAAAATGCCAAATGCTGCAACGCTATATATAAAAAAAAGAACAAAAAATCGTATTGTGCCGGTATGGAAATGCGTCGACGGCAAACCGTTAAAGACGTAAAACGCCACCAGCTATTGTGTTCGGATAACAATTGAATGACACATTGCAGCCGCAGTAATTTCGATCGATCAATCCGTCGCGTGGACCGCGGTTTTCCATTTCAGCATTTTTTTTTCATTCTACAGACACATCAACCGTCCATCCTTTATAAATCAGCTTCAATAAACGACACCACAAAAAAAGAACATAGAACGCTTGACAAAACTTGTTAGGATGTTGCACGCGATAAATTTTGTTCATTTCGCAATCGCGAAATTGAATTTTTCAACCAGAAAACGAAAACTGGTATGCCGTCGCTTTCGTTTCTTTCCCTCGGAAAGTATGGAGAGCTTGATACGTGATTAATAAGATAAGCAAACTTTTTATACAATGTAAACGAAACAGACGAATATTTTCCGCCTTTATTTTTCCTGCGACCACGCGAGTATTTTCCTGCAGCTTTTTTTCCAGTTACTAGCGAGTACCAACTGGTCGGGAAATTAATACCACTGCTGCTTAAAAGAGGAAGAGGCACGATGATATCGTTTGCCTGCAACAACGAACATAGTTGCGTATTTCACGTATTCCACGGTACATGCGCGTATGAAAGCCCATTCACCGAGATTATCCGTTTCGGACGTTCGCGTTTCATGCGATGCTGAGTCGAGTGAAGAAGGGAAATTGTATTCTACTCGATTACCGAAGATTCGATTCTCTCGCGTTTATTCGCGTCGTGGCGTAACTCTCCGCGGAATCTTCTAAAGCAATTTCATCGTGAGATATCGGAGCGTAACAATATCAAAAAATTCTACCGTAACGTCGATTTCGTCGCGTATGTTCGTGCATGATTCACCACACAGCAATGGAAATTGTAACGCTGAAAAAACGGTTTTGGTGGGACGGTTTCCGAAATCGTAGCCCGGAAGAGAGACTAGATAATCAAAGCGTCTCTGGTTCTCTGTGATTTTTTTATCGGCCCGATAGAGGTGATTTTTTCGGATGGGCGTACACGAAATTTATCAGCAACCGCGTCGCAGATGTGGTCGGTATAATTAAAAGCTCACGCTCTTCAAACTATTTATTCTCCCTCGGAATTATCATTTCAAAAACATAGTATATGTATAATTCTAGGCAGCGAGGGAATCCTTCTTTCGTATTTTTCCAAGCGTTCTCTGAGCGTCTGTGTCATTTTTACCTTAAAAGATTCTTCAGCTAAATTCTACGGTTCTCTCGTGTCGCGCTCATCTAGAATCAACAGGAAAGTTTACCTTCAGACTGAATCAACCATATCCGTCTCTGACTTTAATTATTTAACTATTTCGATCGGTAAACGACAACCGAGTGGGCAAGAAAATCGTCGGAAACTGAAACAGCCAAATTAAAATTGCGAGTTTAACAGAGCGATGACCTTCGAAAACGTGATCTCACATGCGGCTCCTATTAATAAATGTTTCGCGGTTAGGTAACACACGTGAAAACTACTTCTGGGTATCATGTATTTAGAATTCAAATATAGAAACCCGGGTCGAATCGCGAGCTACTTCACTGTTACAAATTAACGTCCGCGTAAACACGCTCTGCCCTAGCTTTTGCACGCGGAATTTCAATGGCCAGACTTCTCGACGGTTTTGAGACGTGAAAATGCGAAACTTGAACGCGTAGAAAGTTCAAAACGCAGAAAGATCGGCGGGCACTTTCAGCTGCAGGACTTTGAAACGTGCATCGCAACGTGGCTTCGTGCCAGACCGAAAGTCGTTACTTAAGTTCGAAAGGATTATTGCACATCGCGCGTGTGCATCTAGAATGAAAAGAGAAGATTACGTCTTTACCCTGTAATTTCCTTTTTCGAAAGCCACCGAGCGTACGAACGAGGATTTCCTTAGACTTTCCATGAAAAAACCGCAGCGTGTATAGCTTTCCACTTCGGCCCATGGAATTTCGTAACTCTTTGGAAATATTGTATTTCCCGTTGAGACGCGAGGAAATGATATACACGTCGCTTTGGAATAGAACTCGGTCGTCAATGCTTGACCGTGTCGGGACGCTGGGAAAGCATGTATGTTCGTACGTCCCTGGGTAACAAATTGCACGTCCGACCTGACGTACTCGCGCACGCAAGTTAATCTAATCCGCGTAAACTCTACTCCCGCCGAGAAACCTGCCCCGACCTCTTCGAACTAATTGCAAGCTGACCCTTTCCGACTTGGCCGCGACAAACTTGAACCGGCCGCGCGGCGCCGCGCCGGTCGGAATATAGAATATCAAAGCGTGTAAATATCAGCCGCCGCACGGAAACTCCAAGATCTAACAAAGTTTCGAGCACGGAAATGCTCCACTACACGGATTTATCGACGACTGTATTGTACGAGCACTCTGGTGCACACGATTTAACTAATATACATATATATGCATATGTAAATGCGCGCACGTAGGGTTATGAATGCGGTAGGGATGTTTAGCAGGAACCGAAGGAATTCCAATTACTCGAGAGAACGGGACCGGGGCAAGAGCTTCCCTTTTCAACCCCTTCATTTTTCGAGCTAGATCCGAGATTCGCGGGAAAAGGCAGAAGAAAGGGTTGCGCCTGGCATGTCGCTGATGTCGGAGTCAGCAGAGAAAACGTCGTGCATTTTAATTCGAGGCTTCTCGACTGCCGCGTTTCCATCCTGATCCCGCCCTCTATAGGGTGAAACCAAATCAAAAGGCACCGGAATTAAAGTATACCAGTTGCCGCCAGATTTTTGTCAAAGATCAAAACAAATTCCATTCGTGACTCCGACGTAGAATACAACGGTGAGCATCTTTATCGTTTTTTCAAAACGACCGACTCAAATTTAATCAACATCGAGAGGAAAACAGGGCAACCTTTTCCATCAGTCTCTTTCTATTTTCTCGACAAAAAGTCGACAAGAAAACAGAATTCCGTCGCTTCCCTCGCCGCTCCAATTTCTCTTAATTTTCTTCATCCTTATTGAAACTCACGGCTACGTAGTTCGAAATTCAAAGCAACTGAACGCCGGCACCAAAGTTTTCCGAGGCGAAGTCTTTGCTCCGAGTACCGTGAAACGAGTAATTAAGTCCCGCCTTATACTTTTATTTCCCCTGAAATATCCACCGGATTTCCGACGAGATATGACGCAGCTTCTGCATCGCCCAGAAAACATTCTTTCAAATATAATTAAAATATTCAAGATATTTTCCACCGTTAAAAGCTATCTTTCCCACCCAGCAGGGATTTAATTCCATTAATTCTAATTCGCTGATTAATTCGGTCGAGGTCAATTTCTTTTTTCCAACGAATTATCAAGTGATAAACCAAGTGATAAAAAGAACTTACTGGTGAGCGAAGAGAGCTGGCGTTGGTACACCGTTATCTGAATACCCTTCCGGCACCTAAAACACAAGAAAAAAGCCATATCGTTAGATCGGTGTTTCTACCAAAGAACACGGTTCTCATGATGTACCGTGAGAAGCCATTCCACATAGATTCTCGCATAAAGACATTGAATATGTTAGCTTAATAGGCAATAAATTAAGTATACAATTAATTATACCGCGCACATAAGTAATAAACAACGACCAAACCGGTACAATAATCGTCGTCTGATAGGCAACAATTAATAATGAAAAAAAGAAGACGTCGGCCACAGCACGGTGATAAACCTTGAACGTTAATTACTTCTGTATCTTTGTGTAAAATGGCATTCGTTAAGCAGTCCGAAAAAACAGGTGCACAAAGGAGGGTGAATAAATGAAACATTTTCGTTGATGCTTATTAAGGAAACATTCTTCGCCCTCGTTTTCAGCAAAGGATTAAAACGAGCGTGAAAGGAACCAGAGTCGTGTACTCGAAGAACAATCACTGCGTTAGCGTGATAATTCATGACTCGGCTTTGACTCTCTATAATTGCTCGCCCCTCGGTACACACAGCCTGTAGGGAAATGCGAGGGTTGGAACCAGGGGGGTTGGCTTTTATGGAGTGACATTGAGCCACTACGTGTATGGCACACGAAACCGCGGACTACAGGATACAAGGCTTAATGCACCGGATATGAACTGGATAATACCGGAGGTGAAGTGCGTCTGCCGCGGACACAGAAAAAAACACTGCAGCAAAGATACTGCCAGTGGTAATAACACGCAGTTTCCTCCCATGATGCGTGTTAAAGAATGCCAAATAATATTGCTTGGGGTGTCTCAGGATCGATGATACGCTTTAAAGCTTGATATGTCAATGTCACTGGGAAAAATTCAACCTGTCGGAAGTATGTATAATTTGCCATAAATAGCGATTCAATTAGGTCGCACATTTACCTAAATTGTGCGAACCAATCTGGTTCAAAATGAGGGTTTATTGATTTTATCAATTAACAAGAGGCATTACTTTCAGACCGCACCTGGTATGTAATTGGATCGATATTTTGTTGAGTGGGTTAGAACTAAAGTGAACCAAGCATAAAATTAACTTGCTTCGCCGAGCTATTAACAAATTTATCTGTTCGTCGATCGATCAATCTTAATAACCTAATGAACGACGGTAATAAATTGCTTTGTGAATATCATAAACTGTATGCTCCAAACATTGTGAATCCATACATCGGACAGTAACGTTCCTCTCGGATTTCTTTTCCCTGAAAAATTACACTTCCAACCGTGCTCGTATTAGAATGAGCAAGCGTTAATTGCGGTGTACCGCAAAGACGTAATAAAGATACGGAACTCGGTTTGTCTTAGATTTATCGCGAGATACGTCGATCAGTTTCGTCTAGCCTCGGTGCTCCTTGCTGGAATCGAATCTGTGAATTACTATACTGCACGGCAAGCGGTGCAACGGCTTTATCGGATTACGCGAGATTGCTTGACGTTGTTTGGTAAATATATGACCAAGCAGTTGCTTCAAACTTTTAAGAAAAATCACGGCGCTCCGAAATTGACGGCATGGCCAATTTTACGCAACGGTAGACGGCGCCGATAAAAATATGCTCAGCTTGATAATACCAGATACGAGACGTATTCATTGGAGAGTCCGACATACCTCGGAAAAAATAGTATGCAACGAACCGTACACAGGGACACATATTTTCTATGCCGAGAGAAACAAAAAAACATATACGAACCGATGACACACCAACAGCCTGTACCGGTAATAACATTCAAATATTTTAAGATAAAAACGCTGATATTAGGCACATTCCATTTGCATTTAGTTTTGCGATCGCGATGTATTCATCTGGTTTGAAATGCACCTCGATAACGGTGTCCCGTGATAAGACTGAATCATCTGCATAGATGTGCTTATCTATATGCTCGCGTAAAAGTCTTCCGATCTACGAAGATATTTATCCTAGACATTTACGTAACGCAGTCCGTCATTCTATTTCATTCTCGACGTATCTGTGTCGCGAATCAACTACGAACGTAATATCGATGCTTTCAATGTAAACGTTGTCGAAATGTATTCAGCAAATTCTAAATTTTCCTCGGCCCGTGGAACTTCCGGTAAAACAATATGAAAAATGAAATCCTAAGAACACCATCGGTTGATACGTTTCATGTCTGACGCTGCAGCACCGCGTATTTTACCCGACAGAAAATGTTTCGGTCTAAAAATACCTCGCGGAATATTTCCAGTTTGTGGTTACTTTTCCACCGTCGCTAGTTTGAATAGTAAAATTTCACGTGGAGCGAAGAAGAGACTTGCGCAAAGAATATTAAGTAGTATCGATACAGTTCGAAAGATATCGGGAAAAGATAAGCAGCATCCGTGAACTTCGAGTTGATCGAGACGGTCCGCAGTGGTATCGAAATCCAAATCGAATCCGCGTACTTTTCTATCCGAAACGGTTGAAATCCGGTGAATGAAACGCGAACGTCGAGTGTGTGTTCCACCGACGGTATAAAACCGATTTCACGGACGTCGGAATTTGGCTCAGGACCAACTTGAAAATCGATCGACATTTAAACCAATCGGATATACTTTTCCTTGCCGAACGATCAAACCAATAAAAACGGACAAATCGTTCTTCCGATGTCTGTCCGGAAATGTCTTATTTCCCTCCAAAAATATCAATAATCACAAACTTTACATTCCGCTCCAACATTCATATTCATCCTCGGGCCTTCGACGAATGCTTTCATTACTTCTTTCATCGGAATCCCACACGTGGAATACACTGGCGTTGTTTGAAATGTTATCAGGGGACTCGGCAAAGTCAACCGGTATACCGTGGGGTGACCACTGCCTGGCACAGGAAAGAAGAGACAAAAAGACCAATGGCGAGTCGAGAACAGGCTTCGCAGCTGGATTAATTCCCAACCCCCTAAAGCTTCCGTCAACCCTTGCCCATTCTCTTCCGTTCCCTTTGCTTCGCCCAATGTTCGATCGATAACACGACAACGGACTACGAAGCATTTATCGCGACGTCGATTTTAAATGGACGTTTATCTGTGAATTTATTTGCAAACGTTTGTTCTTTAAACTTTCAATGCTTTGATACATGGCAGGAGGAACGATTCCATTCATACGCGAACGATCTGTCCGTGAAATGTCTGAATCTCTGAGTGACTTCGTATGACTGAAAAGCCGAATGTTCAAGGAAACTGTGCTAACGAAATTGAAAAACTTTTCTTCTTCGAGCACGTACCACTCCCCGCACATGTTGGATGTAAAAGAGCCACGCGAGAGACAAGATAAAACGTGATTCCCGCATACCTAGGCATGTACGTACATACATAGACGTAAGTACACGCAAATGGAAAACTCGTTCGCAGATGAAACTATCTTTCTTGGATAGAAAAGACAGTTTGCTCTCGAGACATTAAACAGCACCCATACTTTTGGAACAGGCGAGCAATTATGCGCGATCGAAACTGTGCCGAATAAATACAGCATATACTTGCTTAATCGGTTAAGTGTGACGATCTCTGTGCAGAGCGCGCACCAGTGTGTGTTGCGATAATCAAGCGGTGACTAAAATGATTCTTTCATAATCTTATTCGGCTTCGAATTCCGCTTCCAAAACGTTCTCGATTACGTTAATATCTCAAAAATTGCGGAAATGACGAGCAAATTGCGAAAATCACGAAAATTCGTCAAATTCAACCAGTTTTTTGGTCGGCATTCGCTCAATTTTTGAGATAGCGATCCGGGACTGGCACCATTGTTTTAGTTAGGAAATTCTACGATAGAACAATGTATAATAGTTGTACTTTTCGAAAATTTAATTTTTCGCAAAAATCTGAAGGGGGTAGGTCAGGATTTTTTGCGATTTTCGTAAATCGCTTGCCATTTTCACAATTTTTTAGATATCGGTCTGATTCTTTCTGCATCTTATTCGGCTTCGGATTCCGCGTCCAGAACGCCCTGGATCGTTTTAATAGCTCAAAAATTACGGAAATGGCGAGCGATTTACGAAAATCGCAAAAAATCCTGACCTACCCCCTTCAGATTTTTGCGAAAAATTAAATTTTCGAAAAGTACAACTATTATACATTGTTCTATCGTAGAATTTCCTAACTAAAACAATGGTGCCAGTTTCAGATCGCTATCTCAAAAATTGAGCGAATGCCGACCAAAAAACTGGTTGAATTTGACGAATTTTCGCGATTTTCGCAGTTTGCTCGTCATTTCCGCTATTTTTGGGATATTAACATTATCGTGGACGTTTTGGAAGCGGAATTCGAAGCTGAATAAGGCAGTGAAAGAATCATTTTGATATCTAAAATATTTCGGAAATGACGGAGAAATTATGAAAATCGCGAAAATTCGTCAAATTCAACCAGTTTTTTGGTCGGCATTCGCTCAATTTATGAGATAGCGATCTGAAACTGGCACCATTGTTTTAGTTAGGAAATTCTACGATAGAACAATGTATAATAGTTGTACTTTTCGAAAATTTAATTTTTCGCAAAAATCTGAAGGGGGTAGGTCAGGATTTTTTGCGATTTTCGTAAATCGCTTGCCATTTTCACAATTTTTTAGATATCGGTCTGATTCTTTCTGCATCTTATTCGGCTTCGGATTCCGCGTCCAGAACGCCCTGGATCGTTTTAATAGCTCAAAAATTACGGAAATGGCGAGCGATTTACGAAAATCGCAAAAAATCCTGACCTACCCCCTTCAGATTTTTGCGAAAAATTAAATTTTCGAAAAGTACAACTATTATACATTGTTCTATCGTAGAATTTCCTAACTAAAACAATGGTGCCAGTTTCAGATCGCTATCTCAAAAATTGAGCGAATGCCGACCAAAAAACTGGTTGAATTTGACGAATTTTCGCGATTTTCGTAATTTCTCCGTCATTTCCGAAATATTTTAGATATCAAAATGATTCTTTCACTGCCTTATTCAGCTTCGAATTCCGCTTCCAAAACGTCCGCCATCATTTTAACCAGTCAAGTGTGGCGATCTCTGTGCAGAGCGCGCACCAGTGTGTGTTGCAATAATCAAGCGATGACGGGTATAGTCGTCAAACACAGTTAACTGGTTAAATGATAAAAGTAGACCTGATCGACTGCCAAATCAGTGCATCCTCGTTTGAGACACATCGACGTATCGATGAATCGATAACTGAATAATAGGGCACGTGTTAAGAACAAAGAATGTAACGAGACCTTGGCATTTCTTTCCGATGAAAAGATTATTACCTACCGATTGGCTTAAATAGAACATAGTATTTTCCGTCCAGAAGACGTCATCTAAATAATGCTGGCAACACATATGTCCGTCCGTTTACAGCTGTCACTTGTGAGCAAACATATTTCGTGTTCCGACGCTACTTTCAATATTTGTACTTCAACTGCTCAAGTGCCACTTGCCGATAACGGATCCAGATACCAGCAATTGCGCTATAATTAGAAAATAATCAGAGTTGCGACGGTTATCGATGTATTTTATTATCGCTAATTTTAGTAGTTAGCTATCATTGATAATCAAAGAGACGGGTTTGTTAACGAGCACCGGAAGTTCATGTTACCGTGAAAAGGGATACGCGTGTGCCTTTGAGTGCTATAAGTTACCCTACACGTGCAATTATGTCATGCGATATTTATTACGAAAAATTATGGAACAAAGCTACTTCCTCCGTACGCGATGATCCTGTTATAAATTAATTGCTGCAGAGTGTCCCTTCGATACGAGGGCGTTGGACGTAGTTTCACTGGTTTCGCCTAACGCGAGTAGCCATTCTACCCGATGATTCCATTTACTAAGAATTCTTGCTATTTAACATGCTGATCTAATAACTTGTCAAACAATCGCATTCATTGGAATCTCCGTACAATAAAGAATGCCGGCAGCTGGCGATAAACCGGAGGCTAAATACATATTTCATGAAATCGTTGAAAGGATTTCGATCGACGCATCTCGTTTCGGAATGGGAAACGGAATTTCAAGGCAAGATTACTACTCGGGGGAAAATTGATTTTCCTGTCTTTACGTGCCTGGCTTGCATACCGTTCATTGCCTTTTCAACTATCGGATTCAACAGTTTTATCAATTCGATATCGCCCCAGAGCCACGTATTTTCCTGTATTTTGATTTCTTATTCGAATGGCTGCCGTCGTCGAGGAAACGCGACCGTTACGTATGCGCATTTCATGTATCTAATTTCCTTCCACAAACAGAGTGTTTAGAAAACGGATTTTACGGAGAGCACACTTTTAACAAAGTATCGCCGTTTTCCAATTTCCAACTTGAGGAAAAGTTTCGTTCGGGACGTCACTGACGCGATTCGACGAGAGACGATAAAAGGCCGTAGCTGTGTAAGTTACCGGTACAAACTGAAATTGAACGTTACGGACGGAGAAACGCAAGAGGACTTACAATCTGGAAGTTTACGGGCCAGGGGACGTGAAACAATCGTTTTATTGACGCTACGATAGCCGAGGTTCAATCGTCCGGTTTCGACCTGTTTCCAGTTTACGGATCAAACTCTGTCAATTCCGATAAAACGTGTCGATACATCTTTTTGCGAACGAGCAATTCTTGGTTCCGTTCAGATATACGCGTTACGTGGATCGAATCGTAAGAATATTCGATCGTACGCTCATGCCACATAAAGATCGGCACGTAAAGAATTGTAAATATGTGAGAAGGTCGGTCAGCAACGAGTTTAATCGGTCACGTGGTAGCGTGTCAGTCTTAGGTAATGCCGCGTAATGCAATGTAACGCGTCCCGTAAGAAAATTACGCAATCCGCCGTGAATCCGATTCGGTCTTCGTTAAATTGACACTTATCGATCGTTTTCTCTCGTTACGATTTTGCGGCTTATCGAGCAATCTGTTCCATCGGAACCGCTATCCAGTAAAACAATATTTTACACCTCGTAAACGAAGGCACGTGCTCTCACGAAATACGGACTTGTGTCGTCTATATTCGACATTCTCTCAATCGCAAGGAGTTTCAATTCGATTTTTCACCCGCCCTCGATCATACTATTATTATTGTCTTGGAAAAAATTGCGCAACGCAAACACATGACGCGTACAAAAGATAAGTCTCAAGTTATAACAAACACATGTAGATCCGGTTTTCTTGAGAATATTAAATGACCATATACGTTACAAATTATTCAAGGAAATTCCCTTTCCATGATCAACCGTGAATAACTCGCTTTTAGATTATAAAAAGTCAGGGTCGATAAGTCGAATGAATGTTAATAGCACCGGACAACGTTCGCAGTAATAGGTAGGTGGCAAAGGAGAAAGAGGAAGAGAAAGAAAGATGATTAACGACGACGGAGTGGACTTCGAGACAAGTTTTATAACTTAGGCTGCTTTCACACCGACAGCCAGTCAAGCGCAATTCAGTCACGACGATCTAGTAACTATAAAATATAAAATTTCAAAACTGACTTGACCTTTTTCGTGTGAAATCAGCCATACACCGCAACTCATGACCAAGAGCAGTCGTGTAGGAATACTTTCCAAGTTTATCCAATTGGCACCCTCGTTAATACCGAATTATTTGTCCCATTATACGAATCGATTAACTAGATACAATTACCGAGGAAGCTTCCATCTCGAATGTGATTCGTTTATCGGTACAACGGTAGCGCACTTATCTGTTATCTTCTGCAATGTTTGCCAAGCAATAGAGTTAAACAAAAATGAAGCAGAGTCAACAGAATCTCATCTATAGGTGCTTCAAGAACACTCGATAACTCACGTTTCCATATTTTACTATCGCATTCCTGATCGTTAGGATAATTTGTGTAATCAGTATCGATATCTCTTTGTTTAAGTAAATATTTCAACTACTCGAGGCACACGTAGCAATTAATAGTGAGGTAAATACGAGAACACCGACGCGATGAGAACTTCATATTATGTTTTTTCCGAGTAGACTTTAACGAATCGACGATTCTCAGAAGTTCATTTCTCCATTATTCTCTCCTCATGGGAGAGCAGGGTAATTTCAAAAGACACACAGAACTGTTCCTTTAAAGGCAGACCCGCTTAATTTTCAACATAAAAGCTTTTTACATCCGCACTCATGCGATGCTTTAACCACGCGCACGCTGCGCGATACTACATTGAACGTGTACAACGAATTTTACGACTAAACGAGCACCGATGGATGTATGTAGGTGTGTGTATATGTACAGTGACTCTCACAAGTGTTCGAGCAATCCCATCAAAGGCGTAAGAATTTCAAAGTTCAGGATCAGTCGGGCATACAACTTTCGAGGCGAACCAATTCACAGTCTTCTAATGAATCCATGTGTCGCAATGCGATTAATTTACATGAGAATACGGATTCGTAAAAAACGAATACAAAGACTTTTGCGAGCGACTGTATGATAACACCATACCGACGAGTTATAATGCCCACAAAATGTAATAGTTGACGAACCGATACGTTTCGTGCAGCAAACGTTGGCAAAAAAACAAAATTTGTTGTTATTCACGCATATATTTTCCTGCCTCGTATGTGCATAATTGATATTTCAGTGTTACGGTGAATGGACCTAAATTGTTACCATGTTCTACTACGTACGTGATATAATTGAATGAACAAAGTCATCCTGCAAAGCTTGAATCAAACTACGAAAGAAATAAGACGCTTTTATTCAGTTCGACACATTTCCGACGTCGACCATAGCAAATATCAATTGACTAACACTTTCACCGAACGAATGAACTCACAGACTAGAGTTCACAATTACGAAATGGGTTAGGTGATTCCATGATTTCATACATGATGACTAATGAGAATATCCCACGGCTGGATCCCAGGGTCCATTGAAAAAACATTGTCGAAAAATCCCGAACAGTGCAATAGCGTTTCTCTCAACAGAGTACGACGAGAGCGCGTTGAAATCGGCAAAATATAAGTATCATCGTGGATTATTCATTGCGTCAAAAAGTACTGGATCTTCTATAGTGGATGGAATCCAAACGGTTAACGTATAATGGAACAGACATCTGGACCGAACGTAGAACACAGATAGTCGTTATAAACTCGTTAATGGAATGAAATAGAGTTTTCGGTTAACAAACAGGCTCGTATATTTCTGGCGATATCACGCGGTGACAAATCTTTAGTGGATATCGGTAAGCATATTGTGCCCACCGCAGCCTATAATGATGCGGGAAAATTTTTCTTTCGTTCTGATAAAAATTAATTTATAACGTACACTCCGTCTGTGAAGGCATTATCGGGCATCGCGTATAACCGCGCATGTATGTATGTACTTACAAATGACATTTGTTTGGGGGGCGTGACGATTTATGACAACCCGGTCAACGTTACTGTCATGCCGAGCGAACGGCGACAGGTCAATGGCAACGTTCAACAATCTGTCAAGTTATCCTAATGGGCGACTTCTCGCCCTCCCCGATAACCTTATCTATCAATTAGGCAAACCCGACACGCGAATCTCCCGAGTGAAATTCGATTCAATAAAACAACGGTTTCTTTCGCGTAATTGTCTCTCCGCACGCGTAAAATATCGTAGAACGAATGTTTCAATCATTTGTTTGATCGTATAAACGTTGTTTGCATGTAGAATTTCAATGTGATATCGTCTCAAGAATATTTGCTGCTCATCGAAAATCGGACATCCTTGGATTATTAGTTCTTGCGGTGTTTCATCGGTGACCACGTTATTGAAGTGGTTATCGATCGGTAGGAATTAACAGCTCACAACTTGCAACTTTAAAAAGAAACCACCCCGCACCGAAAGATTACGAATTCATTTTACGTATTGAGATGAAATCCTTGCAGTCACTGATCAAGGAGTCATTGCTCGAATACAATTCTCGAACAACAATAACAACCGCAGAAGCGTCACAAAAACAAGTACAAACTATTCGTGCAAATTCCATCCGTCTGTATACATCAACCGGGACATCGAGTTTGTAAATCAAGCGGAATGGAATGAGCTGTAATATGGAAGCGCGTAATTTCCACGTTATTCAACGCGGTTGCCTCAAGTGCCTAAAAGATTAAACCTCTCAAATATATCAAACGAATTACGTCATTTTTCTATCGTGACAAAGGAAATTACCCACATCCCAGTTTATTAAATGGAAGAGCAAACATTTGGGGCTCTATATCAAGCCCTAGCTACGGTGTTACCAGAGCCACACACACCCGTGACAAACTCGATCGCATGTTCACGTACAAGCGAGCAGCATTTTCATTTGGATGTAAAACGTGCGTTTAAATACTCTTCCTACTCCATGGACGAATGATATTTTTCATCGAGCTATCACGCAAGGTTACGTAGTATGTGTTATGTCGTACAGATTTGCAAAATCAGGGAAAAGTCGAATGAAGTGAACGTGGAGAAATCTTTCCTAGAACTTTTTGCTGATCGTTTTCTTTTCCACCTAGCGAAATCAGGTCGCGTTCGTTTCCATCGC
Source organism: Mimumesa dahlbomi (assembly GCA_917499265.3). Lineage (NCBI taxonomy): Eukaryota > Metazoa > Arthropoda > Insecta > Hymenoptera > Crabronidae > Mimumesa > Mimumesa dahlbomi. The sequence continues at coordinate 11,931,087 of OU824125.1, read as the reverse complement.
AAAAAAATTCGCGAGCTAGTATCACGTTTCGATCGTGCAAAGTCGAAGTGCTTAAGTCGAACTCAATTTCTCAGGAATCCGCAAAATCAATTCTAGAATGAATATCTAACCGAAGTGTAAAAGAGAAAAGAGAAAGATATGTAGAAGAAACGAACCTACTGGCGACAGGTAGCGCGAGGTCCCCTTGAACCGTCCCGCATTCGTTACGTTACGTAACACTTACCTTTCCCACTTTCCACTTTCAACGACGTGCAGGCCTGTGGGTCTTCCGTGCTCGCCCACGTGTCGGCTTCTATCTCTGCCTTCGTCTGACTATCTGTCTCTCTCTCCCGAAGGAACGCCACGTGAAAGCGTTAGCCTTGGCCTTTGACGTTTGGAATCGGGATTACGGGATCCGTTCGAATCTCGTGCCGAGCAATGTCCGCACCACAGTTTTTCCTTCCCGGAACAAAGGTGACACTTCTTGTCTGGTTATTTAAAGCGAAACTTCAGCCGTGATTCGACTCCGACGAACGTGTCGGTTATTATTATTATCTTATTCTTCCTGCATCGCGATTAATACGACTCGTGTCGTAACACCGATTCTATATGACATTTCATTCGCATTTTATCGCCACTACACGGTAGCCCACTTGCGTGATATCTTGTGCAATGTTTGACGAGCAATAGACTCCAAGAGAAATCGAACAGTGTCAACAGATTCTCACCGTTCGTAAGCAAATAAAGACTGTACTCGATAGTAATTGACGCTTCGTCCACAGACCTCGAGTTCGCGTATCGCTTTAAGACTCGTCGTTTGTTTAATCGCGAGCCGAATTCCCAAGTTATTTAAATATCTCCAACGATTTATTCGGGCGAAACGAACGATGCCGGACACCGATCCAGTAACTGACCTTCTCAACGCAACCGGTTTCTCACGCGTCCAACCCGCCTGCCACTCTGACTAACGCTTACTTAACTTTTTACCGTACTCACGTTCACTCGCATTCGCCGCGCCGGTGTCCGTAATGCGTTTCAAAACCGAAATCAAGTATACACTCGAAACGATTAACCCACGTCACCTCGGTCCTCTACACCGTTATAAAATTCTCGTAAAAATTTTCACGACACGCGGAACCCGAACGCAAACACGACCAGCGTTCCACGGCGTCCCAACACAGACTGACTACCGAACGACCGGGCGGCAGCGTACAGTAGAGTCGGCACACGGACACACGACAGACGCGCCGACGCGCCACGCCATTGGTCGTACCTGGCATACCTGCGATTTCATACCATGTAATCGACCATCGTACACTACAAATATTTACTATTAATTTCCCATAAGTGTTGATTCGTTCTTTGTTAAGTAGATTGAAAAATTAAAGAAAGTACGGATCCGTTTTACTGGAAAATAAAGAAGACTACGGGTAGCTTGTCGATACCCGGAAAAATATATCATAGAAGATGTTTATAACTTTTCGCACTTTGTCGGAAATATACGTAGGTTTCGAGTGAGGTAACGCAGGATACTCGAGGTGTAAGTAGGTGTACTCAGTTTCCAAAATGTTACCGAAACTGTGAGTACATACCCTGTAGATGGTGTTTCATTCGCAAAGCAGTTCGGCCGCGAGTCAAAGCGCCTTTTAATTAAGCGATCGAGATGCACCGATAAGCACTCTCGACCACGAGAGATCGGACAACCGTGCGAAGGTTACGGATAATGGAATTTAACGCGACATTAGGAAGCGTCGATTATTTTAATTGCTTTAATCTTAATTGCCTTAATCGTCAGATTACCCGCATCGGAACGGTTTACGGTTTGTCGCTTCGCTGACGTCGGCGATAACCTTAGATCAAGATTTCACCGACTGCCTGTTCCAAGAAAACAATTTTCATTTCACATGTCGGCCGAGGGCATGGATTCTATGTGTCATCGGAAAATTCTATATCTTAACGAGGTAGAAAATCGCCGGTCGTTATTCGAAAAGCTGGACGAATTTTTATAACCGAGATAACCGGTTTTATCACTAGGTAATTAAATTTGGATTTTAATATGAAATATATGCTAACACACTTCCATCCGTGGAAACTACTTTTCCATTTCCCGCTTCGTTTATTTCATCGGCATATGTCGCAAGATAAATTTTTCTATTTCTCTCTGGCGGCGTCGCCTCGTATTGCGGACGTTGTACTTTCTTTTACCTACGTTCAATTTCGTGTGAAAAAAGAAGCGTTATTTTGACGGAATAAAAACGAACAGCAAGTTACAATATATGTACATATGTATGTATGTACGTATATTCGGTACGACGAGAGGACAGCGACACCGATTTTTGGATGGTCGCAGAGGGGCCCAAATGAAATTCCGCGTGAACGCACGTTACCGAGACACGCTATATCCTCGGTCTGGTGAATTTCACTGCATTTCCTGTGTGACATTAAAATGAGAAAGCAAACCGAATAAAAATATGACCTCGTCTCAAAGGCAGGCGTCGATAACGATCGTCGTGAAATATACAGCTACCCGAAATTAATGCAACTCCATACGAATGCATCCGAACAACGTGCACACACCGCGCTACATGGAAGTTTTTAAATAACTGCCTATGTCCCGCCGGTCCGTGTCAAACGTGTTTCATTTGCACAAAGCAAAACTCTATCTTTTTTTCATGAGACATTTGTTTGATATCGACGTTGGCCCACGGAGGTTAAAACGTCACGTTTTGGAAAAAGCTGGTTGGATGTCCGTAGGAGAATGAAGCTTTAAATCCTTTGTCGGGATAATGATCGGCATTAGATTCGCTCTCTAACGACATCTGTAACGACGAACAGAGTTGCTTCGACACTTTCGTCGTCGTACTTCAACGTTCTTCCGCTTCAATTGCTAGGTGTCCAAAAATTTCGTTACTTCCCGTATACATGCACAGAACCGTCTATTTCGGTATATTTCACCCAGCTGCACAAGTATACTTACGTTTCTCATAAAGTCACGAGTTGTAACTTAGAGCACCCGGTGGTATATCAGGGAAATCGTGGAAGCCGGCGTGTATTTCATTGAAATAATTCTCCAACTCCATCCAGATCTTTAAGCTGAGTCACGGATAAAGTTTCTCGGGTAACGCTTCCCGGAGGAGCCTACGGACCAAGTTCCCCGACGTTTCCTAGGCAGGCAAAATCATACCGAGTAGATTGCACCGTCTATTATAGCGCGTCAACTTCCCAACTCGCTGACGCGTAACCAACCACGAACTAATCTCGAGCATACGGGCCACTTGCCACACCGGTACACCTGTTTCACGTCCACCTATACGACCGGCTGTATTTATAACGTTTAACGGCTTTATCTCACCTACATACATATTACCGTCCGAATGTCACAGACCCCCTCTTTAAGCGTTACAAATAATCGGCCCACACTTTCTTACGCCGTTTCCTAACCGCTTGCTGAAATTGTACGTTCGCAGTGTCGTGCCGTGACGTGGCATTAATCCAACTATTTATCGCAAAAATGTCCTCCATTCGTGCTGTACGCCGGTAAATTAACTACGACAGATCTATCGAACGACACAACGGACAGAAAAATGATGCGCGATAAGGAAACAGGTTATAGAACGCTCTTGGATAAAGAAGGGCAGGCCTTCTTAAGTAATTACGCCGTGTATCCAGCGAACATTAGAGGGACGTTAGTCGGAAAGGTGGAGAAAATTCGCCGGTAAGCGGAAGTAACCGGGTGCAGTAGGTTGATTCAACGTGGCGGATGTCGGGAGCCATTGTCTCTCACGGAGACGAGACAGAGACGTTCCCTAATGCATCCCACGAGCTTCGCCATCCTTTCCTTTGCACACCTAACACCCCGAGCATGGATAATACACCGTACACCGGACGCCAACCAACGTAGGTTAATGGAACGCGTTGACATCGCTGCTACTGGAGTACTTGTGAACACCACGAAGCTTCGAACGCGAGCAGAAGCATCGTTTAGTATCGTTAATTGGACGGGAAAGAAAACGGCTGGAAAGAAAGGCGATTCTTGGGGAAGAATTAATCCTAGTAACGGTTTACTTTCAACTCCCACCGAGACGTTTATCTCGAATTTATGGGTTCGCTATTAGAATTACGATAGATTTATGTGTCGTATATAAACGATGAGAAAAAGTATCAGGTTTGGACGTAAGTCATTGAAATTGCACTCGGAAATAGTTTTCACTCGCAGGGGAAATAGTACACTTAACCCACGACTATTATCGTTGAGTCGTTAGCGTAGAACTGAAATAGTTCTAAATAGTTTATATTTATTCTAAAATGAGTGTTGGAAAACAAACCGTTTGCTGACGTCAATGGAACAACCTTTCACTTGCTAACATCGTGATCTCACGTTCACCGAAACGTTCGAACGAAAGGTGTTCGTACTTCGGGACAGTTTGCTTCCTTCCTATAAAATACCTCGCACATCCGTGTAATACGAGCTTTAAATTCGGCCGTCGACCTACGCTAGGTGGAAAATGTACGGAAAGCGTCTACCGTCCAACCTCTTCGTGTAAAAGCTGATAAGGAAAATATATATTCCCACTTGACTCCGCTTCTATACCCTGTTTCGCCTTCCCTAAGCTGACGAGGTATCTTGGAGCACGGCCAATTTACACCCAGAGTCTTCTTTTAGATACTTGGATAACAATGGAATTGAAATAATCTCTTTATTTCACCGATCCTGCTGCTAACGTCCTTCGTTCCGTCTCGAGGCACGTGACCACGTGAATTTAGAATGAAATTTCAGGGATTTCAAGTTTCTAGACCTTGGTTTTTTACGCGTTCTCAAAGTTCTACGCGCTTTGGAAATTCCTCCCACCCCGGGACGTGTCTCGCGAAAAGCGGATCCATTCCACTTCGAGAAACATGTTCGTAGAATCAAAGTCTCTTGACCCGCTTACTTTACCTTCTTTTCTTCTCGAGTCCTGTTCGCTCGTTTGCATACAAATTGCAAAAATATCCGAGGCACCGTGGAATCTACCGTTTGCCTAGAACATTCGCTTGCGAAACACTAGCATTTCGCCAGGATATGCGTACGATCGCGTTGTACTGGCGAGCATAGGCTCACTTTTTTGCCTTGCAGCAATCAATAACGGTTAATTACTAAACCCCTTCCAAAGGTATTAAAGGTCGGCGAGGCTTAGGAGGGTGGGTAAGCATTTATCTTAACTAATTGCACCTTGTCCTCGCTTATCAGGAAGAGCAAGGTCAGGAAAATGTGACTGTCAGACAATAATATAGTTTTAAGCGGTATTAAGTTGTTCCGAACCTACTCGTTATTGATTTGGACAAGCCGTACCAAAGTACCCACGACGATAGTAATAGACGCGTTATATCCACAACAGTTGTTTAAAATAAGCGTCTTCATGACTAACTTCCAGATTCTTGGCTTTTACACTGGCCGGGTAAGATTTAGAAAAATATTAACATTGTACGCGAGGAAACAATTACTTCGCATCGTTGTGGTAATGGGTCCATTACGAGCAGCTGCCGCGATGTAATATAAATTATGAACACAGGTATTCACGTAGCCCGAAGGTATGTAACGTCAGCCGATCGTTGATTCCAGAGCTTACAGGCCGGATGAGTTCGCGTTTGTGGTGAACGCCGGCATCCCTGCTACAACCATAATCGTTCATTCCAGCTTACAATGGCACTGCACTTGCAGTTGCGGCAAATATCGCAATTTTCGCCCGGTAAATAGCACGCGCGTACTTCCCGATACGTGTAACCTCTACACTTGTACCGTTTCTGACGACGCGTCTGTGTGTGCCACCACATTCAAGAAAATCGAAAAACTTAATTTGCAGGCTGAAAATAAAGGCCGAGATAAAATGTGATGGAACTTATTGGTCGGAGTGCCGGAACATTCGGAAGATACGGTGTGTAGGTCTTGGAAAGGACGAACTCGGGATTATGTCGTTATCAAGGATTCTCGAAATTGCACGATATCCGTCTGAGATTATACCGTATACAAGTCCCAGCCACTCCCAATTCCCAAGAATGGTCGGGGCAGCTTGGCAGCGAATTTTCCGCGTCTCGCGTAACCGTCGTTGTTTCAGAACGGAAGATCCTTTTGAAACGCATTTGGGAGCGGCAGAGCGAACTCGGGATTTTCCAAGGATCATTGTTAAACCATCTTGCTACCGTCGTCTGCGTCCTTAAACGGACGACTATCAACCTCGGTACACTCTATTTCCATTTCAGCCGGTTCACGTCAACCAGAAAAATTTCACTTTATCTATCCCTTTTCTCATTTCTCCTATAATTTCGACATCAATGCAAACCCTTTCGTTTTTCGAGCCTGTTACAAAGGGAGAACATAGAAATAAAACCGTCGTCGTTCGGAGGAAATCAGTCTTCGATGGATCGAAGCGGTTTGCATTAATCGGGTAAATTTTTATGTACGAGGACGTGGTGAAATTATGCTTGAGAAATATTTTCAAGGGTCTCCGTCCTGTAATGCGGGACACGTATTTCGCATCGATCAACGGTATGCTCGTTTAAGGCAATATACCGAGGCAAGGGCGCTACGAATTTCGAATTTCCCGTGGCTAGGCACGTACTTCCCGGAAAGCCAGCCAGACATACTGGACGAACTTGCCGGTTATCGCGTCTACACAGACTCCGAAACTGTCGGAACAGCCTCAATTTCGTAGGAGACATTGCTTTATTAATCCTTACATTACCAGAACAATGTTTCGGCATGGAATACCCAAAGAACAGTCGGTACGCGGATTTCCCAGCGTTAATTGAAAACCATAAAAATGTGAAATATCGAAGCTGCTAAAATGGTTCTTACGTCCACCGCACCTGTCGCACGACACGAGAGACGCCTGTTAATAGGCGGATTTTACACCGACACAATCGGTAAAATTATGACAAAAAAAGTCGTAAAAACTGTCACGATAAAAACGTTAATTGCAGCTGCGGTATATCGTTTTTAACGTTGTCTGTATAATCGGAAAATAACGAGATATCTGTACGATGCCGTATTATCGCATTTTCATTTCCCTGTTTTCTGCCTTCCACCAGTTTCTGGCCAACAAACCATCGTTTCCACCCGCAAAATCAGGAATAGCCATGGAAAAGGATAACTTCCGGAAGGCAGCGCGAAATAGCACGAATCTCGGCATCGTCAGCAGCGGCGGGGTTTAACAAGGAAATCGTTAGACGGAGCGTGATTAACCCCGCCGTTGCGATAATAAACGAGCCACCGGCTTCATAACTCATTGGTGTGCTCCGGTCTCTCTTTCTTCTCTTTCACGTGAGATTGTTCGTGTGTTGCAACGTCTTTTATTTTTACTTCGATCGGATATAAACCGCGAACGTTAATGCGTTTTCTCGAGGTACGTATCATTGCTAACGTTTTCCCAAATTAATTCAATATTCGCTAAATGTACAGATCGACAAATTGAAATGTTACCTTTCCCCTCAGTGACAAAGAAATTAATGCGACAAACGGCGAAGAAAGTAGTTATAGGAAACGCGCTTATCTAGGTACGAACTAACAGTATGACACGAACACAGAAATTATCCTGGAAAGTTATGAGAATACGTTATCGAGTAACGAAGAACCGAGGGAAGAGGAACGAGCCCGCTCGAATTTCTTACGATAATTATCTCTCCACTTTGCCCTAGACGTCCCACTCGCTCCTCTTCCTTTAACTCTTTCCATTAATTAGCTAACAGCGAATTTCAACTTTTCGGTAAGTTTGTACGTCTCCCCCGATGTTAACAACCTGAATTTTATGCCTGCTTCCAAATGCCAATAGTTCGACGAAACTTAATATAAAAATATTACAAACGTAATTCCAAATATTGAAGCTTCAAAAATGGTAGAAAGAACATATAAATGGGAATACCTCCGACGGAAAAGTTTTCATCGGGAAACAGCAGGCGCAATAAACTTCTAATTACTTTCAGGCAAATACTCTCCGCATCTAACTACACTCTCGACGAAACCTCGCGAACGAACTTTAGATTCTCATAAAATATCTGCATACAAATTAACAATGCACTGGAAACTTCCCACCCTCGAATATTTATAATTTAATCGCGGACTGCTTTCAGCTGATCAGAAGTCACAGGGTGCCGACTATAAAAATCAATTGTTCCTAGAGAAATCTTCGACGCTTTCGTCTATCGAATTCACGGAAACGGATCGAAGTTACACTTCTATGACCCGGCAGAAACCATTGCTTGCAAATGTAAGCGATATCGATACGTTAGAGCGAATCTGTTAATCTATGTACCCGCAGAGTGGTGTGCGCATGAATTAACCAGTTAAGTGTGGGGATCTCTGTGCAGAGCGCGCACCGGTGTGTGTTGCGATAATCGAAGTCCGCGTCCAAACCGTCCTCGATCATGTTAATATCTCAAAAATTGCGGAAATGACGGGCAATTTGCGAATATCGCCAAAAATCATCAATTTCTAACAGTTTTCTGATCGGCATTCGCTCAATTTTTGAGATAGCGGTCTGGGACTGGTACCATTGATTTAGTTAGGAAATTCTACGCCAGAACAATGTATAATAGTTGTACTTTTCGAAAATTTTATTTTTCGCAAAAATCTGAAGGTCAGGATTTTTTATGATTTTCGTAAATCGCTTGCCATTTTTACAATTTTTTAGATATCAGTCTGATTCTTTCACGGTCTTATTCGGCTTCGGATTCCGCATCCAAAACGCCCTGGATCGTTTTAATAGCTCAAAAATTACGGAAATGGCGAGCGATTTACGAAAATCGCAAAAAATCCTGACCTACCCCCTTCAGATTTTTGCGAAAAATAAAATTTTCGAAAAGTACAACTATTATACATTGTTCTACCGTAGAATTTCCTAACTAAAACAATGGTGCCAGTTTCAGGCCGCTATCTTAAAAATTGAGCGAATGCCGATCAAAAAACTGTTAGAAATTGATGATTTTTGACGATTTTCGTAATTTGCTCGCCATTTCCGCAATTGTGTAGATATCAAAATGATTCTTTCACTGTCGTATTTGGCTTCGAATTCCGCTTCCAAAACGTCCACGATAATGTTAATATCCCAAAAATAGCGGAAATGACGAGCAAACTGCGAAAATCGCGAAAATTCGTCAAATTCAACCAGTTTTTTGGTCGGCATTCGCTCAATTTTTGAGATAGCGATCTGAAACTGGTACCATTGCTTTAGTTAGGAAATTCTACGATAGAACAATGTATAATAGTTGTACTTTTCGAAAATTTTATTTTTTGCAAAAATCTGAAGGGGGTAGGTCAGGATTTTTTGCGATTTTCGTAAATCGCTTGCCATTTTTACAATTTTTTAGATATCGGTCTGATTCTTTCACGGTCTTATTCGGCTTCAGATTCCGCATCCAAAACGCCCTGGATCGTTTTAATAGCTCAACAATTACGGAAATGGCGAGCGATTTACGAAAATCGCAAAAAATCCTGACCTACCCCCTTCAGATTTTTGCGAAAAACAAAATTTTCGAAAAGTACAACTATTATACATTGTTCTACCGTAGAATTTCCTAACTAAAACAATGGTGCCAGTTTCAGATCGCTATCTCAAAAATTGAGCGAATGCCGACCAAAAAACTGGTTGAGTTTGACGAATTTTCGCGATTTCCGTAATTTCGTCGCCATTTCCGCAAGTTTATAGATAGCGTTTCATTCGACAACGTCGGCAGAATATTTATTTTCACACGATTAACGATACCGAAAAATCGACCGACGTCGATGATTCGACTCTAACATGTGAACCGTCGAAAAGTGGTGCGATCGATCGTGTGGAAAACTTTTTTCATAATCCATCAGGCACACGTTACGTATCGACCGCGATTCAATGAAGAAAGTCTCCAAAGAGAGATGACGTCGTAGTTGGCGGATCTTATTCCCCTGGGGTGGAGCCAAAATGGAAGTAGAAATCTCGAGGTCAAGGCTGGAACTTCTGTGCGACCAGTGGCGCTGCCTGGCTTCGACATCATCAAAGATTCGAACCAGATGTACCTACTCTCCGTCGCAAAAGATTTATTTCATTTCGAAAAACCACGGGATCCTTGAAAGGAGTATCGATTCCGGTAGCAATCCTTCAACATTCCCCCACTTTCATTGACGAAAGCCTGGTCTCCAGGTTCGTCGAAATCGAGAGGGCTTGCGGATAACACGTAGAAACTCATTGTTAGTTGCACGGCAAAGCCAAAGCTGTACGTGTATGTGTATGAAGAGCGCAAACGTTTGATAGAGAGTCGGTATCACGCCTGAGTTAATGTCAGTGCCGTGTCACCAAGTATGTACTTTAGACAGAGATGACGACCCTTTGTCGCTTATCTCTTGCTACGACGAAAATGCGATGCAAATTCCACCCTGGAAGGTATCGAAGACATTCTTTGTAGGGTAGAAATTTCAAATCATGAATGTAACATGCAAATTTTATTCGCGTGGCGTCATCGCTCCTTCCCCACGGTGCAAATCATAAATTAGAAAACATCTGGTTAGCTGTGAAACCCGAAGAGAACCAAATTGAATTGCAAAATACGTCAAAGCCAACATATCTCGACGTATTACAATGTCATTCTCATTGCAGACTCGATGTCGAGTCTGAAAAGCATGTGCGCGTATTATATCTGGCTTGTAACGCGTGTAATGTAATTGTAAGTACGTATCGTATGCAAGAACGTGTATGTACGTTTGATAATTAATGAAGGCCGTCATCTACACGACACTTTTTGCTCGGCAGTGTTTACGTTCCGGCTCGAAACAATGTACGTATTACCCATGATGTCTGGAAGCCCTGCACATAAATCACGCGACCGATAAGGCACGCCGAAGTAATCGTTGCTAGTTTCTTGCAACAGGATCGATTTTCCCCTATAGATTCGATTCACGATTTACATTGGTTACGCAAATTACGTACGAATTTGTTGGACGATGCAAAGATCGGTAAGAATATCCTCGATTCTCGATGAGAGATAGTCAATTAATTCCAACTTGATAATTACACCTAGATATTGATCGTTCGACACGAGTTTGCCTTGAAATCAAGATATTTTACGACGTCGTGAAAAATTCCGTCCTAATAGACCATTCGGATTCAAGAGCACGGATGCGAAAGGAAAATCCCTTAATCATTATGTCGAGAACAAAGAGTGTCGGTGAGAATTCACTAATTATTCCAATAGCACGATAAAGTGCCGCCTTTTAACGAACCTTTGGACCGAAGATGCTTCACGCTAGTTACACTTGCGTAAACTTTATCGCTAGGCAAGTGACTCGCGGAACAGCAGATTTTCACCGACCAAAGTTTCATAGAACTGTTTTTTCTCGTTCGATTCTCGTATGTACAAGAAGTAGAAAACTCTGCGTGGATCTCGCAAGACGAATGCGAAAGAAATAAAAATACGTTCCTTTATTCATTGCCTATACGTATTCATACTTTTGTTCAAAGTGATTTACACACGATTATAGATTCAGCCGCGCAACGATATTAAAGCAACGAGGATAGAATGTGTTATATAAAACATTTTTCGCGTTTCAGACGTGCACGTCGTTCAATGATCATTTTTTGTTCACGATTTCTTAGCCTACGGATCGTGGGTTTCTACCGTCGGGATTTCCCACCGATGTCTAGCCACAAAAATTCATTTCTGCGTTTCACGCAATGTTAGACAATTAGCACGGAGCACCGCGGCACAGGTGTCCTTTGCACACTTTTTTCCGCGATTCTCTGACGGACAATGGTGCGCTGCAAGAAGGTCATTCGCGTCGTTACGCTGCGGGACGAATAAGAGCTTCCTTTTTCCCCGATTTTGCCCCAGGCCATATTATCTCGCTCATTTGCACCGTAATTATCCGACAAATTAACGCGAATATTCGTAACTCGAATTCATTGTCGAATACAAAAAACGATACTAATGCCGATTCAAGTCTCCGTCGCGAAGGAATAAATGTCCGGCTATTGACGTAATTATCTATTTTTCCCCTTGTCACGGGGAAAGAATGGATGCAAAATACCGGACGTTATGCTGCAACGCTGTGGATGGACTCTGACATTTATCGATGCGTGCATTAAAATTTCGTCTCTACGGATTAAAAGCGGACTGACGCGCATTTAGGTCAACGCACACGGCGGTACCCTATTGTTTCGAACGTAATGCGCCAGTCGAGAGTGGATAACGGCCCGAATTTCAATCTTTATATGCCTGACATTCGGTTAGATCCACCCGCCTGTACTCATCCGGATTAAAATCCCGATTTCATAACGCTGTCCCAAAATTCATCCCTCTTTTAGCTGACCACATTAGCTTTCGTTCGTTTCGACAACACGGACAGAAATATCCAAGTAAGTAAGATATTTCACACCAGAACGTGTTTCGAGATACATTCGAAATTCATTGGAACGGAGTCCTTCTGGAATTGGATATACATACGGGACACGATGAAATTCGTCGACACGCAGCGGGACATTGTTTCTTATTGCGGAAATCACGGAAGCCACGGTGAAGGTGATTAATTGGTTCGCGCGAGATACACGCGAGATATTAATTGTACCACAACGAAAGCAACTGTTCGGTCTACCAGCGAAACTGACATACGTGTCAAACGAGCCGATGTACCACACTTTTTTTTATTTACGTTAGTCCATCCGTAAACACGACATTTGTAAAGTACGTTCCGAATATTGATGAAACGTTGCGAGAATGTCGATGCGTTCACGTATTCGTGGGACGTCATTGAAATTCAATTGTCATTTCGGCACCAACACTTTGCTCTACTTTAACTGTCAGCTGTCACGTGAGGTCAGTAAAAAAAGTCTCCCAAGAATCTCAATCACGTCCACTTGAGAAACGAGAAAGTACTTACCCAGTTGTACGACAGAGACACAGCCTCCCTCAGCCTGGACAGCGTCCCACAACGCAGCTTCCGTTACCAGCTTCCAGGTTCATCGGTTCTCCTCCTTTTCCGTTGTGCAGCAACGATAACTTGTCAATAGGGTCTCCCGGTAAACAACTGGCCACCATGTGATCCCTGTCGCATCCGAGGAGAAAGCACTTACACTACGTCCCGGAAGCACAGACCGTACGAAACACTGTGACCGAAGAGGACTCGATAAAGAAACGACGGAAGAACGTGGACAGGTGGGTTCTATGGATGGAGAATCTGGTAAAGGCGTGTGGAAGACTGGGACGTCGCGGAGATGTTTACCGCGGACATCCTCCAGGAAGGTGGGGAAACGCTGTCAGCGGGATGCGACGTACAGCGCCACGACGGCGCTGCGTACTAACGTCACGAACGTGTAGGATGCCTCCGCTCGATCCAGCTACTCGCCTGCCATCTGTCGCGGGCGAAGCGTAATGCCGAGGTACGTCGTTGTGGCGCAGTATGTTCTTCGACCGGCGGCGTGGACATTTTGAACAGGTAATTCTCCCTCGACACTGAAAATTAATCGAACGTGCCACAGTGTGTAATGTTATTTGATTATCTCGTTACAGTGAGACTACCGAGGCACGGCCAGTTTACCGAGAGACACGATCGATGGCAGAGGACCGGACGCCAATAATACGTGTCACTTAGCATCCCACGACATTGGCGGGTTACGGTAAGTGCATTGTCCTTGAATATCCTGACGACGCGATTGTTTACCTTTTTGTCGGCCACGGTGTTTCTCGGAAAGGATACAAAGAGTGCTGTGAAAGTGATTACCAAGAAAAGTTCCCAAAGTATTTCTTGTACCACCGTCTTAGAATTTGTGTCGATCGAATTGCGTCCGAGTAAATCTTGCTCGATACTGTACACAGTTTTCCGTGGGAATCGAAGTTTTTGCTTTCTCGTTAGATTGTTCTTCGATTGACCGTTTTGAACGAGTGAAAGACGAATAATTAAAAAGTCCCCCCGTTACATAGTCTTACAAATTTCTTGGAACTTTCTATCAGTCGAGAAGTGAAAACTTTTCCGAACTACTTCGACTCCATCTTGAATCTAAAGCGCTTGGTCGTGAATATAATTACGTTAATTGGATAAGTCAATAATCGATCGATTGCTTTGTTAAAATTTCGTAATTCAGAATTGAAGATTCTTTGAATATTTACTTTCTCGTTGTTCATCGATGGAAGTCGGAAATGGGTCTATGGAAATGGTACGGTTCAATATTTTACTTGTCGTTGTGTATCTCCGTTTGTGTGTACACCTATCGCATTTATTCTCCGCATTTGGTTTTCTCCTCTAGTCCGGTTTGCATACTGTCCACAACGCGAAAAATCCGGCGTGGAAATAAAAGAGGGCTGACTCAGCTGCTGCATTGGGATAATGTCAGCTTGTAGTTTCGCTTTATGAAATTACGTATCCACAGATGTTAAAAAGTTATTCATTTCTGGTTTCACGCATGGAATATCAGGCAATAGTACATACGTTCGTTTCAGAAAAATCACCAAAGATACTACAAGGTTTGGATGCCCGTAAAGTTGGCCAGTATTTTAACGTCTTTAGATACGTACCTTGATAAAAGTAATTTAAGTCAATAGACTGGGAACTTGGGAGAATTCTCTTTTCTTTAAGAAGTATTCGTACATGGTCAAAGTCTCGGAAACACTGCCCTGAAACTTTGAACGGGTTGACTTCACAGAAAGAAGTGTCTCCAGAGTTTCTTATGCTTGCCGTTTTTGCCGGCGGGATTGCTCCAACTTCACAGAAATACGGACCTTACGAAACTCAATATACGTGACGTCCCGTTCAATTCTGCACCGATAAAATTTCATAGTTCCTTTTTTCCCCGGCAATGCATTTTCCTTTCGGGGCTCCATTCGTGCTGTTGGCCGCAGCGTAGGGCGATCGATTCTCCACTTTGGATCGGCTAATCAAGATATTTCGAGTCGTTGGAATGCAGTGGAATAAAGCCGGGAAAGTTTTTGGTATTGTGGGTAACTTAGATTTTATGTTTTGCGGATAATTTCGAATACGCAGTCACGCGCGTGAAATCATATAAATCGTTTCATCTTCTCTTGGACGGTTTATCCGTTTCTCGGGTAAATATAGGTGGACTTTTATTAAACTCCCCGAAGTTAAACCAACGTCTCATAAGGTCTCTCGTGATTCAATAAAAATTTTCACTGAATCCCGGAAATAAAAGCGCGAGGCGTCGAGGTCGTGGCATTATTGCGATGCCGTTGGAACTGAACACCCTCCCTTTTTTCCACCTCCGTTACCAGCACCGTAATTTCCTGAAGGAACGGCTTTTTCACCAGCACCCTCCTCAAATAAGCTTCGGTCGAGTCTTGGAAAATTTCCTCATTTCCATTCTATCCTCGAGTACCGTGTCCTCGTAATCTTCTCCCGTTAATGTTATTTTTCCCATATTCATCTGCCTTTTCTGCTCGACCAGCTTAATCCGAAGATTCGATGTTTTCCGCACATCTTCCAGTAGGTTTCTTACGAGAAAGTGTAATTATATTAAAAGAAACTATGATGTTTAAACGATTCGTAAAACACTTTATACATTGTGCTCAGCAAAGAAGATCGTATGTTTTCTACTTTTTTAAAAGTAAATTGCGTCCAAGCTGTCGGGTGGGGGAAGCAATAACGAGTTCTTTCATGTCACGCGAAAGATGTACGACAGGTAATCATGGGAAAACGATTCGGGGAAAAAAGGCATCGAAGTAATGAAATTCCCGGGTGAGAAACCGTGGCGTTCGCGGCGTTCATCTAACTAATTAAAACTGCACTTTTTGCGACGACCAGCGTCGATCTTCAATGCATGAAAGTTTCGTTCAAAGGTGTGAACACGGGTAAAAACACTATTAAACACTATTCAACGTTTTACCGGGTGAAATCTCTTGTTAACATTACTCCGGGGATACACGAATTTAATCGCGCCAAAGACCGTTCTTTCCTCCTACAAAATTCATTTCCTACGTCGATTCTTTTTTGGTAACATTGCTCTCCTTTGAGAGTGAAACGTGTAATAGAAAATGTGGAACACGGTACAGCGAGCCGAAATTCGTTTCGGGGGCTGAAAAGGCAAGACTGAGAAAAAGAAGAAGCAAATGGGAAAGAAGATGCCGTCCCCGGGGGATCAGCTGAGAGTGGTTTCGCATTTGGGCCATCTGTGAAGTGGCCGGCACCTAGTTACATACAAACTGCCGTATTTCATCCTTTATCTGAACCCTTTCCTCGTCGAACTTCTTTTTTTCCACCACGTTGCTCTCGATGTTACATTTTCCGCTACACCCACTCCGAAACAGTTTTGATTTGTTTCCTTTCTAGATGATTTACCTTTGCTACGTATACGAATTATTCAGTCAATCACACCGAGCTTTTATTTCAGGTATCGAATAAATTAAACCAAGCTTATCCTACCATCTGTCGGAGCAAACACGTTAACAAGTCGCGTTATCAAATCGATAACGTTGAGCGCGATATAAAAGTATTAGAGGGTTGCTCTACAACATGTATATTCCGGGCCGAAAGTTTTCGCTATGTACTAAGTCTATATCGCAGCTTTTCTATGGTTTTTATCAGGTCAAAGTTGACAATCTTTCTGTGCTCTGGTAACCGCCAGAATTGGTGCTAACGTTCATCTGTGTGAATAATTCTACCGCATCGTGATAGGATCGGTATCTAATGACTGTGCAACCTCAGAAAATCTACTATACTCTCCAAAAGTGAAGAATATTCCAAATTTCGTATAATACAAATATAGATAAATTTAGTTGATCGTGTCGCCATCTTCAATTATTTCGGAGAGCTAGGAACGTGTGCCTACCCAGCAAAAATCAATAAAAGATACTCTGTAAATATCTCTTAAATAACCGCAGTTGAAATATACACATTTCGATCGTTTCGCTTTTAACATGTGATAAATATTGGATAAAGTGCCGTTCATTAAATTTTCCAATGTTTGGATGGGCTCTAGTACTCAGTTTGTAAGACCGATGGATAGGGCGGGGACGTGTAAAGGTTAATCAATGTAAAAAATGCAAAATAGATATGTATGCCTGTATTTCACTTACGTGCTAACACTTAATGATATTATTCGCGAAATTGTACGTCCTTCCGGGGAGGCGCATTATCGAAATACGACCATTAGAAAATTACCATTGATTCTCGGGAATGGAACGTCGATCAAAATATACAAAAACGAAATAAGGCGAAAACGTTTGAAACGTAGACACGGTAGATCGTTAAAAATGATCACTTTAATCGACGGAAACAATGATATCGATTATATTAATCGAACGCTTCGAGATGACTACCATTCATTAACTGAATAATGTATAGAATTTCCTTCGTAAGAACTCGAAGCGATCGCTTCGTTTTTATTCATTGTTTAACGACGGGCAGTAACAATGCCATGGCAGTTTACCTCCTATCGACCTATCCGAGTACCTATATGACAATGTCTATGCTAAAGTTCAAAGCGATATAATCTGAAGTCACCGACTAATGTCAGTAATTACGAGAACAAGCTGTCGTAACACAACGTTCCGCTTTTTTGCGAATTTTACGTCACGCGGATCCCGGTTTTCCGGTAAATAAACACAGCCACTCGTTAACTGTGCGTCTTACACAAATTATAACGGTACACTAGAATCTCGCCACACGAGGTTGCTTCCGTACGAGACGAAAAGAGACATCGACAATTGCAACGTAACTTTTATACCATGATTTCAGTATAAGATCTATAAGTTAACCGGTGTCACTACGCACCGCCCGAACCGCATACTTCGATATAGAATATAGATTTCTGGTTTGGAACGGTGTATCTACGATTTAACGGACAGATGCGTTCGCAACGTATACATCAATACATTCATCTAGTATCTAGTACATAGTATGAGCGCTATTTCCATTAATTCCATAACGATCACTGCTTTCGTCCATCTACAGACGTATTATACCGATAGAAGAAAATCGATTCGCGTCCATTAAAAGAAGAAAGTACAGTACCATCAAACAAATGAAATATGGCAGCGCAATTACAATGATTGCTTTCTCGTATTAAAAATTACGATATACGAAGCGATATTGACATCGAAGATACATTTATAGTGTCCTACGTTAATATCTAATCGTATAATCTACCTTTCATATACATACATATCTTCCCTCGCGTCGAGAATTTAAAAACATCCAACTAAAAAAATAGTCCAGCTATTTAATTGGGATTCGATTAAGAGTAATCGAGAATTAGCCTCGTTTTCCTTACAAATTGGGAAGATCCCACTTTCGATTCGCTCTTCGTCGGAATGTTTGAACTCGCTCAACCTATCAGAGAATCGTTGAAACGAACCTTTGTACGTATTGTTTAAAAACGCATCCCCGATACAAAGTTGCGCGCGATATGTGTGAAGGTATTGGCACGGATATACATACGCGTTGTACAAATACAAAAGGGATCGTGAAAATTGTTCCCAACTCGTAGCCGTGAACGGAAATATCCCCATAACTTTCGATTGGTCCTTTCTGGCACATCGGTGTTAACCTTCTAACTATGCTGGCATACGTTTCAATGGTTTCTCACTCAAACGTTAGACTTAAAGTTATAACGAACTGCGTGAAGAAGGGAAGGAAAGCAAAATTGGAATTCGCCAGCACAGTTCCTGCCAAAAGATCGCTATTCGGTTATCAAGCACCGCATATCTTATTCCTATCGTCGTTTCCAGGATAAATTGCAAAAACGTATTCGTTTCAAGCGTAAGTCTAATCACACAAACGAAGAGTCGCTAAACCAAGAATGTTCCCTCGTGATATTACTGGGCGCAAATTCATTCGATATCTTGAAACTCAAGTAAAGCTCCGGTTACTCGTTACTCCCCTTCGTTGATCCGAGTGAAATATATTCTCTCCGAGTTCGGTGTTAATTCTAGTTGATTTTATTCTGTTGGCCACTGTTGGAGAGATGCTTCCAAAGGCCGGTGATCAGCGGCACGTCCCGGAAGCTGTCGGCCGCTGGCTATGCTTGCTACGAGCACATCAGATCCACCGATCTGGCCTCCCATGCGTTTTGCACCTTGAATCCCGACGATGGCCGTGGCACTACGTGGTGTGACGCGGACGACGCGTGACGCAATGTCGTCATGGGAATACTGGTGGTGTTCTTCTTCTGCGTCTTTTTCTTGTCTCCGGACTCCTCCTCGAAACACACCTGAATATTCCGAATATCAATAGAAATCAAGGAAACGACCTGGTTAAAAATACGTTTATCCGCCGTAAACGCTTTAAGCGATTGCCTTTTTTCAAGACTTTCCGCTTTACGTATCCATCCCGTAAGTTCTTCTAATTGTATCCCTTTCAAACAGATAAATTTTCGCAATTCCAATAAACCTCCGAGTCTGCTACCGTATCTACGTCTCAATATTCTACGAAATCTATGGTAGACGCAAATAGGTACTCGGCAAAGGAGTACCACTCTGGCCGCAGGCAACGCTTTAGAACTCCTAAAGGGTCCTAGCATCGTTGCACTATTCATGGGAATGGCGGAATGCTTTCAATTGATACCTCAAAGAAATTCATATTTCATTGCTCACCCATGAGTTTCCGCTCGGTTTCGGATCGTTCGACAGGTCGATCAGAAGATTCTTTCGCGGCTCGTTCGAATTGAGTCGCTGACCATTGGGCTTGTTTTGTTCGTTAACGTTGTCCGGGTTTTTTGTCTCGTTCCCGTTCTTCTTCTCGTGATTCTCTGCAAATAAATTGGAACTCAACGGTAACCGTTTTCAGCAATCGCACGGGAAGACGGTTTCTTTTTGTTCGGTGGGCAGAAAATCTCGTGATTCGTGACTCGATTGGTCGGGGCTGGGAAACGAGAAAGGCCGAGAATCGATTCATTCATTCGGATTCCCATTTCCATTAATCAGGAAATGGAAGCTCACGGGAAGGTATACAGAGATGCATTTCCTAGCTACGATCATCATTATATGGCAAAGCAACGAGAAAACTGGACCTTCCATGCACTAACGCTGATTCCTGGCTCGCCGCTAATTGGTTGCTTCGAACCATTTCGTTGCGAGGAACCGTGAAACTGTGCCGCCTCATTAATTACCGATGCACCGCTGATTATTTACCCTGCCACGGATACGTTTGGTACGTTTGATGTCGACCGACACACACGCGTCCGCGAAAAACACCCCGGGCATGTTCAACCTCAAACATTCGCCCGTCGAGTATGTTCGCTAATATGGGCGTTCATTGTCACTAGCCTGAATACCGACGAAACAACGCGAACGTAAAAAAAGTATATTAACTCGCCGATTAATTTCACCGGATAATTAAATTTTTGACAGTCTCCAATTTGTCTTAAGAAATATGTTGAAATCATAATGTTTGCGACTATACCGGATCTCTGTGTTAGATAACAGAAATAAATAGCAAACTTTGGTGCGGTAAACCCACGGTGAAGTACTTGTACGCGAAACTGAATCAGCCAGACTCGATTCAGTATGTTCTTGAACCTTTAACATAAATAATTCACCGTGGTTTTACTTGAACTGTAAACGTCTGGAAGCTACGAAGAGTTTAGTTAACGAGTTGTCGGTGAGGGAGAATAAATTCCCGTTAATTTTTGATAAAACCTGGTTGTTCTCGTACGTAAAGCAGTACGTATAAATACACGATACACAAATATGGTACACAATACTCCGGTTATGTACGCGTAATCGCAATTAATTCGGGGCGAAACACATAGATAAAGGGATGAGCAATAATTGTTCTCCTTTTCCGTAATGTTGCGGGCCAGGCTGCATGGAGTAGAATATTAACTCATAACCTCCGTTGAAGCCTCCCGCAATATCCGCACTCTCGGAGGGTTAAGTGCACGACCACACAGCTATTGTGTACCGTTTCGTGCGGAATACGGTGGAAAAGGTTTCACTAGGATACCTCTGAAATCGTGTAAATGGCAGGGGAAAAAACAGGCAAAAAAAATATTGGATCAAACAAATTCGACGCACAGTTTTCATAGGAAATTTCGCGTACAATGCGACGGGGTGAGTTCCGGATCGATATCTCGAAAATTGTAGGAATTACGGACAAACAATACGAATTTCTGGTAACAACATAATAGCTAGTAGAAACGTTCGGCCAAAGCCAGACGAGCCTCACCGTTCTTGTCGTCCGTCATCGACGGGCTCTTATCCTGGGCATGATGGATCCTGGGGTCAGCCTGGGACAGTTGCCAGGCCTCGTAGGCCGTGTTAAAAGCATGCGCCACTGTCAACGTCACCGTATGCGCGGTTTTTCGCTTTGGGCAGAGAAACGCGTGGCACTCCATCGTCTCGTTCAGGTTCGTCGCGATGAATGCGAACACGTGGTCGTGGGTGGCATCCGCGGAGCAGTACGAGATCCTGAAGAATTCAGACATGGCAGACTATACTCGTCGTTCGTGCATGAATGCATATTTAAAGGATAAACTCACGGAGGCTTATTAGCAAAAGCATGAAGCAAAATCTACGCGAAAGATTTGCCTGGACTGAAATGCGGGTAAACATAAACGTACACACACCCACACAGGAATACAATTATCTTCCGACAAACAATCGTAGCAACGAGCTCGTATAACAGGAATATATTAGAGACGGAAGGTGGAAATGCTGATACGCTCGTGGACCGTGTAACGCGATATAATACAAACGGTATAAATGTAATATGTAAATTAATTCCGTCTCAAGAAAGGACCGCGCTGGAAAAGCGTTGTAAATTTTCACTCGGCAACGCAACGAACGTATTACGCTTCCTAAAGGATAGACGAACGTTCCAGCGAGAAAACGTTTACATGGATAAAGAGAAATGGATTAACATGGAAAGGACGAGAGGTATATGCGACAGAAAGTCTTGAGACGAATCCACGTTCCCTCGGAGTTTTAGCCGCGGTTTTACCAGCATCGTATGATACGCGCAAAATTATATAGACTCCGGGATGGATGAAATGTAACGTTTTCCTCTACTGGTGCGGTTCAAGCTCCGATTGGTAGGAAAAAATGTATGATTCATAGACGTAAAGCGGAAATTGGATCTGTACACGAATGTCGGTTTCGATTTGGACGTAGAGCACGTTCGATCGAAACGACATCCTTTAATGGTTAATCTCGCGACTTAATTGTATTTAAACCGCTGCTCGTTTTCTAGCCCTGGTTAATTAAGAGAGCATTTATAGCGTCGGCAAGTTACAGCGTAGCTAGCGGATACAGAACGATTAAGAAAATATATAGCCGGGGCTCGTTACCAGTTTCCTTCTTTTACCCGCGAACCGTAAAATTTCTCGTTACCACTTGAACGCTTTTCAGCTGTATTATAGCTGAACAAAGCTACCGGTTGGACAATAGAGAACCCACCGTATTCGCTGGAATTTCGTATTCCAGTAACGGACTCGCCTGGATCATTGTTGTTAGTAAAAAAAAAGGGCGGAGGGGGTGGGGGGGGGGGGGAAGAAAACCCTTTATTTCTACTCTCCATGCGAAATAGCTGGGAAAAATATAATATCGAGGTTCACACATAAAAGAGGGCAAATATTCATCCAAACATCTAGTTTAAAAGCTTTGTCTTGTCGTTATCGTTGAGTACTAAGGAAAATTTATATTTTGCGATAATACCCGGGCATTATTTATTATTTCTATTAAAAAAAGAAAATCGCGAAATCGCTGCACGGATAAAATAGGTTTCTGCTTTTCGTTTTCGTTCGTGTCGGATATTGAAACGTCCATCGGATAGACGCGGATGAGCAACGACAATAATTTCCCGCGACGAGGACCGAATAACGCTGGTATTGGTGCGTGACCGTCATTACGTGAGATTTCGAACGCATTCGGGCCCGAATGTGTCCGCATATACGGTATCTAATGCGGTGCGGGCCGAAGAGGGAAAACGCACAACCCGGAATCGACAAATCTGGTTTCGCGCGATTAAAGCTCCACCCCCCGACACGTCTCTCCGCACGTCGTAATCCAATTTCTACGCTGCATTTCGCATTTGCATAACACCGGAATCCAAGCGCTGACCGCACCAGCAAAATAACCTATTCCGTTGCCGGAGATAAGGGAAAATAATGCGAATGTTTTCTTCGTAAATTTCGAAGCAATTACGAAAGCCCGCGGAACGTTTTTGAACGTTAACGTTATCATGCCCACAGGAAAACATTGGCTATTCTCTGGCCCACCTGTATATGGACACCTGAAGCTGATCTTCTTCCGTGGCCAAGTCCGTCATTCTGATTCCTCTTAAACTCACAGCCAGAGAGACTCGCTGTAACTTCTTGCCACTCGCCTTTGCCTGAAAATGTAAAAGAAGCGCATAGGTATGGTCGGATTCTCTTTTTCGGGGGGTTTCTACTTTCTCTCGACGAAGGGTTTCGAAGAAGAAATTGTAACGAGCCGTCAGTTACGCGGCATTGGGATCAAACGAGTCACGATTACGAAACGATTGAAAACGTCAGGAAGCAGCGATCTTTACGTCGGGAAGAGTAATCACCGGGTGTCTGTCGGTTGATCGCGATTATTAGCTGCGCCAGACGTCTCGAAGATATCTGAAGCGTTGGAAGAGGGAAGTTTCGGTGCTTCGAAATCGACGAAACGAGGGGTAGCGGCTGTTAGAAGCACGAAAGTGCTCCTACCGCGGAAAATGGAGGGTAAGACAGTCACCTTCTCGTCGTCTCGGCACCATTACAACCACCGATATTACGACGACGTCGTACACAGCGAAACGCCTCCTCCGCTATCTCGAAACGAGACATTTTTCTTCCCTCTGATAGGCGTGTTATAAGGCTATGCGATAAAGTAGAAGACAACGGGAGCCAGACACGCGATTAAAGTTTAATTCGAACAGTTATATAGTATATCGTTGACGGTGACATATATCAAGATCACTAGGAAAGTAAGTCTCATCGGACAAGTGACATCTCGTTTCCTTTCATCGGATATTCTTTTACTATTAAACTTGACGTAACCAAATACTTGTCCGCTTCTTTGTAGGTATTACGTTCCCTTTCAACGTTAATTAAAGTCACGAAACAAAGGTTTAATTAATTTCGCAACTTACTTATCCCCGTCGAGTCGGAGGTATAAGGAGATTTACATTGGAGAAGCGCCGTAGCGGACACTTTACAATTTACAACTGTATTTACCCGTCTTCCTTCGACGTCGCTTCATCTTACGCGGTTATAAACGTTTTATCGTGCTACGGTAGCGATCGAGGAAAGTACTATCGAGTAGTCTCTTTTGTTGTCAAAGGGTAGAATAGAAAATGTCGAAACGAAAAGTGAAATAAAAGAATGCAGGATAGGGTTAACGACGGAAGCCCGGTGTAAACGACGGCCACCGAAACGGGTTGATTACGTTTCCAGAAGCCAAATATCTTCCCGGGAGCAACCGTGAACTCGGTGGCACTTTATGGTAAGGTAATTGCGGGCATCATGCAGACTAAACGGCACGTTTAACGAATTAACTCGAAGCGAAGATTACACGAATCCAGCTTAATCGCGAACGTCCCACGAAATTGGAACAGCAAGAACGTAATCCTCTATTTCCGGAACGATTCTTCTGCCGAATTATCATACGTCCTGTTTTTTGGTCTCGTCCGACGGAACGCGTAAACATTGTTCGCGTAAAATTTTATTACATGCTAAATGCAATTACCCGGACTCGATGTACGGGTTGGATTAAAAACAGAATCGCACAGATTAATCGGCGTACATAAGCTTCATCATTCAGTCGACGAACGCATTAACTGTAATGCAAAATCAGACAAATTAAATCGATGCACGTCCCGTTGACTTGCTTATCGTCCCGTTAAATTTCGTAATAGCCTTTCATCTTTCACAACGGACCGCGTCGTTAAATCGGATTTATGCGCATGATTGCAATGAAATCCGTAGCACTTCTTTTTATCTTTAATTAATTATAACCGTTTATTTCTTTCCGCGGCTGTAACTTGTCCCGTTTTACGAGTACGTTCTTCAATACTCTCTATTTTTCGCTTTTAACGATTTGTTTGTTTTGCTATTAAGAGCCACTTTACCTCCGCCTGACGTTACGTGTTTCCCGCTAAGAGCCTATGGTATAGCTATCCGCTTAGAATTGACCTTAGAGTTGACACCTCTATGCCAACGACTGATATACATATATGTACACGCCCGTGGATATCTCTAATCTCCATTCTCACCTATAATTGTCATATACAAGGTATTCGAACGCGTTGTCAACGTTCAATCACAGCAATAGTACGAGGCATGTTCTCGCAGCACCTACACAATCATTGAGTCAAAACAAGCTGTTATCGTGCTCGTGTGACGTGAAAACGGACACGCCTCGACGGGAAGAGATACGAAAGGCATAGAAATTACATCGAAGACGTCGATGACGAAAATATGATACAGAAGATGATGGTTCGGACGAAGCAAGAAAAGAGACAGAAGCAAAGAATGAGATGAGAAGTAAATTTGACGTCGGGCGCGGTTGGAGATGGCAGTAAGTTTCAGGCGGCGAGCTGAGAACCTTTATCGACCTTATTCACCGCCATAGTTTACTCCGTCGAGAAATTAATGAACCAGCTACGACAGGGGATATACGCCGAAGAGATTTATGCGCGTGACTCTCTACCCCTTTCCCCTTTTCCCTTTTTCCTTCGTATGGGTAGCACACTATGTATACATAGTATGGCGAAGCGCTTCGACCGCGCCACGAGGAAACGATTTTTCCCCCCCGACAAGCGATTTTCATTTCCTCCTAACGCACGAAATTGGATATTCCCGCGCGACACTTCGATCGGTCTGCAACACGCTTCCTTCTATCGCGTCCTTCTTTAACCCGTCCACTTCTTTACTTAGCAATTTCATCGTTGCCGGCCTAATTGCCAAATACTTAAATAAACAATCAACCGAAAGTTCTTCTCAAACCTTCTGCTAACGAATCTCTTTTCACGGGGAAGCTAAAAGTTGATGCGAAACTTTGTTGAGACAATTTAGTTGGATCGCTTTGTCGAGAAAGAATTCCAACGTGTTTTTCGAACTCACCGGAAGAATATCTTGTCAAGATCGAAATAAGAGAGATACAATTTAAAGCATTTAAAAAAAGAATGGCCGAAACCGGATCTGACGTATCGATTTTTCGTTGAAACTACAACAACGCATGCGCGCATGCAACGAATTATATTTCGGATGCGAAAGTCAACGCGATCGCGAAGAGGAATAATTATAACTCTTTCGTGCCGATAACGAAGTATGAATGAGAAACGAAGTTACTTTATGACCGATGGATGTCCGCCGATGTTCATTACGACAGACATACACATTGGCGAAATATTCGCAAGTGTATTTGCCTTTCACTTAAATTCATTCCCATAACATTACGTGTCCGCGCGCACGAAATCTACTGAATTTATCTGTACATTCCTTGCACGCGCAGAAATCTTCCACCTGGGTGGAAAATAGCACGTTTCATTTCGTCTTCGGTCGATTTCTTAATTGAGCGCGATTTAACTTGACTTATCCTTGTTAAAAGGACACGACATAATCCGTCGTCGATTTCTTGCGACAACGAACGAACGGAATCGCAAAGTACTTGAGCTGTTCTTTGCGAAGGAAAAACTTAGATGCGACGAGACAAACTTTCCGTCGCGTTACCGTTTCCCGAACTACGTTTCATTAAAGGGTACTCGATTTTCCGGAGTAATTACCTGGTTACCAATTTATATTCTCTTTCATTTCGCTACAGTTTATTCCGACTAGCGGTATGAAAGCTTATCGACTAGTAATTGGTATCGGAAGAGCATGGCATTCCACGTTCTTTCCGCGCCAAATTTTCATCGGTAGACGGGACTGGCTCCGGAAAAGCAGAATTTTTTATTCCCGGCACGACACGGTACGACACGGCACGACTTGCTTTCTACGTTACTCAGCTTTCTAACAGGTGATCATTTCAGGGGAATAAGCCTTCCACTGGGTAATATCGGCCCGAAATTTGACACAGAATATAAATATCGTGGTCTGAAGTCGATTATTCTAAGAGTGTGGAAATGGCAGACAAAAAACAAGAATTTAAAACAGTTTTTTAGTCGGCGTTTACTCAATTTTTGAGATAGCGATCTGGGACTGGTACCATTGTTTTAGTTAGGAAATTCTACGCCAGATCAATATATAATAGTTGTACTTTTCGAAAATTTTATTTTTCGCAAAAATCTGAAGGGGGTAGGTCAGGATTTTTTGCGATTTTCGTAAATCGCTTGCCATTTTTACAATTTTTTAGATATCGGTCTGATTCTTTCACGGTCTTATTCGGCTTCGGATTCCGCATCCAAAACGCCCTGGATCGTTTTAATAGCTCAAAAATTACGGAAATGGCGAGCGATTTACGAAAATCGCAAAAAATCCTGACCTACCCCCTTCAGATTTTTGCGAAAAATTAAATTTTCGAAAAGTACAACTATTATACATTGTTCTATCGTAGAATTTCCTAACTAAAACAATGGTGCCAGTTTCAGATCGCTATCTCAAAAATTGAGCGAATGCCGACCAAAAAACTGGTTGAATTTGACGAATTTTCGCGATTTTCGTAATTTCTCCGTCATTTCCGCAATTGTTTAGGTATCAAAATGATTCTTTCACTGTCGTATTCGGCTTCGAATTCCGCTTCCAAAACGTCCACGATAATGTTAATATCCCAAAAATAGCGGAAATGACGAGCAAACTGCGAAAATCGCGAAAATTCGTCAAATTCAACCAGTTTTTTGGTCGGCATTCGCTCAATTTTTGAGATAGCGATCTGAAACTGGTACCATTGCTTTAGTTAGGAAATTCTACGATAGAACAATGTATAATAGTTGTACTTTTCGAAAATTTTATTTTTTGCAAAAATCTGAAGGGGGTAGGTCAGGATTTTTTGAGATTTTCGTAAATCGCTTGCCATTTCCGTAATTGTTGAGCTATTAAAACGATCCAGGGCGTTTTGGATGCGGAATCTGAAGCCGAATAAGACCGTGAAAGAATCAGACCGATATCTAAAAAATTGTAAAAATGGCAAGCGATTTACGAAAATCGCAGAAAATCCTGACCTACCCCCTTCAGATTTTTGCGAAAAATAAAATTTTCGAAAAGTACAACTATTATACATTGTTCTATCGTAGAATTTCCTAACTAAAACAATGGTACCAGTTTCAGATCGCTATCTCAAAAATTGAGCGAATGCCGACCAAAAAACTGGTTGAATTTGACGAATTTTCGCGATTTTCGCAGTTTGCTCGTCATTTCCGCAATTTTTGAGATATTAAACTTTACCGCTGCATCGCTGATGTTAATACGCGGTAAAATGTTCGTACTCGCGGAGGCAATACCGTAATACATAACCAGATGCGACGATTATCGCGATTAAGTGTTCATTCTTTCAATCAATAATTATTAAAATTGTATATTTTTCACGAATTTAGGATACAAATTTAGTGGAACCAGAAATGGTATAACAGTGCCTAATAACGTTTAGACTAATAGTACAAGTAATCCGTTTCGTTTGTGATGGAATAATATTGATTCGTACTTAACGCAATACGTATTTGCATTTAATTAAAGAGGTATGGCACAATAATTTCGTAAGCCTTTTACGGGTTCGTATTGCGAATATTATGTTATCGAATTTTCCGTGGAGATAATAAAGCGAAGTTGAAATTACAGCGAAGCTCCCTGGACCACGATAAATCCAACATGTTTTAACTATATTAACAGGGAATGAGTGTCGCAAATTTTCCCGGGGACGAGTAATTTTTAAGCCGTCTCTACCGAATGTTTTGTGTTTTTTATTTCTGCTTTTTGTAACGAATTACGAGACCGGACTGTAAAGTACTGTAAAGTACTGTGTTAACAACTAAAAAATTACTCTCTGATGAATTCCTCTCGAGTGAAAACGTGCCTCCACGCAATGACAATCAATTCGCGTTTTAATTCAAAATTACACGCGAACGAGATTTAACTTGAAATACGAACCGGAACAAATGTTAATACGTATAACGATAGTCGGACGAGTCCCCGTTTCATTAGGCCACTCGTTCGTTAGACAGCATGGCGCGTGACGTAATCTAATATATTTTAATTTGCCGAATAATTGGAAAATTTCAAAACTATCCAGACCAACGTTCAAGTTTAGCCAGGCAGGAATTGTGATGACCGAACGCGACTTGGAAGTTTGACATGCCTTAAGCATCCATAAACATATCCATACCATGGTGATGACGGTCTTGATAGCCTCCGCCGTGGCCTCCTCGCTGGATGGCGTCTCCACCAAGCAGCTGCCCAGGTACTTGAGGGTAAACCTGGCCTCCGCCTCCTCCTGATCCTGCGCCGCGTTTACCCCTCCGCCCTCGACGCACTCCCGGCTGCTCGCCAGCGCCCATTCCTCGCATAACTCTGCAAGTTCATGTCCGACATACTGAAATTCGTCCCCCTCTGATAGTCGAGGGCATGGAGATTAATTCCCAAACAGTCAGGGGACAGCGAGATTAAAATTCTTCCACGGGGGACAAGGGGGTGGCTCGGTGGACACGACCAAGGTATCTAGGATTTCTAATACCGTGGATTCTACTACAAATGTTAAAATGTTTGCCGAGAGAATTTCGAAGGGCAAAAACCACGCGGATAGAGTTGATTATACATTTCCGCGACACAGGCGGGCATTTTAACGCATACGAATTGGTGGGATCCCCATAAAGCAATGTCCGTGACAGGAATTGTTTGCAGTGACATACGAGATATTGCAGCCACAATTCATATGGGAGATTAGAGGTGGGTGTCGCGATTCCTGCATTCTATATTAAGGGAATGGAAATACGATCGATCGGTGGATTATCAATTGGTGATCGATAGGTGGTAGGAAGTGGACGTCGATGAATCAAAGGCGAATACTACGGGCATCCGTTATTGACACACGCGCTATCGTGACGACGCGGACAGAGAGGTTGGTTTCGGACTAATGTTACACCGGGCCATCTGCCATTCTCTCTATCCCGGCATTTATCTCCGGTCGTTACAGGTGCTACGCCTCCACTTGTCGGCGTCGAAATTTCACCTATTTCCACTTAGAGCCGATAGGCACCGACTACGGTGCCATTGGAAGTTCGATAACCGTACAAATGGGGGAAAAAACAGTATTCCACTGTTGTTTGAACGGTCAAAGATCGTAGGGCAATGATTTGTAATTTCACGGGCGGGACTGCAACGGTTTCCAGCCCGATTATTCGGACAGCACGAACTTTTCCCATTTCTAATCTTGTCGGCTATATACATGTAGGCAGTTTAGTCAGGTTGTCTGGTCGTAGAGAGGAAAAAGTCTTTGGGAACGACGTCGGTAGTTCGCAAATAGCACCATTTCCCGGGAGGTTCACGAGAAATAAGCGTCCGCGTGGAATCGTACACTTTGCTGAAATGGCGACCTCTTGGTATCGACCCTTCCCAACTTTCCGAGACCAGTTGCTATATAAAGAGGAAGATATATTATCGCGGCATCGTCGTGGCGAACGACGAAACCGAGTATTCCTCGAAGGAACACCGTGGAAAATACTTTTGCAACAGTGGAAATCGAGTTCCTCTCTGCGTCACGAAAGAAAATCGATTCCGCGGGGCATTCGAGTATCGTTATTGGTATTTGCAATTTTCTTCTTCTCGTCGAACGTCTCTTGTAAGCGCCCCAAGTTCCATAAAGGAATCAAGGGGCAGAGAAAAAGCGAGAAAAACGAAAGAGTGGGAGCAAGTTTTCTTTCTCTTCGTCTCGATGCTGGACGAACATAACGGGAGGGAAGAAATAAGAACGAATGAAAGAGAAATCGTCGAGCACGCGGCTCGAAAACTTTCTTCGTCTTTGTCAACGTGCATCTACTTGTGTCTCGTCTCGCACGGTAATTACGTCATCCAATTTCCTTTCAAAACTGACGTTGCGACGTATCCAATTAACTTTCCGCGTCCACGATCCAATTAGACGATCCGATGATTGTTTCGATGTCCAATGGGATACCTCTTGTTCTTATAATCTGCTACAAAGAAGCGAACCGATCGATCGTCCGTCCGACGTTTCTCCTTTTGACGGAACACCCGGAAAGTAATAGACAATCGCCGACGGAGACAATCGAAAACTCTAAACCGCCGCGAGTCGGTTTTGCCCATTTTCAGCTACGTCCAGCTAATCTTCTTTATCCCGCGATGCACGGAGCGAAAAGAAGTGACGCAGTTGA
The DNA here is from genome assembly GCA_917499265.3 of Mimumesa dahlbomi. Classification (NCBI taxonomy): domain Eukaryota; kingdom Metazoa; phylum Arthropoda; class Insecta; order Hymenoptera; family Crabronidae; genus Mimumesa; species Mimumesa dahlbomi. The sequence continues at coordinate 11,899,904 of OU824125.1, read as the reverse complement.
TACGGTGGGGTCACAGTGCACAGAAATAGATCGATTTTAACGTTTCCCGAACATCCACCAAAATGCCTCTACGAACACGTCGTGGTAGCTGCTGCATAGTTATCCGACGTTTTAGCATGAAATTTTTTATTCCGGTTGCCGTCGAAACGTAAAACAGCTTGCTCGACGACTTTTCGCGTTTCGTCTCGGTTTTCTAACCGGTCCAATCTCTCTTTTTTTTCCTATTTTTATTCCTTGTCCCGCGCTACAAGAGAGCAGCTTACGTTTGAACTTTTCGAACGGTGCTCGAAAATAAACGGTCTGCGGTGTAATTGCAATGCCATCGCGGGTCGAATAAAAATCCTCTCGTTTCGGGGCAAATGTTTATTCTATTTCCAGCGAAACACAGTTCATTGTGAAATCGCAACCAAGGAAATCAGGCTGGTTTTATTTGCGAAATATTTTACAAGAGTCGAACAAAGTACAACGGTAGTTTTCGACGAGGAAAGAAGTACGATTTATGAGAAAATTTTTAGCGTACGAATACAGTGGAAAGAAAAGAAAAAGTGGTAGACTGCTCCGTTACTTTCGAAAGAAAGCACTTTTCTTCGTGGTTCACGGCAGCGAACGTCGCTCAAAGTTTTCGAGTAAAAGCACTTCTGGAACATAACGAGCTTTCTCACCCTCGACACATCCTTCAAACAATTGAAGCAATTATGTCGAGTTTTTCAGCAATTACCACGCGCCGCGGGCACCATGTGCCGCCTCCCGTAAAAAAATAAGCCACTCGCGAAATTGAGGCTGGCCGACTCTCTCTTTTTCCTTCCCTCGCGATACGCTGAATTCTCATTTGCGTGTTGGTTAAACGTATATACCGAGGTACGGAACAGTTTTGCGGAATAATGGGAATTCAAATCATCGGACTCTGAATTATCGAAGGCTGAATTATAAATAAAATAATTGAAACGGAATAAATTTGCGGCACGCACAATACAGCGACGGTTACACTTGCGCATTTTCGCGGTACAGCGACACCAGCCATTATTATATCCGCCGATATCGAATTTTTATCGGACGCTGCGAGCCGCAAGGGTCAGAGAACATTGAACAAAAAAGAAAGGTGAAAAAATACTGAATCGGGGTTTTCCGTTAGTTCGGGGAACGTGTGGCGAACCGCAAATTAAATCTTCGTCGGAACCTTTTACCGCGAAATCCTGGTCACCCTGGCGGATTTATTTCTCCCTTGGAGGAATGCGGTTGCACCGAACGCGTATTCCCGCGAATGTGACAGAAGACATACAAGCGGTCGGATATCTCATGCCCCTCCCCTCCCCCCCCCCCCACCTTTCTCACTCCATGGAAACGAATATTTTCAATCTCATTTACCCCTGTAATATCGTGTACGCGGATCAATGAGCGTTTCCAATAATGGCGGAAAAAGAATAAAAAGCGAAATGCTGTACCGAATGGTTCTCCATTTCCAGTATCTCCTGGCTCGCGATCTACCAGAGGATTTCTATCGAATAGAAGGTTCCTGCTGGAAACGTATGCCGTTCTATACGCGTATCTCCCCTTCGATTTTCCTTTTTCTTTTCCTTTTTCTTTTACAAGAGAATCCTAGATATTTCTTTCTATCGGCTACACGATTCCTGAACATTTTTCTACGCGAGTTTTATTTCCCATCCGACGAGCATTAATCTACCCTACAGTGTGTACTAATTACGGTATTAATTTCTTTTCAGCATCGCCTAGCTGAATTAAAATTCCCCTTTACAGAGTAAAAAAAGTTGGATCTCGTTTTCCGCGTTCAGAAACGGGAGGTGAGAGGGGAGCCAGTGGGCAAAGTTCGGGAGAAGTAATCTTGAAAGTAAAGTTTCTGAAATTATTAGCATCCGGGCAGGTGTAAGTTTCCCCGGGGATCGGGAGTAATGCACAGGATTATTATTACACCGGTATTATTACGCGAACTAGATTATCGCAAACGCGATATTCTAGCAATTAACAATTCCGTTGGGATTTCGATGCGGGCGTAGCGGATACTTAGGTTATTACCGAATATTTACCAACGGCATGTTTATCGGGCCAATCGCTTGTTTAAAATTTGATCGAGCGCTATTTCGCGTTTACCGGTGGCCAGATAACCGAGTAGCAATTTTACGGACCGACCGCTTAAAAGTAAACGTTATGGGCCGAACAATATCCGTTTCCGTTCCACACTGGCATTCTACTGTTTATCGCGATTGTTTCATGTTTATCGGTATATCCATGAATATAACATGAAACGAGTTAACGTCGAAATATATCGCATTAATTAACAATCTATACAATTCAATTCCAACTTCCGCTCGACGGTTTACGCTCGATGCAAATTTCGTTCGACGGTCTATGCAATGCAAAGAGACTTGCTCAGGAATGTATCTTTAATATCGTATGAAAAAAGGAGGTACGTTCCCGATAGTCGTAACGAACGTTAAATATTTATGAACGTCAATCGATTACGAATCGAATGCTAATTCTCTATGATAATAAGTTGTTATTAAACAAACTCGCGCGTAGCCACGTATCGTAAAACGTACATTTAAATTCATCCGCTTTCCTGGAAACGTTCGCACGCACCCGATCGATAGGATTCGTCGGCAGCGACACAGTGATATCGGCGTGCAGCAATTGTCAAGCCCTAGAAACATTTTTATTTCCTGATTCGTAAAAAGATCTCTCGAAATTGGATTGTTCTGGCGCTTTCAGGTGGCGGGTCGAAATCACACGAATTTCGGGGACCCAGAGGGAGGAACCGGCATAGTAATTCGCGTACAAACGGGCGAACGCAAACAATTCCGACGCGACGGAATCGTCGAAATTGAATCGCGAAAATTGCCCACGAGCCGGCGCGTACCAAATCCCGCCTCTTAACGTGGATTGTTTACACCGGCTGACGAATATCCTAGAGTACGCGACGCACGGTTACAGTTTTCCGTCGACACGAATCTCTGCCCTCCCACTCCCTGCGACAATGGGGAACAACGATGTGGGCCTTAAACCCTTTGGATATTTTATATTTGATCTTTTTAACTATTCAACCGTCGAATTGCCGTTGAAACGTAACTAAGCGGCACCGTACGAATCGGTGTAAAGCCTCGCTGCCGCTCGTTTCTCGAAGAGAAAACCGAGGAAAACTGAGAGAAAAGCGGAGAGCAGAGAAACCGGGTTTCGATAAACTTCAGATCTTTATTTCGTACGAGACGAGGAGCTATCTTTAACTAGCTATGGGCAATAAACTGGACTTACCCACCGCCAACTTACCTCCGTTAAGGTCGTCGATTTGCGCGTTTTATTTCGATACCGAGATTTAGTTGCGTCTCGCGTTACATCGGCTTGGGTTCCTTCGGTTTAAAAGATACCTATACTTTTATTTGCTAGGGCACCCACACGGGCGATCGCGTGATCGGTATTAGGTACCAACGGAGAGTCCGAAAAGGACAGCTAAGCAATCGCGTCGGTAGGAGAATATTGAAGGCAATAAATCTGAGGTGAAACTATAACGTAAAGTGGGGGTCTGGTTTCCCTCGCGATAGCGGAGCCTTAATTTTCTTGGCTTTTCCTACTATCCCGCTTTACGAGGTTATTATGCGAAGAAGAGTAATAGGGGGTCGTCGCGTCGGGTAGTGGTTCACCCTACTTTCCTTGATTATGCGAACGGTACAAAAGGCTACGCAAGGAAACGCAAGGAAACGCAGGACTAGACAATCGAGAAGTTTTTTAAGTCGCGTTACCGACCCGCTTAATTGAATCCTGAGATTCCCGCAAACAGAGCCGCTCTACGTATAATTAAAACATATTCCAATCAGCTGGAAATCCATGACGCGACGTAAGAAATTCCCGAGGTACGTACCTTTGACGGCGGCACTCGCTGGATTAATACGGAGAACCGGAAAGTTTCTTTCACTTTCGTTTTAATCTAGAGAGTATTTCGTTCTTATTATTTTAGGGGAATAATTCCGTCGAGTCGGGTTCATTGTTTCCACGTATATCGTACACTAAACGCAGAGTGGAAAATGTAATATACGGTGATGACTCGTTTATCGTGTCGCTGGAGGATCCTGTATTCGATGCAATTTTCCTGTGGCCTGTGAAACGCCGATATTCCCCGAGTTTGAACCGAAGTGCGCATTTCATTATGCTCGATTGTACCCGGCACGGTTTGCATTCCACTCTATATCGCGGTTTACAGTTTACTCTTATCATTCTCTGTCGATGTTCCTTTCGTAAAGCCGAGCGTAGAGCAACTCGGAATATGTAACGTTTACACATACATACGTATATTCGGTTAGGGGCTGGTATCGAATTAGACGGCCCCGACGTGACAGACGCGTACGTACACACATAGGTGCGGCAGTGTATCCGCGAATGCTAAAAAGTTGTCCAACTTGGTGCACGGTTCGAATTGAAATTCAGGAGCGTGACACTTTGGACAGGTTTTTAACGTCGCTGAATATACGTGCGTACGTTTAAAACGGAGGGAAACGGTGCGACACGTTCCGATCGCGTCTGCGAAACTTCGTTGCTCGGCTCGTAGGAAGAACCTTTCCTCGAGGAGAGTGTCAATTACTCTTCTCTATGGGGGAAGGACTGGTAGTCCTCCTCGGAAAAGAAAGGACCGTCTTGGGAGCACCCGTGGACGAAAAAGATCCCAACAATGGCAGTCGGTACGAAGCAATTTCTTTTTCCACGAGTCCTGAGAGGCCAACCGAAGGAAAGGAAAGGATTTTTCTCTTTCGCGCAGTTGTATCCTCTTTGATGTTTTTACTTCTATTTTTATACCCTACTCTTTCCTTGCCGTTCCCTTGCCCTTCCTTTGGCTTTCCTTTCGCGTAAACGGAGGAATAAAATCTCACAAATCGCGAGACGAATCGATGAGTAATCGAATTGTAATTCGACGCGAGCGGGAATTGACTGCTAAATTTTTAGATAAGACCCACTACGGTTCGGGGATTCTTGGGAAATTGGTCTTGCACTATCGACTGCTTCTATCCGATCGTTCCCGAAAGAGACGGCGTTTTATTATGCAGAAAAATGTTCCTGAATCGGAAACTCGTTGGTCCGTTCGTTGATATTTATCCCGGAATTGGCGACGCACGTGTCAGCCCTGTCGAGATTAAAGCCGTGGGGCGCGTTTACGGTAGATTCGGTGGAAAAGCTGCGATCGGAAATGGAGCTTTCGGAAAGTCACTTTCCTCTTTCTCTTCATCCTCGGGATCTTTATTTACTTTTATTCCCGTCCCGCCGACTCGACCCGTCGCGTTGACCAGTTTAAGTGGCAAAAAAGCCCCTGTCTGTCTACCCGCTTTAACTGAAATGGAGTTAACCCCCGACTCTGTAGACGGTCGCTTTTATTCGAGGGCTCCTCGACTACCAATGAAGTACTGCGAAATCACCGCGTTTCCTACGACCCGCGATCACCGAGCTCTTCTTCTATGTACGTATATAGCTATGCTCTGTCTACTTGACAATTGCATTTACCGAGACTCGGATTACAAACCAGACGAGTAATTAGATTCGTAATTTCTTTTCTCTCCGACAACTTGGAGTTTTCTCCGCGTCCAGAGTATTATAGGTATCTACGTACAATGTCTATGGCCCTTTGAGAAAAAGACGGGAAAGCTAATTGGAAGTCGGGACGATCGAATACGTAGAAATTCCAGACGCATTCGAAACCCTATACAAAGATTCAGGATTACCGGGCTCATCGTAGCGGACAAAGGGTACTCCACGACCGCCAACTACGAATGATTTTACGAAATCGCGACGCGAGGGTTTTACGTCCTATGCGCACAAAGGATTTTTCCCCCCAGAAATACAGTTGCAGGGACCGCATCAAGTGGCTTTAACGTGTGTAACGACATACTTGTACAGCACTCCAGTACCCTATGACTTTCCTTCCGGACAAACTCACGGGATTGAAGTTTCCGTTATGGACCTCCGTTGTTATCCGTGTTACACCCCCAACGTCCCTCGAATCCTTTCAACCACTCCCGTATAGGCTCGAGAGGGGAAGGAAGCCATCTTTCCGTTCCGCGAAACTCATCGCGATCGACGCGTTTTAGTACGTTCGGTTCGTAAGTAGCGAAATTTGCCAAGGTGAAATTTCCGCGCGCAAAGTTCGAGAAAAGTTTGCGGCGGAAAATATGAATTTCAAGTTTCTGGGGTGATTGATGCGAAACTTTATCCTATATCGTATCGCTGCCGTCACCGTTTACTTAGAAACCGACGGAAAAGGATCCACTTCGCCTTCCGTTTATTTACAAGCGTATTTCACGGGTTACAACGTTGCCGTCTAGTTTGCTTCTCTTCAGCTTCGTCACCGAGGCACGCGAAACACGCGCTGGTGCTCTCCTAGTAGAATTTATAACGATACAATACGAACCCGAGATTTGTCCTCACCGACAGAATATATCGTATCTGTGGAAAGTCCGTCGACCCGCGAGTCGGGTTACCCCTTTGATTGCACGTTCCGAAGCGAATTATTATTACAATTGTAATAGCATCCGGCGGCAGGGCGTTTACTGGGAAATGGATCCGCGAGATGGAAATAAAGCGTTATTTTTCACCCGTGGGGTATTGCATTCAATTTCAGGTGTTTCCACGCTGCAATATTAAACGCAGTCATACGTGCTTTCGTATTAACGATGTAAATTGCGAACGTTTTTACGGCAAAATATAAATTTACCAACGTTCACGTAAATTTCCTTCTCATCTACGCTCCGCTGAAAATCATGCGTAACCGATAATTAAATTTTCATTTAAAATAATATTGCACGCGATGATTCCCGCGCGGCAGATACTATATTTAACAATTACGCGACAGCCGATACCCGGCACGATTCGGAGTAAAGTTAAAAGTAAATTTGAGTAACCGGAGGGTTTAGTAGCCGATGTTTAATGACTTTTCATTCGTATCATCGTTCCAATAAAGGAATTACACCGACATGTCGGGGAGATTAAAGGATGATGCGACGAAAGGAGAGCCGAGAATTTCACATCTGGGACAATCGAAACGTTTTAAGCGGTGCATTAGCCTCTATTAAATTTCGTCTGTCGCGCAAATTAATCCTCATTGACATCGCCTTTCTCCACCGGCATTAATACAATCGGGTGAATACCGATAGACGAACGAATCGACGACAATAATTCTCCCGACATCTCTGCAAGATAGATTCGACGACGATTTCCGTTAATCGTTTCTCCATTAGTGTTGCTCTAGATAAAATTTCATCGTGCTTTACGTCGTTTTAACCGTTCTCGAACCATTGCGAAAACATCGCGAAGCCGATATCAGATATTCCCGATGTTTCCGCGTTTCTAGTTCGTCACTGTATCTCTGTAATACGTACGTACATATTCGCGTGCAATTTCATGATTCGACATTTCCGCTGGCCGCCGTTTCTACACGCGAAAATTACCGCACGACGAAACTTGCACGCGGTGAAAGTTAAGGAAAGTTTCTCTCTCTGCCTCTGACTCCTTCTTCCGTTCTTTTTTCACGGTTCTCCATTTGCCTGTTCCGCAGCCTCGACGACGGTTATTCGCGAAATCCATTTCCCCATGAAAAGTTTCCGCCCGGACGGGTAGCACAGCGGAAGGCGCGGAAAGAACAAACTCTCCGCTATGCGGTATAAAAAAGAAACGAACGAAAAGAACACAGACGCATACACACAGACGTGCACGCCTACGAAAACGAGGAGAAAGGAAAATTTTGAAGAACAAAGTACGCTTAATGGAGTCGTTCGCCTCAAAGTTGCATTCGGATTAGAGGCATCGCGAGCAATTAAGTCGGGAGCCTGATGCTACCAACAGTTTTTTCAACTCTCGAGAATTTCCATGTATTTCGAAACCTCGGTGGAGTCACGGGGGAAATAAGAAGCAAACTTCGTAACGAGATAGCTGGATAGGATGCGGGCTCGCCTGTTTCGCACGATTGGAAATCGGTCGACGATCCAACCGAGGAAAAAGACACGCACGCTTTAATAATATCACCAGGTGGCGGATAAGCCGAGATTACCAGTTTTCCCCGACGCGGAGACTGAAGTGAGAAAAGGGAAAAATCGTTGGAACAGAAGAAGAGTGTGCATTGGAAATCGAGGCGGGGGGAGGGAGGCAGGTTGGCAGAAAGCCAAAAGCCAAAAGCCGAAGGCGAAATATCCAACACACCCGCAAACACGTCGTATGTGCCTCCGTTTTCCATGGATATAACGGCATCGGCTAATGAATGCCGGAACTTTGTCCCACCCCTCCATCGCGCGTTCCTCCACCCTTATTATCCCGCTGGGGGTTCCCATTGATGCGTGCGACGATATGAAAATTACGCGTGCATCACCGAACTCTAGCGCTAGCGGAGAAAAAACGTAAAAAGTAAAGGACTGTTCGGAGCTGCGGCATTTTAACGAGCACCCTTTGATCTACCCTTCGGGACTTCCCGTCGATGCGGAAATCTGCATTCCCGATAAATCCTTTTCGTCAAGGGTACACGTATCCTCTCGGCGGACGTTGAAAAGCTTCATGATCAATTTCACGCCCGTGAAGTTGTATACGAACACGAACAAAAAAATTTGAATTCGACGATGTCTCGACGGGCTGAGAGCGGCAAATTTTGTGGTATTCCTTCAAAGTGTGTACCGCGGTTCCAGTAAACCTGGTCCTCCCTTTTTCGAGTACCCCAGATTTCCTGTGTCTCCACCGAGAATCTACTTTTCCGCGTCTTGATACACCGAATTCTAAAATCGGCGGAGCATTTTTATCCCAGGCTGAATTTATTCCATCATTTAGGATCCCCTAGCTTTTTGGCAACGTCCCAACCGTTCATTATTCGAGTAGATCCAATTCCACGCTGCCGTATTTACGTTATTACTCGTGTTCGTATCATTCGTCGTTTCCTCGGTTCTTGGTTTCGCTAATCGATCATTTAACGCGTCCCACTGCAGGTACGTCCCATTATTCTTCCTTTGATTAACATAGGAGGACGTAAGGCAATAGTGTCGCGGAGAAATAATTAGTCGGTAGGTGTACGGTACGCGGTCGCGGTATACCCGCGTATGTACAACATACGTACGTACGTATGTACATGCACGGACGTAAACCTGTACATGGAAAAGAGTGGCACGTCGGCGAATCACACGGGGGCAATTAATCGGAGCAAATCGAATTTCCATGCTAGAAATCTCAACAAAGAGCCGAGGGACGCCCAGCAGCGCTACGTGGGGGACCGTCATTTAATTTGTATTTAAATCGAGTTCCCGACTCGCTCATCCTCGACTTCCCCCTTCACCCTGCCCCCTCTTTACCTCTGTTTCTCTGTCACTCGCTCGTCGTCTCTTGCTCCACTCTTCGGCTAGGTATCCATGGATGTTGAAACGCTGGACAACTTCGTCAGCAGTTTTATGGCGCGTCAAGTTGAATTTTCACACAGCCGTGAGTTCGCGAGACTCGGATTACTCGATCTAAGATCGTTTACGAACCTTCCGTTTTCCCTGTTGCCGTTTACGCGGTGAGCAATTTCGCGGAACCCCCTATGCAATCCCCGTTGCCACCTACAGTTTGTAATACAATTGGCAAACCTTACACGAATATACAAACATTCGGCTTACATCGTACGTATAATTCTACGCAAAGTGTCGCTCGAGTATGGCGTTGATAATAGCTACGTGTGTTCGAGGTAATAGAATGGACCTATTACTGTTCGATCGAGCCCCCGCTGCTTTTACACCACTTCGGAAAACTTTCTCCGGTTTCAATATTTGGCACTTTTCACTGCGACTTAGACTATTTCCGGTGCTCGGTCCTTGAAATTCCGACGCCTCGAAGTTACTAGATCTTCCAATTTCAGCGTTTTAATATTACAACAGAGTCGAATGAAAGTCCCGGTGAGTTAGGAAGGTGGTGGTGGTGACCTCGTCTCGTGACCTATTACCAAAGGATTAATTAAGTCGCGCTCGCGGTTCGTAGCACGTTCAGGACAGATGATAGCCCCGGTTGACTGATTAATGACTACGCCGACGTAATTGAATAGCCTTGCACAAGCTTCCACGTACCAGACACTAGACGTATAAATAACGTTGCAAGTTACACGTCTTTGGGAATTTTCTATCTGTGAAAAACCATTCGCAGTTCGCGTCGCAGTCGCGTGCTCGCGAGCGGCAAGTGTCGGGGAAATCTGCGTTTCGTTTGATTTAAAGCTCGTTAAACGTTTATATTTATTACGACAACGGAGATAGCTCCCAGTACGTTGGACGGTTAGGGGCGGGTGTAAATTTTGTTCGTAAATTTACAGTCTCGGTTGGGTCCCTCAGTTTCGCCCGGAACCGCGTGCCGAGAGTGTGTATAGGATCCCGGAACTAGAGTGAAGCGTTAAAGCGACGGGAATAACGAGTGGCGTAAATGTTTTTACGAGGGTGGCTGGGGTGTCGACTCCGAGGATGATACGCGTGTCACGTTTACGGTTTTCGATCGTCTTGGCCAACCAGCAACGGGCTACCGAAATCCCCGCCTGGAACCTCAAGAGCTCCTTTCTTTCCGTAAATAGAGCACATAACCGTCGTACACGGTCTAGAAAAGTCGGGAATATCTGCCCGATTCACGCGTGAAACCGACTTATCGGAAAATTAACGAAACGTGAAGATTCACGAGTACTTTGAAGAACTTTCATTCCCTACTTTTTTCCCTGGGTTTTTTGTCGCGTGGCAGAAATATCCAAGTTGACGCGGACACGTAATCATTTCGCGCTACGACATTTTTACCCTACGATAATTACCAGCTAACGGGAGAGGTGGGGGGGGGGGGGGGGGGGACGGCTGAGCGAGAAGAAGGAAACAAATTGCAGGAGATTTTTTAACCCTGTAGACGGGGTTTCTTAACCGTTACCGACTGTCGTGAATATTTATAGGGTCGAGGGGAAGTGCTTTAATGGGGACGCAAATACGTTTCCCCTGTAAACTTGTAAGCGTTTTTTAAAATTCTTTGGAAATCGTGAAACTCATTTACCGCGAAACTACCTTCGCGCAACAGTTTCGCACGTACTACGTTTGCACACACGTGTACAGCCCTATACTAACGTACGACCCAGCAGCGTTCAATGAGCGGTCTACAGGTGTGCATTAAGAATGCATTAGCGTTACGTGGGTGGTACACTTATCGAGTCCCACGGCCCAATTTGATTCGCAGTAATTCAGTGAAATTCAGCGCATCTAGACGACGACGGAGGCGTAAACGGCGTTGTGTACGAATTCTATATTTTAGCAGGGAGACAAAATCGATTCGGGTCTCAACCGAATGCGAATCAACGCCGGCATTTAACGTTCCTCGTAGCCGAGGACGGTTGTGGCAATAATTATTATAGGTTTAATCGAACGAGCTGTTTACGTAGCACGCGTTTCATAACCCGCCGTTTCTCGATCGAACTAGAAAACAAGATTAAGCCGCGACGAACGGTACGTACACATATAACTCACAGTGGCAATGGAAATTCTTTTTTGCCCTGTCCTCGTCGATACGGCACAGAAATAAACGATACCGAATCGATATTCCGAATATTTGAGCGGAACGGCATTCGCAAAAGTTTCTGTTTTTACAGAACATTGTGTACAGGCCGATGGAGTGCTCGACGAGGACGGTGCGGCTGGAAATCGGAATCGGGATGGGCAGCGAGATAGGGTTCGAGGGGATTGAAATTGCAGTCGAAGGTCGAAGAACGGAGAGAAACGCAGGTGTCCTTCCACTACTGAACGTGTTAACGGTCAGATTTGCCCGGCACAATACGAACCGTCGAAGATGTTGCCGGCTATTATCGCGGCATCCCGCAGCTCCAGAATTCTAGCTTCGTCTGCCACGCGAACTCGAAGGAGAACTTCTCCCGAATCACGAACGCGGTGGCCGGACATAGAAATTCGAACCCGTTGCAACCGTGGACGGGATTTTCCGCTACACCTTCGAATATCTTCTAGGTTATTCTTGCATCGTCTCCGCGATTCGCGGGTCGAGTGGCCCGCGAGTACGGCCAATTACCGAAGGTGTAATTAATGTTATCATCTCGCTGGGATCTGGTTATTCCGGCTCGAGAACTTTCCACCGAGATGTTCAGCCGATGTGTCTCGCGGGTGCGCGACAAAAAATTTACATCTCTTAATCAACGGAGCACGCTGCGGAATGCAGATCTTTCATTTTATCCGTAACATTACTAAAATTACTCGGCCGGATATAATACATAGACACGTATACGTAGGTATGTGACATCCGCCGCAAATTACACGTTTTCTAGGTATCGTGGCGAACGGCTGAAAGATTTTCAAATCTACGCGACAAAAAAGTCCGATGGAAATTATCGGAGAGAAAACGTTACCTTTTTATCGATGGAATTTCACGTCCTATACATCCAGCTGTTACAAGATACATGTATTTTCGTGCAACGTTAAAAAGATTAAAAATTGCATTCGTCGTGTAACGAGAAACAGCGGGACGAAACAAGGTTGCGTATAATTGAAACGATTTTTTGTAATACAGGGTTCGCATGTTTCACCGACGGAGAAACGTTGGTAGGTATATGTAGCGCGTATCGCGAAGCTCGAAGATGGCGAGAGAAAGGGAAACGTGCGGATTCGGCTGTAGTAGAATCGCGTTCTTTCGTCGGACGCTTCTCCGTCGCGAGATTATGCAAATTTTATGATCAATAATCAGTGCTCCGAAGGAGGTCACATTGCGCCTATAACACGACCCGGCATGCATTACCATAATCTTAAACGTGGCTCTTATTACGACGCTTATTGCGAATAATCGCGTTAACTGCCGCGTTGCTGCCTCCGCGCCTCTCCGTTATCGCTTTCCAACATTTTGCAGCTGCACAGAGTTACCGTTAATCTTTCCAGTAACTACCGTCTCGCCGTAAATAAGCTACTCCCGCCCGATTCGTCGAAAGGTATAGGGTATCGATGGATATCGAAAAGCTGGTCAACTTCACGGCGTGTCGGAACGCGATTCGATTATGAAATTTATAGGTCTACGAGTCGACCAGGTTTTCAACGTCGGCCGATACTTAAACTTTATATATCGTCGGGTAAACCGTGGAAATTACCACCTTCGATAGCTCCGCCGTCCCGAATAAATTTCAATATTTAATCGATAAAACGTAATCGATCGCGAGAAGAACGTTCATGGTTAAAGAATGAAATTCCAGACCGCGGATGGTTCGGCGCTGTCACGTTTTGTTCCATGAATATTTGTAGGAAAAAGGAATCGGGTGGGATCACGTTAGCGATATTTTTCTTTCCATAGCGAGATATACGTTTAATTCGGATTCTCGACAGGCGTAGCACGTACCTCCCGAAGAAAGGCGCCGGCTTTCGTAAATTCTTAATCGCGAGTGGCGGAGGTGGCGGAGGTGGCGTCGGCGTTCGTAAATTAATCAGAGTCCGTAGCTAAATGCGCGGCGATCAGCATCAATAACGAAAGCCACGGATCAACTTTAATCTCGGTCGGTGGCGCCGTTCGTCTATTTAAATTCATCCGACAACGCAGCGCGAGCATGAAGGAAGTTTCCTCCCGAGTAGTTCTTTTTCGCAAAATAATATATCATCCACAATTCGCCAGAATACACTTGTTCGCTCCAGAAATGATAACGCTTATCAAAAACCATGAACTCTGGCTCGTTTCGGCATGCGATTTAACCGATGATCGAGAACGTTACTAATAAGTGGCTTACAGCGATCTTCCCTGTAACCATGGCAACGCTTCCTTCTCCGCGCACCGTTCTCTTATCTTACGATTCCATGTAAATACAAAACGCCCGAGCGTATTAGTCGAATCATCGAAAATGCAAAGTAAATAAACATTATCGAAAGTTCTATACTACTTGGCTTGGCTCTGTATCGTACAAACCACGAGACCAGGCTCGACCATGCATGTATCGCACACTCACTCTTGTGTTTCGAGCTACTCTTCCACAGGCCCCTGAAGAATGACATCCTCGCCGATCAGTAGATCTCACCACCTGACTTTCCCGATCTCTCGGCAAAAACTCTAGATCCTTACTTCCAGGACTCTACACTCGCGGCTCACTAACGCGACCCTCGCTATCAGTGACATGTGACAATGAATAAACGATCGATGGACAGGCGTCCGAACGATTCTTGAAGATCTCTATCGAGGGAAAACCGCGCACCGCGCTCGAAACGGATATCCCATCACTTTTAAGCAAAACACAGCGGCGAGCAGTCGAGGAGAAGATAGAGAAGCGGCGAGACGTGTTGCAGGGAGGACGGTGCGCCGCGCTATGAAACCGTTCACGGAGCTCCGTACATGCGCACCCACATCCCTCTCCCTCTATCCCTCTTTTCATCCCCGTTCCCTGCTTCCCTGCTTCCCTGCTTCCCGGCTTCCCGGTACCGCTTCCGAACCGGATCCCCAAGCGAGATAAAGATTATTTTCACGCATCCGCGGACCGTGCCCGCGTGTTATCGCTTCTGGTCTATGGTAAATATGGCCCTTTGGAAACGGAGAGGAGAATTTTTACGCGGATAGAGAGGAGTCGGTGAAGAGTTGGCCAAGAGAGAAGTGTAATACGAGCTCCGCGTAAAGCCGAGCGCATAGGAAATTGAAGTGGCGAGACGGGAGGAAAGAGAAATTTCTATATCATTTCGGATAGGACGGGGATCGATTTTCCCGTGAACTCGATCTCGCTTAGAGCCCGATGAACATGATCACCCTCGGACGACCAAGACCATAGGGTCTTGCCACCTAATTTCATCGAACGTGCCCTTCGTAAACTTGCCAGGCTGAAACTTTGTCTACCCGTCTCCGTAGATGGTTTACGATCCGCGGAAACTTCTAAACCCGATTTACCCTGTCTCCCCGTTACTCTGCATTTTTCCGCCCTTTTCCAAAGCGGGGCGGAATCCTCCGCTAAACAAACGTCCGACAGCGGCGAAAAGTACTCGACGAACTTTAGTTGCCCCTCGGCAGTAAAACACCGAGGGCAGCTGTCATTTTCCATCGAACCTCGGGAAATGATATTTTTACGCGGTTAAACGCCGCAGAAAAGCCGAACGGCGAAAACTCGATCGCGATCTCGTTACTCGATTATCGAAAGCCCCGTTATGCCTTCGTTAGCATTCGATCGAGTTTAGACGACGACGGCTCATCGAATCAATTTCACGTGCGCTCGACGAAATAGCCAATCAATCGGAGGGAATCCGGAAAACAACGACCGAACCCCTTCTTCCCCCGAATTACAGGTTTTCGTTCGGCTGCCGGCAGCAGACTACGGTGACTACTTTATAGATTTCAGGTTACGTTCGCGTGAACGTCTTACGAGGGCTTCCGATCGAAAAGCTGAATAATCGATGGCGAGAAAATTGTAAAGGAAATGATAGGCGTCGAGGGAGAAATGATTGACGAGAGAAAATTGCTGTCGAACATTTTCCGCGTAGTTTTCACCGACTTCAACGGACAGCTTGCGAAAATTCATTCGGAAAACTTCAACGTCTTTCACGTCCGCTCGTTATTTCACGCGGTGGCTATCTATTTTTTTTTCCTTCTCTCACGGTTTTCCGCTTTTTCGCTTTTCTTCCTTTCCCGCGGCACAGCTGGGGTTGACGCTCGTCAGCCCTCGCACACACCCACACGCACGTACACACGTACGAACGTGCGCGCGTGCACGCACGACACTTCTCAACGATCGTCTCTAAATGCGTGTACATTTAAATGTACGAGTCGCGTCGAAATTTCCCAGTGAAAACCTTATTCGCGTATTTGTTGTTCCGCCGAATCCACTTTGTAAATTGCAAATCCAGCAAAGGGAAGACGCGTGTGTCGAAATAGTTTCTTTGATTCGTCGTCGCTACTTCAAAGGCGGAATCTTTTCAACGCGCGCCGCGAACGGAGAGACGGTCGTAGGGTGTCCCGAATGCATATCGCGCGATGACGCGAACGGAATAGAAGCGAATTACTCGGCGGGAAACGAGATCTATAAAATCGAAGGATGTCGTCATGACCTGCTAACCGATCGATCGTAACGGTACAAACGAGTTTCGATCGTCGACTTTTTACCGCCGGGACGGAACGTTTTCGTCTCTGAAAGTCGTGCGATCAGCTGTATAAATAATCAATGTCCCGACCGAAATTGATCGGGAGGCTTTCATTCGCGGATGCGCCACCGAACATAGGTTTTCACGCGAACGTTGTATTCTCTATGGAAACGAAAACTCACTTTCATAGAAACATAAAGAAGATCCATGGGAACGAACGGGTGATTGAAACACGAAAGATGAAAGAGAAGGAAGGGTGAGATACGTAAAACATTTCTCTGTGGTCTAGGAAAGAAATACGGGCAGGGTCGAGCAAAGGGGAGGAGGAAAAGAGGAAGAAATGGAAGAGAGTGCATGTAAAAAAGTAGGAAAGCATCGGTACAGAATAGCGAGGGAAGATATAGAGTGACGAGGTCGAAACGGAAGTAGAAGACACGAGAGAATAAAAAAAAATACGGAGATTACGTACATAGAGGAATTTCGTTTCTAGGTAGAAGTAAAGAATATCTATCCCAAGTTGGAAATAGAGAAAGCATACGACGTCGATAAAATGGTAACGGCGCGACATAAATATCCAAGGGAAAGAGGTGAGGCGTGGATGTGTACGGAGGGTGGGCCAAGATGCAAACTAGTTCCCAGCCGGGATTACGTTCTATCTAGATTTCCAAAGGGAGGACGTTTCATCCGTCTCGCAGACAGGCAATTTCCCGCTTTTCGCCTATGAAATTCCTTCGGTTATTACGATTGTACCGACGCCGACGGCTCGCGTTTTCCGTCGTCCTCGAGGACGTCCTTTACCTGCGGTTTACGTGGCACCGCGAAGGAGACGTAAGCATCCACGGATGCGATATCGATTCGAAAGCCACCCCGAGAACGACTCGAGACCGCGTTCGAGCTTCGAGGCGTCGAAATTTCAGCGCGTAGCAATTTATAGTCCCTTCCTCGGTGTCGCCCGGCGGTCGCGGCCGATAGGAGAACGGGCGAAGGGTCGCCTCGAGTTTAACATCGAGGCAAGGGTTATCGAGACGCGAGCGAGCAAAGAAGCATCGACAAGTTCGAGGGAAAACCGCCAAGTAAGCTGGTTGCGGCTCGTAATTGTCCTCGACGTGCGAGCCAATCGAGCTAATTGACAGCGAAGCCGGAAGGAAGCAAAGTAGAAGGCGTCAAAGATACGATTAATTTTACGAAGCCAGACACGGCAAAGTACTCCGGCTAGAATTCCGTTAGTTTTGCAATCGAGCGTCGAGAATCGCCGAGAATTTTTCCAACCACTTGTCCGTAACCGGTCTCGCAATCGGCGAAACATTGCCGGAATCGACGTTCCCCTCTGGTCGCGGGCAATTAGAAGAAGACGTGTGTAGCAATACGGAAGCAAAGTATGACAAACGGCGATTAATTGGCGGCGTGCGCGGCCCCGCGATAACCGTAGTTTCTCCGCTTCCTTCCGAGACGCGTTTCCGAGAAGGAAATACCTCGCGGGGACTCGATTCTTGCATCAGCCGACTTTATACTCGTGCGTTCAGCCCAATTACTCCCTCTCTGTCTCTCTTTTTCCCCTCTCTTTCTCTCTCTCTCTCTCTCTCCCTCTGCTGGTTGCACTCACCGCCGGCGGTGTTTCATCGCTGTAATCGGCCCTCCAGACAGACAAGACAAGACACAACGACGACCACGACGACTCGTTATACTTACACACTTTCAACCCTGAATTCTTTCGCGTGCCTTTCCATCGCGAGAGACCGCATCGAACTTGCATCAGCCAGCCATGCACGTTAAAGCGGCCTTCAGACCGGAGCGACGCGATTAATCGAGACACGCGCGTTCTCGTCGAAATGTTCGCCGGGCCCGCAGAAACCTAAGACGAACTTTGCGGAGTCGTTGGGCTCCGAACGTTGCCGGGCTTTGAACTTTCGATTACCGTCGACGACACGTAACACCGTTGCGGTCTGGACGCACCTTAACGGTGGTACACGAGCGTGATTCTGCTACACACCTGCAGCCAGACGCCTAACGGTCGCGTTGCTTTTTCTCCTTTCCTCTGGCCCCTCTCTCTCCCCTGTTTCGACTTTTTCTTTCCTTATTTCGACGCGATCCGATCGATCTCCTTCGACGATTATGAAATCTCTGACGCTCGTCATCCCAGAGAGATCGCCTCTTTTGCCTCCTTGTACATTTCGTTTTTTGGATTCTCCTTCCGCTGGCCCTACCGGGTTCCACCCACGAGAGAAAAGAAAAGAATTAAATGCGATTTATCCGATTGTTCGCGCGATCCACGTTGGTCCGTGAAACGAAGAATATTTCTGCCGCAGCCGGAACGCTCGAGATCTCTCGTTCGATTCCAGCTGTCGTCTTGTCAGCTTGCGCCAAGTACGCGCAGGTGTTACCGTCACGAGAAACTGTCGCAATTAGGTTCACGGTAAGGGTCGCTGTTCGTGAAAAGACTATATCTCTGTCTGGATCGTGCTTTTCCGCGACGGAACATCGCTGGAATTTCGCTGTTTTCAACGGAGAAAATGACACACGGCCAAGCGAACGGTTGATAATACGCCTCCGCCGGATTTGACTTTGCGCGACACTTTTGTTCTTCGTTAGAAAAGTCTCCGATACGATAATACTCGATGACGGCCGCGTATCCGTTTCCAACGAATGGACGTTATTACCGCACGCGTTGCAATAGAATCGCGGTTTCCGTGGCTCAAAGGTTTCCATCTGAAAGAGGAAAGACGACAAAGACTTCTTCTCTGCTGCACGTGGATCTCCTTGAAGAGTCGACTGGATCAAGGCCAGCCGAAAGTAACCAACAAAAAGAAGCCGAAGACGTCCACGAAGAGGAAGAAGAAGAAGAAGAAGCAGTAGTAGTAGTAGCAGTAGACAGCCGTAGACAGCGGTACACGGGAAAGAATCGCAAACGAACACGCTGCAGGTTGCGGTCACGTGGGATATTCTTGTTCGACTTAAAAATGATATCTTCTTTTCCGATATCCTCGAGTTTACCTCGAAGTATGGATATTTCGAGCAACTTTTTCATACGCGCAAGGACCCGCAAACATGACTTTTCTGCGGACAAAGGTCAGAATATTCGCAGCGACGAATTTCATTTACCAGCGACACGTCCGCGGCGTCGAGTTGAAAATGCACGAACGAAACGGCGGCCGTCGCCTTCGACGGGAAAGAAATCGAATCGACGCGGCTCGGTTCCTTCGGCGGGGTCGGGAAGAAAACGAAGAAAAGCGAAGAAAAGCGAAGAAAGGGGAAGGAGGATTCTACTTGGCGGGAGGGGAACAGAATCGAATAGCAAATCGAGCTTGATTAATTCCTATTTTTCTCTTACACGCTTAATTTCCCCGCGATTCTCCGCGTGCGTTCTAATTTTATTCCCATCGATTCGCTGAAATTTCAACGTTGAACAAATGTAACGTTATCGATGTTCTACCCCTTTGTCGAAGAGTAATCGATGGAACCCTGATGTCTTTCTATCGACCGGGAGTTCTAATGGACGAAAACGTAAGTCGCAGAGTTTCGTGGGCGGGGAGTTTGTCGGCGGTGACGTATGTAAAATATTACAGGTGAAACTGGTTTTGAAATACGACTCTTAATACTCTGAACTTGACACCGCGATCGGAAAACTGTGTCAACGGACACCGCCGCCCTGTTCGATCTGTAAACCGAGCAAAGATCGAGCCGACGACGTTAGAAATAAATTGCATAACGTCGTGACATCGATACAAAGTGCACGAACCTAACCGGTACGTCGGGTCTCGCACATACACGAACCGTAGAAATTTCGTTCGATATTTCTAGGCGAGGATGAGCGCGCGTTGCGGACGCGGACGCGGACTCGTGGAAAAATGAAAATTCGCTCGGGTATACCTAGAACAGCCAGCGAAATGGAGCGTTTCGCTCCGAGTTCCTAATTCCATTTCGAGCACGAAAACAGCTGCAATTCGGAAAGCCTCTGGAGAGCGGAACGTTGGCAGGTGAAAGAATCGGTGAAAATGTCGGCGTTAACGAGGCCAAACTACGGAGGGGGACCGAAAATTCGCGCGACGCGGACGAGACGATGAACGAGCTTGTATTTAAATAAACGGCGACGGCGGATGATAAAAACCCCGAGTTGTACATTTGTCGGCTACCAAGTAGACCGTATATCGTCGACGTGTCCGGGAAAATAGGGAAGGCGAACCGTATCACACGATTTTCGACAAAAAAAATACCTATATCGCGCAGTTCGTGCTCTTCAAAGCGCTAAACGTTGCAACGGTGGTGTATCTGCCTTTTGGTGGTTCACCCAATTATTCCCAACAAACTGGGGACCCATCGTTCACGATAAAACACCTAGCGATTTTTGAAAAATTATTCCCGACACGTCAGGACACGGTGTTTGAAACTCCTTGGCCTGTACCGTGGGATTCGTTTAGTCATCCAAATTGTTCGGATCTCTATTTGGATATTTCAGCTGCGATGTTTCGCAAGTAGCGATGTTTTGACCCAGAAATGTCGATCAACGCGGATCGCCGACGTAATTCACCGATCCCCGTTTTACGTCGATACTTATTATGCGCTCCCTTGTCTCGTCGCGCGAATTTTCCGCGCGTCGATGCCTTATCGGGCCTGACTGCTGGATCTTCCGATTTACAAAATCGACGATGGAAGCCCGCTCGTCAGAGGATTTTCACCTCGTCTAGAAACTAGCGTCCACGTTTGTTCTATCGAACGTGCTCATTCGTATGTACGTACATAATGATGCACGTTTGCGGAAAGTGAAAATGCAGGGTTACGTAAGGCAATGTCGGGATGAAAATTACACGGTGCGAGCGGCGCCAAATAATCCAAGTGTATGGAAAACGACAGGCAACGTTCATAGGTGAAAGGAAATTGTACGGGATAAAGGTATATAATTAGGCAAATCGTGCTGGACAAAAAGAAGTCGGAATGAAATTTGTTCTGCCACTGCGAACAGGTAGAACCTCCTCGTGCGCAAATCTACGTATAGGTGTAGGTACGTGCGATACGTATTAGAACGTATCGATATAACGCGCGGGCTATTTATCGGTTTCCTACGTGGAAAAGTATATCTGTTTCGTTAGTCAGACTCGCATAGACATCGACGCACGTTCACCACGGTTTAAATCGCGGATATCAGTTTCATCTTCCGAACGCTCGCCCCGAGATGAATTGTACGACTCCTATGTAGATGAGATGGATATAGGGCCGATCGAAAAGTCAACGATATCTTTGCCAGCTGTGTACCTTCCATAAGAATTTTCCTCGTTCGCCGACGCAAAACTTTTTTCTACGTGAATATTCAAGCGGAAATCCTGTTCTCGTGAAACGCGATCGATGCTTTTTTTTCTCGTTTCGACAGGATTTCCGTCGGTAAATAAAAGTTTAAGCGAACGTTTCGCGGCCCCGCGAGGCAACGAACGCGGTCGGCGATTCCATCGTAATTAACCGATTGAAAAACAAGAAAGGGAGATGAAAAGCGAAACGCGTCCATTGGGAAAGGGACGTTGTAAATATTAATTTATCGGACGGTTAATAAAATATTGGAACGACCGGCGGGTAACTCGAAACGGCTTTTGCGGCGAAACGGAGGAAACGTAGGAAACCGTGTCACCTTGAGGCTGTTTTACACGGTGCTTAGAATCTCTGATTGCTTCTCCTGGGAACACGTTCCGACTAGTTCGAAACTGCATTAAGGCGAATCGAACGTCTCTAACGAGACGAGCGCGTTAAATTCCGTTCCGTGAAACTTTGACGGAAACGACCTGCCACTTTACGAGACGACATCTAATAAGATCGTACCGGGAACGAATAAAAAGAAGAATATTCTCAGGCTTCGAGATACCGAGGCGCGGGAAAATTAACGATAGCGTCCGATAGGGTCGTTCGGTACTCGCTGATGCAATTTTAAACCCC